>OX941081.1:50610000-51235000 GCA_954870635.1 Arctium minus | reverse complement strand
CTAAAATTTCAAATCGTCTTTCGACTTGCTAAATCTTTGTCCAAAATTCCAACTATTGTTGGTGGACTTGCTTAACTTTTTTTCAACATGCTCAATGTTTTTCAATTTTGAAGATAAATTTTTTTCTATAATTCAGTATTTTTTCAATAATGTAACACCGGTGAAAATTTTAAATTGGAGATAGATTTTATATTTATTTTAGCTTAAAGCCCATAATAGGCCCAAACCGCCAAAACCGGTAAGACCAGACCGTTTTTTTGTGGTCCGGTTTGACCGGTTTGGTCACTTGTCTCCAAACCGCTCGGTTTGGAAAAATTTTAAACCGCCATTACGATTTGGTTTGTGGTTTGAGGGGTTAAACCGCCCAAACTGGACCGCGAACACCCCTACCACTTATAAATCAACCCAATATTCTTTCTAAGGGTTATTTTAAGGATAAAAAAAATTATAAAATCTGAACTTTACGTACCAAAAATACGGGCGTTACAATCCTCCCCTCCTTGAAAATGGTTTCGCCCACGAAATCTCGTCTTATACGAAAAAATGGGGATAATGCCTCTTCAACTCTTCTTCCGACTCCCAAGTCACATTGGAGTCGCAATGACGCTTCAATTGAACTTTGACCATGATCACTTCTTTGTGACGTAGTTTATTTGACTTTATTTCCAATATTGCTTCTAGTTCCTCGATTCAACGGTTGTTTTCATCTACTCGAATCTCTGATAACGGTATAACACTTTCCTCCTCCGCTAGACATTTGCATAGATAACATACATGAAAGGTAGGATGAATCCCGTTAATTTTGATAGGTAAGTCTAATTTATAAGTTTGAAGGCCAAGTCAACTTAGACCAACAAAGTGTCCAATGAAACGTGGACTAAGTTTCCCACGCTTCCCTAAACGGATTATACTTTTCCATGGGGACACTTTTAACATAACATGATCACCCACATGGAATTCTATAGGCCGTCTTTTCATGTCGACATAGATTTCATGCCGGTCTTGAGCCGCTCTTGTTGGGTCATTGACCAACATCTTCCTAAATTGAAATGTTGCGTTGGCTGCTACACTATTTGGAAATAAGTTGTGCTCTCTCCATCAGCAATTGTTTTTGGTATAGTGGTAAGCGCTTGGATCCTAACATGTGGTATCAAAGAAGGTCACGGGTTTGAATCTCATGGAATGCATTTTAATGCCAAAGGCATGTTGTGCAACCATTGTGTTCTAGCGAAGAACTTATTAGTACTGGCAGATGCTAAGGGGGATTGTTGGGTCATTGACCAACATCTTCCTAAATCGAAACGTGGTGTTGCCTGCTACTCTATATGGAAATAAGCTGTGCCCTCTCCATCAACAATTGCTTTTGGCGTAGTGGTAAACGCTTGAATCCTAACAGCTCTCAAACACTCCCGGATTGACTTTACTTTCTCTACGGTTTCTTGAACGATTTTCGGATCAGAAAATTGTTTTTCGCCTGCTTCCAAACAACACACGGGGGTTCTACAATTCCTTAGATATAAAGCTTCGAACGTTACCCTCCTGATGCTCGAGTGGAAACTATTGTTGTAGGTAAATTCTACTAGCGGTAGGTGGGAGTCCCAGTTTCCACCAAAATCGATTACACAGGATCGAAGCATATCCTAGAGAGTTTGAATAGTCATCTCGCTCTGTCTGTCGGTTTGTAGGTGGTAAACAGTACTCAACTTTCCTCTAGTTCCCAACTATTTTTTCAATTCAACCCAAAAATTTGAGGTGAAACGATGTCCCGATCCGACATGATGGACTAAGGCACGCCGTGTCTCGAGAAAACCTCATTTATATACAATTTCACGAACTTGTTTATTGGTAGGGACTCCCACATTGCCAAGAAATAAGTGATCCTGGTCAACCGATCCACAATAACCCAAATAGTGTCGTGATCTCTCAAGGTCTTTGCTAATTTAGTGACGAAGTCTGTCATGATGTGTTCCCACTTCCATTTCGAGATCTCTAAGGATTGGAGACTTTCGTATGGTCGTTGATGTTCGGATTTGACTTGGAGTCACGTCACACATCTCTCTACATATCGAGATACATCGAGTTTCATAGGCGACCACCATTAATTCAACTTCAAATGTCGATACATTTTGGTACTCTCGGGATGAATAGAGTATTTAGATTTATAGGCTTCTTCTAACAATAATTCTCGTTTGTTGCCAACCTTAGGCACACAGATTATCCCACAAAATAGTTTTACCCCTCGATTATCTTCTGTCAATTTCTCTCGTTGTTTACGTATAACTTCACCTTTAAGGCTTTCCTCCAAAAGTGCTTCATGTTGATCCGACTATATCTTCTAGATTAAACTTGACACCACGTCGATTCGTGATATAGTAGTTTCACTAATCCAGTATCTTCTTTTTTTCTTAGAGCGTCGACCACGACATTAGATTTACCCGGATGGTAAAACAATTCACAATCGTAGTCCTTTAACAACTCCAACCATCGACGTGACCGCATGTTTAGCTCCTTTTAATCAAACACGTATTTCAAACTCTTCTGATCCGTGTATAATGTACACTTCGTTCCATATAAGTAATGACGCCAAAGTTTCGAAGCAAAGACCATAGCTGCTAGTTTTAGGTCGAGGGTCGGGTAGATCTTCTCGTGCTCTTTAAGTTGCCTTGATGCATAAGAAATCACTTTCCCACGGAGCATTAAGACGTATCCTGAACCCAACTTCGACGCATCACAATACACAATAAAATCTTTTGGTCCTTTGGGTAACATAGGATCGGGACCTCACACAAAAATTTCTGTAAGGTCCAGAACGACTTCTCTTGCGCTTCCCTCCATGAGAACTTCACGTTCTTTCTTGTCGAGGTCGTCAATGGTGAGGCGATCTTAGAGAAATCTGTAATGAATCTTTTGTAATAACCTGCCAATCCTAATAAGTTCCGGATCTCGGTCAATCTCTTTGGTGGCTCCCAAACTATCATGGCTTCAACTTTTGTCGGATCAACCTTGACTCCTTCTTGGGTCACCACATGGGCCAAAAGTTGAACTTCTTTCAACCAAAAGTCACACTTGGAAAATTTTGCATATAATTTTTCTTCTCTCAACACCATCAAGAGCTCAAGGAGATGCCGCTCGTGCTCCTCATCATTCCTAGAATAAACGAGGATGTTGATGATAAACACAATCACAGATTTGTCCATGAAAGGACAGAAAATTCAGTTCATATAATCCATGAATATCATCGGCGCATTACTCAATCCGAAAGGCATCACTAGAAACTCATAGTAACCATAACAAGTTCGGAAGGAAGTATTTGGAACGTCTTTCCCTCTAACTTTCACTTGATGGTAACCCAAACACAAATCAATCTTGGGTTCACCTTCTCATTATTTGTATGTTTTGACCTAAAGTGAGTTTTTGGAATATTCTAGGGTTTTACCTACACTTTGAAATATGTTGCTGGAAACCATTATTGTTAGCATAAAATATGTTCATTTACATCTTTATGACTAAAAATGTGAGTGCATTCATCTCATTGTATTTATTTGAGTTTTCCTAAAAATGAAGATATTTCACTTTAAGAAATGGTATTTGGAATTTGTGACAAGATTGGGATAAAGAGATTGTAAAATGCTAGAAACCTCCCATTGGAGGCCTTCTATTTGGAAAAATGGAAATGTTCATCTATGGGTTACAAATTTATTTCAAATGCAAGATGAGTTATATGTGTAAATTGTGCTATAAAGAACTATATTATTCGGAACTATATGTTTGATTATAGTTTTGTCATAAATGAAATTATGACAAGCCTTAGTCTATTACCATCGGATCCATAGGTATTAGAGTCGGCTTATTTGGTGGGATGATTCCCGTTGTAACTAGTTAGTACTGCTAGTGGTTAGTGATGCTTAGTAGTTAGTGCTGCCAAGACTCAGTTAATGCTTCCAAGGTGATCAAGGTGATTAATGCTGCTTCTAAGATAATGTGAAGATAATGCTGAAGAGATTGCGTCTGGAGATAAACATGGAAAGCTTGGAGATAATTATGAAGATTATTTTGAAGATCTTTTTAAGTTTTGTAATTATCTTTATTTTCAGTATATGTATAGAATTGTTTAGAATAGTTAAATTAATTCTGAGTTTTTGTTCTAGAGAGAATCAACCTCAAGGCATCGTTCCTAATTCTAGAGAAGTAGAATTCGTCTTGAAAGAGCTTGTTCTTCAAGATTGAGGTTGTGAGTGAAAAGCTTGTAACTTCAATCATTAAATAAAGTTTACAAGTTGATTGTGATTCACTGTTTCATTGTTTTTCTGTTTATTGAATATTAAAGTGTTTTTCCGCAACTTCTTTAATATTGTTTCTGAGTATTCATAATTCTTGTTGAGAATTCGATCCTGACAAGTGGTATCAGAGCCAGTATTCTCAGAAACCTACATTCAAAATCACATCATCATGGCTAAAGGTTCAGAGTCTTCAAGCTCAGAAATTCCTACAGAGGTAACATTTAATCTTTGTTCTAAATCCTGTATTGAAACTGTTAAAAGGTACAGGGATCACAACCAGACAATGAGTGATGACCTTAAAAGATTAGAGAGAGATATAAAAGACTATGAAAAAATTGTTGAGAGTTTTGAGGAACAGATTAAGAGTTTCCAAGCCAATGAACTCCAACACTCATATGACACCAACTACTGGAAGTGGGAGAAAGATCAGTATGAGTTGAAGCTGAAACAGAAAGAAGAGGAGAATGAGAAAATAAAGAGTAAGTTTGAGAAAGCCAAGCTGGATATTGAGAAATTTTCCAATGCTTCAAAAGCAATGGACTCTTTGCTCCAAACTCAAATCCATGACAAACTTAGAAGAGGAATAGGCTATAATACCACACCACCACCATACAACAACAATTACATCCCTCCTATATCAGACTTGCTAGAGACCAAGAATAGGAAGGAATTGTCTGATGAAGCCACTAAGGTAGATCCATTAGACAAAGTGGTGGTTGAAACAGACTCTGAAGAAGAAAACTCTAATGATAAGAGTAAGGAGAACACTGTGAGTGGTGAGATTCCCCTAGAAAATCACATTATCACCAATGAGGGATGTGGAAAAACTTGGGTCAAATCTAAGGACATAGAGAAGACAGAGGGAAAGTCTGGTAAGGTCCATTACAAACAGACCACAGTTGTGAATCCTGTCCCTTGCAAGCAGTGTACATGCAATAAATCTGAGCCCCAAAAACATGATAAACCAAGGGGAAATCAGAGAAACTGGAATAATCAGTGGGCACAAAAACAAGGGATTGATCTGTGTAAAATCAACAGGCCAAAACCTTGTTTTATCTGTGGCAAATTGAATCATCTTGCCAAATACTGTTATTTCAATCCTATTAACCAAATAGTCACTTTTCAAAGACAACCACAAAACTCTTCTGGTTATAGGAATCAAAGAAGGAATCAAATGGCTGAGAAAAGAGCACCTAAAAAGTTTCATGCTCAGAACAAGTTTGCTAATATAAAGAAAAATACTCCAAATAAGCCAACAAGTAATTTAAAGACAAAGAAAGCAAACAACTTTGTTCAGGTTTGGGTTCCAATTGTAAAGAAACCTGTTAGTACTGCTATCCCAGATAGTACTGCTAACATAAATAGTGCTGCTAACTCAGTTAGTACTGCTAACCAAGTTAGTACTGCTAACAAGGCTAGTGCTGCTTCTAGTAGTAATGTTGCCAAACCTATAATCTTGACAAAGTATTCCAGCCATGAGATTCCTAAACAACTCATCCAGACTAAACTTACAGATTATATTGATGAGAAAGGACAACCCAATACCACTTTGGCTTGGGTTCCCTCCAAGACTAACTGATTTATCAAGTGTGCAGGGCAACCAAAAGCTCAAGAGGAAGAGCATTTGGAATGCAGATAGTGGTTGCTCTTGGCACACAACAGGTAACATGGACTGCCTTCAAATTCTTCAAAAGGTTTGATGAAGGACATGTTGCATTTGATTCAGAGGGAAGTAATAATAAATGCTCAGGGCATGAGTTAAAAGATAAGTTGCCTTTGGAAGATTTCATTGAGCATGATACTACTAACCTGTGTGTTTAAGTGTTTCAGGTTGAAGTTAGTAATACTCCAGAGGGAGTAATGATCATGAAGGATCAAGAAGAAAAGGATCAGGGGATGAACAAAGTAGTAAAAAGTATGAGTAAAAGGATGGTGTCAAAAAGTGTAAGTGTAGTAAATGCTGCCAGTGCATTTTTAATACTGCCAGTGCATTTTTAATACTGCCAGTGCACAGTTAATACTGCTAAGTAGTTAATACTGCTAGTTAATTAATACTGCTAGTGGTTAATACTGCTCTCAGTTAATACTGCTAGTTAGTTAATACTGCTAGTGGTTAATACTGCTCTCAGTTAATACTGCTTTCAGTTAATACTGCTCTCAGTTAATATTGCTTTCAGTTAATACTGCTTTCAGTTAATACTGCTCTCAGTTAATACTGCTTTCAATTAATACTGCTTTCACTAAATTTTTAGGGTTAATACTGCTTATAATCCACAAGCTATAAATACCCTTTCCCCGCCTAAAAGATCATAACGACTCTTTGTCTACTGTTCATCTTCTCTCTCACTCTTTTCTCTCAAGTACCTAGTGCTCGCTAGGCAAGAATCCTTGCGTACAGATGGCTTCAATGGCGTTTAGTACTGCTAGTGGTTAGTGATTCTTAGTAGTTAGTGCTGCCAAGACTCAGTTAATGCTTCCAAGGTGATCAAGGTGATTAATGTTGCTTCTAAGATAATGCTGAAGAGATTGCGTCTGGAGATAAACATGGAAAGCTTGGAGATAATTATGAAGATTATTTTGAAGATCTTTTTAAGTTTTGTAATTATCTTTATTTTCAGTATATGTATAGAATTGTTTAGAATAGTTAAATTAATTCTGAGTTTTTGTTCTAGAGAGAATCAACCTCAAGGCATCGTTCCTAATTCTAGAGAAGTAGAATTCGTCTTGAAAGAGCCTGTTCTTCAAGATTGAGGTTGTGAGTGAAAAGCTTGTAAGTTGAATCATTAAATAAAGTTTACAAGTTGATTGTGATTCACTGTTTCATTGTTTTTCTGTTTATTGAATATTAAAGTGTTTTTCCGCAACTTCTTTAATATTGTTTCTGAGTATTCATAATTCTTGTTGAGAATTCGATCCTGACAATATGAAACTTAAAAATCGGATTATTTATATAAGAGAAAAATATATAAAACCATTTATGAAAAAAAAATGAAAGCCGAATATATGATTATTTCGAAATTTTCACGTTTCATATAAGAAAAAACATATGATCCATTAAAGCCGAATTTGATCCATTAAAACCCAATGGATCCATTAAAGTCCAATTTGATCCATAAAAGCCCAATTAGATCCATTAAAGCCCGATTGGATCCACTAAAGCCCGATTTGATTCACTAAAGACCAATTGGATCCATTAAAGCCCAACCGATCCATTAAAGCCCAATTGGGTCCAATAAAGCTAACTGGATCCATTAAAGCCCAACTAGATTTATTACAGCGCAAGTGGATCCATTACAGCGCAAGTAGAACCATTAAAGCCCAAATGAATCCATTAAAGTCCAACATGAACCATTAAATCCCAAGTGGATCCATTAAAGCTCAACCGATCCATAAACACCCATATGGATCCATCAATGTCCAAGTGGATCAATTAAAGCCCAAACGATCCATTAAAGCCAAATGGATCTTTTAAGCCCAAATCGATCCCTTAAAGCCCAAATGGATCCATTAAAGCCCAATTGGATCCATTAAATCCTAAGTGGGTCAATTGAAGCCCAACTAGATCCATTAGAGTGCAAGTAGAACCATTAAAGCCCAAATGGATCCATTAAAGCCCAACAGGAACCATTAAAGCAAACAAGAACCATTACATCCCAAGTGGATCCATTAAAGCTCAACCGATCCATAAACATCCATGTGAATCCATCAAAGCCCAAGTGGATCAATTAAAGCCCAAACGATCCATTAGAGCCCAAATGCATCCCTTAAAGCCCAAATCGATCCCTTAAAGCCCAAATGGATCCATTTAAGCCCAATTGTATCCATTAAATCCCAAATAGGTCCATAGAAGCCCAACTGGATCCATTAGAGTGAAAGACCATTAAAGTCGAAGTGGATCAATTAATGCGCAACAGGAACCACTAAAGCCCATGTGGGTCCATTAAAGCCCAAATGGATCCATTAAAGCCCAAGTGGATCCATTAAAGGCCAACCGATCCATAAACACCCATGTGGATCCATTAAAAATCCCAAGTGGATCAATGAAAGCCCAAACGATCCATTAAAACCCAAATTGATCCCTTAAAGCCCAAATGTATCCATTAAAGCCCAAACGGATCCATTAAAACCTGATCGATCCCTTACAGCACAAGTGGATTCATTAAAGCCCAACTTGATCCATTAAAGCCCAAATGGGTCCATTAAAGCCCAATTGGATTGATTAACTCTTTAGTCATAAACTCTTTGAAGTTAGTGACCACTATTTTTGGTCACTACCATTTTAATTTTAGTGACAACTATTTTTTGTTACTAACAATTTATTTTAATAACCACTATTTTTTTGTCACTAATCAATTCAATTAACATGAACTACTAAATACTATTTAGTGACAACTACTTTTACTCACCAAGTCTTTGAAATTAGTGACCACTATTTTTGGTCACTACCACTTTTATTTTAATGACAACTAGTTTTTGTTACAAATTAGTTCAAATTAGTGACCACTATTTTCTAGTCACTAACTCTTTCAACTCAGTGACCATTATGTACGTCACAAAACACATGGATTTATAATATTAGTGACGAAAAACATAATCGTCACAAATTTAGTCATTAAATTAGATATATATGACTAATCTTATTTTAGACATGAGAATTAGTGACAACTTTATTGACCAAATTTTAGTTTTTGTCACCATATTCATATTAGTGACCAAATTTTCATGACAACCTTTTCTATTGTCACTAACGTTGAAATTAGTGACCAGAAAATAATTTGTCACTAAAATTCTGGTCACTAACTAACTTTTTTCCTTATAGTGCCTATTTTGTAAAGCATAGGTATTTACTAGGATTGATACATGGGATAACTGTAAATGTAAATTATTAAATTAAAAAAATTTATTATTTAATTTTCATTTTGTCAAAAAACTTGTCCACAATTATATACATATTTAATTTTGATATTTTAATTTTTATGAAAAAGAAAATTAATTATATGTGATTACAATAAAAATAAATAAACATAACCTAAACTCTTTATCAAATTGTAATCAAACAATATTAATTATAATGTGTAAAATATTACTAAAGCAATGAAAAATATAGAGGACCTTAAATAGCATCCCAAAAAATTAGTAACACTATTCACAATTATCGAATACCCATTGGGTAATTGTTTTGGTGGTTATTGGAGGGAAATTCATAACCTGGTTCATCATGGAGGGAATTCATAATCTGTTTCAAGGAGTATTCAGGTTCGTTCCTAACATTTTATAGACCCTGGACAAGATGTACAACAGGGCCCTCCATAAGTACGTTTTTTTTAATATATCGATTTGTATCATAAGAAATAATATTGAATTCAATAAATTCTTTAAAACCATCACTACATGTACATTATGATGTACAGTGACATAACTTTATCAAAATTGTCACTATAAAAGAACATATGGTGCAGTTCATCATTCAAAACTGTCAACGTAACATATATTACATACTGTGATGTTTTCCAATCAACATCGTTACCGTAACATGACATACGGTAACATTTAGATGTCAAAATCATCACTGTAAAATGATGTAGGGTGACATTTATTTTTCAAAACCATCACCATTGGATAACATAAGATGGCGTTCATTATTAAAAACATAATTTTAACATGAATACATCGAAGTTTATTATTTGAAAACGTCACAATAGCATGACACAGGGTGACTCATTTTTTTGTCAAAATTGTCACCCTTGCTTAACGTACGATTACGTTTATGTTTCAAAACCGTCACATAGCATGACGTACAGTGACATTTATTTTTCTAAACCGTCACAATAGCATGACATTAGGTGACGTAAATTTTTCAAAACCGTCATTTTAACATCACATGCGGTGACGTTTATTTTTCAAAATCGTCACCATAGCATGAGGTACCTTGACGTTTATCTTTTATAACTGTCATTGTAACATGACTTACGATTACATTTATTGTTCAAAACCGTCACTGTAGGATGACGTACACTGATGTTTATTATTTAAAATCATCCATATAACATTACATATGGTCACGTTTATTATACAAAATCGTCATCGTAGCATGACTTATGTGGACGGCGTTTATTTTTCTAACCGTCATCATAGCATGATATATAATGAAACTTATTATACAAAACCTTCACCATTGTGACATATATTTTTTAAAACCGTCGCCATAACATAACATACGGTGACATTTACTTTTCAAAATCGTTATTGTAGAATGACATATCGTAACGTACTCAAAACCGTCACCATAACATGGCATATGGTGACATAATAATTAGAAACCGTCAATATAGCTTGAGATATTGTGATGTACATGTTTTAATGTTGTTACCAAAACATGACATATAGTGACGTATTTTTTTCACAAATTGCCACACACTAACTTTTGGTGACGCAAATTTTGCAAAACCGTTGCAATAAAATTTGGTGACTTTTGGAAACGGTTTTCAAATAAGCGTTGCTATACATATATTAGTTTTCGGTAACCTTTTTTTAACACCGTTACGACATAAAGCAACGATTTAGACAAAAAACGTTACTAAAAGGTCTTATATGACAACGGTTTTTAAAAACCGTCACAAGATAAAGCAACGGTTTTTCAAAACCGCCCTAAACCGTTACCTTAGGGAACCTTTTATTGACGTTTTTATCTAAAACGTTGCTTCATGTTTCTACCTTTTTTGTAATAGTAACATTTCTTTATAAAAAACTGTTACTAAAACAATTCTCTAACTTTTTATGTGACTTTTTGTAACGGTTTTTTATCAAATCGTTACAAACCTATTTTTCAAAACCGTCACAAAAAGTCATTTTTGTACTAGTGTTGGGTTCATTAAATACCCAATCAAGTGGAATGAAAGTCAAATGTCGATTTCAACCCAAAATAATGAAATGATAGTTCGTAACTTCAAAAAAATCAAGGTCCTTATGACGAGAGTTCTTATGGTTGGCCAATATATAGTTCATATACCAAAATGATGATTAAACTCACATAAATACTACTTTTATGAAAATTAATAAATAGAACATCATATTACTTCATAAATGTAAATAAACACTTAAACTAGCATCAAAGGTGAATAAAGCGGTACCAATAAAAGGGAGGAAGAATGGGATGATTTGGATTTGAGAGTGGCAAGTACTATTCATCTATGTCTAGCAAAGAATGTTCTTGCAAACGTGCATGGGATATCAACGACCAAGGAGCTTTGAGAGAAGCTTGAGCAGTTGTATCAGGACAAATGCATCTCAAATCGATTGTATCTTAAGGAACAGTTTCATACTCTACATATGGACAGAGGTACGAAAACTTTAGATCATCTAAGTGTTCTTAACAATATCTTTTCAAAACTGGAGGCTATCGGAGTTGAGGTAGAAAATGAAGATAAAACGTTGAGGCTCATATTATCTTTGTCATCTTCCTATGAACACATAAAGCCTATTCTGATGTATGAGAAAGAGACCTTGAAGTTTACGGATGTTACTAGCAAATTCCTATCCGAGGAGAAAAGATTGAAAGGTAGCAATATGACTTCATAAGAAGGTATGGTTTTGGTGACTACGCAAGGAAAGAAGAAGAACTTCAGGAAGAATCTAATATGCTGAAAGTTGATAGTTTGGGCATGTCAAAAGCAATTGTCCAGGTGGAGCGGGTTCGGTGAAAGACTCCAATTTCAGATGCTAACAATGTCTCTATTCTCATGGAATACGATGAGTTCTATTGAGATATGGGAGAATATATCCTCATGATATGTTCGTTTTGCCATGGAAAAATGATGTGTTTAGGTTAGTATTTCCACGTATTTACACATGTGCATTGATTAGGCATGGATGCAAGGTGTGTGCTGGGGATTATGTCGATGGCTGATGAACTTCTGAGTAAACCAAATGAGGAAGTTACACCATAAAATTTTCAGCAAGTTTCTTGACATGTGCCAAGGTAAAACAAATTCATAGAATGAATTATTCTAAGTGGTGATACTATTTTAGGATGTGTTTGGTACATGGGACAGGACAGGACAAAACTCACTATCACATGTTTGGTGTGACATGGGACAGAACAAAAATTCACCGTCCCACGTTTGGTGCGACATGGGACAGAGACAGGGTGGGACAAGATGGGACAAAAGGGTTTTTTCTTGTTCCACTAAAATAGGTGGAACAACATGGGACAAGAGTGGGCCAGAAACTAAAAAATTATTGATTTAATCTCATTTGATATATATAAACCTAACATGGTATTTGTTTTAATGGTCATCACCACCCATTGTTTCCGCCACCACTATCGGCGGCCACTAGTAGCCACTACCAACTACCGTCGGCCACCTCCACCTCTTCTTCCACTAAAACAACCTCCTCCATCATCTCCACAACCACCGCCCATCGCCACCACCACCACCATCGTCGACCACCTCCACTTCCACCGATCACCACCACCTATCATTGTCACCACCATCGATGGCCACCGGTAACCACCGTCGGCCACTTCCACCTCTTCCTCCACTATAAAAACCTCCTCCACCACCTTCGCAACCATCGCCCATCGCCACCACCACTACCATTTTCGGCCATCTCCACCTCCACCGATCACCACCACCCATTGCCGCCACCACCACCGGAGGTCATTGGTAGCCACCGCCAACCACCGTCAGCCACCTCCACTTCTTCCTTCACTACAACAACCTCTTCCACCACCTCCACAACCATCACCCATCGCCGCCACCACTACCATTGTCGACCATCTCCACATCTACTGATCACCACCACCTATTGTCGCCACCACCACCGGAGGTCATTGGTAGCCACTACCAACCACCGTCAAACTCATCGATTTCTTCCTCCACTACAACAACCTCTTCTACCACCTCCACAACTACCGTCCATCGCCACTACAATATTTAAATTATATATATATATATATATATATTTTATCTGTGTCATCTATAACTATCATATGATATATAAAATCATCTAACAACTTTTAGGGGTAACTGTCCAGTCCTGTTCTGTCATGTACTATCTAGTCCAAATCATACCAAACACGAGACAGACACTTGTTCTATCCTGTCCTCTTGTCCTGTCCAGTCCTGTCATGTTTTGTCTCGTCCAGTCCTGTCCAATCATGTCTGCATACCAAACGCTACCTTATGGTGGATTATGATAGTTCTATGATTTGAGAATTATGGTTGTCGGTTTAGACAGTGGTTGCAGCGAAGACTTTCTTTTATTTAGCCAAGGTGGAGTTTGTAGAGTTTTTTTTTGGGGCTAAAATAAAAGAAAAGCTTGGAAGTTTTGTCCCACATCGGTAGAGCAATGAAAGGTGAAAATGATTTCATGCCTATGAAAAGGGTCCAAGGCTTACGTTTCAAATCGCCCCAATAAAATGCACTTTAATTATTTAATTATTTCTTTCTTGTTCTCTTGTTTTAGGCAGTAGAAAGATGTGAGTTAAATCTTTGAGAGTGTGAGTATTATTGGAGGAGGCTTGAGAGACTAGAACTGTGTGATTGTAACAATTTTTCATATAATGAATCTTCTCTCTAAAGGCCCGTGGTTTTTCTTTGGTTTTAGAGTTTTCCACATAAATTCTTGTCTTATTCCTTTTTCTCTATAATTGTTCATTGCTTGGGTTGTTGGAAAATTTCCCAACAAAACGTTGAAAAACCAGGACGAACGACTGTAAAATCTGGGATACTCAGATTTTAATCCGTCGTAGTGGTTATATTTGCTTTCTCATCCCATAATGAGCTGAGGGGATTCTGAAATATTTGTCAGTGACTCAATTTCACGTTTGGTGAATACATGTAACATGAGTGTATGCATAAGGGCATGAAATGACTAGATATGTTATTTTAATTGGAGTGAATAGTTAATTGTTGCCGAATTGGAAAATGAAAAATTGTATCAGTTGGCAAAATTTTGCTTAAAATTGATTTATATATCGGAGGTTGATTACGAAGCTCATGACGAGCTAGAAATGGGGTGAATAATCAAGATTTTGGGATGTTGATGTAGGAGTGTTGAAGCGTTGTGGATGTTAACATCAAGGTTTCGTTGTTAACAATGTAATACGATTCGTTCTAGCTAATGCGCTCTGAAATTATAGACGTTAAAAAGTTTGTTTTATATCGTTTATGCTAGGAAATTATTCTATTTACATTTACAATTGAAAATTTGGTAATTTGACATAGCCTTGGTTTCAAGGGTGTTACATGAAACTTGTCATTATTTGTTAATCGATAAACTATACATGAGTAGAAATATCGAGAAGGATGCAAAGTAGGGTTTTTATGGTAAAAAACAAGCAAAGTTTTGGTAAGTTAACTGACTAAGGTGTCGTTTGTTTTTTAAGAGATCTAAAGTCTGGAGTCTTATTTTAGTTATGATTAATAAGAGGTGGTGTGTAAAAAAGTCTGAACGATTCAGACTTAAGAGCCATTAAGAGGGTTTTTTAAAAAAAACAAACAACCCCAAAATAAACTTAGACATTCTCAAATAATTGGAGCCTAAACTAAAAAATAGTTTAACTTGATTAACCTTCTTTTTTACTAAATGATGCATTTTAATGGTTACATGTCCAATTGTTAACCTTTACACCAACTCTCCAAACAAACTTCAAAATTCCAAAAGGCATTCGGAGAGAAAAACTAAAGATGTTGATTATTATTAGTCTATACAGAGTACGAATAACATGTTTATGGATGGAAGAATATTAAACTAGGGACGGAGTAGAAAAAAAGTTAAAGCCCGAATAACATTGTTTATTCAAAACAAATAACATAAACATAGATTCGTCATATGGAATTCTCTAATATCTATAACTAAATAACATACAAACTAACAACTAATTACTTCATAACAAAAAAATAAGAAACGTTATATTTGACGCTCTCAACAACCATCTATCATAATCTTAGAACCCCTCTACACCTATTATGCTTTGCTTCTAAGTGCTTTCAATTGGAAGATAGCTACAATATGACCGCTTCTTCTTCCACTTTTCATGAGTGAGTTATGGCTTTTGCTTAAAGATCGTAAGCTCATGTCCTCATTCTTGTAAAGATAGTAGTTATTTGGCAAATTAATGTATGACACCAAATAAGTCAAATTAACTACAAATTAAGTGGCTGATGTTTTCAATAAAGGAATGTGCCATTAATCACATTGGAGGGGTTGGTGCAATATGTCTTCACACACCTTTATCATCAACATGCATCCTTAAAAAAACACTATTTCTTAAAGTCAGTTGGAGTTACCAATGACCTTTCTTATCTTCAAATGTGCACGAGTTAACTCAGTTGGAGAAATATCAATTGAGTCCGTTCAACTAAAATCAGATAAACACCAATCTTTTGTCTTAAAAAACTCAACCAAGAAAAAAAAATAATAAGAACTTGAGAAAAGTATCTGCATCAAATAGTAGATATACATATACTTTATTTTGTAAATCTGTGAAAGAAAAAAAGGAAATATAAAAATGGGTGAAATCAAAATGGATGGTTATTGTATATTTAAATAACGTCGTGGGTAGCTCACATGAGCCGAAACGGCGTTGATTCCGGCGATTCCTTCATGTCCTTCTTGTCTTCTCCTCCTTCACAGCATTTTAAAGCAGAGAGAGAGAGTAGAGAGATCCCTAATCTCACCAATAACCATAAAGAAACTAATATTCTTCTGAATATTATACCACTGATGAATATATTGCAGTAATTGCTAAAGACAAAAGCATAGAATTAATTCAATTTAACCCCTATTCATGCAAGCACAAAAACCCAGATTTTTATGTCACAAAAGCCCAGATTTCTATGTCTCTAATTAATTGAGCATTCTTTTAACATGCATGTTAACCTTTTATTTTCTTCATATTTCCGTTTTTCTTTTCTTTGGTTTGAGTTCATTTAATTTTCTGACTAAACTGTTCTTATATTTATCTTTTTCTTTCTTTGGTTTCCCCCTAAACTTCATATATTTTGTGATGATATTATTGCATATTACATACTTTCAAGCCAATGAAATTGGTTAATAAGATTAAAAGCCTATTAATATTTTTATGAAACCCAATAAAAACAAAGATAATTGATATTAAATCACAACTACTATGTTCAGTTCTTTTTAGGTCATATATATTATGGTAACCCTAGCGGTGCAATGATAGAACAATAATAGTTAGCTAGGACCCTTATTTCAATTAATGAGAAGTCATATTCTCTATAATTCATTTTTGCTTTTATATCTCATTATTTAATTAATACATTTCGTCACCAACTTATCATATTTATTTAGGCAATGACTCATGATAGACAATGCTTACTATTTAAGTAAAGTATTTTCAATATAAAAGTTTATGTCACGATCAAACCTTTATATATACCTGTTATATGTGTATACAAATTGGAGTAAGATGTGTTGTCTCGTTACAACTTCAGGATGATATTTGTAGCCTCACTCTTGTATAGGTTGTAAGAGAATAATTGTGATAGATCCAAAAGTTTGACCAAATCTTTTTGATTGAGGAGAAATTTTGAAACAAATCATTTTACTTGTTGATAATGATAAAATATATAGTTAAATTATAATCAAGCAACTATCCTAATTTGAAAAAAAAATCCATAAATTTATGACAAAAGTTGTATTAAACATTTTTCTAACTAGCTAGCAAATCAGTTTATACTCAATACATAAATACACATATATAATTTTAAAAACTTATGTATTTAGTCAAATAACACGATAATTAATAAAAAGATCAATATTTGGTAATTAGAGTCGAAATAATTTACTCATATATTTTAGGGTCATCAAGTTGATGGATTGAACTTCGAGTTAATAGTAAACTAGAGATGGATTTTTCAAAGAAATTTAAAACTAGTTCTCTTACCAAGATCAAATGATTCAACCGCAAATAAGAAGCCACATCAGATTATATTGAACCATTTAGGACTATCTACCACCTACCGTAATGGTCAAAATTTTATTTGGGCTTCACATTCTCGTGTTCAAAACTAATTTGACCTTCACATTGTCTTTTAGATAATGGGTGATCTACACGTACGTATATAGAGGGAGTCGGAAAAACTTTGTCAAGTGGTGTTCATCTCCCTTTTCACGTCTCAGGTTCATGTAATCTTTTCTTGTTGATAGCTTCTGGCTATCTTTTTTATTAAGAATTGCCGCTTTCCATTTTTTTTTTTTTTGCATGGACCTTAGATATTTCATAGATAAAGAGACTTGGTAATTTTGGTTAATAGGAAAATACTTTATGGACTTTCTAATGACTCCATTAACACTTGATATATATAATCTTTTAGAAATTGATGGAAATATACATGACCCATGAATGCCGGAGCATGTAGGTGGACGTTGAACTTGAAGATTTATTCTACTTTTAAGTCTTTAAAATATATATATATATATATATATATATATATATATATATATATATATATAGTGGGGGGTTGGAGTAAATAAAGAAATGAAGTTAGGGTGGTGGGGGTAGGAAGGAGTACAACTATGGGCAAGGGTTATATGATACGACAAACACAAGGAATATATCCCCCAAAGCATTTAGAATTAGCTACAATACATTGAAAGCAAGCCATAGAGACACGGATAATCAGCCGATTACTTCATTCAAACAAATCTTAATTTAATATATAAATAAATAATTCTTTATTTTTATTTTGAAAATAAATGTAATAACTTTTTCATGTAGTTAGAAAATATGAATTTCAATTTTTATCTCATTATTACACTATATATTACAAAATATTAATATTACTTGTTTTAGTTCCAAGTTTTTTTTATTTCACTACTAAAATATATTTAGTGATTTATTAACTAACGTGACAGATGGAATTGGGAGCTATCTTCAAACGGTCTTTTTTCCGCTAGCTCTTTGGGCTCTTTCATCAAAAAAGTTTTTTTTGGGGCTGGGGACAAAGAAACCATTTGGAACCCGCTGGTCCCATCTAAAGTTAATATCTTCATCTGGCGCTGGCGGGTCATGCTGGATAGACTTCCAACTCGGGATAACTTAATTCGGATAAAGGTCGATATCGATTCTGCTCTTTGCCCGATATGTGGAACGGTAAACGAAACATCCCAACATCTATTCTTCGAGTGTTCTATTGCTACGGAGGTTTGGGGATTTTTAGAAAAATGGTGGTCCATTACTTTTCCAGGCCAGAGGTCGTTCAAGTCGATGATTAACGGTATCAAAGCAACATCCTCGAGAAGAAAGTGCTGGAAGCCGTGTTCTTTATTTCTTGTCATACTTTGTGGAGCTTCCGAAATAGGTGTGTTTTTTATTTAACTCCTAGAAAGAACTCTATTCTTGATTTTATTGTGGAGAAGTCGTTTTGCTCGGTGTTGGCTAGGTGTAAAGGGAGTGAAAAAAACTCGATTATGTGGAGATGTAACCCTTCTGTGTGCATCAGAACCATGTAATTTTTCTGTTGCTCTGCTAGCGGCTTGCTAGCTTTTTTAATATAGTTGGTTGTTGTTTAAAAAAAAAAATTAACGTAATATTTTTTTTTCAAATCATGCTTCTAATCAAATCTTGTATTTATTAAAGAAATTCTTTGATACCTTTGAAACAGTAAGAACCAAAAACAGTCAATACACATTATTATTGATTTTCTACTCACTTATCTCATCAAAATCACAGTGATTTCTTAAACCTAAAATTATCAATTTAATAACTAAAGATCAATAAAACATGTTAAGTCACCATGCAATTCTATGTCTAATATACAATTATCATCATAATTGTTTTCTCAAGTAAATAAATAATATATACATAAACAAAATAAAGATAAATGTTATAAGACAGATAAAATATTTAATAGATATATCTTACACACACGATCAGTGGATGATGAATAGAAGAAGAAGCCAGATTAGAGTCCACTTCCCGGAGAATCTAGAGCGCATCAGCCGCTGACCATTACTTTGGTTTAATATTAAAAGCTAATTATCATTATTATATGATTAATTATATTTTTCATCATTTTTTTATTAATTTTTTTGATACCCTATTAATAAACTCTAAAGCCATGTCCAATACCCTAGGGACTTGAGCTTTAATTCAATGCATTGCAAACAAACTGTTATAATTAGTGATAGTATTCTTGACCAATTTTAATTTGTTGTCATATAAATTCCCAAGAGAATATATCGATGGTCTTTACTATCTATTTTTATACAAGTGTTCTGGATTTTTATATTTTTTTAACAATAATTAAACATCACATCACATCTCATCTATATCTATACTATATTATAAAAACGACATAAAAAAACTCTTAATTACAACATTTTAAGCACAAGGTACAACTAATTAAAGTTAATTATTTAATTTACAATTTCTTAATGCTTTGGTACAACCTTTTCAAGCACAATATCTCACATAATCATCTATTTGTGGAATGGATACTCATTTATTAATATAAATATTTGTTTTTTTGTGATAGATTTTATATTAGCATAATCTATTTTAAATGTAGATTTTACATTTAAATCTATATTAATGAGATGTAATATAAAATCTTTTTTCTTCCGTATTTTTTTATATTACATCTCATAATGATTTTTCCATATTTTATTTTATAAAATAGTTTTCCATATTTTATTTTATAAAATCTTTTTACATAATGAGATGTAATATAAACTCTTTTTTCTTCCGTATTTTTTTTTGCTAATATAAAATCTATTTTATTTTATAAAATCTACATGTATTTTATATTAGCATAATATAAAATCTACACGTATTTTTTTGCTAATATAAAATCTACACGTATTTTTTTTTCATGAGCATTAAAAGAAGAAAAAAGAAGGTTGATATGAATTAAAAATAAAAAAATAACGAGATACACTAATAAATTATCGTATTCTTTAAAATAAAAATATTTCGCAATACTTTCCAAATTAACCAAGTGTAAAGAAAATAAAATAGAAACGATGTAGATATAAAAATATTATTCCATATTTTTAATATATTTATATTTAAATGTAAAATCGAAAATGAAAATAAAAAATTTTAAAATATTCTCTACATTCACTATAAATATATATAGCTTCTCTATGTATCATCCGAGTACAAGAAGAAGACGAACGGTCGGGTGTCAATGGCGGAACCTGCAACTGAACAAAAGGTATTCAATTATATTTTTGTTTCTTTGAAAAACTACTTTTTTATATTTTATTTTATTTACTGAAGGTTTGTTTATATTTTTCAAAACTCACAATCATATTTTTCGAAGTAAGGGAATAAGATATATATACATATCTTTATTTTTATCTACTAATACTATGAGGTCTTTAAGTCAATAGTCAGATAAATTTTCAAGTGGTACTGAATGAATTTGAACTATACTTGAGTTGCCGGTTACAAAAGATAGAAATCATTTATTTTCTGTCATATTTGATGTGGGTTGAATGTTGTTAATTAATCTACAGATTTATACGTTCAAAGTGATTGTCAAGTGTTGTCGAGAAGGTTTCAGAAAAATTGCAAAATCTGTAAAAACGTATGTTCATATTTATAATTATTTCAATAATCGTGATATGTTGTGACACATGTCGTTTGAGTTTAAATAATATAATACAAAACTATTACCAATATTATTGCACAAACTCATAACAACAAACGATTAAGAATATATGCAAGTTAACCACTTATGAAAATACATTCGTTTTTCACATTGTATTTCATTAACCGTTAACAGAGAAATTACGTTTCATTTTAACTCGGTTCAATATTCCAACAAAAAATTTATCCTCCCGTGCAATGCACGGGCCCAACACTAGTATTATAAAACACGAATAAAAAAACTCTTAAATACAAATTATTAGGCACAAGGTACCATCATTTTATGCAATATTTTAAAATTTTCTTAATTTACAAATATTAAAGCACAAGATACATATTACTACTGCAAACTTCTAACACCCACCAATTTGGTATGTGCAGGACCTTCCTTTTATGCAGACATTTACATGTATCATTATTAATTAATATATTATATTACTATAAATTTATTTTAATTATATTATTAAATATATAATTGGTTATTTTTCTAGATATCATTAAAATATATAAGATAATCATTGAATTCTAACAAAATACTTAATTTTTTTTATATAAAAAACATTATATTATAAGCCTAAATTAAAAAAATTTATAAAAAAAAACATTATCACTTTCTCAAAATCATCCAAAATCGTACTGTAATCGACAAAAAAACAAAAAATGAAATGAAATATTAAAATCGTGATTTATATCGCTGCATTGCGCGAGTACGCTTCTAGTTTGATATAAAGTTTAAATAAATGTATTTTAAGATTAAACTTATATTATATTTGTCAATATTAACAAAAGAATCGTGTAATATAAAACTAATGATATTAATATTTTTGTAATTGTAAAATAAATACGAATTTAGGTTGAAAATTTGAAATGAAATCATAATTAAATAATATTGTATTATTTAAAAACTATAAAACATATTCTTATAATTATTTAAAAGAAAATTTATTTAGTTTTTAAGGTTTAAAAGAATATATCATATTAGTGCTTGATTTGGTGCCTAGTTTTATGCTTTTGTTTATATTAGTTATTTTATTGGGCAAATCGGGTTTTATCGACAGACATGGTAGATTTTTTCGTCACTAATTAACAAGGTTACAAATAGTGTGAGGCGTGGCGGGACGGGGAGGTCAAGCATTAAGCCTTACACGCCACGACGAGGACGCGACGTTTTTCAAAACGTATCATAAGGCGACAAATTTGTAAGTCATATTTAAAATTATATATATATATATATATATATATATATTATTGTAATCAAATAATGATATTAAAGAATGTACATTCATATTGCAAGAAGAAGAAGAATAAAAATTACTAGTATAAAATTAGTTTTTTATTGAATATTTAAAATATAACTTAGAAAAATAATTTTACAATTTCGTTTTAATCGTGAGTCCATAACGTTTATGACTTCATGAAACTGTGAGTGATGTGATTATATAAATCTATAAAAGTTTTGAATCTAAAGTTAAAAATGTAAAAACACAAAAGATAAAAAAAATTAAAAAAATTTATTTTTTTTGAAAAAAAAATCATGTTTTAGAAAAAACGCGCACCGCGGCGCGCCATGGCACGCCTTAAGGCGCCATAGCGTGAGTCACGCCTACAGAAATGGGTCATTTCGTAACGGCGGAGACACGTCTTGCGCCATGGCGCGCCTTTTTGAACACTGCTAATTAACCGGCAGATCCTTATCGTATCCGAATTTTTAACAGATTTGTTGGCATCCATCACAAACCATCAGTGATCCGCCACTGATTTCATTTAATTTTTAAAACTTTAAATTCTAATTAGTTATCCATGGAATTTAATTATCTATACTATATGATAAAACATTTATAAAAAACTCTTATAAATAATTGTTAAAACTTAATGTACCGCTATTTAATTCTAGTTAATTAAATCTCTTAAAAACAACAATTAAAGCTTTATGTATTACATTGAATGTAATTTATTAACTTTAAATCTTTATCTCTAACCACTTTAACTCTCCTAAAATCACTCTCCACTTCAACTCCCCTAAAATCACTTACCGCATAACTAAATACAGAATAAAAATCAAATTTTAAACATAATTAAGTAAATGTAACAAAATATTTAATGTTTATTTTTTATACTATATTATAAAGCATTTATAAAAATTTTAAAAACAATTGTTAAAGCTTAATGTACCGTTATTTAATGTTAATCACTTAAGATTTCTTAAAAACAATTATTAAATCTTTATGTACAACATTTAATGATATTTATTAACTTTCAATTATTATCTCTAACCACTTTAACTTCTCTAAAATCACTCCCTGCATAACTAAATACATAATAAAAATCAAATTTTAAATATAAAAAATCTAAAATATATAAGAAAATCAAACATAATATTTAATGTTTATTTTATAAAGAAAAAAACATTATATTATTAAACCTAAAATAAACTACATTATTATTAAACTATCGAAAAACTATTAAAAACAAGTTTTAATGCATTAAGTATTGTTTATTGATACATATTACTTAAAATTCAAGATTACAAGTCATGATGAATGAGTATAAAATTCTAAAGCTATATGTTTGAATTCATAACTAAGTGATAAACATAATCAAAACAGGATAAACATCTCAATTTAAATATATAGAATTTAAAATATATAATATAATCATAGAATTCTAACAAAATACTTAATTTTTTCACATAAAAAAAATTATTTATTAAGCCTAAATTAAACAAATTTATGTAAAAAAAAACATTATCACTCTCTTAAAACGATCCAAAATCGTACTGTAAATCGATAAAAAAACAAAAAAATAAAAAGAAATATTAAAATCGTGATGTATGTCGCTGCATTGCGTCAGTATGCTTCTAATTATTATTATTAAAATCCAATGGTAATCCGTTCATTGGACGATGATGTCATTTCGGATCTGGTTTATTAGATTAAACCAACCGCTCTGATACCACTTGTTAGTCCCAAATAAGTAAAACAAGTATTGTAGAAAAATGGGTTGAATACAATACACAAAATTTTCACTTAACTTTTAATTCTTTATAGATAAGAATTATCAAGAATTACACTTAGCTTACAAAGATTGTTGCGGAAAAAAATAGTAAAAACTATCCTAACAATCTAACACTTAGAAAACTTTGAGAACACAACTTTAAAGCGCACAAAGACAAAAATCTATGAAAGGAGAGAAAACTAACAAATTATTTGAATGCACTAAGATTGCTTGAGCTAAAAGTGTGGTTTGCATGAAGAGGTCTTCACCCTTTATATACTACTCATGCATTAAATGCAAAGTACACTTGTCATTTATTAGATGGGTAGTTGAGATATTTTCAATAAATTATAAGATATTTGAAGTGACTTATCAAAATACAAAAGGTAATTTTTTGTGCTATGATAATACAATATCTTAATAAAATATTCCTGGTACAAATATTTTTGAGATCTTTTAAGAAGAAAATCTCAATCAGATCAGAACGCAAGTGAATATCCTCTGTTCAATAGAAGTTTTCATTTCTTTTGTCATAAGAACATTGAGAATGATGAAGTATGGTCAAATCATGAGGATTTGCCATAAAGGTGTATTGCTGAATGAAAAACAATCGGCAGAAGGATGCCGATAGAAGAGGATCAGCAAGGACGTTCTCTGCCGAAGAAGAGAAGGATCGGCAGAAGAAAGGTCTGCCGAAGATGTTGCTTATCTTCGACAGTGGTAGCTTAGTTCTTTTGAAGTTCATCTTGATCCGCATCAGAAGACTTGCTTCATGTTGAATTCGGTTGGTCTTCGATTCACCGATCTTTTAAAGCACAACTAAGCTATTACAAAGAACCATAAAGCATCCTAAGTATGAAAGTGTACAACATTTTACACATATATAATTACAAGCCGAAAAGAGGATGTCATCTTCAAATCTTAGATGACCCAACAAATACAAATGAACCAAACCAACACATTTATATAGTAGCCCATATTACATGAAAATCCCAAGCCTATTAAGCTAATACCCAAGCCCAAATACAATACACAAGGACCTTATAAAACTTTCTAAACTTAGGACATTTAGGTCGTAACAGAAAAATCAAACCATATACCAAAACCCGTCTTCATTCCACAAACCAAAACCATTTTAGAATCCCCTTCCAGATTGGAACTCTAATTCACACACTCTTCACAATGGCAACAATATGGATAAGCATAACCATGAAAGGGGACTATCATTTGAGATGGCCTTGGTGATAGTACCAGAGATGGAGATGCTTATGAATGTTTTATGCTTTTGGAGATGGAGATGAATGTTCAGTGGTTATGGACTTGTGTTAGTCCACGAAATCAAGCAAACAATCAAGATTATTAAGATTTGACAATTATGAACCAATCTAGAGAAAGAATGTAGAGAGAGAAAAATCCATTAGTCGTATATCTAACAATCACAATGTGTACAATGTTGCAAGAACTCTCTGTAGCCTAAACTCTCATATGCCTATTTATAACAAGTTGACTTACAAGACTTGACTATACTTGACTTTGTATGACTTTACATACTTTGACTTTTCTACACTTAAATCTTGGATACAATTATATACTAACAATCTCCCCCTTTGTATTCAAGATTTAAAAAAATTGACACTAGTCTTCAACTCTTGATTCTTCAAACTTTATCTCTGACAACTTTAAACTTTGAAGCTCTGACAATCTTCAATCTCTGATGTATTGAAGAATCTTGAAAAATCTTTCACAAAGTCTTTGAAAAGTCACCAAGTCTTGAACAAACATTTGAAATCTTGAAACTTCTTTGATCGTCTTTAAACTCTGAGAAATCTTTCAACTTTGAGGAATCTTTCAATGCTCGTATCTTCATCTCTGTGATCTCTGAAGTGTCTTTAAGCAAACAAACTTTCTTGAATCATCTGTCTTGAACTTATTATCTAACTTGAAAATTTCCAGATAAGTCTCCTCCATTTTGATAATCTTTCATTTGACATTACAACATTCGTCTGACCTGAAACTTTCAGATTATCTTCTCCTTTTTCTTCAGAATATCTCTTCCTTTACTTAATCTTTCATATGACTTGAAAATCTTGAATTTCTTCCCCTTTTTGATAAATTGTGAGCAAAAATCATCAAAACCTTTTCAAGTCATCACAGTCTTTGAATATCTATCTTCCCCTTTATGATAAACTGACATTCTTAGCCCTTTATGAAATGACAATCTTCACTCTTTTTGATCTATGTATCCGTCAATTCATGAAATGTATATACCCGAAACTTTTCAAATTCAGATATAATAAACGTTGTAACCCTGAATCAACAAATGATGCAGTTGGAATGCCTGTAAGTAGCACGCAACCACTTTGTACAACGGATGTACATTGGAAAGGAGATTTTATGATGTTCACTCCCCTAGGGCTTCCATTCAATCATTGAAAAAACCACAAAGGAATTTTCGATGAATGTTATGACAAGAAAACATATTCCTTGTATGTACGTGAAAGTGTAGAATGATTGAAGCTACTTAAGCTTTTTCAGACTCAAAATGTGTAAACTGTTGAGACAACAACAAGTATTACACGCACTCAATGTGCATGAAAGAGGTGCAAAGGTGGGGCAAACTTCCTTCTTTTTCAATATCTAAATCTTCCGAGTGAAGACTAGATAGCATATTGTCAGGATCGAATTCTCAACAAGAATAAATTCTCAGAAACTAATATCAAAGGAGTTTGCGGAATAACACTTTGATATTCAATGAAACAGTAAACAAACAGTAAATATGAAGAATAACTTGTAAACTTGTATTGAATGGTTTAAATCACAAGATTACACACACAACCTCAATCTTGAAGAACAGACTCTTTCAAGACGAATTCTACTTCTCTAGAATTAGGAACTATGCCTTGAGGTTGATTCTCTCTCTAAAACAAAAACTTAGAATGAACTGTTTTTCTAACTATTCTAAACAATTCTATACATATACTTAATAAAAGATAATTACAATTAATAAAATATCTTCAGAATATCTTCCATGAATATCTTCAGTCTATCCAGCTGTCATTCTTGTAATTCGGATCTCCATCTCATAAGCAGCACTAATCACCTTGGAAGTATTAACTCAAACTTGGCAGCATTAACTACTAAGCAGCACTAACCTCTAGCAGTACTAACTAGCTAAGCAGTACTAACTTTGTTCAAGCAACACTAACTTTGACTAGAAGCATTAATTCTACTAGAAGCAGTAATACCTAACAGTATTAAACTTGAATTCCTCTGGCAGTAGTAATTCTGTACTAGCAGCATTAAACACTTAAGCTTTTCTTCAGTTCCCAACAATCTCCCCCTAACTTGACTTTTAGGAAAAGAAGTCAAGTTCTTCAGATCTTCTTCAAGATGCTCCCAAAACTCCATCATGACCTAAATTCCAGTATTTGCATCCAATCCCAAACTTTGATTAATTGTTCTTTGGATCAAATATTTAGCCATTTCTGAATTTTCAACACATCCAAGCTTCTTCTTCAACATTAAATGAAGTTTCAATCTGCTATGGTTGTATACTTTATCCACTAGGAAGTATTCAATGTGATTTCTATCCAAAGTCACAGAATATACGCCACTAGTTTCATACAAAGTCCAATTGGTAACTGCTTGAAAAGCACTCCTTATGATCTCCTCCACTTCATCAGGTTTGAACATCATACACAGATACTCCATCACCAGTTTTGTAATTGAAATCCCTGGAACTTTCAACTGATCTGCATACAACTTCATCCCTATATCAAACATTTCTTCAATATCAGACCTTGAGCATGTTCTAACAATCTTGGCCCAAGTACTGTAGACTTCATACTTTTCATCTTTTCTCTTCAGTCTGATATACTCCTTGCCATCTACTTCCAAAACATCCCAGTGAATGACTTCAGGAGGTTTAACTCCTACAGGTTCTGCTGCAATTGGTTCAGGCACTTTGTCCATCACAACCATGTACATCTTGACATCCTTAGTACTTGCAGGTTCTTTCATTGTAGATGACTCAGGTGCCTCTTCTTCTTCAGCAACCTTTTCAGCCTCTTCTTCCACTAATCTAGTCTTCTTTGTAGGCTTTCTCCTGGCAATCATCTTTGTTCTTTTTAAAGTCCTTAGACTTTCACCAATTGTTGCTTCCTTCTCTAGAGTTTCTTGCTCATCAGGGAATGGTTTTTGTAAGAAATCATTGCTTTCTTTCATTCTTTTCTCCATTTCAACCCTTGCAAGATCATCCCCTTGAAGCTTTATCATCTCAGCATCATACATCTTCTTGAGCTTCTCAAAAGACATCTTTGAAAACATCTCTACCTTGACACCTACTACACCCTTGAGGAAAGTAATCATTTTCTTTCTCTCTTGAGCACCCAGGTATGTCTTTGAAGGTTGTCTTTTCCTTGCAGCCATTTTGATCTTAGCAGGCTTCCTCAAAGATGTGGCTTTCTGCTTGGCTTGTTCTGTTGCTAAGCTTTGTTGATAGGCTTTGTTTAACTCTGCAGCCATTGCTTTAGCTATCTCTCAATCCTTTTGCACTTGCATAGTTTCTGCTTCTTCAAGCTCAGCCTGTATCTTCCTAGATAGAGCTTCATCTGATTCAATCAGCTTCTGCTTTTTCATTGGTTTATCAGATTCAACTAGCTTTGCCTTACCTTTCTCTTTACCCATCACCTTCTCAATGCTAGAGTTCTTTGCTGCATCACCTCTTTCTTTTATGACAACTCCTTTGGCCTTTGAGGCGACCTTGGGAGTATCATGTTTTGCTTTGATTAGAGTTTCTGCAATTTCAAGATCTGTGAGCACTTCTTTCATTGTTTCTGCTGCTTCCATTGGTTCAGCAGTATTAATCATTTCTGCTGCTCTGCTTGAACCAACAGTATTAATGGTTTCTGCTGCTGCTTGTGTTTCTGCTTCTTGTGCCACCTTTTCTGCAGTTATTTGCTCCCCCTTAGCTTTTGCATCTTCCATATTTTCATCAGCTTCTGACTCCCCCTTTTTGGGAGCATCAGTCACTGGTTTCCTCCTTCTGAGTACAAATTGCTTCTTCTTCTTTTGGAGAAGCAATTTCCTTACCATTTGCTTCAAGTTGAGGATCTGTTCTTGTTGTGACAGAACAATGAGTTTAAGCTCTTCAATCTCTTGACCTTGTTTGATCACATCCATATTGATGTTTCCCATGGTTTCCATCAATTCGTCATAGTTATATCTGTCCTCACCTTCTCCAGGAGTGTTACCCCCTTTTGAATGATCATTGGATCTTTTAGTAGTGGAAGCCTTCTGCCTAGCAGAAGCACTATCCACCCCCTTGGGTTCTTGGCACCTGGGACCTTTGGATGATTGCTCACCTAAAGTTGCCATGGGAAAGGTCTTAGAGATGTTACCACTGTCCTTCTCTGTGCTAGCAGAAGTAGTGGCAGCCTTCTCACCCATATGCTCTTCCATCTCCTTAGAGAGCACCTCCTGAGGGTTGGGAGACACCCTATTGGATTCCCTTTGGATATTCTTTATTGGAGAATGCTCCAATAGAGGCCTTAAAGGATTAGTGGGGGAAGGTACAAGAAGGGAAGGAGCCTTCTTGACCTGTTTCCTTTTGTAAGTTTGGGTAATTGAAGAAGTGGACTTTTGAAGTAGAGACTGGGGAATAGATATAGAGTGGGAAGGTTGGGATTGGCTAGCAGTGGGATGGTCTGAGGAGGGCTTTGACCCTGCTGCCATACCTTCATCAGTGTTGGACACCACCATCATTGTGGAGAACAATGGGGTGTCAACTCCTTCCGAGTCCCCAGCAGATCTTCTCATGTTTGAGAAAACCTTGCCTTTAGGGGGTTTAGGTACATATACCCCATCAAAGTGAGGTATATCCGTCAATTCATTAGTGATAACTGCCTGTACAAACCTGGGATACATGAAGAAACTCTTCTTGTTGTCCAGATTTGAGACAAGATCATTGAAGATCATTTGAGAAAAGTTGTATTTTCTAGCAGTGGATAAACATACCAATGCATAGGCAATTGGACTGCTAAATTGGCTCCAGCCAGTTGTTTTCTTAGAAATACAATGCATCAAGGTATGAACAAAGAACCTCCATTGGGATGAAAATTTAGCTTTGAAAAACTTGAAAATTCCCATTTGGCCTTCATACCCCATTCTTGTAAGAGTTGAGAATAATTCCTCATTAGGAATAGAGGTTATACCTGCAGCATCATCTAGACGTAGACAGATGCGTATCACCTCTTCAGTAATTGTTAGGGGTTTTTCACACACCCTTGTCTTGATCATTTGGACACTATCTTCAGTAACGATGGTGGCATTGGCCCATAATTGCCTCTGATGCTCTATGAAGATGGTAGGAGACACAGTGAGAGCATGAGCGATGTGGCTGGACTTCAGAAAGTCGACTATCTGGTGAAAACCTTCAGCTTGTTTCGGCTTTTGGAGCATCGCGATTTCATTGTGCTCATCAATGAAAGCCATGGATGCCATTGAACTTGAGTGTTCTTGCCTGAAAACTTGGTACTTGAGAGAAAAAGGTTAGAGCGCAAGTGAACAGTATGCAAAGAGTCGTTATGAACTTTTTAGGCGGGCAAAGGGTATTTATAGTATTCGGATTAAAAGCAGTATTAACCTTAAAAAAATAGTGAAAGCAGTATTAACAGAGAGCAGTATTAACCACTAGCAGTATTAACTGAGAGCAGTATTAACCACTAGCAGTATTAACTAACTAGCAGTATTAACTGAGAGTAGTATTAACCACTAGCAGTATTAACTAACTAGCAGTATTAACCACTAGCAGTATTAACTAACTAGCAGTATTAACTGAGAGCAGTATTAACCACTAGCAGTATTAACTAACTAGCAGTATTAACTGAGAGCAGTATTAACCACTAGCATTATTAACTAACTAGCAGTATTAACTGAGAGCAGTATTAACCACTAGCAGTATTAACTAACTAGCAGTATTAACTGAGAGCAGTATTAACCACTAGCAGTATTAACTAACTAGCAGTATGATTTCTTCCCTATGCTCATCACATTTGTAGGGCCAAACAGATCCATATGTAATAACTGGAGGCAAGAAGAAATTGAATTTAAATCTTTGGTCTTATGAGAAGTTTTGTGCTGTTTGCCTTTAAGACAAGCAACACAATGATCATCACATGAAAAGACTTTTGATGGTAAACCTCTTACAAGATTTTTTTTAACAAGTTTGTTCATTGTCTTGAAATTCATGTGACACATCCTTCTGTGCCAAAGAGAGGATTCATCCACAGAAGCTTTTGAAACAAGACAGTTCAGGGATGAATCACTTGAAACATTGTCCATATCTAGACAATACACATAGTCCTTTCTTGGAGTTCTAAGTAGTATCATGCTTTCATCAACTACCTTGAACCCTGGAGCAAGGATCATACATTCTGTATTAGTAAATAATATACTATGTTGTTTGTCACAAACCTATGATACACTTAACAGGTTGTACTTTAGCTGATCAACATAGTAGACATCCTCAATTGTCATCTTACCTTTTGTAACATTACCTTTCTCACTTATTTTACCACCTGTGAGATTGTCTCCAAATGCAACATGTCCTCCATTGATAGACTTGAAATCCTGAAGGCATGACATGTTGCCTGTCATGTGCCTAGAGCAACCACTATCCACATGCCATATGCTCTTCCCCTTGAGCTGTTGGTTGCCCTGCACATATGATAAATCAGTTAGTATGGATTAGGAACCCAAGCCAAAGTGGTCTTGGGTACCCCTTTCTCATCAAAATATTTACATTCTTTCTTGACAAGGTTTTTAAACTTTGACTCCTCATTACTGGAGTACTTTGTTACAATAATGGGTTTGGATGCATATTTGCTAGAAGCAGTACTGTTTTTAGAAGAACTAACTGCATTAGCAGCACTTGCATGCTTAGCAGTACTAACCTTGTTAGAAGTATTAATTGTTTTAGCAGCAGTAACTGTGTTAGCAGTAGTAACCTTTGAAGAAGTACTAACAGTGTTAGAAGCATAAAAATTCTCAGCAGTACTAACACTGTTAGCAGCAGTATTGCTACTGGCAGCACTATCCCTGTCAGCAGTACTATTTGATGTAGCAGTACTAACAGTTTTAGTGCTTCTAGGCACCCACATTTTAATACTCTCTTTTAAAACCTTTTTCTTCTTTTGGCCTTTGGTTTCAACAGACTTCTTAGCCACATGTTTCTTTCCAGCCTTCCTATAACCAACAGGTTTTTGCACAAATCTTTGAAAGTTCATCTGTTGATTAATAGGGTTAAAGAAACAGTATTTAGCCAAATGATTCAACTTGCCACATATGAAACAAGGTTTTGGTCTGATTATTTTATTCAGATCAACTCCTTGTTTCTGAGCCCATTGATTATTCCAGTTTCTTTGGTTACCTCTTTTTATACCAGAATTTAGGCTCTCAGTTTTATTGCAAGCACACTGTTTACAAGGGCCAGGATTCACAACTGTGGTCGGTTTGTAATGGACCTTGTTACCCTTTCCTTTGGTCTTCTCTATCACTTTAGACTTGACCCAGATCCTTCCACCACCCTCATTGGTAACAATGTTGTTTTCTAAGGGTATCTCTTTACTCACATCATTGTTCCTCTTCTTACTGGCTTCTTTCTCAGTCATATCCTTAACAACTACCTCATCCAAAGGATCTATCTCAAAAGCTTTCTCAGACAAGTCCTTTTTCTCCTTGGTCTCTAACAAATCTGATGTAGGAGAGATATAGTTGTTGTTGTAAGGAGGGGGTGTGTTGTTGTATCCAACACCAGACTTCATCTTATCATGAATCTGAGCCTTTAGAAGAGAATCCATTGCTTTTGAAGCATATGAAAACTTTTCTATATCAAGCTTGACCTTATCTAATTCTTCTTTCAACCTATCATTCTCTTCTTTGGACTTAGACAGTTTGGTCTCTAACTCATTCTTTTCCCACTTCCAGTAGTTTGTGTCATAAGAGTGTTGAAGTTCATTGGCTTGAAAGCCTTTGATTTGTTCTTCAAACCTCTCCACTATCAACACATAATCTCTTCTGTCCTTTTCTAATCTTTTGAGGTCATCACACATGCTTTGGTTATGATCCCTGTACCTTTTGACAGTGTCTATGCAAGATTTAGTGCAAAGATTAGAAATTACCTCAGAATGGAGATCAGACACTTCTGCCATAAGAGCTTGGTTCTGAATGGCTTCCTCAGCCTGGTCACTCCAGTCAAATCCCATTCCTTGTTGAGAAACAAGGGCTTGAGCAGAGTTCTTGTTTTGATTGAAACCACCATTTTGGGCTTGTTGGTGGTTGTTGTTTGGCACACCACTTCTGCACTCTTTAGCAAAGTGTCCCTTCATGTGGCACTTGTAACATTCCACCTTTGTTTTGTCAAAACCAGCTCCATCTTCTCTTCTTTGAGAGAAGTTGTTCCTCCCAGTTCTTTTAATAAACTTCTTTACCCTCATAGATAACATGGCCATCTGCCATTTAATGTCCATCTCCTCCAGATCATCAGGGTGAAGTTGTTCCAGATCATCATTAATCAAAGAGTTGTTGCTGTGACTGGATAAAAAGGCTTCAAAGATAGTTTCAGTGCCTTTTTCTGAATTCACTCCACTGGCAGCACTAACTGCTTCAGGGTTAGTAGCAGTATCAGTAGATGCTGATAGAAGTGCAGCATTGTGAATGTACCCAGTAGGCTTTTTCTTGGCTTCTACCTCAGATTCAAATACTCTTAGATCATTATATAGATCATCAAGTTCCTTCTCTTCCAGATTGTCACTCTGTCTATATGAGACAGTGTACATAGTCCATTCATCTCTAAGAGATCTGAGGAACTTCCTGTTGATATCATCTTGCTCCATCTTCACTCCAACAGTAGCCAGTTCACCAATAAGCTTGTTGAACCTGTCAAAAGTTTGAGTCATAGACTCATTCTTTGAAGAAGTGAAGTTCTCATACTGCTGCTTCAGAACATCCCTTTGATTTCTTTTGATGCTTTTAGTTCCAGCAAATCTTTTCTCTAGAGCATTCCAGAGAATCTGAGTATCAATGCAGTTGCAAAATTGATGCTGATATTCATTGGGGATGGCCAAGAGCAGAGTGCTTAAGGCCTTCATCTCTGTCTGTCTGATCTTCCTCTCACCATCTGTCTTTGGTGGAGGTCTTTTCCCATCTGGTCCAATCTTTCCTGCTTCAGAGGGTCCATTCTCAATGATGTCCCACATTGAGTAGTCTATGAGAAGAATGTATTGCCTGATTCTGATCTTCCACATGTCAAACTCACTGGGTTTGAGCATTGGGACCTTAGAAACAAGAGTATTGTTTGATTCTGCAAAGTTTTCCATGATGCATGAATAGATGTTTCTGAGAGAGCAGGCTCTGATACCACTTGTCAGGATCGAATTCTCAACAAGAATAAATTCTCAGAAACTAATATCAAAGGAGTTTGCGGAATAACACTTTGATATTCAATGAAACAGTAAACAAACAGTAAATATGAAGAATAACTTGTAAACTTGTATTGAATGGTTTAAATCACAAGATTACACACACAACCTCAATCTTGAAGAACAGACTCTTTCAAGACGAATTCTACTTCTCTAGAATTAGGAACTATGTCTTGAGGTTGATTCTCTCTCTAAAACAAAAACTTAGAATGAACTGTTTTTCTAACTATTCTAAACAATTCTATACATATACTTAATAAAAGATAATTACAATTAATAAAATATCTTCAGAATATCTTCCATGAATATCTTCAGTCTATCCAACTGTCATTGTTGTAATTCGGATCTCCATCTCATAAGCAGCACTAATCACCTTGGAAGTATTAACTCAAACTTGGCAGCATTAACTACTAAGCAGCACTAACCTCTAGCAGTACTAACTAGCTAAGCAGTACTAACTTTGTTCAAGCAGCACTAACTTTGACTAGTAGCATTAATTCTACTAGAAGCAGTAATACCTAGCAGTATTAAACTTGAATTCCTCTGGCAGTAGTAATTCTGTACTAGCAGCATTAAACACTTAAGCTTTTCTTCAGTTCCCAACACATATATGTTGCGTCCCCAAAGAAAATAAAACATTTATTTGTCGAGAAAGAAACGAGTGGTTGGTGGGGTTAATGCAAGAGTTGGCATGGGCTCACTGCCTTTTTCAATGATGGTCACCAAAGAATGTGAACCAATAAGAAGATTTGGTTGTCCGACTCAAAAAGTGGTTGGTGCAGAGTTTTGATATTCTTTTAACTCTGCTCTCACACCCTCTTTCTTTTTAACATTCAAGCTCACTTCTAACCAAACTCTCTTTTACATTTTTCCGCTCCACACACTGAGAAAAACTCAATAGGATGAGTTATCTCCCCCACTCTTTGATTTAAAAAATCCCTCACCCCCAATCACTCTAGTATAACTTCCAGGGTAGGAAACACATGTTAACGTGAATCCATGGAAGTTATGTTTAGCTCACACAAGAATCCCATGTAATTTTGTCCTAAAAACAATAGTTGTTCAACAATTTATCTTGAACAATTAAGCACATGATATCATTGTCATAGAAATGTATGTTCAACAATTAAGATCTCTCAAAACAAAAATTAACAAAAGTTTCATGAATATTTAAGCATTTGAACTTTGAAGATCTCTCAAAACAAGGATATTAAATGAATGAAATGGATTCGAAAGACTTGTTTGAGAATCTGACAATGTATCAATCAGATCAAATATCATGAGATATGAACGTGAAAGGTTAGGGTATCAAATAACTTGACAGTTTGTTTATATGAACTAATATAAACAATTTAACAAAGAACGATCAAGTGGAAATGATGATTTATGCTCAACAACTTTGAATTACAAACGAGGGTATTACCATCGAAAAATTGTTTAGTTATGAGACATGGTAATAACAAATTCAAATGAAGTACTGAACCGGTGTGTGTGAATACTTGACAGTATATGGACAAGATAATACACAAGTATTGATCTTTGGAAACACACGGTCAGTTAAACATCAATAATGAAAAACATTTTAAAATCACACTTCTAAATTCATGAAATCTATTAAGAACTATAAGTGGTTTGAACATTTAAGAAAACATTTATCATGCTTGAAAGTTGTTCTTCTTTCAAACAATCAGAGATCTAGATCAGAAGATACTTACATTTAAGCTCCCTCTCAAATCATGATAAAATGATTTAGATTCAGTTAAGCTCCCCCTGGATATTTGCATGATATCCTTATCCATAAACATTGAAGATCGAGTCCTAAACTGTTGTGTTTAGAAGTCTAAGTCCTTTAACATTTAAGATCGGGTTCTGAATTGAAGTATTCATAAGCCATATTTATTGAACATTGAGGTCCGAGTCCTGAGCTGATTTACTCAAAAGTTGTAATTCTTGCTCCCCCTAAACTTGTGGTACCTGCAACACCGATTTAACAGGTTTTGGTACCCACTGGTATTTGGGTCCTGGTAAGTTAGATTTAGGAATGCATTTCTCATTAGATTAACACTTTTAATTATTTTTTTCTGAGAAGTAATTATGTAAGTTCCGTACTAGTTATGAGCAGATTCTTTTTGAACAAAATCATTCTCTCCACAGTAAGAACAACATATTTTCTTTTGAGTAATCCTGATCAAATGATTAGCAGAGTAAAACATATAAGGTTTACCAAAAGATTTACCTTTAAGTGCGTTGTTCTTCTTGGCTTTGGATGTGGAAGCTGATGATTTGTCCTTCTTCTTGTCATCCAGAGAACCTTTCACTCTCCAGACCATCTTTCCTTTCTTAGAAAAGTTCTTCTCAAAATATTTAACAGAAAAGCTCGTTGGATTATCAACAGACTTGTCATCAAACAGATTAGATGGATGAATCTGTTTTGATTTGACAATTTTAGATTTGACACTGTTCTTTCTGGAAACTCTTTCATGAATGGAACTTGAAGCAGTTTTAAAAGAATAAACTGATTCCGTTGAATTATCAAAAGGTGATGACTAATCACATCAGCAGAAACTTTTTCTGATAATTCAACATTTGCAGCTTTCAAGTCATTTATCTTTTTAAACAAAATGTTTCTTTCATCAGAAAGTGTGTCGAACTTCTTTTTCAAATCAGATTTAGCCATTTGTTCTTTTAAAATGTCTGAGATTTTTCATAAGATCAGTATTCTTTGCTTCTAGTGCATATATCTTCTCTTCAAAAGCCTTTAACTTGCTATATAGATCAACTTATTCAGCTTTCAGCTCTGATGATTTCTGTTCAGTTGTCTTTAGTTGGCTTTGAAGTTTGCTTATCTCTCTCTCTTTTACTTTAATTTCTTTATCTCTTGCCTCGATGATACCTGAAAAATCAGATTTAGAATTAGAAATACATTTAGCACATGCAGAAGTTTTATAAGAATTTAACAATTTAGCTTTAAACTCCTGAATCTGATTTAGAAGATCTGAATTTTGAATCTTCAGTTTATCTCGTTCAACTTCTATAATAGGTATCTCAGGCATGTACAGTATAGCAACATCTCTTCCTGACAAAAAATCTTTAGACATCTTGATCAGAATGTTAGCTTGAAATGATCGTTCCAAAATATTCAGATAAAAAATTTGACTTGAAAATAAACTTGAAAAGATCAGAATTTTTTTTTCTAAGTGATAAACTCACAAACGAAAGAAACTCGCAAAACACTATGAATGAGACTTCGCGCTGACAGGCTTGTGCGCGTTTCTGGTTCGCGCAAAGCACTATGTGCGCGTTTTGAGCTCTCTCTAGAAGGGATGTGTGCGTTTTGAGCTTCTCGCAGATAAAGTCGTGCGCGTTTTGGTACTCTAACTTCTCGTACTTCCTTTGCGTGTTCTAGACTTAGAAAAAATTTTGATCAAACAAAACTCGCAAAACACAAACTCGCTAAACACTAGAACTCTCAGATCAAGAACTCGCAAACAAGCTTGTACGAGTTTTCACTTCTCGCAGATCAAGCTTAGCACGTTTTAGGTCAAGAACTCGCATAACACATTGAAACACCAAAATCCTTCTTCGTGCGTGTTCTTCGATGCTTGCGCGTTTAGTATCATGCATGTTCTTCAGATGATTCTTGTGTGAAGTCTAGATCTTGCGTGTTCTTTAGTTGTGTTCACTGATTCGATCCAAAATCTTCAAAACCTGCAATTAAGACATGAAAATGCACAAATATGGTCGAAATATTAAACCGAACACTTTTCAAACACATGATTTTGATTAAAAACAACAACAATTCAGTGAATCGATCAAAACAGTGTACAAAACTTTTTTTAATAGAGACTCACAAAAATTCAAAATTGAATTCGATTCGGTACGAATTTCTTGATACGATCTACACAAGAAAGTTCCTAAAACATAAATTGTCAGGATCGAATTCTTAACAAGAATAAATTCTCAGAAACTAATATCAAAGAAGTTGCGGAATAACACTTTGATATTCAATAAAACAGTAAACCAAAACAGTATATAACCAACAACTTGTAAACTTGTATTGAATGCTTGAAGTTACAAGATTAAACATACAACCTCAATATTGATGAACAGACTCACCAATACGAATTCTACTTCTCTAGAATTAGGATCTATGCCTTGAGGTTGATTTTCTCTAAAAACTTAGAATTGAATGAATTAATCTCTATTTAAACTATTCTATCAAAACTGTACATATACTGAATAAAAAGATAATTACAATAAATAAAATATCTTCAGTATATCTTCCATCATTATCTTCAAGCCTTCCATGAATATCTTGATTCTTTCCAACTGTCATTCTTTCCATCCGGTTCTTTAAGTCAAAAGCAGTACTAACTATGCTCAGCAGCATTAATTTCTTCTAGCAGCATTAACTTGGTCTTAGCAGCATTAACTACTAAGCAATACTAACCACTAGCAGTACTAACTAGTTAAGCAGTACTAACTTTGTTCAAGCAGCACTAACTTTTGACTAGCAGTATGAATTCTACTAGCAGTAGTAATACTCAGCAGTATTAACTTTGAAGTCCTCTGGCAGTAGTAATTCTGAACTAGCAGCATTAAAGACTTGTTCACATCTTCAGTTCCCAACAATCTCCCCCTAACTTGACTTTTAGAAAGAGAAGTCAAGTTCTTCAAATGCTTCCAAAATCTTCATTGATCTACTCCAATGTTAGGATCCAGTCCCATGCTCTGATTAATAGTTCTTTGAATTAAGTACTTTGCCATTTCTGAATTTGGTGTACAACTCAACTTCTTATTTAACATGGCATGAAGCTTCAGATTGGTATGGTTGTATACCCTATCCACCAAGTAATACTCCCTGTGAAAAGTATCCAATGCTAGTTCATAGACTCCACTCCTTTCATATAGAGTCCATCCTCTAACAGTCTTAAATACATCTTTTATCAAATGCTTTACTGCTTCTGGTTTGAACAACATGCACAAATATTCCATAACTAGCTTCACAATTGGTAACCCTGGAGCTGTCAACTGATCTGAATGAACTTTCATCCCCACTGCAAACATTTCTTCCAAATCAGATCTTGAACACTCTCTGACAATTTTGCTCCAGGTGCTGTAGACTTCATACCTCTCATCCTTTCTTTTCAATCTGATGTACTCTTTACCATCCACCTCTACAGTATCCCAGAGGATAACTTCAGGAGGTTTGAATCCAACAGGTTCAACTGAAATAGGCTTTGGAATTTTATCCATTACCACCATGTACATGTTTACATCTGAACTCTGTGGTATTTCTTCCTGAGATTCAACTTTCTTTTCTTCTTCTACTCTAGACTTCTTTTCAACTTTCTTTCTGTTGGCCATCATCTTGGTTCTCTTCAGTATCCTTTGCCCTTGTTCTATAGTAGCTTCTTTCTTCTTTTCTTCCTTTTTCCTTTCTTCTGATCTAGGGCCTTAAGAAGCAATAGACTTAACTCTTTTTATCTTCTTGATCTTCTGAGGTAGAGTCTCTTCTTCCTTAATCTCTACCTTTTTCTTTGTTGGAGTTCCCTCTTCACTTTCAGGGAAGGGTTTATTGATATTCACATCATGCCTCTCTTTAGCTTTCTTTTCAAACTCCACTCTGTCCTTTTCATTACTCTTCAGCTTCCCCATTTCTTTCTCATATAGCTCCTTGATTTGATCAAAATTCATCTTCACAAACATTTCTTTCTTTACACCAATTGCACTCCTCAAGAAAGTTATCATTTTGTTTCTTTCCTGAGTGGCAAGGTAAGTTTGTGAAGGTCTTCTCTTCTTAGCACTTGTTCTGGCCATCATAGCCTTTTTCAAGCACATTGCTCTTTGCTTAGCTTTCTCTGTTTCCAGCCCTTTCTGGAATGCTTCATTTAACTCATTTGCAAGTGCTCTGGCCATTTCTCTGTCTTTTTCAACCTGTTCCTTTTCTGTTAGATCTAACTCTTCTTGCATTTTCTTTGCTAATGCTTCATCTGACTCAATCATCTTTTGCTTTTTAGATGGTTGATCAGATTCTATCATCTTCGCTTTTCCCTTTTTCCTTGTATCTGCATCCATTTCTTTCTTCTCTATTTTCTCTGCTCCCCCTTCATTTATGACCACTCCCTTTGGTTTGGGAGTGTCATTCTTTGCTTTGATGAGCATTTCAGCTACTTCAATTTCTGTTGGTGTTAACTCTGGTACTGCTGCTTGTGAAGTTTCAGCAGCACTAACAGTTTCTGCTGCTTGTTTTGGCTTAGCAGTAGTAACAGTTTCTGCTGCTGGGGTTGTTACTGCTGCTGGTGTTGTTTCTGCTGCTGCCTTTTCTTCAACAAATTCAGCCCTTTCTTCAACAAACTCCCCCTCAAACTGTTGATCTATCTGTTCTGAGCTTGAATTCTCTAGGAAAGTGTCATTTCATGTGACACTTATAGCATTCCACCTTAGTCTTGTCAAAACCAGCTCCATCTCCTCTTCTTTGAGAGAAGTTGTTTCTTCCTGTTCTTTTAATAAACTTTTTCACTCTCATAGATAACATGGCCATCTGCCATTTAATGTCCATCTCCTCCAGGTCATCAGGGTGAAGTTGATCTAGATCATCATTAATCAATGAATTGTTGCTATGACTGGACAAAAAGGCTTCAAAGATAGTTCCAGTGCCTTTTTCTGAATTTACTCCACTGGCAGTACTAACTGCTTCAGGGTTAGCAGTAGTATCAGCAGAGGTTGAAAGAAGTGCAGCATTGTGGATATAACCAGTGGGATTCTTCTTGGATTCTACCTCAGTTTCAAAAACTCTTAGATCATTATATAGATCATCAAGTTCCTTCTCTTCCAGATTGTCACTCTGTCTATATGAGACAGTGTACATAGTCCATTCATCCCCAAGAGATCTGAGGAACTTTCTGTTGATATCATCTTGTTCCATCTTCACTCCTACAGTAGCCAGTTCACCAATGAGCTTGTTGAATCTATCAAAAGTTTGAGTCATAGACTCATTCTTCGAAGAAGTGAAATTCTCATACTGCTGCTTTAGAACATCTCTTTGATTTCTTTTGATACTTTTAGTTCCAGCAAATCTTTTCTCTAGAGCATTCCAGAGAATCTGAGCATCAGTGCAGTTGCAAAATTGATGCTGATATTCATTGGGAATGGCCAAGAGCAGAGTGCTTAAGGCCTTCATCTCTGTCTGTCTGATCTTCCTCTCACCATCTGTCTTTGGTGGAGGTCTTTTCCCATCTGGTCCAATCTTTCCTGCTTCAGAAGGACCATTCTCAATGATATCCCACATTGAGTAGTCAGTGAGAAGAATGAATTGTCTAATTCTGATCTTCCACATGTCAAACTCACTGGGTTTGAGCATTGGAACCTTAGAGACCAAAGTACTGTTTGATTCTGCAAGGTTTTCCATGATGAATGAATAGATGTTTCTGAGGGAGTTAGGCTCTGATACCACTTGTCAGGATCGAATTCTTAACAAGAATAAATTCTCAGAAACTAATATCAAAGAAGTTGCGGAATAACACTTTGATATTCAATAAAACAGTAAACCAAAACAGTATATAATCAACAACTTGTAAACTTGTATTGAATGCTTGAAGTTACAAGATTAAACACACAACCTCAATATTGATGAACAGACTCACCAATACGAATTCTACTTCTCTAGAATTAGGATCTATGCCTTGAGGTTGATTTTCTCTAAAAACTTAGAATTGAATGAATTAATCTCTATTTAAACTATTCTATCAAAACTATACATATACTGAATAAAAAGATAATTACAATAAATAAAATATCTTAAGTATATCTTCCATTATTATCTTCAAGCCTTCCATGAATATCTTGATTCTTTCCAGCTGTCATTCTTTCCATCCGGTTCTTTAAGTCAAAAGCAGTACTAACTATGCTCAGCAGCATTAATTTCTTCTAGCAGCATTAACTTGGTCTTAGCAGCATTAACTACTAAGCAGTACTAACCACTAGCAGTACTAACTAGTTAAGCAGTACTAACTTTGTTCAAGCAGCACTAACTTTTGACTAGCAGTATTAATTCTACTAGCAGTAGTAATACTCAGCAGTATTAACTTTGAAGTCCTCTGGCAGTAGTAATTCTGAACTAGCAGCATTAAAGACTTGTTCACATCTTCAGTTCCCAACATAAATCGAACACTATGGAACCATTTTCTTGCAATAAAATCGATTTTACATGAAAATTTTGATGCAACAGTGATTTTTGAAAATTCAATCTGCGTTGTTTTCAAGAATTGAAAATTTCAATCATATCAATGTTTGTTTTAATCCATCTGAATGATTTTGTCTATCTCTGATACCAAATGTTAGTCCACGAAATCAAGCAAACAATCAAGATTATCAAGATTTGATAATTATGAACCAAGCTAGAGAAAGAATGTAGAGAGAGAAAAATCCATTAGTCGTATATCTAACAATCACAATGTGTACAATGTTGCAAGAACTCTCTGTAGCCTAAACTCTCATATGCCTATTTATACCAAGTTGACTTACAAGACTTGACTATACTTGACTTTGTATGGCTTTACATACTTTGACTTTTCTACACTTAAATCTTGGATACAATTATACACTAACAGCTTGAATATTTAATGGGTTCATCTTTTCTTTCTCTCTCTCTCTCTCTCACTTTCTCTACATCTCTCATCCCCACTTCACCGTCCACAAAGAAATGCTTCTTATTTTTTCGGATATGGGTATGAATGTTTTGGGTTTTTGGAAATTGCATGGTATGTTTCCAAATTCTGGCAATGATATTTTTACCAAAGGGTATGTAAGAAGATGGATGCTGACAACGACTACAACCATCATGATTGAGTAAGATTCATGGTGGATGTTACCTGACGTGGATGGTAAGGTGGGGTGGGAGAAGATGGGGTAAGGAAAGAGGGATGGGTGGATAGGTGACACCACCTAATTGAGGCTTTAAAATGTTTATTTAATTATTTGGTTAAAAGACCAAAGTGCCCCCGATTCAACAAATCTTTTTTTGATAGAGTTAGGTCAAGGAAAGCTCAATCCATAATTTTTATGGATAGTTGTAATTATTTCATTTGACCATAATTGTAATTATTTCGTTTAGGGGATCCAATCCATAATTTTTATGTAACCACTGGGATAAAATTTGTAATTTACTCGAGGTTCAAGGGAGAGCTCCACAAAAGTAAAAAATAAACCGAGAAATCCCTCGTTGTCTCTTAGAAAAAAAATCAATGATCCATATTTAAATGTCAAATTTGTATAAACTTGAAAGCCAAAGAAAATTTTAAAAGATGTGTTATATTAAGGGGAAAATTAGAACATCAAAATAACATATCTCATGTTAAACCCCGCCACCACAATTACCCTTTCTCCTATTTCTTCTCAACCATTTCTTAAAAAACCCTAACTTCTCTTACATTCTTGAGTTCACGCTAAAGAACATCATCAAGAAGGCAAAGATAAGCCAAAAAAATCATCCTTGTAGCTCCTAAACGATATCTTATTCACTATATCGTCTATGATGTTCCTTTAGTGTGTGAAACTCAAGGCATTGATGGAGTTGGAGGGAGATAAAGGGATTGAACTCCCATGACACGGCTGTGAAATACAACCACTCATGTGGAACACAAGAAAGAGCATTGAAATCATAGTAAAAGAGAAGACAAAGTAGTCTTAGGGATTTTTTAGTTACATCTTTCTTTCTTTTTTACCAACAATTTCCTTCCCATTTGGATTTTCCATCTTCTAGGGAAATTTTGGTATTGGGTTTGACGTTTCCATTATCTAAGTCGGAGGAGAAAGTAATTGTAAATGATGATACTGTGAATAAACATGCATTTTGGTATTTGTTTTGAGTTTTTTTTTATTTCTTCTTTAGCTATTATTTAGGTTTATTTTGATTTATGATTTTGTATATGTATTGTTCCTCTCAATGTTATTCACATGTGAATAAATAGTAAAATAGAAACATTATCAAAATTGTATGTGGCGTTCGAGATAGCCTCCACGTGGTTCATCCTAAGTAACTAATCGAGCTTTTGTTTTTATGGGGGTGTTTAGTTGGGGGTATTAAAAGATAATAAATGGGAATAATACAATTGATGATGTTTGGTTCAGATAGGGAATAGGAATGAAAATATTTAATAGTGTTTGGTTTTAAGTAATTTAATCAATCATTATATTATTTGGGGGGAAAATCCATTCCTCCTAAAATTGGGGGGAATAGAAAAAATAATCATACCTCACCCCTCTCATTGTCCCTCCCAGCCTCTTACCTCCCCAACACCACCAATATTATTCACTATCTTCTTTTTCTTCATTAATGTCCATCTTCCTCTTAAAATCCTAGATTTGGTTTGTACAATTTTAACATCAATTAATGGAAAGTGCTTGGTTGTAATCCTAAAAAAACCCTAGATTGATAAGCAAGACCAAGGAAAAGAAACAAGAAGAAGAGGAAAGGGAGATTTCAGAAGACCTTCTGTTCACAATTTCCCATTGCTCATGATTTCAAAAGACGATTTTCCATTGTTCATGATTTTAGAAGATCATTCCATAAAGTAAGTTTCAAAAGTAGGTTTTTCACTATTTACGATTTCCAAAGATGACTTGAAAAGGCTTTAGTTTGATTTTTTCTTTGTCCAAGTTCGAGTTGCAAAAACGTTGGTGGTTGTGTTAATGGAGAAGGGGAAATGCTGGTGGATTCTTGTGATTGGTATAGGAAATGTAAAGTGGGTTTTCCTTTTTCCAAACAACAAAAGGAAAGATATGCAATATAATATAAAAAAAATTAATGTGCATACTGATTTCCATTCCTTATTATTTCCATTACTGTTGATCCATACCATGTTAGTTATTTGATAATGACCCTTTCACCGAGTCTGTTCAGTGATCCTCTACAAGCTCTGTTATTGTTAATATTCAGCAATCGAGTCTGTTCAGTTATCGCTGAGATATTATTAATACTTAAAATATTTAAGAACTTAAGTTTTTTTAAAGACAAACTTTCACATCAAAGGAACTTCAGTGATGCTGAAGATATAGATTGGATAGTCGTGATCTGAAGCGGTATTCAGTGATTCAGACCTATCTGAAAGAAATGTGAACCTGATTCAAGTTATCAACAATACATGAAGCCTCCCTCAACGACTGCATCCTTGTTAGATCAATATCTTGCGTATCAAATTGTTTGTCATATCCTATCTTACACAAGTGTACCCTCATGCTTCATTCTGACAGAAGCTACAGTACGAATTACTTTACTGTTTCCTCCATGCTCACCAACTACCTAAACCACACTGATCATATTCGGCCAAAGACTACTTTTCCCTAAGGACAAAAAGTACATGTATTCCACTCATCTTCTTACACGTGGAGTGTACCTACCAAGGTGTATTAAATTCATAGGGTAGAAATAACTGAGAGGACTCTCCTTCTCCAATCTTTGAAGCTATCTTTTTATCTTTCTTTCTTATGTGCAAGAAACCTTGTTCTCTCTACTTTACTATTCAGATATTCTTAGTGATCTAAGATCAAAGTAAGATTGTTTAGATTAGGATCATTCCTTATCTTATTCCGCAACAATTTGTAAATTCATATGTATTGATTTTCTCTTATAATAAATAAATAGAATTTGAAAAGTAAAAATTTATGTCTGTATTCAACTCCCCTCCCCCAGACTTAACAAATTGTTTTAGCCTTGTTGACCCTTTTGGGATCAACAAGTGGTATTAGAGCAGTGTTTATTTTATTTATTCTTTAAATGGCTACAAACAACTACAATGACAATGGTTTTCTTGCAAAACCTCATAGATTTAACAAAGATAACTTTCTTCTTTGTAAAAAACGTATGTCCCTTTTTCTTGAAGGTGTGGATCCTGAGATTCCACACTATGTCAAAAATGGACCTTATGTTCCATCTGTGACCATTGATGATGTTCCAGCCATCGGTACTCATGTTGTTGTTCCTGAACAAATAGTTGCAAAACAAGTTCATCAATGGACTGACAATAACAAACATAAGATAGCCATTGACACCAAAGCTAAAACTTTCATCGCCATAACACTTCTAGATAAAGCCTATCACTTTTTGATGAACCTCAAAACCTCCAAAAATATATGAGACACTCTTTGTGTTCAATATGAAGGTACATCTGAGGTCTATGAATTAAGAAAGATATATCTGATAAAACAATATGAGATGTTCATTTGTGGCAAAATTGAATCTCTGTCTGAGGTATATCAACACATTAACTGCTTATTTATTGATCTAAGAACTATTGGTAGATAATATTCCAACTCTGAAACTCTGAAAAAGTTCTTGGAATGTATGCTTGAATCTTGAGACAATTATTCAATGAGTCTCAAGATCTCTAAGGACATCAAAAATCACTCTCAATACTCTATTCGGGATATACTTAATCATGACATACTTCTGAAGAAAAATCTCGTAAGAGATAGCAAAATCTCTCATTTAGCTTTACTTTTTTTTAGAATATGTTCCTTCAGAGGATTCTTCTTATTCTCTCATCATATTTGAACCTCCTCTTCAGATATGTGCTTCAGATGACCTCACAGACTCTAACCTTACAGAGTTTGATGTGTCACTAGCTCTTCTAATCAACTTTTTTAAAAGATTTTCCAGAAAGAGCAACTTTCATGGAAACACAAGTTATGTTCTCATTGACAAGCCTAAATCAACTCCTATTGACAAGGCTACTGCCACATGTTATAATTGCAAAAAGAAAAGACATTTTTCCAGTGAGTGCGAGTCAAAGAAAGTCGTCAAACCCTTCTCTCATCCTTCTAAAGATGATAAATACAGAAAGCTGAAAGAAAAGTACTGAAAGGACAAGAACTTTCACAAAAATGGTAAAGGCCTAGTCGCTGAAGAACATGACAAAATAGATTCCTCTTCAGACTCACCTCAATCTGATGAAGAAGATGTTTCTGTTAGGACTGAAAGTCCTATGTGTTGAAAGTGGAATAAAGTATTTATGAGGGTTCAATATGTAATTCTTTAATAGTTTGTTTATTAGATGGGCCCAAGCCCATAAGCCCATTAAAGTCTGTAAGCCTAAGTATATAAAGGCAATTTTGTTTCATAATTAGGTTAGACAGTTTAGAGAAAAAAAGATAAAAGTCTCATTATTTTCATAACACTAGTCTATAGGTTTACTCTCTCAGATCAGAAATTCTTTCTGTAAACATGTAACCCTTTGATTGCTTATTAATCATATGACTAGTAGTTGTGGCCATATAATTGTTCATCTTTGCTAATATTTGATGCTGATTGCACTGTACTAGATCTACAATTGGTATCAGAGCAAAGAGACTAAAGGTTTGATCTAGAAAAAGGTTTGTCTAAAAACCCTATTCGATTATCTGCTTAATCTGTTAAGTTCTTGGTTGATCTGTGTCGATTAATAGTTTTATCAGTTGATATCTGTTTTATGTGATTTATCGATCGATTTTTTATTTGAAAAAAAAAATCAGATTCGGTCTATTATTTTTTTCTGGAAAAAGTGAGTATCGATATGTGTTTGTGCTTGGTATTCTTATCGGTCGTTTGTTTATCTGAAATCTGAGTTGTTTGTCGGTCATTGTGTGTCCAGTGATAATCGATTTTGTAATTTATCGGTCTGTTCGATTTCAATTTTCTGGGTTTGATTTCGGTCGAATTCCAGATTCATCGTGTTCTTCGGTGGTATTCTTCGAGTTTATCGGACTTATCTGTGTATCGGTGTTTGTGTTTATCGGTCTATCTCTTATTTTGTTTTTATCTGGTATTAGACCGATAGATATTGAACTGATATACTTCGACCGGGACTTTGCTCTTACCGGTCTTTGATTCGACCGGGACTTTGCTCTTACCGGTCTTTGATTCGATCGGGACTTTGTCCTTACCGATTCTTTGATTCGACCGATACATTGTGTTTACCGGTCCTTTTTGTTCGTCCGGGACATTGTTGTTACCGGTCTTTGGCTTTGACCGATACTTTGTCCTTATCGGTACTTTGATTCGACCTGCATAGCTTCGACCGATATTTTGTCTATTCCGGTCCTTTGCTTGACCGGTACCCTGCTCGACCGGGTTTAAAAAAAAAAGGAAAAAAGGGTCAAATTTTTTGTCTCACGATCATTTTGCAGTGCATTTCTTTTAGCCCCCGTACTTGGTATCAGTAGTTTGTCATTAGTAACCTAAACTTTCAAGTTTCACACTTTGTCAATTTTGGTCCCTGCACTTTCAAATTCCATCTCTTGTCAAGTTCAGTCCCTGTATATCAAAAGGAATGCCTTCAAGCGAAGCTCTTTCAATGAGTATGGATGAGATGCCACCTGTTCTTTACAGAGGAGAATATGACCAATGGAGGATTCAGTTCTTAGACTTCATTGATAAACATGACTTGGGTGATTATATCAGATTATCTCTGAGGGAAGGAAGAATGAAAACTCCGACAAATATTTGTTATTTTATGGGAGAAAATGGAAGAACGGAACACGAAATATACACACAACCATTTCAGGAATACACAGATGAGCAAAGAAAGACATTTGAAGCTGATAAATTAACTAAAGCCTTTATCTTGCAAGGAATTTCCGAGGGGATTTCAAAAGAGATTTCTGTCAGTTTAGACAGTAAAAAGGCTACAGGAAAACAGCTGTGGGAACATCTTGAGAAGATAATGACAGGACCAAAGATGTCTTCAAGAGTAAAGTTTTTGGAAACTGAGAACAAAGAGCTGACAAGAAAAATCTTGAACTTGGAAGATCAAATTGTCCAGATCCAGAAAGCATCCGTTGAAAGTTATGAGGAAAATATATCTGAACTAAAAGATGCAAATGCCGATCTTCAAAAGCAAATATCTGATTTGGAGCAAAAGCATGCTCAAGATAAATCCGAGTTTGAGAAATCGTTCGCAAAGAAGTTCTCAGATTTTTCGAGAAAATGTGCTGACGAGAAGAAAGAAGTTGAGCTGAAATGCATAAAACTTTCTCAGCAAGTTTCTGACTTTGAGAAACTAATCATCCTTGAAAGAGAAAAGTTTGCCAAAGAGAAGAAGGCCATTGAACATAAGAACGTAGGTTTCTTCAAAGAAATTTCCTGCCAAAGAAAGGATGCTGAGAAGGGATTTGAAGAAGAAAGATGCACATTTGAGGCTGAGATCAAAAAGCTTACCAAGAAGCTATCTGAACTATCTGAGAAGGCACTAAAAGAGCAGAAAACGAAGTCTGAGTTCACGAAGAAGATTAATCTGCTTGTTAAAGAAAGAGACAACTTTTCTTCGACAATTAAAGTGCTTGAACAGACTGCATTAAGTTCAAATCAGAAATCGGTCTCTTCACAAAGGTCAGTTAAATCGTTTGATCAGATTCGTAAAACTAACCTTTTCTATGATAGCAATATAGATGGTTCAGATAAACATCAAAGAAGAAGGAGATACAAAGAAGAGGAACTGGTCTGGAAGAAGAAACCAGTTGAAGATGAGCTGAAAGAAAGAGAATCATGTGTACATGCATTTAATGCCAACAGGAACAATGTGCGTAAAGGGAAACCTGATCATATGTATACGAGAGATCAATTAATCAGGTTATCAGGTAAGAAAATTTATTGTTCTTAGTGTCGCACACATGATCACATTCACAAAACCAGTGATCATTTTTGGTATGGTTCTTATTCTATTTCCCCCACAAGAACTGCAACTAACATTCATGGACCCAAATACCAGTGGGTACCAAAACCGAAAACTGATTCTGTGTTGCAGGCACCTACTGTCAAGGAGGAGTAGAAGAACTATGGCTTCTAAGTAAATCAGCTTAGAACCCGGACTTCAACGAAGTTTGGCTTCTGATTATAACAGATCAGGACCCGTTCTTCAACGTTCAGACTTGGATATTTTGAAAATATCTAGGGGGAGCTTAAAAGACCTAAATCATTATATCATGATTTGAGGGGGAGCTTAAAGGTAAATATCTTTTGATCTAGATCTCTAATTGTTTAAAAGAAGAACAACTTTCAAGCATGAAAAACGGTTTCTTAAATGTTCAAACCACTTCTCATTCTCAAAAGATTTTATGAATTTAGAAGTGTGACTTTTAAATGTTTTTCAATTTTGAGCTTCAATGTTTAACTGACTGTGTGTTTCCAAAGATCAATACTTGCGTATTATCTTGTCTTTATACTGTAAAGTATTCACACACACAGATTCAGTATTTCGTTTGAATTTGTTATTACCATGTCTCATAATGAACCAATTTTCCGATGGTAATACCCCCGTTTGAAATTCAATGTTGTTGAGCATCAATCATAATTTCTAATGTTGTGCTTTCATTGCTAAATTGTTTATATTTGTTCATATAAACAAAATATCCAATTCTTTGATACCCTAACCAGTTTAGTTGATCTGATTGATACATTGTCAGTTTTTCAAAGATCAATTGCTCAAATCTCCTGAGCATACTTTTTGACAGTGTTATCTTATTTGAGCTTAAATGTTCAAGTTAAACTGTTGAGCTACTATTCTTTTTAGGACTTACATGGGTTTTGTGTGAGAACTTAAACAGAACTTCCATGGATTCACGTTAACCAGTGTTTCCTACCCCGGAAGTTATCCTTGAGTGATTGAGGGGTGAGGGGTCTTAAATCAAAGAGTGGGGGAGATAACTCATCTGGTTGAGTTTTTCTCATTGTGCTGAGCGAAAAAAATTGAAAAAGAGAGTTTGGTTAGAAGTGAGCTTTAATGATAAAAAGAAAGAGGGTGTGAGTACAGAGTTAAAAGAATATGAAAACTCTGCACCAACCACTTTCTGAGCCGGGCAACCACATTTTCTGATTGGTTCACATTCTTTGGTGACCATCATTGAAACAGGCAGGGAGCCCATGCCAACTTTTGCATTAACCCCACCAACCACTCGTTTCTTTCTTAACAAAGAAATGTTTCATTTTCTTTGGGGACGCAGCATATCTGCTATCTAGTCTTCAATCGGAAGATGTAGATATTGAATAAGAAGGAAAGTTGCCCCACCTTCGCACCTCTTTCATGCACATTGAGTCCGTGTAATATCTGTTGTTGTCTCAACAGTTTACACAATTTGAGCCTGATCAAGCTAAGTAGCTTCAATCATTCATACACTTGCACGAGCACACAAGAAATAAGTTTTCTTGTCATAACATTCATAGAAAATTCCTTTGTGATTTTTCGATGATTGAATGGAAGCCTTGGGGGAGTGAACATCACAAAAGCTCCTTTACAATATACATTTGTTGTACAAAGTGGCTTCGTGCTACTTACAGGCATACTAACTGTCTCATCTGTTGAATCAGGGTTACATTGATCATTATGTCTGAATTTGAAAACATTCGGATATATACATTTCATGAATTGACGGATACTCAGATCACAGGTGGGAGAAAGTCAAATTATCATAAATGGGAGATCAAAGAAAGTGCTGAAATTGAAGAAGTTTTGATGATCATGATGCTCACAATCATCAAAAAAGGGGGAGAAAAAGTTCAATTTCAAAGTTTTAAAGAAAGAAAGAAAGTTATTTCTGAAGACAGTCTAGAGATCAAAGAGATGAAGATGCTATTTGATTTATCAAAGAAATGAAGATGATGTTTCAATTTTTCAAAGAGATTTCAAAGATTGTATTGATTCTTTCCTGTATCATGTGGTGTCTGCTACAAGTTTGTTTATCATTCCTCCTATGCGCTGATTGAAACAAGTTATTGAGATGAAAGTCTATTCAACTCGCGGTTCAAAGACATATTCTTTGTTTTAAACTGAAGTTGCACCGTGGAATATCACGTAACTCTCACATTATCTTTCTTGTGTGCTGATCCGATGTGATTGAGTTTCTACAGTTAAAAGCTGCGTGATAGTGCATTCAGTCGAGGCTACTGTACATTGAATCTGGTTACAAAGTTGATAATATGAAGACCAAGAGCTTTATTCAAGGGGGAGCGTGGAAAGACGTGAAAACATGCAACACCAAAGTTCTTTAAAGATTCAAGAGGGAAAGAAGATCAAGGACTGAAGTATTCAAGATGATAAATGCTTTATTCAACTTTAGGGGGAGATTGTTAGGACTGAAAATCCTATGTGTTGAAAGTGGAATAAAGTATTTATGAGGGTTCAATATGTAATTCTTTAATAGTTTGTTTATTAGATGGGCCCAAGCCCATAAGCCCATTAAAGTCTGTAGGCCTAAGTATATAAAGGCAATTTTGTTTCATAATTAGGTTAGACAGTTTAGAGAAAAAAAGATAAAAGTCTCATTATTTTCATAACACTAGTCTATAGGTTTACTCTCTCAGATCAGAAATTCTTTCTGTAAACCTGTAACCCTTTGATTGCTTATTAATCATATGACTAGTAGTTGTGGCCATATAATTGTTCATCTTTGATAATATTTGCTGCTGATTGCACTGTACTGGGATCTACAGTTTCTCATCTTTGTTTGATGGAAAAAATCAAAGAAGTCATGGTTGATACATCTGAAGCTTCTACCTCCTCTATAAGTGTTGTTATTGTTGATATTTAGCAATTGAGTCTATTCAGTTATCGTTGAGATATGATTAGTACTTCAAATATTTAAGAACTTACATTTTCTAAAGACAAACTTTCACATCAAAGAAACTTCAGCGATGTCGAAGAGTAGCTGAAGATATAGATAGACTACTCATGATTTGAAACGATATTCAGTGATACAAACCTATCAAAAATAAATGTAAACTTGATCCAAGTTATCAATGAAGTAGCCCTCAGAAACTACTTCCTTGTTGGATCAATATCCTCCATATTAAGTTGTTTGTCTTATCTTATCTTGCACAAGTATATCCCCAAGCCTCATTCTGACAAAAGCTACAGTACGGATTATGTAACACCCTAAAAATCAGAGTGAATTAAAACCTGAAAAACTTGGCAACATGACATTCGTATTGATAATAAACTCCCAAGAAGGGGATCAGTCCTTAAGAGTTTACAAAAACCTGTATCGATATAGAGTTCGTCAACAAACTAATCTAGACACCTATATCAAGATTACATCAGTTGACAATCCATAATGTACCAAAAGAATGGGACTTAACAAATGCCCTGAAACAATACTAGTCATCTCAAAAGCCTCGAGACCAAACCCGTCTCTCAAAACCCCGGCAACCCACCGCTAAGGGAAACCTGTTATACACATCATTTGAGAAAAAGTGTCAGACTTAAAGCCTGGTGAGAACATACAGTTTATAAAGCTCAAAAGATATAAACGTCAGTATCATAAGGAAATCTTTTCATAAAGGTTTAGTTCATAAAGATAACGTTTCGCCACAACCGGGCCTTTTCGGTCCAAAACTCATTATATGATGACAAAAGGACCATTTTACCAAGGATTGTGGTGTAACACAAAGTAGACCACAAATCCGTGTTATGAGCTAAACAATTGGAATGCGCGGATACGAACACAAAAGTCCGTGCTTCAACGTGAGATCAAGCCCCAAGCGCAAAACCAATGTATACTGCTTCTCTAGGATCACTATGAACCATGGCTAGTATCCGGCCTCACATAGCCGTACCAAGTTGACCCCGAGGAACATATGATCCATAGCTACAAATTTGGGGAATATAACATCCCAATAAAACAGTCGACTCAAAACCTAGGGATCCATTAGGTTCCCAACACAGCACACGACCCGTGCGTTTTTCAAAGGGGGATGGCGCACGCCCCGTGCGAAAGTCACTGCCTCGCACCCTGATCCATGCGCACGACCCGTGCGTTTTTCCTGAAGGAGGGCGCACGGCTGTAGACAGAAACATAAACTTCTTTTTCTCTAAACAACCTCGCAAAACCAAACAAAAATTCGGGGTGTTACAGATTACTCTATTGTTTCCTCAATGCTCAAGAACTACTTGAATCACTGTTCATATGTGGCCAAAGATTGTTTTGCCCTAAGGACAAAAAGTACATGCATTTCACTCTTAGTTTTACATGTGGAGTGTACCTGTGAAGGTGCATTAAATACATAGGGTATAAATAGCCGAGAGGACTCTCCTTCTCCAACATTCTTCGAAGCTATCTTCTTATCTTTCTCTCTTCTGTGCAAGAAACCTTGTTCTCTCTACTTTGCTCTTCAGGGATTCTTAGTGCTCTAAGATCAAAGTAAGATTGTTTAGATTAGGATCCTTCTTTATAGCAATCTATGAATTCATATGTGTTTATTTTCTCTTATAATCAATAAATAGAATTTAAAAAGTAAAAATTTGTGTTTGTATTCACCCCCCCCCCCCCAAATCTACAAATTATTTTAGCCTTCCTAACCTAATAATTACCATTCTCATTTTCATTCCTTAAGACGACCCAAAAAAAACCCCAAGTGTTAATTGCTTATGATTTATATGAATGAACTATAAAATATAGCATTATCAAGTTTTCTTGTGGTTTTATGTATTTGTTAACACATGAATACTAAATACCACAAACCATTTACCTAATATCAACTTGTTCACGAATTTGAGACATATTCACATGTAAATGATATAAAACACAACATTATCAAATTTGCTTGTGGTGTTATGAGTTTAATAACATAGGAATACTAACTACATATCATCTTGCCCACGACTTTGGTACATATTTACATGTGAATGTTTGTTAAAATTGTTTTACGAGCCTAAAATCCGACTCCTCTTTTCATTTCTTTTCATATTGTACATTTACATTTACATGTTCATTAATAAATCCCCGGAAAAGTTTGAGTATGTGGTATTGCATAAGTGTTTACAATACATTCACATGTGTATGCTTCATATATTCACATGTGGGACATCTATAGGAACTACGGAAATCTAGAAAAAATCACAACTGATCGTGATATTTTTTTGGAGAAAATTGTTTTTGCATATTTATTCCCAGATTCAAGCTCTAATTCATAAGATTAAGATCAAGAAATCAATATATTGTTGTAAGCAAACTCCACCAAAGGTAGGTGAGAGTCCCAGCTACCCCCGAAATCGATGACACAAGACCTCAACATGTCTTCCAAAGTTTGGATCGTTCGCTCGCTCTGCCCGTCGGTTTGCGGATGGTAAGCTGTACTCAACTTCACCCGAGTACCAAGTTCTTTCTGAAACCCATCCCAGAAGTTCGAAGTGAACCGACTGTCGCGATCTGACACGATCGACAATGGTATTCCATGTCTCGATACCACTTCGTCGATGTAAAGTTTTGCTAACTTATCCATCGGTAAAGTCTCGCGCATAGGCAAGAAGTGAGCGCTCTTTGTCAATCTGTCAACTATCACCCAAATGGTATCGTGACCTCGAAGAGTTTTAGGTAACTTTGTCACGAAGTCCATAGTGATATGCTCCCACTTCCACTCGGGAATCTCTAAAGACTGCAGACTCCCATATGGTCGCTGATGTTCGGCCTTAACTTGCGAACACATCACACAACGCTCAACGTAACGCGCTACATCAAGTTTCATTACCGGCCACCAATAGTGCAGCTTCAAGTCCCTGTACATCTTTGTACTCCCCGGATGAATGGAATACTTGGACTTGTGAGCATCCTCTAGCAACAGATCACGGTTACCCCCAAGCTTGGGTACCCATACACGACCGCTGAACAGTTTTACTCCACGGCTATCTTCCGTTAAGAACAAACGTTGCTTCGTCATGACTTCATCTTTTAGATTCTCTTCTAACAGTGCTTCCACCTGTGATGTCTTGATCTTCTCAACAAGACTAGACACTAGCTCGATCCTCGAATGGGTAGCTCGAATACTTCCGCTATAGTCTTTCCGACTTAACGCATCGGCCACCATGTTCACCTTACCGGGATGGTAAAGCAATTCACAGTCGTAATCTTTGAGTAACTCGAGCCACCGTCTTTGCCTCATATTCAGCTCTTTCTGATCAAAGACATATTTCAGGCTCTTGTGATCCGTGTATAGAGTGCATTTCGTGCCGTAGAGGTAATGTCGCCAAAGCTTCAAAGCGAACACCACCGCCGCTAACTCCAGATCATGGGTTGGATAATTCTGCTCGTGTATCTTAAGCTGCCTCGAGGCATAAGCGATCACCTTGCCTCATTGCATCAACACACATCCCAGTCCCATCTTTGAAGTGTCGCTGTATACCACGAAATCTTCCGACCCTTCAGGTAACGTCAAGATCGGAGCTTCATACAACTTCTTTTGAAGGATCCGGAACGCCTTCTCTTAGGTTTCGGTCCATTCAAACTTCACATTCTTCCGAGTCAGAACTGTCAAGGAAGAAGCGATCTTTGAAAAGTTTTGGATAAATCTCCTGTAGTATCCCGCCAGACCCAAGAAACTTCGGATCTCGGACGGACTCTTAGGAGGCTCCCAATTCATCATAGCTTCAATCTTGGAGGGGTCTACTTTCACTCCGACCCGAGTGACTATGTGACCCAGAACTGTACTTCTTTAAGCCAAAAGTTGCACTTGGAAAATTTGGCGTACAACCTTTCTTTTCTCAACACTTACAGAACTTCACGTAAATGTTGCTCGTGCTCTGACTCACTCTTGGAGTACACGAGTATGTCATCAATGAATACAATGACCGACTTGTCGAGGAATGGTCGGCATAATCTATTCATTAAATCCATAAACACAGCTGGTGCGTTCGTTAGACCAAAAGGCATTACAAGAAATTCGTAATGGCTGTAACGTGTTCTGAAAGCTGTCTTCGGAACATCATCTTCTCTCACCTTCACTTGGTGATAACCAGAACGTAAGTCGATTTTGGAAAAACAACCCGCTCCTTGAAGTTGATCGAACAAGTCGTCTATTCTCGGAAGCGGATATCTGTTCTTTACTGTAGCTTTATTCAACTCACGATAGTCAATGCACATTCTCATTGTGCCATCCTTTTTTTTGACGAATAAGAGCGGAGCTCCCCAAGGTGACGAACTCGGTCTTATGAAGCCTTTCTCCAATAGCTCTTGGAGTTGTGCCATCATCTCTTGCATCTCCGACGGTGCTAAACGGTAAGGAGCTTTAGCAATTGGTGCTGCTCCAGGCACAAGATCAATCCGAAACTCTACCTGACGATCGGGTGGTAACCCGGGCAAGTCATCCGGAAAGACGTCTGGAAACTCACGCACGATCTTCACATCTTCCAGCTTTGATTTCTTTAACTTGGCATCGATCACATAGGCTAGGAAAGACGAACATCCTTTTACTAAACACTTGTGTGCCTTTGCCATTGTGATTATTGCCACTTCACCCTTTCTCCTTTCACCATAGATGACAACGATTTCGCCAGAGGGGTTGGGAAGTCAAATCAACTTCTTGGAACATACGATCTCGGCATGATTGTTTGACAACCAATCCATGCCGACCACAACATCAAAACCCCCGATTAACATCGGCTGTAGATCGATCGAGAATTCTCTCCCTTCGATACTAAGAGTACACTGCTTTAGAACCTCGTGGATCAGAACTTGACTACCATCGGCTATTTCTACCACTAATGCATCCTCAAAACTAGTAGTGGGCATAGAAATTTTCTGACGGAACAATTCAGATACGAAAGAGAAACTAGCACCCGTATAGAACAAAATACGAGCAGGTACAGAGTTTATAAGGAAAGTACCCGATACCACGTCAGCGGATGATCTGGCCTCTTCGGCCGTCATCTGAAATGCTCGACCCGGAACCTTAGGAGGGTTCTCCTTCCTTGCTGGCGTGCTACCCGACACAAACTTCGGGCAATCTTTTCTCACGTGCCCCGGTGCTTTACACTCATAACAGACGAGTCCTCTGACCGGGCAATCTCTGACAGTGTGACCAGGCTTCCCACACTTATAACAAGTTTGAGAATTGGTGTAACAGTTACCGTGATGCTTGGTTCGACACTTCGGGCACCACTTTGCTTCCTGATAACTGCTGAAGTTGCGGTTTCCAATAAAAGGTTGGGCCCGCTTGGGAGGCACTGAGCTGCCCTCCCACTTTCTCTTATCAGACACCACAACGAAATTCTCAGATTTGTTCTTCGCGAACATTTCTTCCATGTACTGAGCTTCTTCTATCATCTCTCGGAGGTTAGAAGCTTTAGAATTATGGACCATAGGTTGCATGTCCGCAGGTAGGCCATTCAAATAGGCCTTCATCTTATCCTTCTCTGTTGGGGCAGCGTGTCCCACCAGATCTAGCTTCTCCATGAACTGACGGGTGTACTCCCTCACCGTCAGGCTTCCCTTCACCAGAGACCGAAATTTTTTCTCAATTCGGTCCATTGTTCTTTCGTTGCAGAATTCTTCTAACAGCTTTTTCTTGAATTCGGCCCAAGACAACTGAGCCAAAACAGCAGCAGGTAGGGTGGATTGAATGACATTCCACCAAATGAGTGCAGTATCCCTCAGCAGTTGGGTACCGAACCGCACTCTCTGATCATCTCCTCACTCGGAAGAGCCAAAAGCTTGCTCAACCGCTCGGATCCACTTCACACACAAGATTGGGTCGTCGGAACCAGATAACTCTGGTGGTCCGCAACCCAGAAAGGATTTGTAGGAACAACTTTTCCTACCTCCCGGAGCACCAACAATCCTGTTTTCCTCAGCCCTGACCCCTGTACCAACGCCTCCAGAACCTGCTACAATGTTTTCCACAACCGTCTCACTTCTCCGATTGTTCACATCGCGGTCCTCAATCACTTTCAGCAGGAACTCTTGCTGCTTTGCCATCTCTTCCCTCATTGCCAACATCATGCTGGCCATCAACTCAGACGGGGAACTAGCATCCCTGATTACTGGGTGGGACGAAGCCAGGTCCACACGCGGAATGACCTCTGGCCCCCCACCTAGTATTTGTTGAACTGGTGGACGCACGACAACCTCAACTCCTTCCGGCTGATCAGCGGTGGAGGCTGTCGCTTCCAGACCATCAACACGCGTACGCGGTCTACCACGCGTATTCACCATTACTGAACTGCTTCACAGAACAGAGAAAGAGATAAGAGAGAGATTGAATAAACACAAAGGAAACGTACTACCACATTACCAATCGTTATAGCAATAGAAATTCAAGCACGCTTACGTACGATATATTCATAATAACATTAGCTAAGTGAGATTATGAACATATAACACATAAAGGTTCTCGTCACGATCACCACAACGCCTGATAAACGCACTTTCCGTTGACTCTAAGACTAACCCATCTTAGAAGCTCTACCCAATCTCGCAGATCAATTCTTAGCATACTCAGTCTAAGTCTAGACATCTTACATTCATGCCTAGTTCGCTTAAACTAGAGCTCTGATACCAACCTGTAACACCCTAAAAATCAGAGTGAACTAAAACCTGAAAAACTTGGCAACATGACATTCGTATTGATAATAAACTCCCAAGAAGGGGATCAGTCCTTAAGACTTTACAAAAACTTGTATCGATATAGAGTTCGTCAACAAACTAATCTAGACATCTATATCAAGATTACATCAGTTGACAATCCATAATGTACCAAAAGAATCGGACTTAACAAATGCCCTGAAACAATACTAGTCATCTTAAAAGCCTCGAGACCAAACCCGTCTCTCAAAACCCCGGCAACCCACCGCTAAGGGAAACCTGTTATACACATCATTTGAGAAAAAGTGTCAGACTTAAAGTCTGGTGAGAACATACAGTTTATAAAGCTCAAAAGATATAAACGTCAGTATCATAAGGAAATCTTTTCATAAAGATAACGTTTCGCCACAACCGGGCCTTTTCGGTCCAAAACTCATTATATGATGACAAAAGGACCATTTTACCAAGGATTGTGGTGTAACACAAAGTAGACCACAAATCCGTGTTATGAGCTAAAAAATTGGAATGCGCGGATACGAACACAAAAGTCTGTGCTTCAACGTGAGATCAAGCCCCAAGCGCAAAACCAATGTATACTCCTTCACTAGGATCACTATGAACCATGGCTAGTATCCGGCCTCACATAACCGTACCAAGTTGACCCCGAGGAACATATGATCCATAGCTACAAATTTGGGGAATATAACATCCCAACAAAACAGTCGACTCAAAACCTAGGGATCCACTAGTAATGGTACAGACTCGTCACAACAACATATGTGACCAACCATAACTAAACATATGGTATAAACACATTTTCATAAACAAAATGTCATTTCCAGTTCAACTTCTGGTAAGAATGAAAATCATTAAAATGAGTTCATAAACATTCTTTTCACATATCCACATAATGTGCAAGTAAAACATCATTTTACTTTAATAAGGCGGAACCAGTCATTTTAGTCAAAACTGATCGGGAACCCCGAAAATCACTAAAAACTTCATTTATATCAAAATGTAGAGAACATGAAATCATACCGTAGAAATACTTCGGATTTCGCAAATAAGAGTTTTGACATGTATAAAGTTTGTAAAATGGTAGTAGGAACTCACCGGTAGGTTTTCAGAATAAAACCCGGAAAATCAGATAATGACCACGACGTAGAGGTGAAGCTTAAAACACCGACCCCTTGCTTGAAACACCGAAAACTAGCAACTAAACTAGCCTTCGAAGATCGAAAGAGAAAAAGAGAGAAAAGGAAGAGAGAGAGAGAAATATGAGATTTTAGAAAATCTCAACAAAATGAGATATTTTATCAAAGTATCTCACGCTTCCCAACACAGCACACGGCCCGTGCGTTTTTCAAAGGGGGATGGCACACGCCCCGTGCGAAAGTCACTGCCTCGCACCCTGATCCATGCGCACGACCCGTGCGTTTTTCCTGAAGGAGGGCGCACGGCTGTAGACAGAAACATAAACTTCTTTTTCTCTAAACAACCTCACAAAACTAAACAAAAATTCGGGGTGTTACAGATTACTCTATTGTTTCCTCAATGCTCAAGAACTACTTGAATCACTGTTCATATGTGGCCAAAGATTGTTTTGCCCTAAGGACAAAAAGTACATGCATTTCACTCTTAGTTTTACATGTGGAGTGTACCTGTGAAGGTGCATTAAATACATAGGGTATAAATAGCCGAGAGGACTCTCCTTCTCCAACATTCTTCGAAGCTATCTTCTTATCTTTCTCTCTTCTGTGCAAGAAACCTTGTTCTCTCTACTTTGCTCTTCAGGGATTCTTAGTGCTCTAAGATCAAAGTAAGATTGTTTAGATTAGGATCCTTCTTTATAGCAATCTATGAATTCATATGTGTTTATTTTCTCTTATAATCAATAAATAGAATTTAAAAAGTAAAAATTTGTGTTTGTATTCACCCCCCCCCCCCCAAATCTACAAATTATTTTAGCCTTCCTAACCTAATAATTACCATTCTCATTTTCATTCCTTAAGACGACCCAAAAAAACCCCCAAGTGTTAATTGCTTATGATTTATATGAATGAACTATAAAATATAGCATTATCAAGTTTTCTTGTGGTTTTATGTATTTGTTAACACATGAAAACTAAATACCACAAACCATTTACCTAATATCAACTTGTTCACGAATTTGAGACATATTCACATGTAAATGATATAAAACACAACATTATCAAATTTGCTTGTGGTGTTATGAGTTTAATAACATAGGAATACTAACTACATATCATCTTGCCCACGACTTTGGTACATATTTACATGCGAATGTTTGTTAAAATTGTTTTACGAGCCTAAAATCCGACTCCTCTTTTCATTTCTTTTCATATTGTACATTTACATTTACATGTTCATTAATAAATCCCCGGAAAAGTTTGAGTATGTGGTATTGCATAAGTGTTTACAATATATTCACATGTGCATGCTTCATATATTCACATGTCGGACATCTATTTTTTTTAGGAACTACGGAAATCTAGAAAAAATCACAACTGAACGTGATATTTTTTTGGAGAAAATTGTTTTTGCATATTTATTCCCAGATTCAAGCTCTAATTCATAAGATTAAGATCAAGAAATCAATATATCATATATCTTTGTTGGAGAGAGAAATATTACACTTGAGAGCACTTTTACAGTCCACTAAGCATTTTTTCTCAAAATGATCTTGGATGCTAAATCTAACAAAGCACAACACTATTTATACCAAGGAAGTCAATACTTTGACTTCTCAAGGCTCTTACCAGAAATACACTTTAGCCCCTCACTCTTGAATACAATTGAAATTAGCTCCTAACAATCTCCCCTTTTGGATTCAATATTTTTTTTTAAAATTTTCAGTAGTCTTCCGTATTCTTTTCAACTTTTTTTAGCAAACTTCTTATTTTAGCAATATCTCCTTTCTCTAAAACAATACTCTTCTTCAAAAGATATATTCCCCTTTGACTGAAATAGAAATTTCCTCAAATAATAATCTTCTCATTTGAATTCAAATCTTCTGAATAAGCTTTGATCTTCAGTCTATCTTGAAATAAGCTTTCTCTTCCTCTTTGAATTCTCTGATTTAACTCTTAATCAAAACTTGAAATCTTCTAAGCATAAACTTTGATCTTCAAAACACTAGAAATCACCTTTCTTTTCTTTGAAAACAATCTTCAGATCTTCTTTATTTGTCATCATCAAACCCTTTTGGTATTGAGTAGATTTGCTAACTTCTTTGATCAAATCTTTGCTTCATCTTCATTGAACTTTGTGTCTTCTCCAACTGAACTTCTCAGCTTCAGTATTAAACAATCATTGAATTCTTTACATCATCTCCCTTTTCTTGAAATGAATCATTGAATCATCTTCCCCATTCTTCTCAAAATACATATTCATTGAATTTGGTTCTTTTTCCTTTTTTGATAAAGTCTTTGCATATTATATCCATTTTAGAAAATGAAACCATCTATTCAAGTCATCTCCCCATTAATTTCATCTAATCAGATCTTTGATTCATCTCCCCCTTTTGGTGATTATAAGCATCATGATCATCAAACTTTCGCAATTTCTAATCACAATCCCCTTTTTAATCCCTAGTGAACTTTTCTTTTAAACATGAGAACCATCAGTCAATCCCGTATGATGTATCTGAATCTTTTCAAATTCAGAGTGAGTTGTATCCGTGAATCAACAAATGATACAATTAACAATATTTTTTGAATAAAATTAGTTTGTAAGTAGCACGTATCAACTTAATACAACAAATGTACTTTGGAAAGTTTTTTAATGTTCACACCCCCAGGAGTTGCATTTAATCACTGAGAACACAAGGGAATCTCTATGAATGATAAGACATGAAAACATATTCCCTGTGTGTTTTTGCATGTGTTAGAAAGAATTAAAGCATTTTGTGCTTTATCAGGCTCAAAATGTGTAAACTGTTGAGACACAACATGTTCTCCACAGACTCAATGTGCATGATTGAAGTGTGAAGATGGGGCATATTTTCTTCTTTTTTAATATCCAAGTGTTCCAAATCAAAACTAGATAGATTATGTGTTGCGTCCCCATGAAAATATGAAACATCCATTTGTTGAGAAAAAGATGAGTAGCTGATGGGGTTAAATCAAGAGTTGGCATGGGCTCACCGCCCGTTTCAGTGAGGGTCAAAGAATTGTGAACCAATCAGTAGATGTGGATGACCAGCTAGAAGTGGTTGGGGTAGAGTTCTCTTATTCTTTTAACTTTGTTCTCATACCCTTAATATGTTCTTAATATCTTCACTTCTAACCAAACTCTAATTTCCTTTTTACCACTCAGCACAATGAGGTTGTTCATCCGTATGAACTTCCTCTCCCACTCTATATTGTATGACCCCTCACTCCTCAATCACTCTGGGATTACTTCTTGGGTAGGATCCATAGGTTGTGGTGAATCCATAGAATTTTATGATTTTCTGACAAGAACACTATCCCAAAGAAAATATGTCCTAAAAACGCATTGTTGTTGTTCAACAAAAGATGTGATTCTAATGTAAACAAACTTTTGAATAAAAAGAATCTCAACAATAAAATCACATTATAATGAATGCTTTCAAACAATATCAATATCTAAACTTGTAGAATTCTCAAAAAATATACAATGAATGAAATGAATTCATCAAACTTGTTTGAGTGTCAGATATTATTTTGAATTAAACGAGAGTAAGATCAAATAGCTCAATGAAATGCTAAGGTTCATGAAAGGTAGGAATGTTGTTTATATGAACAAATATATAAACATACATGAAAAACTTGAACGAACCGTTTAAATTGAAATAATATTTGATGCTCATATGAATTGGAATACAAACAGGAGTATTACCACCAAATAGGTTTTCTTTATGAGACATGGTAATAACAAAGTCAATATGAAGTTGAATCAAGGTATATGAGTAGTTGAAAGAAACTACACAACTTAGGAAATACCTTGTCAGAATAAGCAAAAATTTCCTAACATTCTCATATGAAAACATTTAAAATCCGACTTCTAGATTCATAAAATTCTTTTGAGAATAGAGAAGTGATTTGAACATTTAATGTGAAACAGTAAATCCCAATCAATCAAGCAATTCTCATAAAAGATGAACAATATGAACTAGAGAGAGAAAGTAGATCTGATTAATCACAAGTCTGAATGAATTACAATGAAAGTGCTCTAGTGTCGTTTCAAGATTATGAAAGCCAAACCTATATAAACCAACTAACTAACCAAGACTTAACCACTAAGGAAAGCAAAACATACAAAGACTAACTATTACAAAGACAATGTTGACTTTTACATCTTTGACTTTCCTATTAAATCTTGGATACAATATTTAGACTTAACAATCTCCCCCTTTGTATTCAAGATTTAATAAAAATTTGATACTGAAATTCAACTCTTGATTCTTCAGCTTTTGTCTCTTTAAAGCTTTCACAATCTTTACTCTTTCAGCCTTTTGAAGAATCTTGAAAAATCTTTTTAGACTTTGAAGCTTTGGAAAGTCAACATGCCTTGAACGCAAAACTGAATTCTTGCAATATCTTATGAACTTGAAACTTCATTCTTTGAAACATTTTTGAAAACTATCTTTGAACAACTTGTATCTTCATCACTTGTGATCTCTGAAACGTCTTTGGAAGAAACAAACTTTCACGAATCATCTTGAATCATCTTTGAACATTCTTTATCAGACTTAAATTTTAAATCAGCGGAAGCAATTCGAATTTCTGACTTGTCTCTTCGAACTTTGACAACTCTTCATAACTTTGAAATTGATCTTTGTAAAATTCTCCCCCTTTTTGATGATGTGAGCATCATAATCATCAAAACTTCGTCAACTTCGGCACAGACTTTGATTTTCCCCTTTTTGATCAACTAACAATCTCCCCTTTTACAGTTGTCGCACTTTGATCTAAAGAGTCGAATCATGAACTGTATATATCCGAATCTTTTCAAATTCAGACATAATGAACGTGTAACCCTGATTCAACAAATGAAAGAGTTAGGAATGTCTGTCAGTAACACAAAGTTACTGTGTACAACGAATGTACACTGTAAGGAGTTGGTTTGATGATGACTCCCCAAGACTTCCATTCAATCATTGAAAAACACAAGGTTTAACTATGAATGTTCTGACATAAAAACAGATTTTCTGTGTGCTCGTGCTTGTGTATGAAAGAATTTTAGCACAATGATTGTGTTTCATAAGGCTTAAGTTGTGTAAACTGTTGAGACAGCAACAGATAATACACGAACTCAATGTGCATGAAAGAGGTGCGAAGGTGGGGCAACTTTCCTTCTTTTTCAATATCTAAATCTTCCGAGTGAAGATTAGATAGCATATATGCTGCATCCCCAAAAAAAATGAAACATTTCTTTGTTAAGAAAGAAATGAGTGATTGGTGGGGTAATAGCAAGAGTTGGCATGGTCTCACTGCCTTTTTCAATGATTGTCACCAAAGAATGTGAACAAATCAGTAGATGTGGCTGCCCGGCTCAGAAAGTAGTAGGTGCAGAGTTCTGATATTCTTTTAACTCTGATCTCACACCCTCTTTTTTTTTTAACATTTAGCTCACTTCTAACCAAACTCTCATTTCCATTTTTCCGCTCCACACAATGAAAATAACTCAATCAGATGAGTTATCTCCCCCACTCTTTGATCTTAACCCCTCACCCCTCAATCACACAAGGATAACTTCCTGGGTAGGAAACACAGGTTGCGTGAATCCATGGAAGTTCTGTTTAAGCTCACACACGAATCCCATGTAAGTCCTATACAGAATAGTTGCTCAACAGGTTAACTTGAACAGTTAAGCTCAACAAGATAACAGTGTCAGAATGTATGCTCATTTAAAATTATGAATGAAATTTGAGCATTTGAACATTGAAGATTTCTCAAAACAAGAATATTGAATGAATGAAATGAATGCAAGAGAATTGTTTTGAGAATCTGACAAAGTATCAATCAGATCAAATGAAATGGATAGGGTATCAAAGAATTGGAAATTTGTTTATATGAACAAATATAAACAATTTATCAATGAAAGCACAAATATGAAAAAGATTAATGATGCTCAACAACTTTGAAAGCAAACGGGGGTATTACCATCGAAAAAATGTTTGAATTTGAGACATGGTAATAACAATTTCAAATGAAATATTGAACCGGTGTGTGTGAATACTTGATAGTATATGGATAAGATAATACACAAGTATTGATCTATGGAAACACACGGTCAATTAAACATTAAAGCTCAAAATTTGAAAAACATTTAAAAGTACACTTCTAAATTCATAAAATCTTTTGAGAATAAGAAGTGGTTTGAACATTTAAGAAACGTTTTTTCATGTTCGAAAGTTGTTCTTCTTTCAAACAATCAGAGATCTAGGATCAGAAGATATTTACCTTTTCGGCTCTCCCTTAAATCATGATTAAATGATTTATATCTTTTAAGCACCCCCTGGATATTAGCAAAATATCCATACTTCTGAACTTTGAAGAATGGGTCCTGATCTGTTATGTGATCAGAAGCCATCACCTTTACTCCTCCTATAAATTATGCAACAGTAGATTTATCAATGAAAACAAGATAGAGATCCACAATTCCTTTTGGAATGTAGTCCGTCATATCAGTAAGATTTATCAGTGAAAAAGTACAGGATAGAGATCTACAATTCCTTCGGGAATGTAGTCCGTCATATCTCTCTAATGCATATATCAGAAAAGAGTGTACTCCTCCTTGATGGTTGATTTCCTCATTTGAGTATATGAGTACAATCTCTGATTATGACAGGAGCAAAGTTCTTTAATCGTTGAGGTACGGGTCCTAAGCTGATGTGCTTAGAAGCCATATTCTTGACATTGAGGTGCGGGTCTTGAACTGTGTTATTCAAGAGCCATAATCTTTCTTACTCCCCCTTGACGTGAGGTGCCTGCAACAAAGAATCAGATTTCTTCTTTGGTACCCACTGGTATTTGGGTCCAGAAATATTAGTTGCAGTTCGTGTGGGGGTTACAGAGTAAGAACCATACCATAAATGATCACTGGTCTTGTGGATATGATCATGTGTACAACAGTAAGAACAATAATATTTAGTACCTGAAAACCTGAGTAATTGATCTCTTGAGTATATGAGGTCAGGTTTACCTTTATGCTCTTTGTTCTTCTTTGCTTTATCAGAATGTACACATGATGTCTTCTTTTTCAGCTCATCTTTCTTGTCATCTTTGTCTGATTTCTTCATCCAGACCATTTTCTCTTTCTTGTAACTTCTTCTCCTTGGATATGTATCTGAACCATCTAAATATTCATCAAAGAAAATGTTAGATTGACGAATCTGATCAAAATATTTAACTGACCTTTGTGAAGAGGCAGATTTCTGAATAGAACTTGAAACAGACTTTTCAAGCTCTTTGATCTTTGATGCAAAAATGTCTCTTTCTTTCACAAGTTGGTCAATCTTCTTTGAGAACTCAGACTTCGTCTTCTGCTCTTTCAGTGCAGTAGCAGATAATTCAAATAATTTTGAAGTCAACTTTTTGATTTCAACTTCAAAGATTGAACGTTCTTCTTCAAATCCTTTCTCTGAATCATTTCTCTGACCAGATAATTCCTTGAATAATCCCACATTCTTCTGTTCTATGGTCTTCTTTTCTTTATCAAACTTTTCTCTTTCCAAAATCAGTACTTTCTCAAAATCGGAGATTTGTTGAGAAAGTTTAATGCATTTGAGCTCCACTGACTTCTTCTCTTCAGCACTCTTCCTGGAAAACTCTGAAAACTTCTTAGTGAACTCTTTCTTTTTTACTTTCAAAATCAGATTTTTCTCTGACCATCGTTTGTTCCAAGTCAGATATTCTTCTTTGAAGCTCAACATTTGAACTTTCCAAGACATATATATTCTCTTTGAAAGCCTTCAACTTGTTTTGAAGCTCAACTGATTCTGCTTGTAGCTCAGGTGATTTCTCTTCAGTTGTCTTCAGTAGGCTTTGAAGATTTATAATCTCTATCTCTTTCTCTTTTATCTCTTTTTCCTTCTCATAGACGATACCTGAAAATTTAGAAATATTATCAGTACACTTTATACATTCAGGAGTTTTAACACAGTTGAACAATTTAAGTTGCAACTCCTGAATCCTTTTGAGATATTCTGAATTTTTTATTTTCAGATCATTTCGTTCAGCTTCAATAACAGATATCTCAGATTTGTACAAACTTGACATCTTGAATAAGAAAACAACTTGATAAGAATGATCGTTCCCAAACTGTATATCAGAAAATCAAAAATCAGATATAATTGAAAAATTGCACAAAAAGAACTTTTGTCCCCCTCCGCAGACTTAGCACGGGGGTCCCGCTACCCGGTTAGCGGGTGGGGTCAAGGGGCAGCCCCCCGAGAGAAAAAATTTTCACATTTAAAGGACATATTACAGTTTTGAAAAATTTGACTAAGTAGGGAAATGACACTGTCTGCGCAAGATTGAGTTTTGCGTAAGAAATGAGTTTCGCAAACCAAGCTTTTCGGAATCAACGTGATGCACAAAGACAGGTTCTCGTAAGCAGAGAGTTGCGCAAAGTAAGGTTCTCGGGATAAGAGTGTTGCGCAAAGTAAGTTTGCGTAGGAGCCTTGATGCGCAAATTGAACTTTGCGTGTTAGCCTTGATGCGCAAAGTGAGCTTTGCGTACGCCGAAGGATGCGCAAATGTGACTTTGCGTATTTGCCTTGAAACGCAAAGTAGCTTTTCGTGAAGAGTACACGACACAAAGTGCAATTCTCTTGATCAATGTATTGAGCAAAGTACACTTTTCGGAACAACAATTCACATGAATTTGATTAAAACAACAATTCACATGAATTCGAACAAGAACAGAGTTCGAAGTCGTTATTTCCAGAAAATTCAAAAATCGAAAATTGACATTGAAAATGAACGAATTACGATATGAAATCAAAACAAGAATCAATCACCAACATAAATTGAAATCAATGATTCCATTTTCTTGCACTAAAAACGATTTTACACACAAAATTCAGATGAACAGTACCAATACTCGTTTTCTTGAAAAAAATTTGAAAATATTGATTTTCGATCCAAAATACTCCAGATTTCAATTCAAATCATGATCAAATCATTTCTAAAAAGTTTGGTTCAGCTCTGATACCAATTGTGAAACAGTAAATCCCAATCAATCAAGCAATTCTCATAAAAGATGAACAATATGAACTAGAGAGAGAAAGTAGATCTGATTAATCACATGTCTGAATGAATTACAATGAAAGTGCTCTAGTGTCGTTTCAAGATTATGAAAGCCAAACCTATATAAACCAACTAACTAACCAAGACTTAACTACTAAGGAAAGCAAAACATACAAAGACTAACTATTAAAAAGACAATGTTGACTTTTACATCTTTGACTTTCCTATTAAATCTTGGATACAATATTTAGACTTAACATTTAACAAAATGTTTTTCATACTAAAAAATTGTCCTTCTTTTAAATCTGAGATTAAGATCAAAAGAAATTTACATCCAAGAAAAATTTTCATAGATCCTGCTCAAAATATTCCTTAAAAAAATTAACACAATTTTTTTTTACTCCCCCTTAAAACCAAGAACTACTTGCAAAACAGAATAAAATTTTGGTACTCATATAAAATGAGTCATGGCTTGTCATAATCAAATAAAAAAAATCAGAATGATAACTCCCCCTCCAGTTAAGTATAAGTATAAAAACAGAAAAGACAAACTCCTACTAAACATGTGCAAAGGAACAATATTTAAAAGACACATATTTGTATGCTTGAAAAGATTCAGATAGTTAAATTTAGCATACCCTACTTAGTAATAAGAATTTTAAATCTTTTCTCATCAAGAGGTTTAGTGAATAAAAGCAAGATGATAATCTGTTTGTACAAAATACATCTATATTGTTCCTTTTTTGACATGGTCTTTAATAAAATGGTACCTGATGTCAATATGGTTGGTCTTTGAATGTTGTACTGGATTGGCAGTTATTGGAATGGCACTTTTAGAGTCGCAGTAGATACGTATCTTGTTGAATGTATATCCATAATCTCTAAGATGAGTCTTCATCCAAAGCACTTGTGAACAACAACTTTCCGCAGCTACATATTCTGCCTCCGCAATTGAAGTTGAGACACAATTTTGCTTCTTTGAAATCCAACTAACAAGATTATCACCTAAACACTGACAAGAACCAGAAGTGCTTTTTTGGTCCATTTTACAACCAGTGTGATCTGCATCAGTAAAGGTTGTCAACTTAAATCGAGAATCCTTTCGATACCAAAGACCCAAACCTTGTGTGCCTTTGAGATATCTAAGGATTCTTTTTACAGTTGCAAGATGTGACTCTTTTGGGTTTGCTTGATATCTTGCACAGAAGCATGTGACAAACAATATATCAGGCCTACCAGCAGTTAAGTATAGCAATGATCCAATTATACCTCTGTAATTCTTTTGATCTACAGACTTACCGGTTAAATCTGCGTCCATCAAAATTCCAGTAGCCATTGGAGTTTTCATAAAAGAACTATAAGACATATCGAACTTTTTTAAAATTTCCTTTACATACTTAGATTAATCTATGAATATGCCTTCGGAAGATTGTTTTATTTGAACTCCAAGAAAAAAATTTAACTCTCCCATCATACTCATCTCAAATCTAGTTTCCATGATGTCTGAGAAATTCTTGCCAAAACTTTGGATTAGTAGAGCCGAATATAATATCATCTACACAAATATGTATTAAGATTAAGTCACCACCTTGTTTCTTCAGAAATAAGGTAGTATAAATCGTGCCTTTCTTGAAGCCAGATCTTAAGAGAAAGTCAGTCAAAGTATCATACCATGCCCTTGGAGCTTGTTTAAACCATACAGTGTTTTGTCAAGGATATAGACATGATCAAGGAATTCCGAATCAACAAAACCTTCAGGTTGGCCAACATATACCTCTTCATGCAGAACACGATCAAGGAAAGCAGAATTGACATCCATCTAAAAAACCTTGAAATATTTTATGAGTTGTATAGGCCAAAAAGATTATGATAGCGTCAATCCGAGCTACTAGAGCAAGGTCTCGCCGTAATCTATTCCTTCTTGTTGACAATAACCTTTGGCTACCATCCTGACTTTGTTTCTAACAAAAATCCCAACTTCGTCTTTTTTATTTTTGAAAACCCATTGAGTACCAATGATAGATTTACCCAATTGTTGTTCCCAAATTCAATCTCTAATTCATAAGATCAAGATCAAGAAATCAATATGTCATATATCTTTTGTAGAGAGAGAAATATTACACTTGAGAGCACTTTTACAATTCACTCAAGTACCGTTTGGTTCGCTGAATGTTTTTGGATGAAATGAAATATTTCAAAGGAATTTTAATTTGAAGGAATTGGAATGGAATGTTGTTAGGTTTGACCACCTGTTTGGTTGACATAATTGGAATGAAATATGTTAAATGAATTGGAATCTATCTGTTTGGTTCAGAGATTGTAGCTTCGGAATTGGATTGGAATTTTGTTAAATGACCAAAATACCATTTTTGATTATTTTAAACAAAAATCGCTTTCATAAATAGTCATTAAATATTTTACTTTTTAACTAAAATTACTTTAATAAAATAATTATTAAGTACTTTAATATGTCGAAAATATGATATACACAACCCAAACATAACAATAAACCAAATGACGTTACTAGATCGATATTAAAATTGTTCCCAAAATACTTACATGCCACCAAAATACATGTTCCAAAATACTTACATGCAACCAAAATACATGTTTCAAAATACATACGTGCCCCCAAATTTTGGAAACACATGTTGAGTTTTTAAGTTCATAATTGTACCTCCTTGTTGGGCAGAGATGATAAAACATATTTAAAATAAATAACTTGCATCTTGGATAGTGGTTAATTTGTTTCTAAACTTAATAAATAAAAAGGATGACCTGCAAATTTTCCTTGTATAGGCTGAGTACTTCAACATTTGCCAATTTCCTATGAATTTCTAGAAACAACGTAAAAATTTATCAAAACTAAGTTTTACAAGTATATCAAGAATTTATCAAAATTTATCAAAATTTGCAGCTCGGATAGTATACAGAGAAGACAATGGTAGGGATGAAACTTGTATCACAGATACAGATCAAACCCAACTATTATTTATCACCAGATACAGATCGATCGAAACCCAACTATAACTTATCAATATATATATATATACAAATCGATCGAAACCTGTACATATGAAGAGAGAGAGAGAGAGAGAAAACAGATTGAGATCGATGGAGAAGACGAGAGAGTAGATTGAGATCGATAGAGAAGAAGAGAGAGAGAGAGAGAGAGGGAGAGATAACCTGGTGCTACAATGGAGAAAACGAGAGCTGGATCGATGATGTATGGAGAAGACGAGAGCTGGATCGATGATGTATCGAGAAGACAAGTTTGGTGTCGGCTGATAATCAAAAGAGTATGGTTTACTTTGAGGTAAAGGGTAACTTTGGTATTATTAAAATACGAGATTTCATTCCGTTGAACCTTGGTTTTTATGATGGAATGTTAAAATCCTCCATCTATGGAATTTGTTAGAATTCAAAGATTCCATCGATTGAAAATCTTGAACCAAACAAGGGAATGGAATCTAATCAAAAGAATTCAATATTCTAATTCTACCAGATTCCATCACATTCTACGAACCAAACGCACCCTCAGTATTTTCTCAAAATGATCTTGGATGCTAAATCTAATAACAAAGCACAACACTATTTATACCAAGGAAGTCAATACTTTAACTTCTCAAGGCTTTTACAAGAAATACACTTTAGCCCCTAATTTTTCATGTTAAGGTGAAATATTTTAAGGTATATATAGAGCTGTAAACGAACCGAACGTTCAACGAACCGTTCGTGAACTGTTTGGCAGGAAGTTCGTTTATTTAATAAATGTACGAACATGAACACATTTTTTTGTTCGTTTAGTTAAATGAACGAACATGAACAATGGTCTCCTTCGTTCATTTACGTTCATGAACGTTCGTTCATTTATGTTCGTTTACGTTCGTTTATGTTCGTTTATATATATAAATATATTTATATATATTATGACATTAATTTGTCAAAGCATTAATGAAATTAATTTTTTAAAATTCCTTTTTTATACCTCCTAAGTATATCCGCTTTTTTTTGTTATGTTATTTTTTACGAACGAAATTATGAGTAACGGTGGATGTTTTTTATTCATTTGTGTTCGTTTATGTTCATTTATGTTCGTTCGTTTACGTTCGTATATGTTCATTTATGTTCGTTCCTTTACGTTCATATATGTCCATTTATGTTCGTTCGTTTATGTTCATTTGTGTTCGTTAGTTTACGTTCGTTTAGCTCTTAATGAACGAACATAAACGAACACGAACAAACATATTTTCTTAATGAACGAACATGAACACAAAAAATTTCATTCGTTTACTGTTCGTGTTCGTTCATTTGTTCGGTTAAGTTAAACGAACGAACACAAACAAGCCTCCGTTCGTGTTCGTTCGATTCGTTTACAGCCCTAGGTATATCAAGGCTTTTGTCGAGGACATCTATGCCACTAAACTAGTTCCACTTAAATACATCCATGCTGGATTTTTGTGAGCCTTTAAATGAAACATAAAATTATACAACTGCTTCTAAGGGTTTTTTATGGTTCTCATGAAGGGAAAAGTCTAAAAAACCCAACAAACTATCCGATTTTGAATAATTAAGTCTGTAAACTATTTTTTTTGAATGATAAAACCCTTAAACTTTCTAAAACTGGTTAAATACATCCTTATTACCTACAGGTTAATGTGATAAATATTTGAGAAAAGTCTAAAATAACCCAACAAACTATCTGATTTTGAATGTTTAAGTCCGTGAATTTTTTTGAAGAAACAAAATCATGAACTTATTTTTCAAGAAATAAATCCAATTTTTTTTTGGCATGAACAAAAAATTTATATACAATTCCTCTCATCAGCAATAAAGCAAAATGAACCGATTAAAGAGAGAAAAATTATACCATTTTTATTACTAATTTCGAATCATTCAAAAGTTATGCATAAAACATAAACATATACATACAAAAATTATAATCATCCTTTCACAAAATATACCAAAAAAACACCCATCATTTCACAAAATATACCAAAAACAACGCCCATTCACAAATATACCAAAAAATCCCCAAAGTATATGTTTATCCCACTAACAGAAATATATCAAAGTGTCATTTACAATAATAAAGTGATGTTTAATTTAAATTAAGAGTATCATCAACCGTTTGACTTTCAACTAAATGAATGAAACATATAGCTGCAAAGGAAATACCATTTGGTATATATATTCTTGTTAGTGTGAGGAACATATCTATTGGGCATTTTTTTGTATATTTGTAAAATGGTAGACGTTTTTAGTATATTTTGTTAAAGGATGACATTTTTTTTATATATTTTGTTAAAGGATAGGCGTTTTTTTGGTATATTTTGTGAAAGAATGATTATAATTTTTGTATGTATCTATTTATATTTTAGGCATAACTTTTAAATGATTTGAAATTAGTAATAAAAATGGTATAATTTTTCTCTCTTTAATTAGTGCATTTTGCTTTATTATCGGTGATTGGAATTGTATATAATTTTTTTGTTCATGCAAAAACAAAAAAAAAGAATTGGATTTATTTGTTGAAAATTAAGTTCATGATTTGTTTCTTCAAAAAAAAGTTTGGGATTTATTTAATCAAAAAAAGTTCAATAATTTATTTGGTAAAAAAGATTTAAGAAAAGAGTTTAGAGATTTTATTTGTTAAAAATATTCAGAGACTTAAACATTCAAAATCAGATAGTTTGTTGGGTTATTTTAGACTTTTCCCAAATTTTTATCATATTAACCTGTTTGTTTTTATAGGTTACAATGATGTATATATTTAACCGGTTTTATAAAGTTTAAGGGTTTTATCATTCAAAAAAAGAGTTTAACGACTTAATCAATCAAAATCAGATAATTTGTTGGACTTTTTCCTTCATAAGAACCAAAAAAACCCTTAGAAGCAATATATATTAAGATACACCAATAATATACCTTCACATGAAAAATATTAAGATACACCAATAATATACCTTAACATGAAAAATACAAAATTTTACCATACCTTAACATACACCAACATTTAACATACCTTAACATGTTAAGGTATTGCGAAAAACCAAAAGACCAAAATTCCCCTCATTCACAAATTAGATGTGTGATCATCGTGGTTGGTTCAAAAGCAATCAATAGTTTGCGAAGTAGTTATCATGGCAAGGAGTTATCACAGGAATCCAACCATATATACATTGGCAGATCTATGCAATTAAAGCAAAAAAAATGTTTATGAGCTATAAATTTTATTCTTTTTTACAATAAATCTTGTTTTGACCACCGAAAAAATGGGTTGCCCCTACAAAATTGTCAATTTTTTGTTAATCGTTAGGGTTAGTATTTGCTAGTTGATATCTAATTGTAGTTTCTTTATCATTTTTTTACTGTTATTTGTTTGTTGGCTAATTGCTAATTGTTTTATTAATTCGCTAGAAAATGGAACGTTGTTGAAAAGATTAACACTAGCATCTGGAACCGCCAGTGGCAATAACGATTCTCGTAATATTTCCAAACCCAACTCTAGTCTTTTGACAGATAGCGAAATTGATTTGGATGATCTTTATTTACTTAGAATTTGTTTGGCAAACTAATTGATAAGTTAGCTGTTAGTTTATAAACTTGTTACTACCAAGCTAAAAAACAATGGTGATGAACTTATCACATTTGAAAAAAGTTAGTTGATAAAGTAGTTGCGAAATGTCAAAAAAAATGCTAAAAATTAGTCAATTTTAACGTTACATAATATAAACTATTATTGATTTCAGTACTGCTAAACATAGTTGTACTGTTATGAACAGTCTCATCATTGCCCTGGGCTTCATCCTTGCGGTTAGCAGTACTGAAAGGGGTTAGTAGTTTTCTAGATTCTGGGTCATAAATGGTATCAGAGCCATGTTTTTGTACTTTTATATCTTTTCAAACTCTGTTTTTACTCATTTCCTTCTTGTGTGTTCTTGATGAATCTATTTAGATCTGGAAATGATGAGACTGTTCATAACAGTACAACTGAGGAATATGATGTTCCCCAGAATTTAGAACTTCTAAATAACTGGACTATTCCTAAAGTTGAACCCAAGTTAATTTATAAAATTGGGACTTTTGAAAAATTAGGTTTGAAACATATTGTTAAAACCATTGAATCTTTAGTACCTCTTCATGAGGATGAGATGATGATTCGTCTCTTAAATAAGCAAAACCTTTTCCCATATTTAAAAACTCATAAGTTTTTGCATATTGGTCTTGTTCAAATTGCTTTCAGACCCCTCACTCTTGAAAGATTAACTGAAAGTTTTCTTGCAACTCTTAGAGATGGAAGAAATCTTGATTGGCAACAATCTTTAATTGGCATGATCCAATCCAGTCTGTCCCATGGACCAGTCTATTTTGATGTTTATCCGAATTTATGTTTATCTTTGTCTGATATTAATATTCTCGACTCTTTAACATTAAATGTTAAAACTCATGGTTATAATTATGCGGCAGGCACATAAGTTATTTGTATTTGTTATCGCATATATTTTAAACCTCTTTTTACGCTTAATCCTAGGTGTAAAAGAATTGATAAAGATATTAATGAAACGATTCTTATAGAAACCAATTTTAATAGATCTAATATCACTACTCGTAGATCTATAAAATGGAATGAAATAAATTTTCCTGAAAATTGGACTTTGACTAGGAATATTCCTAAGAATCCAATTATTCAGAGTGATTTTAGTAATATCACTCAAACCAATGAAGGAATTGTAAATATACAATTCAATGATATTCAGAGAAAAATTTGCTCTGGAAAAAGGTCTCTCTTAAGATCCAATTCATTGGCTCATAATCATATTTCTCCTTTTGGATATATGGTTGATCAGCCTCAACCTTCTAGATCTTCTACCTCTTATATAAGAGAAAATGAGACTTTTTCTTCTCCTCAAGAGGATGAAGGACAAGGTTCTTCTTTGGAAGATCATGTGAATGATCTTAAAATTCACAGGAATGGTATTGTTCATAATAAAACCAGTGAACCTAGTGTTCCTAGAACTAGACAAATTGAGACTATATCTGATTTTAGTATCTGATTCTATGATAAATACAACCCAAAGAAATTGGTTTTTGGAAAATGGCAAGATTGACTTTTCCAAGGGTCACCTGCTAGACAAGGTTGTTTGTAATGATTATTATGGTGATATCAAATGGGTTCCTTTTAGAACTTGGTATATTGATAATTTTGTTTATGATGAAATTAAAAGTTTTTCAGAAGAATTTTATAAATTCTGTGAAAAGGAGAATGAAGTTTTTTCCTTTATCCCTTGGTTTATAAACACCCATATAAAACATTATATAAATGTTATTGAAAGAGATTATCAGTTAATGACAGGGGAAATCAAAACTGCTGTTTTTCCTCCTCAAACAGCCTTTCAAATAACAAAAAACGATTCGGCCATTAAGTTTTCTGCTTTCTCAAAACTTATTAAAGATGATACTCTTTCTATTACTTCTTCACATATAAATGAATTACTTGAAAAACAAAATTATTCGAATTTATTACTTTGTATTCTAGGAGAACAAATATCTTCTCTTGAGGATCATATTTCTACTATATATCTAAAAATTTGTCAAATTGAACAAAACCAGAAAAAAATTGGCAATATGGATGTTTCTCCGTCAGAAAAGATTATTCTTACTTCAAGCTTTATTCAGCCACCCCCTGAAATCAAAGATTTTAAGCTGAAAAATAAATCTGAAGATTTTATGAAACAACTTGATGTCAAGTTATCAAATCTTTACATTTCCAAACCGTCGGTGTCTATTCTTGATAAGAATAGTGATTCAGAAAACTCTGATAATATTCAAGATATTGATGATAATCAGAGTTTTGATCAAATTAATAAAATGAAATGGGCTAGCAAAGCTACTTTAAATAAATATTATTATAACCGTCCTACTCCCATGGATGTTCTTCATGAAGAACAAGAGTATATTATTAATAATAGTTATAATGGTAAATGTATTTACGAATGGAGTATTGATGGTTTCACTGATAAGCATATTTATAATATGGCTCATCGCATGCTTATGTATAGCACTGTTTGTAAAAATACTGGTAATAATGATAAAAATATTGCCAAAATGATTATTGCTGGTTTTACTGGTCAGTTAAAAGGCTGGTGGGATAATTACATCCCTCATGACCAAAAAGAACAGATTTATAGTTCTGTTAAAACCGAAGAAGGAGGCGAGGTAACAACAAATGTTGTTTATCCTCTTATTCTTACTATTATTGAGCATTTTACTGGTAGATTTTCTGATGATAGTGAGAATATTCGAACTCTTATTAGTAATCTAAGATGTAAAACTTTAACTGAGTTTAGATGGTATAAAGATACCTTTCTATCTAGGATCTTTGAACTCAAAGACTATAATAACAGTCATTGGAAAGCCAAATTTATTGATGGTCTTCCTCATCTTTTTGCTGAAAAAATTAGAAAAACTCTCAAAAAGGATAACATATCTGTTAATTATGATCATTATACTTATGGTCAATTAATCAGTATCTGCGTTGCTGAAGGTCTTTCTTTGTGTAATGATTTAAAATTAAATCACCAAATTAAGAAACAAAATCTTTTGGAAAGAAAATAGTTAGGAGATTTTTGTGACCAATTTGGCATGGAGGTTCCTTATAAGAAACCTAAAAAGAATTTTCATAGAAACTTAGATAGGGAAAAATATTTTCGTCCTTATAAAAAACGTTTTAAAAAGAAACAATATATTGATAATAAAAATTTTGAGTCAAAGTATTTCAAATCAAATGATTTTAAAAAAAAAGAGTATTTTAAAAAGAATAATATTTTAAAAAAAGACAAAATCATTTGTCAAAATTGTGGAAAAATTGGCCATACTTCAGCAAATTATTGGACCAAAAAGAAAATCAATAGTTTGAATATTGATCAAACTATAAAAGACACTCTTTTAAACATTTTTCTAAATTATAAAGATGAAAATCAGAGTGACACTAATAGTGATCCTGATTTAAATAATAGTGAGTCTATTTTTTCCTCTAGCTCTGAAGATTCTTCTTCAAATTGTGATGTTTGTGCTATAGGAAAACCTTGTACTAATTGTTCTAATGATATTAATAATATTAATAAAGAAAATGAAGAAGAGGAGTTTTATAAACTCTATTCTCAATTTCAAGATTTAAATATAAATGTTTTATCTAATGATTATGTTTTAAAACTTTTAAAGAAAATTAAAGATCCAGTTATTTGTGCTGAGATTTTGGAAAACATTGATGTTGGTACTACATCTAAAAATCTTAATAATACTTCTAATAATATTGACTATTCTATGAAAGAAGTTAATAGACTTCTTCAAAATAAACATTTCAAAGGAAAAGAGATTTCTCTTCAAGACCTTAATAAAGAGGTGGATATTTTAAAAGAGGAAATTAATTTTTTAAAAGTTGATAATCTTCTTCTTCATAAACATATTTCTTTAAATCTTGATAAGAGAGATTCAGAAAACTTTGAAAATATTAATGATTTTCAAGAATCTTTCTCTAAAAAACCACCTAACGAGGCGGTTCTTTCCACTCTTAGCAGGATAATATCCCATAAATGGTTTACTAAAATAACTCTTCTTATAGGAGGGCATTTTAAAAAAGATTTTACTGCCATGATTGATAGTGGTGCTGACTTAAATGTCATACAAGAGGGTCTAATTCCTAGTAGATATTTTGAAAAAACCTCTTGTTCTCTTTCCCATGCTGGAGGAGGTCCTTTAAATATCAGATATAAGCTTTCAAATGCAAAAAATTGCAATCAAGCTAGCTGTATTTCTACTAGTTTCCTCTTAGCCAAAGATATTTGTCATGAAATAATTATCGGCTTACCTTTTTTATATAATATATATCCTGTAACTAGGATTGATGAAGTTGGTCTTACAGGTACTTATAATAACAAGTTTATTAGATTTGATTTCATAAACAAACCTATTAAAAGATTTTTAGATAATCTTCAAGAAAGAATTGATAGAAAGACTTTTCATTTATATTCTCTTAAAGATGAAATAAATTCTTTAACTATTGAGGAAAAGATTTCCAATCCTCGGTTAAAAACTAAGATCGATTTCATTCATAATGATTTTTCTCTAAAAATTTGTAATGATCATCCTAATGCTTTTTGGGATAGAAAAAAGCATATTATTTCTCTTCCTTATGAAGAAGGATTCAATGAATCCAGTATTCCGACTAAGGCTAGACCTTGTCAAATGAATTCTGATTATCTTGTTTTATGTAAAAATGAGATTTCTAATCTCATTGCTAAGGGCCTTATTCGTCCTTCTCAATCACCTTGGTCTTGTACTGCTTTTTATGTTAATAAACATTCAGAACAAGAAAGAGGCGTTCCTAGGCTTGTAATTAATTATAAGCCTCTTAATAAAGTTTTAAAATGGATTAGGCATCCTATTCCAAACAAGAAAGATCTTCTTGATAGGCTTTTTCAAGCCTTAATCTTTTCCAAATTTGATTTAAAATCAGGTTATTGGCAAATACAAATTTCTGAATCTGATATTTATTAAACTGCTTTTAATGTTCCTATGGGACATTATGAATGGAAAGTCATGCCATTTGGTTTAAAGAATTCCCCTTCAGAATTCCAACAAATTATGAATGACATTTTTTATCCTTATAGCAGTTTTATTATTGTTTATATTGATGATATCCTTGTTTTTTCTAAAGATATTGAAAGTCATTTTAAACACTTAAATATCTTTAAAACTTTAGTAATCCAAAATGGTCTAGTTATTTCTAAACCAAAAATGTCTTTATTTAAGACTAAAATAAGGTTTTTAGGCCATGACATTGAGAAATGAACTATCATTCCTATTCAAAGAAGTCTAGAATTTGGAGATAAATTTCCTGAAAAAATTTTAGATAGAACCCAGCTTCAACGGTTTTTGGGTAGCTTAAATTATATTTCGGATTATATAAAAGATCTCAGTAATTATACTTCAATTCTTTACAATCGTCTTAAAAAATATTCTAGCAGTTAAACAGATGATCATACTCTTGCTGTCCAAGAAATTAAGAAAAAGGTTAAAAAACTTCCTTGTCTCATGCTTCCCAATCCTCTTTGGGAGAAGATTGTTGAGACTGATGCTTCTAACATAGGTTATGGAGGCATTTTAAAACAAATTGATCCTAATTCTAAGCAGGAGTACCTTATTAGGTTTTATTCTGGGAAATGGAAAGGTGCTCAGCTAAATTATTCTGCTGATGTTAAGAAACATTTTGCTATTGTCAAATGTGTCTTAAAATTTCAAGATGATTTATATAATCAAAAGTTTATAATAAAAATTGATTGTAGCTCTGCTCAATTTATGTTTAGTAGAGATTTTAAACATGATGTTTCAAAGCAAATGTTTGCTCGATGGCAAGCTCATCTTGCTCCTTTCGACTTTATAATTCAACATATTAAAGGTGTTGATAACCACCTTCCTGATTTCTTAACTCGTGAATATTTATCATGATTTGTCACACCCCGCTAAAGCGGAAGTACAGAGTATGACAACTCGAAACATGAACACAAGTGTATAGCTATACCAACATAACAAAAAAAAAAAATTATGTAGAAAAGTCATTACAATGATCATTACTAAATTAATACGATTACAAGCCCAAACATTTCAAAAATATTATACAATCTAGAACAAAAGAGTTTTCTTTCCAAGACATGGCGTGTATGCAAAAATTTTCTAAGGCATACCGTCTTTGTTACCTGAAAAGCATGTATAAAAACGGATATCAACTACATAGAGTTGGTGAGTTCACAGGTTTTCAACTATGCACAAAACGATTTTGTATGCAGGGTTTGATAAATATAACTTTCGAATTTATTCAATATCTTAAATCGAAAACGTTCATGAGCTTTATCGTTTCAACATTCGTTTGACATGATTCGGTTTTCTTTCGTCTTGTTGAGCCACTACTAAACCGTCCCGGACTTAGCTCTTCCCAGCCCCTCGCGGCCTACCCCAAATGAGTGTCCGCATTCTCTAGTATAGTGCACCCCTACTCGTCAGTATTAAGGTGGGTTTGTCAGACCAAATAGCGCTATTCACTAATACTATAGGCCAATTTGTTCATGAGTTAATAGTAGTGTACAGGGGACTTTTCTTTACTTTACTTTAAAACTCAACATACCGATCATACGATGTCATACCATTTCAATTTAATGCTTAAGTAAGCTTTGGCGATTAATATCGCATAACAATTTAAACTACTCATGAATCTTTATAACACAAGTTAGCATGCTTTTCACCCCAAAATTTATTCAAAACAAGTAAAATGGGGTTGTGAATACTCACCTTAACGAATAGAACGGGTGAAACTTTACTTTGATACTTATGGAGTTTGCCACGCCCTTAGTTTCCCTATACAAGAGTTGCCATAGTGGAACACATTAATGCCCTATTCCGATGTCCAACCAATATGTCCAATTGTCCCATGAAATGCCATTATATAAATTCCTTAGTCCACATCCATTTTTAAACTATACAAAGTCCCAAAATGCAATAGAACAAAATTTAGACTTAATAGGATCACCTTTCTGGATTCAGCATTTGCTGTCCAGAAAGTTATTTGATAAAATCACCACGGAAACCTAACTTCCCAAGAGAATTATTTAATCAAAAATTTTTGTGGTGGTACTATGATATGTTTATAGTAAATCTGTATTTTTTTATAATTTTTTTATAACTTTTGATACCTCAAATAATTTTTACAAAACAGAGTGTCACTGATTTTCGGATCAGTGACATAACTCACTTGTAACAGGTTTTTGGGGTATCAATTCTTGGAATTAGACAGTGATCCATATATGGATGCAAACCTAACTCGAAATCCTATCATTTGGAAAAAGATTCACTTATTTTGGATGAATAATGAGGGAGTTATGGCCTTTACAAGTTGGGTGTATGAATCTGCCATTTCTGGACAGATTGCACCATCTTTTTATAAAATTCAATTGGATGACCAAATCTCCATAATTTTGAATGATTCTTGATTCTATGGATTCCTAACACCTTAAACTGAATTTTTGTGGTAAAATACCCAATTTTTGGTGGATAAATCTTGAGTTATGCATCATGAAAGAGGATGCATTTTCTGGACAGCAACTATGGTAAATATTAAACATACAAAAGGTGATAAGATGATCATTTTGCACTTGGTTTATGAAATAACCATATGCTCTCACATCTTATTCAAACATAGAATGATTTTAGATAAAAACTAATATCCTGTATGGACTCATAGCAATCTAATGCTCATCCATAAACATGCATGAACACAACACCAAATAAGTGATATTATTATCACTACTAAGTTCTTAATCATGTGGAATTTGGGAAATTCCATCATAAGAACATTTTTATACTATCTTTTCATTATGATAACATAATCATAATTTCAATAACACCAATATTTTTGTGTTTGATGAAACCATAATTCAATACTATCATAAAAACCCTAAACTTGATGATAAACAAGTTTTCTTTGAAAACAAGAATCAAAACTCATCAAATGTAAGCTATATCACCAAATAAATTCCAATTTATACAACATTTAGATGCAAACTTCCACTACTCAAACCCAAAAATCGAAAATGTAAACATATAAGAGAGAAGATGTATATTTTTGAGATTACCTTGAAAATTTGAGAAGGAAACTTGATTATGACTTCAAATTGTGGATGAATTCTTGCTTGGATTTGTAGTTTTGAGCAACAATCAAAAAAAAAAATATGAAATGGTGGTGTTGGTGGTGGCTTCTTCGGCCGACAAAGAGATGAGAGGGAGAGGAAAATGAAGAGTTAATTTTTGAAAGTGAGAAGTAATTTTGGTTTTTAATTTGGTTTTTAATTAAGTAATAAAAAAATAATTAGAATATGGTAGGCTTAGGACAAGTGTCCTAATGACTCATCAACTATAATTATATTTTAAATTTTTTTTTAAATAAACTACTAGTCTATATAATAACAGATATAATTGAGAATCGAAATACCCGATTCTCAATATTTGCTAAAAATGTCAAATTTGAAAATTTAGCAATGCTAGACAAATTAAATATATTGATTCTTATAGTTTATGGATTTTGGACTTTTAATCACTTATTTTGGCATTTCTGGACAGTGACGGTCAGATGCGGAACTGTTCTGGGTTTTTAACGCGACTTCTAAATTTTTCGGGAAACTTTTATCTTAAAGGCTTTTATGCATTTCTAGGAGTGACATACTTAAATTTTTACTTCCAAAAGTACAAAAGCTAACCTCATAGTGTGGACTTTGACGGTTGTCACATGATTCCAGGTATGAGCTCAAATTACAGCTCCTACTCCTCTTATAGGGGAAGTGGAAGTTCCTCAGGACGAGGAAGAGGTGGCAATTTTTCTAATAGGGGAAGGGGTAACAATGTTATTGCCCAGATGGGTAAACAAAAGCTTATAGCTTCATATTTGTCTCATGACAAAGATCATTTAAAAGGTTTCATGGATAATATCCCTAAAGATCATCCTCTAGCCAAGGAATATCTTAATTATATTAAGGAGAAGGAAGCGGAGTCTTCTTCAGCAGCTGCATCAGCTAATTCTTATGCTAATATTAGCAAGGAAAATACTTCTAATTCACAGTTCCATGAGACTGTATTTAAAGAAGTTATACTTCTTATCGAAGAAAAGGATCTTCAATGGAAGAACAATCCGGATTATATCCTAGAAAGGTATCTTAATAAGACATCCTTTGTACATGGTTCTTTAAAGCAAAGACAATATTTTGAAGGTCTTTTGCTTTCCACAAAATCTGTGGAAATTACTCATCATACTGCTAATAGCAAGGATGAAGCCCAGGGCAATTTTAGTTTTTCTAAACTTGTTATTAAAAAGATTATATCTTTTGAGGAATGAGGTTTTTCTTCACTTGCTGAGAAAGAATGGTATTCCCCAATTCATAAATACAATTTTAAATTTAACTATTAGGATTATATCCAAAGTTTTTCAAATGTTCTTCTTTATGAAAATGAGAACAAAAGACATTCTTGGTTCTTGAAAATTTGTGAAAATTGTTTTCATACACCAATTCCTAATTGGTTTTTTACATGGTGGAAAATTTTTGGAACTTCTTCAGATATTTTTCCAGATCTTATGAAACAACATCTAAAAAATTGGATGTTATTTTCTCCAACAGTTAATGAATGCAAAAATCTTTACAATATTGAAGGAAGCAATATTTGCTTTTTTTTTTTTTTATCGAATTTGGGTTTCCTTGGATTTGGAAATGGAAACCAATTTTTGGCTATAATGAGTTGATGATTCCTTGCATGAAAAGGCAAGGTCTTACCAAATATTGGGACAAGTTAGATCGTATTTGCCCAGGATCTACTCTTATAGAGGGATCTGAGCTCTACAACACTACTGAGAAGAAAATTCAACTTTTTAAGAAAATTTTTGATCAAAAACAAGTGAAGAAAGACTCGGAGATTCCAAGCCCTTTCCAGCAAATCTCTCAGAAGTATGCCGGAACTCTTTCTAAGGAAGAGATCATTGATCTTTATATTGAAGAAATGAAAAAGGATCTCCATGACAACATAGGGCCATGCCATTCCAGGTCAGACACATCTATGAACTCAGATCTACATCAAGATCCTCAAAGCGAAGAAGGATCTGAAGAAATTATTATCTCACTAGATGATGCTCTAGAAACCCTGAAAGATTCGCTGAAACAGGGAAAGTAGAATTATTGCCGACAAATGTGCCAATTTGTCAAAAATAGCTTTAATAAAGCTCAGTATTATTGCTACTTTTTACTATTGACTTTTATAAAGTCTTTTTGTCTGTTATACAACTGTTCTCCTTGATAGGAGATATAACTCTATTTAAAGAGAGACCTGTCTCTCTATTTAAAGAGATATAACTCTTGTATTTTGTGTGATTCAATAAAGAATTAGTGGTCACAATCCAGTGGTCACAACTTGTAGATCTAAAGTAAGTTCTCTTATAAATTCTTATCTTTTCTTGCTTTCATTAAAATTATGATAGGCTAATTTAGGAATTATGAGTTAAAACATGTTTTTGAAAAGATATATCTGTAGATTTACATGGAATGTTTTATATGTTCAAATTTAGCAATGTACTAATCTTTGTTACTCGCTTCCTCTGAGACTGATCGTCACCCGTTAAGGCCAAGTGAGTCGTTTGAGGGTATTTTTGATCTTGGTTTAAGGTTAGCAGTACTGAAAGGGGTTAGTAGTTTTCTAGAAAACTTACCGAAGTAAGTAGACGAGACATATCGGAGATTGCTAAAACACCAACGAATCGAGTCGAAATCCGAGCGTGGTATACACGAGCTATAAGAGAGAGTTAGAAGTAGAAGAGAGGAAGTGGTTGTGTGGGGTTTGAATTGGGGACCATTGGATTTTATAATGGAGGGGGAACACTTCTAACCTAATTTACTTAAATCCCCACCGTCGATTAATCTTAGATCCACACATCGCTTCCATCCCGACCCCTAACCCCGGGATTCCCGGCCTAACCCTGGGATCCACAGTGAAATCCCGACCTCATGTACGGGATGGCTCAATAACCCCGGCATACCCCTATTGATCCCGACCCTAACCCCGACGTAACACTGTTGAAGCTCGAGATTGTGGCTAACCCCGGGATGGGTCTCATCCCGGCCCTATATCCCGGACAAAAGGGGTATTTTGGCAAACTCAACGAGATTTAGGGCATTTTGGTAATACGGGTTTCAAATACGGTCATTTTAATTAATTTCCCTAATAATAATTAATACAACTTTAAATATTTCAAAGAGTAAATTACGTTTTTAGTCCCTGTGGTTTGTTAAAAATTGCAAATTTTGTCCCTGTAGTTTTAAATTTTCAGTTTTGTCCCTATAGTTTACAATTCATTTCTATTTTCGTCCATGAGGCAAAAACACTACTTTATGTATGAAGTACTAAAATAGAAATGAATTGTAAACCATAAGGATTAAAAAAACAATAAAAATTAAACCATAAGGAAGAAAAAGGTAATGAATATAAAGTATAGGGTTGAAAATCGTAAATTTAAAACTATAAGGACGAAAGTAGAAATTTTTAATAAACAACAGGGACTAAAAACGTAATTTACTCTATTTCAAAATAACTAATAAAAAATAATAAAATAATATGGCTAATAATATTCTAAAATTAATAAAAACTAATAAACAAATATGACTTGTTATAATTAATATCGATAATTTCAAAATTGATAATGGAATAATAATTAACTAGAAGCGAACTCGCACAATGCAGCGAGATACATCACGATTTTAATGTTTCATTTTATTTTTTTGTTGATTTACAGTACGATTTTGGATGGTTTTGAGAAAGTGATAATGTTTTTTATAAATTTGTTTAATTTAGGCTTAATAATATAATGTTTTTATATAAAAAAATTAAGTAGTTTGTTAGAATTCAATGCTTATCTTATATACTTTAATGACATCAAGAAAAAATAATCAATTACATATTTAATAATATAATTAAAACAAATTTACAGTAATATAATATATTAATTAATAGTGATACATGAAAAGGTCTGCATAAAAGGAAGGTCCTGCACATACCATTGGTGGGTGTTAGAATCCTCCAGTAGTAATATGTATCTTGTGCTTTGATACTTGTAAATTAAAATACTTTTAAAATCTTGCATAAAATGATGGTACCTTGTACCTAATAATTTGTATTTTAGAGTTTTTTATCCGTACTTTATAATATAGTATAAATAAGATAAATTAATGACCAAATAAAATTTTATTTAGTTAATATTAGGTAAAATATTAATTAAGTGTATAAATTGAAAAAAGTTGGAAAAAAATTTATGGGGCTTTTTGAAACTTTACTCCATATAAAATTTCAATAATATAGCTTATCAATTAGTTTGTGTCCATTCAAACATGGTTTAGCAATAAGTTAAAGAAGTTTGCTTATGATTGTCAAGCATGGCCTCAAATTATGACTTCATTATCAAATTTTCTAGATCCGCTACTATTTATATATAGACACACACACACAATCATACACACACAGACACAATATATATATATATATATATATGTATATATAGTCGAGTTCAAACTAAAATAGTAACCAAATAGGTAAATACGAGAGAATTGTCACATTACATGTTATTTTACATTAAACTCACGTGAAAAATTACATGTGATTACGTACGACCTTGGTCGCGACATAGGTTGCGGGCCAAATTGGTCGTGCACCTATGTGTCAACCGTGTTCAGTAATCACATGTGATTTCAGTACAAAATCACGTATGGTTTGTAACACCCTCAAATTTGATAAGAACAACTAATTTAAAATTATCAGTATTACATCAAATAAAGGATAAAACTTCTTCCTACAAATCAAAACTCGAAATACCTCAAAAATAAATTATATAATTAATCTCAACAATTAATAACTCAAGTCTTATACAAAGACTAAATCGAGGTCGGGTGTTACTAAAACCTTTTATACAACTTTTATCTCCAAATGTGTGAAAGACATCACCCAATAGTTACATCCTTGTCGTGCATCTAACTAGCACTCAACTCTTCACGGTGTCGCTAGTCCCATTCCCCAAAAAGGACTTGATGCACATGTCGACAAATAAAAAAGGTTAGGCTTAATGCCTATTGAGTTCAAGAGTTTTATCAATATATAATCAATAAAACGGAAAATATATTATTTAAATCACAATTTCCATTATGCAAAATGTTTAGAATAAATAGTGATGTCTTTCCAAAAATCTCATTTTCGTGATAAAACGCTTAAATAGAAATACTCCGAAAACATGAAACTAAACCCAATACTCACGCGAAACATAACTAGGATAAATATCCAAATACCAAATCATGGAAATAACTACTTCATTCAAACCTTAATATATATGGAGTGGATCCCATATTAAAGTCATAAATCACAATTATTCGCACAAGACCAAACGATATTGAACCATGGATATTACAACATCCGAAAACAATGTTTGACAACAACGGGGGAGACCCGTATCCGTTGAGAGTGAAAGGAACACAAGAGTATTGAACTCGAACAACGTTAGTCGTATAACACTTTGGGACTAGACGTCCAAATGTTCCTATGACTCATTAACAAGTTTCACCTCAAGAGTCAGTTGACCTTAGTGTCTATTCCCACGAATTCCAACTCAAGACCCGACACACTTAAGGACTACGTCCAAGGCAATACCTTCAAGTGGCGGAGGTCCTAGTGCCTACCTCTAGGTAGCACCTCCAGACTCACCCCTCCTAGTGCCTACTTGAAAAGTTTAAGGTTACAAAACATGGGTCCTGGAGTCCAACCCCGCAATACCCATTCGACCAACAAATAGAGATTGACTTACGTGCCTATGGATCCAATTCCTCACAGTCTAAATCACATGACTTCAAAAGAATTTCCAACATCCTCAAAACATGTAATTAACAAATAAATATGCCTCAAATGCATATAGTTCCAAAAACCCATTATAGAGCAAAATAAAACGGACTAATGTTCCAAAGACTCCTATAAGTCAAAACCGATCCCAAAACTCGAAAACTCAATTAACCATTAAATAAAAGTACTCGAAAAATAAAACGCATTTAACCGGTGTTTATGCAAACACATATCTCAAAGATATGATTAACCCAAAAATTCATCATTGGTTGAGACAAATCATTTTCCAAATGAACGCATACCCTTATATTCTAAAATACCCCATAGCACGATATTGTGCATTTTCCAAATGTTTTATAAAATAAAATATACCAAAATACGCAAATCATCAAGTAGAGTCCATTTGTAAAATAAATCACCAAAAGGACACATTTATGAGATTTACTCGTCAAAATATCCAAAATCCAAATATATGCATTTCATGAGATTTATCAACCCAATTTACCAAATATGAAATCTTCGTCAAATACTCAACACATTGATAATTACTAAATAAACAGATTCTTTTACTTCTAAATACATATTTTGGCATGTACATAGTTTTCACAAAGCAACTTGAACTCACCTTGATAGGTTAGGTTAAACCTAGATTTCGATCTTCATCTCTAGATTCCAAAGATGAAGACTTTAGATCTCCATGATAACTTCTATATCTATGGTGTAAACCTTCTCAACAACATCTCCTTTACTCCCAAAACATATATAAACAAGCACAAGAGAAGAAATGAGGGTTGAGGTGAGAAGAACCAAACCCTAGATTAAGAAATAGTCGACTATATGCTTACCTTTTGACTTATAGGGACCCGAAATCTTCAAATTCATCCTTCTTGTTTCCATCTTTAAAAACTCTGAAATACGAAAACGTAGCCTTCGAAATTGCCTCAATCGGGTTAGAAATGATTAAAGTTATGGCCAAATGAAGAATAGCCCGAAAATCAGATTTTAAGCCTAGAACCCGCTCGCAATAGTGACATGTGATTGTGACATGTCACAATCGCATGGCAAGGTCGCCGAAAGTGTACCGAAAGCCATTTTACCCCCTTGGCGACCTTGACATGCTATAGTTCCATTGGCACAGTCGCTAGGCACTATAGCATGGCCCGTACCGCAAGTTTTTCGACCGTTTCCTTAACCGTTTCCTTGAACGTTTTCCCGGTCGTTCCTCGACCATCCTCCCGACCGTTCCTCGACCGTTCTCCTGGACGTTTTCTCGGTACATTTAATGCAATTATGCTAGTTATGGTGCCATTGACAAAATTTCATGGCACATTCGTTGGGACGACCAAACACTCGGTAACGTCGGTGTTATTGTGACATATGTCCTAACTGCATGGCACTTTAGCCGGGACTACCACACTTTCAGTACCATTGGTGCTATTGTGACATATGTCACAACCACATATCACTATAGCCGAGACGACCATACTCTTAGTACCATTGGTGCTATTGTGACAAGTGTCATAACCACATAACACTATAACCATACTTCATATTTGGTTCTTCCATTACCGATTTACCCAGTTCAACACTTTTCTTCAAATGAGATAAAAATCAGGATGTTACAATCCTCCCGACCTTATAAAATATTTCGTCCTCGAAATCTAGTTACTACACAACACATTTCAATACTACTAAAACACATATTGGGTAACATTCTAATGATATAAGCCTCAAATAACATCATTTTCACAAAACGACCATTTCCCTTTCCAAGGATGTGTCTTTAATCCATTTTAACCTTAACTGAAATTCGATAACTTCCTATCAGAACTGCCATATCGATTTTCATGCTGACCTTCACATCTAATGTCCACTTCGGTACGTTACACTCATCCCAGAGTGACATCGAATATTGTTGGAGTAATTTCTAACCGTATGACTTCGGTTTCCTCCCAACCTTAGGTGACCCATACTACTTTAATAGAATCTCACGACTTTATCTACTCAATTCCACTACCGTTGCCCAAAATGAATTTACTCCTAAATTTTCCTAACAATCTCAATCAATCTGTGATACCTTCTCCTTTGCATTCATCACTTTATGTTTTTATCAAAATCTTATCCGACTACAACCAAAGATACTCCCTTCGAATCAGAGTACTCACTTTCAGCATCGACTTTAAACGGTGCTATAGGAATCCTGCATAAATATTCTTGAATAGCCACTCGTTGCCACTATTGCATCGATATCTTAACCTCGCCTAGTCAAAGTCACCACAATAATTGATTTCCACTTAAGGTCTACATCGACATTCTCACTAAAACCTCCAATAATTAATACCATAAATGATTCATCATCAATTCCTTAACAACTAGTTTGGCTTAGTTTGATACAACTCTGAATTTCCTACTCCAAACCGTCACAAAGCACACCAACCGTAAGGACTTCCAAAATTTCGTGAGTCAAACCATTTCCAATATTGGTCTAATGTCCCTCTAGAAACATATTAAAACCCTCCATTGATAGCCGATTATCTCAAAATCCACGATTACACAACTCTTAGGATGCATTCCAACATTGACTCATCAAATAAAATTATTGACAAAATAAAATAGTCGCAATCGACAATCACTAGTTACTGATCTCCTCAGAATCACCACATATTTCGGGAATGCTTCTTAGAACTCGACTGATGTATCCCAAGTACCCCTATTGATTCTTGACCTCAAAATCAAAAGTCGACTCCTAATGTCTCTAATGACCGTACTTCAAAACCTTTTTCATTCATGAAGACCTACGAAATGGTGCACCACTAACACTCAAAATGATGCCACCCAATAACCCACCAATTCAAATCAACCGTATACAAGCAATCACACATAGCTTTAACCCGAAGATTTACCGAAACGAAAGATCACCTCTTAAATAACTGGGATAGTATGTAAATCTAATACCTTAGTTATTCATACATGAATCGACTTTCTAGACTGAAGTTCCAAAATTCAAATCCGAACACAAGTCGGATCCTCCAACGCTTCCATTCCCAAGAACTCCTCTTCCTTAATTATATCTTCTTTAACAACAGGGATTTTTAATCTATGAGTCTAGTGAGTTCAAGGTTCTTCAAGTATAAAACTTAACACATATGCCAATTTATAACTTAATTTAAAATATTTACCGACATAAAAATTTTATAATCACTCTTATGCATGCATAAAATAAAAACTACTACCACAACTAGGTAGTCGTGCGAAGTGGCTACAAATTCCACACACATAAAATCAACACGAAAGTTGCATATTTGGCGTTCCAAAACAAAGGCTACAACAAACGAAAGTATGTTCAACCAAATTTATTTAAACGGACTATTATAGTCCCAAAATACACATACTCACGCCATACAAGTAAATAATTTCATGCCCTAAAATAGTGTGAAATGAAATGCATTCGTACCAAAACTCAATTGCAAACTACGCAAATGAATGCCATCAAAATCTTCGCCTTAATTTGCAAAATTTCATAGGATAAAATTCAATAATTTTTTTATACGCAAACACGCGCAATAAAACAATCCTATGCATTTTTAAATTGCATCATTGAGCCACAAACATGAAATAAAATTCCATTAAAACTCAAGGGACATATATACAAATGAATGATGTCAAAATTCTAACCTCAAATAATAAAAACGCATAAGACAAAATTATCATCAAGATATCATAAAATTTCTCAATAAATGCAAACTCACGCAATAATCAAGCTTATGCCCTTTCGAAATTTCATTTTTTAATCACGAATCAACATGAGATAAAATTCAACAAGGGTTGCAAGCATATGCAATAAAACAATTTTTTGTGGGTTTAAGATCATAGCTTAAAATATTGTGCGGCTAAAAAGTCTTTCCAAAATTTTGTAACATAGCACGGTGATTTTCGAAAAATATGAAACAACTTATGCAATTTATTTTTAGAAGCAAATCTCGTGCATGAAGTAGGTCGAGACTCAAAGACTTAAAACCACACTCATCAAGTCCATCGGTCACACTACCGACATCCGAATGCTCAACCATCTTAAGGCAATAATCGGCAACTAAATCGGTTAACCTTACAAATTCTTCTCAAAACAATGTCGATTCAATAAGCTTATGGTTCTAATTCAGTCAATAGTTCTGACTCAAAATGGTCAACTTAACGTAATCACCATACTTAACCATCACCGAAGTGACACCGCTAGAAACGCCAATTCTTCTAACGATTATTTACTGAGAATTTACTCTCTACCCCCTATCGATTATCACAGAAAAGCAGTTCAAGCACCTACAAGTAACCGTAGATTCATAATAACACTGGCCAGGTGCAATCATGAATGTACCATACATGAGGATCCTTGCCACCATGGTCATGATTCCCGATGCTAGTGTATCTATAGACCTCAAAATATTCTATCTTAAAGTTCCTAATCGTACATTCTCACTTTCATTTACTTAGAATTCACGCTAGTCTAAGTCTAGGTATCCTAAATCTTTACCCAAATCTCTCAAACTTACGCTCTGATACCAACTTGTAACACCCTCAAATTTGATAAGAGCAACTAGTTTAAAATTTTCAGTATTACGTGAAATAAAGTATAAAACATCTTCCTACAAATCAAAACTCGAAATACCTCAAAAATAAATTATATAATTAACCTCAACAATTATTAACTCAAGTCTTATACAAAGACTAAATCGAGGTCGGGTGTTACTAAAACCTTATATACAATTGCTATCTCCAAATATGCGGAAGACACCACCCAAAAGTTACATCCTTCTCGTGCATCTAACTAGCACTCAACTCTTCACATGTCGCTAGTACCATTCCCCAACAAGGACCTGATGCACATGCCGACAAATAAAAAATGTTAGGCTTATTGCCTAGTGAGTTCAAGAGTTTTATCAATATATAATCAATAAAAAGGAAAGGATATTATTTAAATCACAATTTTCATTATGCAAAATGTTTAGAATAAATAGTGATGTCTTTTCCAAAAATCTCATCAGCACTTAAATAGAAATACTCCAAAAACATGAAACTAAAGCATGGAAATAACTAATTCATTCAAACCTTAATATATATGGAGCGGATACAATATTAAAGTCATCGATCGCAAATACTCGCACAAGACCAAACAATATTGAAACATGGATATTACAACATCCGAAAACAATGTTTGACAAAAATGAGGGAGACCCGTATCCATTGAGAGTGAAGGAACACAAGAGTATGCCACTCGAACAACGTTAGACGTATAACACTTCGCAACTAGACGTCCAAATGTTCCTACGACTCCTTAACAAGTTTCAACTCAAGAGTCCGTTGACCTTAGTGTTTATTCCCACGAATTCCACCTCAAGGCCCGACACACTTAAGGACTACCTACAAGGCATTACCTTCAAGCGGCGGAGGTCCTAGTGCCTACCTCCCAGGTAGCACCTCCAGACTCAACCCTCCTAGTGTCTACTTGAAAAGTTTATGGTTACCAAACATGGGTCCCGGAGTCCAACCCCGCAATACCCATTCGACCAACAAATAAAGACTGACTCACGTGCCTATGGATCAAATGCTTCACAGTCTAAATGACATGACTCTAAAAGAATGTCCAACATCCTCAAAACATGTAATTAACAAATAAATATGCCTCAAATGCATATAGTTCCAAAGGCCCATCATAGAGCAAAATAAAACAGACTAACGTTCCAAAGACTCTTTTAAGTTAAAACCGAGCCAAAAGCTCAAAAACTCAATTGACCATTAAATAAAGGTACTCGAAAAATGAAATGCATTTAACCGGTGTTTATGCAAACACATATCTCAAGATATGATTAACCCAAAAATTCATCATTAATTGAGATAAACCATTTTCTAAATGAACTCATACCCTTATGTTTCTAAAATGCCCCATAGCACGATATTGTGCATTTTCCAAATGGTTTATAAATCAAATACACCAAAATGCGCAAATCATCAAGTAGACTCCATTTCTCTAATAAATCACCAAAAGGACATATTTATGAGATTTACTCGTCAAAATATCCAAAATCCAAATATATGCATTTCATGAGATTTATCAACCCAATTTACCAAATATGAAATCTTCGTCAAATACTCAACACATTGATAATTACTAAATAAACACATTATGTTACTTCAAAATACACATTTTGGCATGTACATAGTTTTCACAAAGCAACTTGAACTCACCTTGATAGGTTAGGTTAAACCTAGATTCCGAACTTCATCTCTAGCTTCCAAAGATGAAGACTTTAGATATCCATGCTAACTTCTATATCTATGGTGTAAACCTTCTCAACAACGTCTACTTTACTCCCAAAACATATACAAACAAGCCCAAAATAAGAAATAAGGGTTGAGGTGAAAAGAATCAAACCCTAGGTTAAGAAATATTTGATTATAGGCTTACACTTTGACTTATAGTAACCCAAAATCTTCAAATAACCCTTCATCCTTCTTATTTCCATCTTGAAAGCTCTTAAATACGAAACCTTAGCCTCCGAAATTGCCTCAATCGGGTAAGAAATGAGAGAGTTATGGCCAAATAAAGAATAGCCCGAAAATAAGATTTTAAGCCTGGACCCGCTCACGATAGTGACATGCGATTGGGACATGTCACAACGCATGGCAAGGTCGCCCAGAGTGTACTGAAAGCCATTTTATCCCCTTGGCAACTTTGACATGCTATGGTGCCATTGGCACAGTTGTTGGGCATTATCGCATGGCCTGTACCGCGAGTGTTTCGACCGTTTTCTCGATCGTTTTCTTAACCGTTTCCTTGATCGTTTTCCCAACTGTTTTCCTGGTCGTTCCTCGACCGTCCTCCTGACTGTTCCTCGACCGTTCCCAAGGTCGTTCCTCGACCGTTTTCTCGGTACATTTAATGTTATTATGCCAATTATCGTGCCATTGACATAATTTCATGGCACATTCGTTGGGACGACCAAACACTTGGTAACGCCGGTGCTATTGTGACATATGTCACAATTGCATTGCACTATAGTCGGGACTACCACACTTTTAGTACCATTAGTGCTATTGTGACAGATGTCACAACCACATGTCACTATAGCCGAGATGACCATACTCTTAGTACCATTGGTGCTATTGTGACAAGTGTCACAACCACATGACACTATAGCCATACTCCATATTTGGTTCTTCGTTTACCAATTCACCCAGTTCAACATTTTTCTTCAAATGGGATATAAATCAGGATGTTACATGGTTTGATTTTTCTCATGTTCTTTTTATTTTAATTTTATTCTAGTTTGATCATCCTCCTCTTTTTCTCTTTAATATATACACACGCACACACACACATACACGGTCGGGTTATGGTCGGAGTTCCACAATCCATAGAAACTTCTCTATGTGCCGACATGTATAGAAGGAGCAGATTGGTTCGACTACTACATCAACGATTTTCGTTAACATGTGTTACTACATGTTAAAGTTTTCATGGTTACTGTGTGTTACTATGAATTAAGATGTGTTAAGATTACATGTTAAAATGTGTTAATGGTTTCATTTTAATATATGTTAAGATCACAGGGGTATGTTAAATTGAATTTGAATGAGATAATTAAGTGTCAAGATATCAATAGATGAGAAAGAAAAAAATAATCTTGTTTGCACGATTTGTACTATTTAGACGTTTTACAAAAGAAGAGGCATACATACATACATACATACATACATAGAGGTGGGTTTATTCTAGAACATTATCTATTTAAGAAAACACGAGAATGGTCGGCTACATACAAAATCATATATGATTGACGTACAAAATCATATCTGATTCACGCGACTTTGCCGCGACTTAAGTGACGGGCAAAGTCGTCCGCGTCATTTTTTTGGCCGTTAATGCCGAATCATATATGATTTTGCACATGATTTGTTGTTTTCTTAAATAGTTAACGTTCTCGTTTAAATCTCTCTCTCTCTTTCTTTATATATATATATATATATATATATATATATATAATATGGGGCCAAATCAAGTGAGAATCATAAAAAAGTTTAAATCCATGATAACCGATTTAAATTATTTTTTTACATGACCTTTTTATCAAATTATAGGATTTAAGATATTGCTTCACATATATTTGTTTCATATTGTGATAGTTTCACATTTAATTGTTTCACCATCTAAAACTTGTTACGTATATTTTTTGTTTCACTAAGTGAACAGAAAAAAGTTTCATATGTAATTTTTTCACAATATGAACACAAACATATGTGAAAAAATATCTTAAATCATAACTTTTGATAAAAAAATCATGTTAAAATATATTTTTATGTCGGTTATCACGGTTGTCTAACATTTTTGTGTATCTCATTTAATTATCGTCCTATATTATTTATATATACAAGGAGCGAGAGAGAGAGAGAGAGGATTATGCGAGTAGCAAACTAATTTGCGAAATGCGAGAAGAAATATGGGCCACTTATCTTATTTAATAAATTAATTAAATAAAACATTATTAAATTAAATTAAAAAGGGTAGCATTCTCTATAACATGGTGATAATCCCTAATAAATCGGGATTGAGTTCGTTTCCAAAGTTTAATAAACCGATTTCATCATAAAGATAAATCTGTAATAGCTTGATTAGAAGGTTTTATATATCACATATGATAATTTGTTCGATAATCGTATCAATAATATGTGATAATTGTATATATTTTTGTTAATCATATATATGTGATTATGTATATTTACATTTATAGATCTTTTGTAATGCAAATATTATCACATGTTATAATACGTCACTTGTATTCAGACATATATTATCACATATGATAATACGTAACTTATATTCAACGTGTATATTATCATAGGTGATACGTAATAGATCATATGTTAAACAAATCTAATCAAATATGATTCAAAACGTGTATACAAAAAATAGACTAAAAATGGTGAAAAAGATAATGAATTGATTGTGGATATCACGTTTGATATTAGATGAAAGTTGTAAGTTTTTTTTTTTTATCAAAAGTGTATCTAAAAAAGGTTATATAAAATTTTGGTCCCGAAGGTGCTTAACAAGTTTGTAGAAGAGGGGGGGGGAGGGTTGAATACAAACACAAATTTTTATGGTTTAATAAATTGTTTATTGATAACTCAAATCACAATTTACAGTTTGTTGCGGAATAAGATTAAGTAAACCTAATCTAAACAAACTCAAGAAATACTAAGAGGTTTGCACTTAGAACTAGAGAGAAAAGGTTAAGGGATATCTAGAAAGCAAGAGTTTCTATATGGTTCACCAAGAGAGAAGGGATATAAGGAAACACTGCATTGTGAGACTTAACCTTTTTATTTATACCCTATGCATTAAATGCATGGGGTGGGTACTTTACACGTGTCACTATTTGGTTGGTTACATGTCTCTGGCTTTTAGCGACATGCTTTTGGCCGAATGGTGAACAGTGTAGTCTTCAGAGTTGTTGTATGATATGTAGCTGAGGTATGTCTATTATGACACATTGTACCTTATATGCAAAGATAAGACAAAAGAAACTTGGAGCGTAAACTTTGTGATCATCGATCGCTGATGGGTTCTTTCTTCAGGGAATCTGAATGAAGGTTAGCAATCGTTGACGCTTTTCTTCGTATTTCTTCGCGTATTATGGACTTGTCTTGGTTTTACTGATATCCGCATCAGATCATGAGTAGACTTGTCACTTGTTCATCAGCTTTGTCTTCGATGTCAGCGATGAACGTCTTTATCGCGGAACTTGTCTTTAGAGATTACATTTAATAGAATACATTAGAATTCATCAGCGATACTGAGCAGACTCAGTAAATGATCACTGATGGTGAAACACTATTACATACAGATATTAAATGTAATTTTCACTAAGTATTTTAAAGGGTCATTATCAAATCACTTAGAGAGTTTGGATCAACAATCTCCCCCTATTTGATGATGACAAAGCAATAAGAGAAAATTACTTTGTTTCAAAATATAAGGTTAATCAGGACTCATAACATACATGTCCCAATTACTATTTTGAGGGATCTTTTACAGTACTGATGGAGTAAAGTACTTCACTGAGATTTTCATTAATTCGTAAAATAAGATTACACAGGGAATATGAAAATTACAAGTATAAGTCAAGTCCTATACTAATACTGTAAGCCTAACTAATAGATTACAAGAAGAAAGACAATCTATCATCTAAGTTGGTTCTTCCTTGACCGGGAATTCTTCTTCATCTATCATGTGATCAGGTATTTCTTCTCCTCTCTATTTTCGATCCACTACCTCCTTTCGAATAAGAGATTTGATGAGGGTCCCTAATGTTGAATTATTACACCAGATGTATAGAAGGTCTTTCAGATGTGTAAGAGGGTAGAGGGGAATCTCTGAGACTCGTTGCAACCTAATGATTTCATCGTCGTCATGGAAGATTATTCCATAGGGATGACTTATCACCTGCCTAGGTATACACGGTCCACTAGGAGGCAGTGATAAGTCTAGAGCAAAGAGATCAGGTGAAGGTCTAACCACTGCATCTCTGGAGAATTTGATGTTTGAATCATTTCTGATCACTACATCATTATCAGATGAGGAGGCAAGCTTTCCTTCTAGATGTCCTGGGCTATTGTGGTAGAGCAGAGGGCACACTCATTCTGGCAGTGACGCTGTTGATGAGAGTTTCGAGCAGTTCTTCAACATGGACTCTGTGCTTTGATTTTGATTTATTCAGTGCTTCCTTGAACTCCAACCATTCATAGAATTTGAAAGATACATAGCTTTTGACGAGCCATCTCTTCTTAAAATCTCCATCGTGACAGTGAGTTGGTTCTTCTTGCTCTTCCCTGAGATAGTCACCACTGAGATCCTTGATTGGTCAGATCGATGATGAAGCTTCTTTCTGCACCAAGCTAAATCATGATCACTGGCTTCTTTTGCTTTTCAGTTCTCCTCCTCAATTTCCTATAGAAGAGATTCTTGAACTTTAACCGGATTCTTCTTCAGCTTTTTGTGTTTGACCAGGGTTGATTATAATACTTGAGGTCTAGGGAAGCATCCTTTTGGCAATCAGTGTAGAAATGTTCAGCCTGATCGATTCTTCTATATTTCCGGTGATAGAAAGACAAGTTCTTCAGAGGTGTCTTGAGGAGGGATCTTCATCCTTTGACTTTCAAGATGAAGAAACATCTCTGATCGCCTCTTGTTTTCATCCTTTGATCTTGTGAGAAGTCGAGAGGGTCTGTTGGGATGACTCAGTGATTCTTCTTCTTCATATTCTACACCAGTCTCTCAAACAGAGACTGGGATTCTTTGTAAATCTTCAGCTGGGGTTGCTGGTATTATTTGAAGAGTAGCTCCCTTAAGTAGGAGAGAGAACTAACTGATCAAAATCGAAAAGAAAGTCAATGTTTATTTATTGGAAGAAGAAAGATAAAGGCTAGAAATGAGAGAGGGGTTTTAGATGAGAAAATAAGGAAAGGGGAAGAATGGAAAGGCATACCTGAGAAGGTTGCTCTCCCTCAGATGTTGATAAGAGCTCCAGGTTTCCTTCGGCAACAATCCCCTTTTTCTTGCCTTGGGTTAAAGGATCTGAAGTCGTATCCTTTCTTGCCCCTGCTTCTTGGATGACTATGCCTTTTTTAGCAAGAACACTGACGTTGGCATGAATGAACCATAGCGACAAATCATCCTCGTCATCGTCATATTCATCAGCGTCCTTAGATCCTTGATCCTCAAGATCAATCTCCTCTTCATCTTCTTCTTCCTCCTCCTATTCTTCGTCATTAACCTCTTCTTCGATCACTAGAGAGGAGGGAGGGGTTTGGTCATCAGCAGCGGTCTTCTCCCCCTCAACATGAGGAGAGTCTTCCACATTGACCACTGCATTTACTGCATCATCAACATTCTTCTCCCCCTTTTGTCATCCACATTTGGGGAGGTAGCAGCAGTACCAGCAGCAGTAGACTTTGAAGCGGCAACCTCCAGTGCCTTTAGCTGGGTTTCAATGTCAGAGAGGACAGAGGTCACCACGAAAATGAAGTCTGCAAAAACTATCAAGGACAACCTGTCATCATCCGTGAAGGCGGGTTCAGGGACATGAGCTGGTTCCCTCAATTTTTGAAGGATGTCACCCAACAACTGATTGGTGACATCTGTTTTGTCACTGAGGGTCTTCACTTCCCTAGTGAGTCTGTCGATGTGGCCATTTATAGATTGAAGCGTTGTTGTGTTGGAGGCCACATTGGTCTTCAGAGCTTTCACTTCATCTTGCAGAGCTGACAGTTGAGTGGCTTGAGCTTTGGAAGAGAGAGAAGTGGTGAGAGTCTTTAGTGCTTCACCAACGTTGTTAATTGCTGATGTGTTGGTGTTGATGGTGGTAGAGATAGTCCACCTTTCGACTGACCTCACTGAGAGAGGTGTCGATGGCTGCCAAAGTAAGACCAGTAATAAAAATTAATTTTTGAGGAAAAGATTGCTCAGACTTATTTAGTAGTGAGGGATACGTGTTTGAGATAGGGATAATACCTTAAGGAACAGGGAAAAGGTTGTAGAAATCCATGTCTCTCTCAAAGAGAGACTGGGGATATTCATCTGCCGAGACACTCCGAATGGGAGGCCATTAGGTCCTACAGAGATGTTAGACATCTCAGGTAGCTGTAAAAGAGCTGAGTTAGAGACCAAAGAAGAAAAAGTAATAGATAAGAGTTTTAAGGAGTGAGCACTAGTGTTGCTCAAAATTACCTCAGCAGTGCTTTAAGGAACTGAGAGTACTTTGGTAGACACCAATGTTGAGTCAGTGATGATGGGCACTAAATAAGTAGTAGTGACGGTTGTGGAGGATCTAGCCACGAAAGTGTCCAGGGTTGTCTGTTGAGAGACAATCCTTGTTGATGACGTATGCTGAGAGGCTTGCTCCGCAGTCTTCTTGGTCTTTTTAGATGGACCAGGAAGAGCTGTTGACTTGCGTTTTGATGAGGTGATAGCGGTAGGGTAGCCTTTGAAGAAACCACAGGCTTGACCGCTGAAGGCGATGAAAGAATGGAGAGACGAGCACGAATGTCAGAGAGACTTACCTCGTTTTCAGCGTACTCAACGTCGAGGATTCGGAACCCTATCATGGAGAACTGGCAACCTCCCTCTTGGGGGTAGAGATCGCCCAAAACCAACTTCAGTAGGGTCGATATAAAACGTACATACGAGACTTTGGTTTCCCTATCAGGCTTCTAGACCTTGGACATCAGGTCGTAAAAAATCATCCCTGCATAGTACATGTTTCTCCTAGAGATGAGGGAGAAATCCATTTGCAGCTGCATTTTGCTGGCTTGATCCAGTGATCCTGTCTTCCTTCCCATGTATTAGATCACATGTGAGAAGACGTAGTTCAGTTGGGAAGGCATCTTGGCCTTCAAGATCTTTGTCAACTTCTTGTCAAGCACCGTTGAACTTGGCTTCATGTCCCACTGATATTCCATCAAGTCATGGAATTTTATCAGCTCTTCATCAGTGGGATGGGCTTAAAATCCAACCTTGGTTTTTGAAGGGAAGCGGAGAGTGGTGCGGATAGCAAGGGGAGTAATGACTCCTGTGCCATGTTGCGTCTAGAAGGAAATGACCGCTAGTGGGTTGCCCTGCTTAGTGGTCATTTTTTCCTTTTCAGCAGTGAACCAAAACTGCTGAAGGGGAGTCTTGCATGGTGGAGGAGCGACACTAAGGGCATAGGCCGATGGAGAGGCATTCAGAAAAGTAGCTCCCTCAAGGAGATGAGTAGAGGGCTTATTCTTGGGGAATTCTAGTCAGGCAAGATGGTTGTTGCCAGAGAACTGAACTGCTGAAAGGTCAAACTTGACGTTCTTTAATTAAATCAAAGTTGTTTGAGATGCGATTACTGAAAGAAAATAGAAGAGTAGAACAAAGATTTTTAGAGAGAGAAAATATGGAAAAACATACAAATTTCATTTTTAAGAAAGAAACTTGTAAAGGAGAGTTTCCAATATTTTAGGATTGAAAAAGAAGTAATAAGAATATGGTTAGTTTCCTTTTTAAGAAGGAAACATGAACAATATTAAAGAAAAGAAGTTTTAAGTCTTATAAACCAAAAGGCTTTTGAATGAAAATCATGAAAGAAATGATCTTAGAGAGAAAAACTATTTTTGATAAAAAAAATGAGTTTTAAAGATCAAACACAAGTTTTTAGAAGGAATAAAGATAAGAAGATGAACCTTTTTGCTTGAGGATTTAAAGGATTAAGCTCAGGCTCTTCTTTGAGTTCTTAGGATGCTTGAATGCAGAGAGTAACTTTTGCCTTTTGAGAGTAAAGTGGGCGTAAAAGGTAAAAATATGAATGAGAGAGGTTTATATACTAGAGAGTGAGGAGAGAGAAGGAATGTTGAGCAGGAAAAGGTGTTCATCATGACACGGACACATCCCACGAAGTTGATTGGACAAGAAGTGGAACGGACAAACGTGTCAGAAAAAGGCGTGCCATGGATTATCGGTACAAATGACGTCACACTAAAAGGTGTCTTTTAATTTTTTAAGAATATCTCTGATAGAAATTCAGGGATAACTTATTTTTGAAGAATCACTGATGAGAATGTCAGTGATGAGTTTTATTTCAAAAAGCTTTTAATCACTTGAAGAAAGTCAGTGATTAAGTTTTGAAATTTTTGAAAAACTTCTTCGCTAAATAAGATTCAGTGAGGAAAGGTTAGAAGACATACCTGGACATCAGAAATATTTTAGTCAGAGATTATGGGATGAACGTAGTAGAATTTTATGACTAACATAATGCATGAACGCTGAAGAGTTAATATTCAAGGTTCAGTATGCCAAGCTCGCTGATGACAAAGTTGAATCTTGTCTCATCAAGAGGTTTGGTAAAGAAATCAGCTAGCTGATAGTCAGTTGGAAGAAAATGAAGTTCTATGTCTCCATTAATCACATGATCTTTGATAAAATGATATCTGATTTTGATGTGTTTCGTCTTTGAGAGTAGCACTGGATTGTTTGCTATACCGATGGCACTAGTGTTGTCGCAATAGATTGGAATCTTGGAGAGCTGAAGGTCATAGTCTAATAGTTGATTTCTCATCCATAAGACCTGAACACAACAGCTTCCAGCTGTTACATACTCAGCTTCAGCTTACCAGCTTTCCACCAAGGAGCTGGCATCCTTCTGTGGTGCTAATTCTATCCAGTTTGCAACCTGCAAAATCACTATATGAATAGCTAGTTAGATCGAACCCTGAGTCTTTGGGATACCAAAAACCTAGGTTAGGAGTTCCCTTCAGGTATCTGAAAATTCGCTTTACAACGATCAGATGGGATTCCTTGGGTTTTGATTGATATCATGCACATAGACAAGTAGAATACATGATATCAGGTCGACTCGCTGTAAGATACAGAAACGAGCCTATCATTCCTCTATAGGCAGTGACATTAACTGTTTTCCAGAGAGATCCTTGTTTAATGTCAGCGGAGGTGCCATAGGAGTTTTTATTGTTGAAGTTTGAGTAAGATCAAACTTTTTCAACATCTCTTTAACATATTTACCCTGATGAATAAATGTGCCTTTATCTGATTTCTTTATCTGAAGTCCAAGGAAGTAAGTTAGCTCATCCATCATACTCATTTTATATTCTTTCTTCATTCTTTCAACGAATCAAGTAGACAAAGATGGGTTAGTAGAACCAAATATAATGTCATCAACATATATTTGAACAAGAATAATATGACCTTATATCTTTTTGAAAAATATAGTGTTATCAATTTTACCACGCTCAAATTTTTCAGAGATAAGGAAGGATGAGAGAGTGTCATACCAAGCACGAGGGGCTTGTTTTAACCCATAGAGAGTCTTATCCAACTTATAGACAAAGTGTGGGTGTTTAGGGTCAGAGAAACTTGGGGGCTGTTCAACATAGACTTCTTCAGTCAACTTTCCATTTAGGAATGTTGATTTAACATCCATTTGATATACTATGAAGTCTCTGTGAACTGCATAGGATAAGAATAATCAAATTGCTTCGAGCTTGGCCACAGGGGCAAAGGTTTTATCATAGTCTATGCCTTTCTCTTGTCTGTATCCCTGAGCACCTAGCCAAGATTTGTTTCGGGTTACAATCCCATTTTCATCTAACTTGTTTCAATACACCCATTTTATGCCTATAACAGTTTTTATCAGATGGTCGTGGAGCGAGATTCCAAACTTTGTTTCTTTCAAGCTCAGTCAGCTCTTCTTGCATAACTCTGACCCAGTTTGGATCTATGAGGGAATCATCAATCTTCTTTGGCTCGAGAAGAGAGAGAAAGTTGACAAAGAGACAGGTGTTACCCAAGCTTCGTTGAGTCTAAATACCTGCATCTGGATCACCAAGGATTTGATCTATGGGGTGATTCTTAGTCCATCTCTGAGGAGGAACGTGAATGTTCGTTTCAGATATTGGATCAACAATGGGAATGTTTGCCAAGGAAGAAGCTTCAGCCTGAGGATCATTAGTTATCAATTGTTGAGGTTCAGGTTGAATATCATTCACAGATATATCTGCAGAGATTGTAGGTGATTCAGAGGTTGGAAGATCTGATGGTGGTAAAGTGTTTAGGGGAACAACTGAAAGCCATGAGGTGGATTCAGTGTTAGCAGGTATGATGTCTGGATCATCATCAATATTTGAGGGATTTGCATGATGGCGTGAGTTGAAGATAGGTTCAGTTTCCCCATAATGAGAAAACATCCAGGCATTAAGTTCATCATTATCAGCGATAGGCTTAGAGTTCGCTGATCTGGATTCATCAAAGGCGATTTAGATTGTTTCTTCTACTGTGTGTCTTCTCTTTTTGAAGACTCTATAGGCTTTCCAGATTGAGGAGTATCCAAAAAAAATCCATTCATCAGCCTTTGGATCAAATTTTCCAAGGGTATCTCTGTTGTTTAAGATAAAGCACTGACAACCAAAGATATGAAAAAAGCTGATAGAAAGCTTTCTCCCATGGAAAAGTTCATAGGAAGTCTTGTTAAACCTTTTGACAATCAACGACCTGTTTTGAGTGAAACAAGCCGTATTGACAGCTTTTGCCCAAAATTGAGTTGGAAGATAAGAATCGTTGGGCATTAATCTAGCAGCTTCAATGATCGTGTGGTTTCTTCTTTTAGTGACTCCATTTTGCTGAGGAGTTCTCACAGCAGAGAAATTGTGAGAGATTCCCTTGCTCTCAAAGAAGTTGTCAAGGGAACTGTTTTTGAATTCAGTTCTATGATCAATCCTTATTCAGTGAATAGTTAAGTTATTCAACACTTCCATCTTTCTAACAAAGGATATAAGTTCATCTGGGGTATCACTCATAGAGCGGAGAAATATTACCTATGTATAGCGAGAGTATTCATCTACTATGACAAGAGTATATTTTATTTCCCGCAATGGATTGAATATTGATAGGGCCAAATAAATTCATATGCAAGAGTTGAAGAGGACTTGTCACTAATGAAACTTGCTTTGATTTGAAACTAGCTTTAGTCTGCTTTCCCTTTTCACACGCTGAGTAGAGAGATTCCTTGGCATATGAATGTTGAGGTAGACCAGAGACTAGTTCCTTTGAGGATAGAGTGTTCAGTGTTTTGAAGTTGAGATGAGAGAGCCTCTTATGTCATAGGCAATTGACATCAGATGAGGCTTTGGACAGAAAACGGATGCTTTCAGTGGTTGTAGACCATGTTTATTACATAAACATTTTCCATATGATAACCGTTGAGAGCAAGTTTTCCATTTTTTCCATTACTGAACGTGCTTTCTTAGAAAAGCATACTTCAAAGTCTTTGTCGCATAGTTGACTGATGCTGAGAAGATTATGTTTCAGTCCATCTACGTAAGCAACTCTTCGGAAGGTAGTTGTACCATTGCTGAGTACAACAAACCCTCTGGTATAACTTTTTCCATTTCCACCAAAGGTCATTGAGGGACCTTTCTCTTCCTTGTATTCACTGAGTAGATCTTTTTGGCCAGTCCTGTTTCGAGAACATCCACTATCTAGATACCAGATACCCTTCGAGAGCTGCAAACATAAGGAAGATCAAGTTTTGATTGGTACCCACTTTTTAATGGGTCCAAAGGAGTTAGTGGAGATGGAAGGTTCAACAATCTTCACGGCATCTGAAGATGCAACGTTAACCTTCACTTTAGTTAATTTATTAACTCTAGTGGTATTTTTCACCATGGCATATTTCTCAGCTTTGGTGACCTTCTTAGCCTTGGAGGCATTCATCTTCACTTTGGCTATCTTTTCAGCCTTTGTGGCATTGAGACATTTACTGGCAATATGGTCAGTAAGTCCACAGTGGTTGCATTTTCTATAGTTGAAAGTGACTTTAAAACCAGGAGCATTGGCATTAGAAAGCTTGAGATAAGTCGGGCCAGCTCCAAGAATGCCCTTGGCATTAGATCTCGGAGGAACATTCAGTTCTTCTGATTTCTTAGGCTTGATGTCAATCTTCAGCTTTAGAGTAAATATCTGAATATTACCAGTGATCTTAGATCCAGAACTAGATGGTTTTACTAGCTGAAGGTTTAGAAGGAGTTTTCTTCAGCTTTGCTACTTTTGTAGCCTTCTGAGGATGATTGGAAATAGATTTCCCTTTATCAGTGAGCTTAGATCCCTTTGATAAGTCCTCAGGGATAGGGTTGGAAGATGAGGAGCACTGAGAGGAAGAAGTGTCAGAGATAGAAGAGACAAAAATTCCGAACTTAAGCATGGAACAGTCTTTGCTAGAAGCATCCTTTTCAGATTTGTAACCGAGACTAGTTTTATCATGAGCAGGGATTTGAGCACTTATGATCTCAGTGGTCTTAGTTGAGGATTTACACCATCCTTCAACTGTAGCCTTTTGGGCTTTGAGAGCAGCAATAGCTTGTCCGCGTTCAATGTTGATGATCTCATTAACGATGACTTGATCTTTTAAACTTTCTTCTAAAAGAGTTAGTTCCTTGATCCTTAAATGACATTTTTCAAGTTGTTCAGTTAAATCAATATTTTTGTTTTCAACTAGTGTCTTACCATTTAGTCCATTGTATAAATCAATCATCAGCACATCAACTGCGTGACGTCTCTCAGCTTCAGAAAGAGAGGGATCATTAGAGATTAATACCTGAGAGGAGATAAAGCTTGTGGATGATCCTGATGGTTCTTCAACTTCTTCTTTAATCTCAGCCATGAGACATAGATAAGAGACACCCTCTTCATTAGAACTTGATTCTTCTGATTCAGCCAGTCGTGTTCTTCAGCGATAAGACCTTTACCTTTTCGCTTGAACCTTTCAACTTCTGTTATTTTTCCTTCAACTTCAGATATTTGTCATCGCTGGATTTTCTGGACGAAGAAGGTTTAAAAGACTTTCTTTGACCTGCATTCGTTGGCAAAATGGCCAACTTTCTCGCAGTTATAGCAAGTAGCAGTTGCCTTATAAATAGGGGTTGATTTAGGCTTGTTAGATAGGGAGAGAGGCTTATTTCTTCTAAATTGCTCTTTGTTGTAAATCTCTTAAAAGTGTTTGTCAAGAGTGTTAGAGATTCATTAAACTCTGAAAGGTCAGTGTCTGGTAGATTCTATGGGTCATAATCTAACTCAGTGACAGTGACAGTGATAGTAGATCGCTGAGATGGGATAATCTCTTAAGAGACTAAAGAAACATGTGTACTTTTGGAGTCTTTGGAATCTTTAATAAGATTCTTCTTTAGTTGATTTGATTGCTCATAATTGAGCAAAATCCCATAAAGTGTACTGAGAGAAAGATAATTTAAGTCTTTGGTCAGCTTGAGACACATTGAATAATTGTCCCAACTTTCAGGAAGACATTCCAAGAATTTGGTAAGGACCTCAGAATTAGAATATCAATGATTAAACAGTTAAATCGCTGGTGAACATCAGATAAGGATTCATTCTTACCACAAATGAAACTTTCATACTGTCTTACCAGGTTGATCTTTCAGGTTTCTTGGATTTTAGGGGTACCTTCGTACTGAACACATATAATGTCCCACATGTCTTTAGAACTTTTCAGATGCATGATGGAATGGAAGGATTCTTCAGGCAAGGCCATAGAAATAATGGTTTTAGCCTTTGCATCTAGTCCTACTTTTTTCTTGTCCTTATCGCTCCATTGTCTTATTTATTTGGGAGTGAGTCTTTTAGGAACAGTAGGTGTAGTTGCAGTGGCAAGGACTGAAGCTATGATAACATATGGTTCATAGGGTCTATGTGCTACATATTCAGGTATAGTGGGATTTACACCTTCTAAAATAGCATCATTCGACTTTTTCAGAGAGCAAATTTGTCTCTGCTAAAATCGAGGAGGTTTAGAATGTGAACCATTATCATAATAGTTTGAGCTTGTGTTTAGTGCCATTTTTTAGAATAGCAAAGAAGAGAATAAAGCATGATCTTGTTTATGGATTAAACAATCTGCTCTAATACCATTTGTTGGTCCCGAATGTGCTTAACAAGTTTGTAGAAAGGGGGGGTTGAATACAAACACAAATTTTTATGGTTTAATAAATTGTTTATTGATAACTCAAATCATAATTTACAGTTTGTTGTGGATAAGATTAAGTAAATCTAATCTAAACAAACTGAAGAAACACTAAGAGGTTTGCACTTAGAACTAGAGAGAAAAGGTTAAGGGAAATATAGAAAGCAAGGATTTCTATATGGTTCACCAAGAGAGAAGGGATAGAAGGCAACACTTCATAGTGAGGTTTAACCTTTCTATTTATACCCTATGCATTAAATGCATGGCAGGGTTACTTTACACGTGATACTATTTGGTTGGTTGCATGCCTCTAACTTTTAGAGACATGCTTTTGGCCGAATGGTGAACAGTGTAGTCTTCAGAGTTGTTGTGCGATCTGCAGCAGAGGTATGTGTAACACCCCGGATTTTCGAAAAGTAAAGGTCACCAGGACATTTTCGAAACCCGTAGATGGTGGGGGTTTGTTGGGAAAACTTCGTTTAAAGTCCCTTAGGGTATCGAGGACTCTAGCATCAAAAAGTCGGATTTTTGGAGTTCGGGGGGAGTGGGGCGACAGTGCCCGGCGACTGTGCCAAAGGGCACAATCGCGTGGCATAGTCGCGGGGACTCCACCCCTTGCGGTACAAGTGGGGCGATTGTGCCCCTGCGACAGTGACCATGTCAAGGTCGCGGGGCACTATCGCGAGCGGGTGCCAGGACATTAAAATGTCCGAATTCTCACCATTTCTTCTCATTTCTCATTTCTATCTTCTTCCCTTTTCTCTCCCAAACCCTAAAACCGAACCGTAACCCATTTTGATGGTTTTTCCCCCTTGAACCACATGATTCTTCATCGTCTAACTAGTTGGAACCTTGAACCACAAAACCTCCATCTTCATCTTCCTCATAAAGTTCATCGGTTGGGAGCTCGGGTTGAAGTGTTGGATTGGGTGTTCTCGGAACTCTCTTTGTCTTCAAGGGTAAGTTTTCTTGTAATAAGGTTATAAATGCTCCACTGGTGGTTTCTTAAGGTTCGATATCTCAAATCTCGGATTTGATGGTTTTGGAGAAATTAGGGTTTTGGATATTGTTTGGGATTTTGATTTATAATGTTTGGATAATGTTCCTTATGGTTGATTATGGGTATTTATGGGTTGAAATGTTCGGATCTAGGTTTTTGGAAGATTTCGGCTTGAGGATTTAAGTGGCCTTCTAAAGAGATCGTTGGGTGAAATCTAGATTTAGCCTAAATCTAGCAAGGTGAGTTCAAGTTGATTTGTGAAAACGGTGTACATGCCAAAATGTGTATTTTAAAGTGTTTTACATGAAATGGTTAACTGCTGATAAGTTTTGAGTATTTAGAAGTAAAATATGTTTTACTTAGTTATTTGTCAAAGTGGGAGTATTTGGATAAGTATTCTTACTTAGTAAACTTGGGCTGTGTTAACCTCTTAAAATGCTTCTATTGGGTTTTGAATGTTTCCAACAACTAAATAACATGGATTACGTATTCTTGGTGATTTTGTACAAGTAAGTTCTATTTTATGAGTTATACGTCTTTGACGATTTTGTACAAGTAAAGTCTAATTCATGTTATATGCATTTGGTGTATTTGCATTCATAAAAACATTGGAAATCTTGAGTCCCATCTCGTATGGAGTTTTGGGTAAATCTAGTCTTTGAGGTACGTGTTTTCATAAACATTATTTAAAGACATTTCACTATTTTGGAGACCGGAAATTATTGGTCAAACGGATTTTGAGCTCTTTAGTTCGGTGTTGGCTTAAACGAGTCGTGTGGACATTTGTCCGGATTTTTAACCGTCGTGGGTTTTGGATACGAAGACACTTAATTTGTGTCATTGGTGAGTTACATGTTTTGGGAGCTTTGGTCTTTCAATTGGAGTCATGTAACGTTAGGCAGTGTGTAATGGATCCACAAGCACGTGAGTCAGTCTATCTTGGATGGTCAATTGGGTATTGCGGGGTTGAACTTCGGTACCTATGTTTTATGACCGGAAACTTTACAAGTGATCGCTAGGAGGGTTGACTAGGCTAGTGCTACCGGAATAGTAGGCGCTAGGACCTTCGCCGCTTGAAGTAATGCCTGGGAGGTAGTCTTTAAGTGTGTCGTGCCTTCGGGATGGAGTTCTTCGGAATGATCCATCAAGGTCAACTGACTTGGGGTGACACTTGTATAGAAGTCGTAGGGACACCGGGCTGGGATGTCGGGAGGTGTCATGCGATTAACGTTGTTTGGGTGGTATACTTTTGTGTTCCCTCCACCCTCAACGGATACGGCTTTCCCTCGTTGTTGGATATCAGTATGTTAAATATAAGAACGTCTTATTTTATTGTCATTGGTTCCTTACGGTCGCGTGAGTATTGGACCAAGTGTCCATGTTTTCGGACGTACGGTATATGTGGTTTTGATAGCGAGTTATGGGTCGAGCATTCTGTCCCGCCCGCGTTTTGGATACTTTGGGTTATAAATGGTTATTCATGTTTTTACCAAATAAGTGTCGAACTATGATCCCGTTTGGGTGAGTTATGCATTGCGCATTATATAAGAAATGTGTGTTTTGGGAGCTTTGCCTTTAAAAGTGCATATTATGGGAAAATGTGTCGTTACCTTTTTTAAGCGTAATATTTCGAAGGACCTTGCTTTAAATTGAATTATTTTCTTTTAAAGATATATACTTATGTTAAAACTCTTGAGCTCACTAGGCGTTAAGCCTAACCTTTTTATTTGTCGGCTTGTGCATCAGGTTTCAAGGTTGAGAGTTGGTCCTAGCAATCATCTTAAGAGTAAAGCCTTAGCTAGATCCGAAAGTAAGTATTCGGTGAAGTCTTCCGCATTATGGAGATAGTGACTATGCATGGGTATTAGTAGCACCCGTCCCTTATAGTCTGTATAAATATAAGATGGTATACGTGTATTGTAGCTAAATCTGAATTCGTGGTTGTAGATGATTCATTTATTGATGTATTTAGAATTTTTTGTTATAAGTTGCTATTTCCAGATTTGAGGGTGTTACAAGTTGGTATCAGAGCTTAAGTTTGAGGGAATTAGGTATTGATTGTAGGATGCCTAGACTCAAACTAGCGTTTTTATAAGTGATTGTAAGTGAAGTTGCACATTAGGAACCTTAAGATAAGATATTATGGAGTTGATCGAGTCACTAGAAACGGGAAACTTGTCGAGGGTCGCAAGGATGAGCATGTGCGGTACGTTCATAATGTCACCTGGCCAGTGTTATGGTGAACCTACATACTACATGTGTATACTTGAACTACCTCGGTATGATTACCGTTGGGGTAGTGAGAAGGTTTCTAAGTGAGTAATCTAAGGAAACGTGGATGTCTATAGCAATGTCACGTTGAAGTGATAGTTAAGTGCGTTGAATGCATTAAGTTAATTGTCTTGAGTAAGAATAATTGGTTGGAGTAGAACCTTGAGCTTATGGAATTGACGTTACACGAGGAGAGATTGTACGGTGAACCGATGAAATATCCGAGTGTTGCTTTAAGATGTGGAGTATCCGGATGACAATAGTAGGAAATTGAGATTGTTGTCCTAAGATGCTTGATACACCCGGATGACATTAGTATGTCGGGTTGTTGAGAAGCGTAGTCCAGAGGGGAATGCCGACCAAATTCATGCACTAAAGTTATTTCTAAAATGAGTTTGCATAAATTGTTTCTCATGTTCGCCAAACTTAAAGTGTTTTGGATTATAAAGTTTTAGTAAAACATTTAGCCCTCATCATATTTTAAACTGTGAGCTTAATCTTGCATGAAATAGTTCTGTTTCACGTGGTTGCAATTTATATTGAAAATCTCTCCGTCCCTGTTTTGTGTTTAACGCTATCTTTGGACATCTTAAAATCCGTATTTTAATACCACATGTGGTATTGGGCAAGTGACTGTAGAATTTTTAACCTTGACATTGGATCTCCTCCACGTATGTTAAGGTTTTAAAGGAAGAGTTGTCCCGCTGTTCTTGAGTCGGGATTTTCTGTGTAATTTTAGTCTGTATGAGTCGTGTTTAATTTTACGGGTTATAGTTTTGCGATCTTTTTGAGTTCGTAAGTGTATTTTGAGATGCGTGAGTTTTAACTTTATGTCGTATAATTTACGAGCTTTTGAGTGTCGTACCTCATGAGAGTTTTGTTGAAAAGGGTCACTTTATCTTACATGGTGGTTTTAAATTTTTTAACCTTTTTAGACTTATTGTTGTTTTACGCTCCTATGTCGGGAAACAGAGATTTGACACCGCTTGATTTTACCGTCAATAAAGTTATGAAAGTTTAGTTGGGTTTATGGCGTTTTATTTTATGACCATTCGAACCGCGTAATAAAAAGAAATTTTGGAACGTATAGATTGGCATTATTGTGTGCATTAATTTACGAGTTTTGTTTGATACCTTGCTTCATGCGAGTCTTGCATCTACATTTTTGCAACCGTAAGAGGCACCTTGAAAAATCTAAATGTCGCATAATTGCATCTTGAGTTTCACACGAGTATTGGTGCATACTTTTGGGTTGAATCCGACTTTCACTCGTGTGAGTAAATATGCGAAATATTTATGTTGTTTTATATTAAATTTTAATCTAAGCGTGCTTCGCTTGTTGACCTTGCTGTTATAAATTTTCCGCAATACATGAAAGGAATTTTCGAATTGCATATCGTTGTAGTTACCATCTTGGTCAAATGTGTTTTATCGAGGCGACTTAAAGTTTTAAACTCGATTTGAGAATTATTTGCATTCTTATCATTTCACCGAACTTTGGAGAACTAACTGTTGCATATGGAGTTGTTAATAATTTTATGTCGCAATGACTTTTGGGTTGGGAAGTCAGAACTTTAAAGTTAATTTGTGAATGTCTCTTTTGGGAATTGTACAAACTTTTATTGCACATGTTATAGTGCGGAAAGTTATCTTTCATATGCATAGTATAAATTGATGCATTACTAGGACCATGGTAGTCCGTTTGAAAATTTTGTTGCGCATGTTTATTTATTGTCTTTGCTATCGTAAGTATTGAACAAATGAGTTTTGGAAATGGTTCGTATGCGTTGTGTCGATAGTCAATTTTAAAAATCGAGTAAACGGTAGTGTGTTTTTACCGCGCGGTTAATTGTTAAAAGGCTTATGTATTTGAAAGTTTTATAAATTTCAAATTTGTATATTGGTCGAAAACCTTGAACTCAGTAGACCTATAGATTTAAACCCGTAGAAAAAGGAGTTGTAATTAAGGACTAAGGAAGTCTTTGGGATTTGAAGCGTCGGAGGATCCGCCTTGCGGTCAGTCTTGGATCTTGAGCTTTAGTGTTGAATCGGTGCGCTCGATTAATGGAATTAGTAGACTTAAGTCTTCCCGGTTATTTAAGGGGCGATTTTATGCTTCGGTGATCATGCGAGTTAAAGTGTTAGGTGACTATTGGCAATTAGATTGGGTTTCGTTTTGGTGGTTTGCTCGTCGGTGTGACACCATGGCTTATGTGGTTGATGTACCGTCTTAGCGGGTTCCGCGATTAAAGGAAATTTTGGTGATCTGTCTGCTAGAGTTGTAAGATTTGAAATTTTAGCTCTCTGATTAGGTGTCAACCTTAGTGCAACAACCCGTCTGGAATGGAATTTTGGGACGGGATGTCCACATTTTCAAGGTCATCGTTTAGTCCTAGGTGTCGACTTGTTTTCGTAAAGTCTTTGGATCTAGAAAAGTTTGGATACAACCCGGTTGGATTATTGAAAAATATTGAACTCCCAGCGATGAAGTTTGAAAGAGGATTAGGTGTTGATAAGCAAGTACCGGTGTGTTTAAGCATTCCTGTGGTGGTAAATATTTTATTATGGGAATGTTGCGAGGTTGGGTTTGGAAAGAAGTTGAGCATTAGCCAAATCTGAGCTAACCGATTGCCTAAGGGACGCATCGGTGCGCCTTGGGAGGACATCCATACCAATATTAGGAGTGGATTGGTAGGAATTTGATGGTTCAAGGGAGCTTGGTTACGACCTTTAACTTTGGATTGTGGACTGTGTAGATTCGAAGGGAAATGGTCGGTGAGGAGTTGAAGTCATAAACTACATGGAGGTAGTAATTGTCACCCAAGGTCGGGAGACGACCGTAACGTTGTGGGTAAAACTTACTTGGGTGAGTTAAGTGTTCGCTCGGTCATGAGTGTAATGTGCCCATGAGGGGCAGTTGGCGTGTGTATAAGTACAAATGGCATGATAGAGGTGTTGGAATAAGGGTTAAGGGAAATCCTTCTACGGACAAGACTTCATGGGAACCTAGATTTCGAGGACGAAATCATTCCAAGGTTGGGAGGATTGTAACACCCCGGATTTTCGAAAAGTAAAGGTCACTAGGACATTTTCGAAACCCGTAGATGGTGGGGGTTTGTTGGGAAAACTTCGTTTAAAGTCCCTTAGGGTATCGAGGAATCTAGCATCAAAAAGTCGGATTTTCGGAGTTCGGGGGGAGTGGGGCGACAGTGCCCGGCGACTGTGCCAAAGGGCACAATCGCGTGGCATAGTCGCGGGGACTCCACCCCTTGCGGTACAAGTGGGGTGATTGTGCCCCTGTGACAGTGACCATGTCAAGGTCGTGGGGCACTATCGCGAGCGGGTGCCAGGACATTAAAATGTACGAATTCTCACCATTTCTTCTCATTTCTCATTTCTATCTTCTTCCCTTTTCTCTCCCAAACCCTAAAACCGAACCCTAACCCATTTTGATGGTTTTCCCCCTTGAACCACATGATTCTTCATCATCTAACTAGTTGGAACCTTGAACCACAAAACCACCATCTTCATCTTCCTCATCAAGTTCATCGGTTGGGAGCTCGGGTTGAAGTGTTGGATTGGGTGTTCTCGGAAGTCTCTTTGTCTTCAAGGGTAAGTTTTATTGTAATAAGGTTATAAATGCTCCACTGGTGGTTTCTTAAGGTTCGATATCTCCAATCTTGGATTTGATGGTTTTGGAGAAATTAGGGTTTTAGATATTGTTTGGGATTTTGATTTATAATGTTTGGATAATGTTCCTTATGGTTGATTATGGGTATTTATGTGTTGAAATGTTCGGATCTAGGTTTTTGGAAGATTTCGGCTTGAGGATTCAAGTGGCCTTCAAAAGAGCTCGTTGGGTGAAATCTAGATTTAGCCTAAATCTAGCAAGGTGAGTTCAAGTTGATTTGTGAAAACGGTGTACATGCCAAAATGTGTATTTTAAAGTGTTTTACATGAAATGGTTAACTGCTGATAAGTTTTGAGTATTTAGAAGTAAAATATGTTTTACTTAGTTATTTGTCAAAATGGGAGTATTTGGATAAGTTTTCTTACTTAGTAAACTTGGGCTGTGTTAACCTCTTAAAATGCTTCTATTGGGTTTTGAATGTTTCCAACAACTAAATAACATGGATTACGTATTCTTGGTGATTTTGTACAAGTAAGGTCTATTTTATGAGTTATACGTCTTTGACGATTTTGTACAAGTAAAGTCTAATTCATGTTATATGCATTTGGTGTATTTGCATTCATAAACACTTTGGAAATCTTGAGTCCCATCTCGTATGGAGTTTTGGGTAAATCTAGTCTTTGAGGTACGTGTCTTCATAAACGTTATTTAAAGACATTTCACTATTTTGGAGACCGGTAATTATTGGTCAAACGGATTTTGAGCTCTTTAGTTCGGTGTTGGCTTAAACGAGTCGTGTGAACATTTGTCCGGATTTTTAACCGTCGTGGGTTTTGGATACGAAGACACTTAATTTGTGTCATTGGTGAGTTACATGTTTTGGGAGCTTTGGTCTTTCAATTGGAGTCATGTAACGTTAGGCAGTGTGTAATGGATCCATAGGCACGTGAGTCAGTCTGTCTTGGATGGTCAATTGGGTATTGCGGGGTTGAACTTCGGTACCTATGTTTTATGACTGGAAACTTTACAAGTGATCGCTAGGAGGATTGAGTCGGCTAGTGTTACCGGAATAGTAGGCGCTAGGACCTCCGCCGCTTGAAGTAATGCCTAGGAGGTAGTCTTTAAGTGTGTCGGGCCTTCGGGATGGAGTTCTTCGGAATGATCCATCAAGGTCAACTGACTTGGGGTGACACTTGTAAAGAAGTCGTAGGGACACCGGGCTGGGATGTCGGGAGGTGTCATGCGATTAACGTTGTTTGGGTGGTATACTTTTGTGTTCCCTCCACCCACAACGGATACGGGTTTCCCCCGTTGTTGGCTATCAGTATGTTAAATATAAGAACGTCTTATTTTATTGTCATTGGTTCCTTACGGTCGCGTGAGTATTGGACCAAGTGTCCATGTTTTCGGACGTACGGTATATGTGGTTTTGATAGCGAGTTATGGGTCGAGCATTCTGTCCCGCCCGCGTTTTGGGTACTTTGGGTTATAAATGGTTATTCATGTTTTTACCAAATAAGTGTCGAACTATGATCCCGTTTGGGTGAGTTATGCGTTGCGCATTATATAAGAAATGTGTGTTTTGGGAGCTTTGCCTTTAAAAGTGCATATTATGGGAAAATGTGTCGTTACCATTTTTAAGCGTAATATTTCGAAGGACCTTGCTTTAAATTGAATTATTTTCTTTTAAAGATATATACTTATGTTAAAACTCTTGAGCTCACTAGGCGTTAAGCCTAACCTTTTTATTTGTCGGCCTTGTGCATCAGGTTTCAAGGTTGAGAGTTGGTTCTAGCAATCATCTGAAGAGTAAAGCCTTAGCTAGATCCGAAAGTAAGTATTCGGTGAAGTCTTCCGCATTATGGAGATAGTGACTATGCATGGGTATTAGTAGCACCCGTCCCTTATAGTCTGTATATATATAAGATGGTATACGTGTATTGTAGCTAAATCTGAATTCGTGGTTGTAGATGATTCATTTATTGATGTATTTAGAATTTTTTTTTATAAGTTGCTATTTCCATATTTGAGGGTGTTACAGTATGTCTCTTCTGACCCATTGTACCTTATATGCAAAGATAAGACAAAAGAAACATGGAGCGTAAGCTTTGTAATCATCGATCGCTGATGGGTTCTTTCTTAAGGGAATCTGAATGAAGGTCAACAATCGCTGAAGCTTCTCTTCGTATTTATTCGCATGTTGTGGACTTGTCTTGGTTTCACTGATATCCGCATCAGATCATGAGTAGACTTGTCATTTGATCATCAGTTTTGTCTTCGATGTCAGCAATGAACGTCTTTGTTGAGAAACTTGTATTCAGGGATTCCATTTAACATAATACATTAGAATTCATCAGCGATACTGAACAAACTCAGTATATGAGCACTGATGGCGAAACACTAATAAATACATATATTAAATGTAATTTGAACTAAGTATTTTAAATGGTCATTATCAAATCACTGGAAGAGTTGGGATCAACATAAAACTTGACAAGAAAAAATTACGAATTAATAAAAATTAAAAAAATAAATCTAAAAGATATAATAAGATTTTTAAGTAATTTAAAGGGAAAATTGCATTAAAATGGAACTAACTTTGGTCTGATTCCTATTTAAGGAACCAACTTCCAATTTCATCATTTTAGGGTCTCAAGCAAACTTTACATATATTTAAGGATCTTGTTGACCGGATGACCTGATAATGATGACATGATTTAAGTAATTACCAACTAAAATTCCATATCATATTTAAAATTAAAAAAATAAATTTGAAATAATGACATGTCATGTATTATATTTGAACTAAAACTCCACGTCATATTATTTATAATTAAATATTTTTATTGAAAGAAAACAATTAAATAATTTATTTACTTATCCTTTCTCCAATATTTTTAATTTAATAAAAGAAGCAAACTGAAAACATTATTTTGATTTACAAGTTTTTAAAACTAAAGTACATATATCTGTAATGCTTCAAAGTTTAAAAATTAAACTACACAAATAAAAGTAAAAAACTAAACAAATGAAAAACAAAAAACCTTCCCCTAAAATAAAGATCGCCGGCGGCGACTCTGCAAAAACCCTAAAAGCCCCCTAAATGAAAATTGTCGTACCTCCCCCTTATCGTCTATACCGGCGACTCTTCATATCGCCCCCATCTCCACATCGTCTTTGAACCCATATATTCTTCTTCTCTATTATGTTGTTTCTTCCATGGTCCTACCCACAAGCTTGCTCTACTCCCGAATTGTACATAGTCCATAAAAAAAACACCGCTATTGTCGTCATCGGAGGAATCAGGAATCATCAGCATCGTTAATTTAAACTCATCTTCACCATTATCGGTTGCCGCTAGTTTTGATGTTAGTGTCGATTCCCACAATGACCTTCAACAAAGCTTGGCCAGTGCCGCCGATCAACGAGAACTGTCCGTTTCTTCGCCGGTGCCGCAAGCATGCTTAGGGTAACATTGATGGCTAGAAGTATGATCCGTTATGTGAGATTTATCAATGGTTTTTCATTTTCTTGATAAACGTTTTGATAGTTTCTTTTGGGGTTTTCATCTTTGTTTTTGTTGATAAAAAATGTTTTCTTTTTTTTTCCAATCTTTGTTTTTGTTCTTAATAAACATAAATGGAGGGTTTAGATGGAGGGGATAAATGGCCTGAAAAGTTGAAAATGGGGAAGGGAAGTTGGGAACAGACAAACAGTGGTTCTGTGGTTGAAGATGGAGGAGGAGGTTGTTTGGGTTTTATCTCGTGAATGATGTGATATTTTATGAGCTTTTAAATTATTTATTTTTGCCACATCATCTCTAAGAGACCGGTTACCTGGTAAACAAAACCCTTAAATATACAAAAAGTTTGTTTTAGACCCTAAAATAATGGTTTTAAAAGTTGGTTCCCTAAAATAGGAATTAGATAAAAGTTGGTTCCATTTTAATGCAATTTTCCCTAATTTAAATAGTGTTTTTGTTACAATTATATTCTTAACAGAATATTTAATTCAACTTAAAATGGTAATTATACTAATTTCTAAAATTATTTTTCATTATTTATAGTATTTTTTTATTAATGGTTTATGTGGTTCTTATTGCTTATCGCCTTCTAGTAAATTGATCGGCTTCTCGTTTGAACGTGCCATATATATATATATATATATATATATATATATATATATATATATATAGGGGTTTGTTCATTTATTAACCCTATAAGTGATGTTAACTATGTGAACGAATCCTAGCCTTTAATTTTTGTAATCAATGGATTAAATTCATCAAGGCATTTTTGTAATAAATTAAAAATGTAACACTTTCAAATTTGGAAATAGCAACTAATCTAAAATTTTCGAATAAACATCAAATATAGAATAAATGTCAACTGTAGAATAAATTTTCGAATAAACATCAAATATAGAATAAATGTCAACCATCGATTTCCTACAATGCTAATCTAGGATTTAAAATCGAACAATAGAAACTCAAACCTTACACAAAGTCTACTGTTACTAAAACGTTATAATTATCACCATTACCAAGGTACAGATAACGTCTCCAATTAGCTAATTCTTTCTCGTGCCACTAATCAGCACTCAACTCGTTACAGTGTTGCTAGTACCATTTTTCCAAGGACCTGATGCACATGCCGACAAAGAAAAAGGTTAGGCTTAACGCCTAGTGTGTTCAAGCAGTTTTCATCATTTATATAAAATGGAAAAATGAAAAGAATATTATTTAAATCACCGTTTCCAATATGAAATGCATTTAAAATGAAAACGATATCTTTTCCAAAATCCACCCTTTACATGATGAAAACCCACTAATAAAAACACCCATCAAATCATGAAAGCAAAACCCAATGCTCACACGAAACACGAATAAGGATTAATATCTAGATACTGAAAACATGGATAAAACTCTATTATCCAAAACATTAACACATGGAGGGGATCCAATATATCAAAATCATAAATTACGATTATTTGTCAAACCCTTATAATACTAAAACATGGATAACATACTATCCAAAAACATCACTTAATAGTGACGTGGGAGACCCGTTTCCATCGAATGTGGCGGGTGCAAAGTAAGCCATACATCAACATTATCAGGTAGCACCTCAAGATTCAATTGACCTTAGTGTCTACCTCCAAGGTAACACCTCAAGGCTCAACACACTTAGTAGCTACCCCCTATGGGTAACACCTCAAGTGGCGGAGATCTTAGTGCCTACGCCATGGGTAGCACCTAATGACTCAATAATCTTAGTGCCTACTCTTTGGAGTAACACCTCAAGGATCATGTCTTTAGTGCCTACCCCCACTAGTAGCACCTCAAGGCGCATGGTTCTTAGTGTTTACCATATTGGGTAGTACCTCAAGTCTCAAGTCGTTAGTATCTACTCAACTAGACCAAAAGCCTCAAAACAAAGGTCTCGGGGTCCAACCCCGTAATGCTGGTAGTCCCGGAGTCCAATACTGCTACATTGGCACGACCATTAACACAAGACTGAATCATATGCCAATGGATCGAATGCATTACAGTCTAAAATTACATGACTCCAACTGAATGACCAACACACTCAAAACATGTAATTTACAAATGAATATGCCAGAAATGCATATAACTCCAAAAGCTCAACAATGGGCTAATTAAACCGAACAAATGACCCCAAGACTCATCTAAGTCAAAACTAAGCAAAAGCTCAACAACTCAATTTGACTATTCAATAAAAGTCAACACAAGAAATAAAACGCATTTAAACCATGCTTATGCAAACACACACTCCAAAGGTATGATTGACCCAAAGACTGATAATTTGCATCCTCAAAATGAACCCATACTTTTTATATTTCCCAAAATGCCTCATGACGTAAAAGTATGCATTTCTCCAAGTGGTTTATAAAACCAAATACACTAAGAGTGTGTTCCCACCAAATAATGTTCAATTATACGGTAAATCCACAAAAAGATATATTCTTACGATTCATTTATCAATATGTCCAAAAACCTCAAATGTGGCATTTAACGAGATTAATAAGACCAAAAGTACCCAAATTGCAAATCCCATCAAACAATCAATACACTTGATAAACATGAAGAAAACATCTTAAGACTCCAAAATAAACATTTGTGGCATGTACATAGTTTTCACAAAACAATTTGAACTCACCTTGCTAGGTTAGGTTAAACCTAGGTTCCAAATCCATCCATAGCTTCCAAAATGGTGAAGGATTTATATCCATCAACACCCACCTCTTGAAACTTTATCTGGGTCACAACCAAAGCCTGGAGATGTACCAAAAGTAACCCCAAACTCAGATTCTTAACAAACCTCAGTCAAATCCTATAATCATCCAAAATACCCAAAATTGGTCAAAACTTCAAAACATGGATGATACCTCAAAGGAAATGCTCTAGAAGGTTAAAATGAAAGGTTTTAACAAGAATAATGGTTTAGAAGGTTAAGATTGACTTACAATTCTTTTTTAGGAAAAATCCCCCAAAACTAGGTCAACAGTGAGAAAAATGAAAATGATCTTGAAGTTTTGATTTCTTCTTGGATTCTCCCAAGAACCTTGAAAATATGATCCAAGAGCTCTACCAATGATTTCAATTGTAGGAGAGAAGGGAAGAAGAAGAAAGAGAAGGAAAATGAGAATAAATGAGGTTTTAAGGGAAAAACGTTTTTAAATTAGTTGATGGGTCCATTGATCAGACCCAAATATCTGCCCAAACTTCCAGGGCGTGAAGATTTACCCCGAGCATGAAGATTTTGCCCGTGAAACTTCTCCAGAAAAATTAAATTGCTTGATTTTTACCCAAAACATTGTAGCAACTCAAAATTCATATCAAGAGTTATTCTAAGGTCGAAATATAAATATGGAGCTTCAGATAAACATACCAAAAATCCGTGTGTTACAAAAAAAATGATGCTTAATAAACGTAGGTAAACACTAATGAACAAAGGATAATTTTGGGACAGAGTAAGGAGATCTCTTTTAGCATTAATTACTTTTCCGGTAATTATTCCATCATTTCAAAAATGACATCAATTAAAGATTATCCTTAATACGAAATGTGTAACTTATGAGTTGTGTGATTTAATAAACAATTGTCAAATATGAACATTGTTCAATACATAAAATTTGTCATATATGGAATCATTAACTTATGAATAGTGTTCACCAATACAAAAATGACATAAATGAACACGTTCATTAGTGAACACATACATGAATGTATACGTATGTGTGACTGGTGAACAATGCTCACCAATGAACAAGTTGTTAGTGTGAACAGTGTTCACTAATTAACATTGAGTGTCCGTTCATGCATGTTGACTACTACTATATTCATGTTGATCATCCATCTTTGTTATTCAATGGTCTAGATCACTAAAATGTAGGAACGTCACATGAATATACTGTTGATGTCAAGTGAACCTATGAGGGTAGCACGCATTAAAGTACATAGTTCTCGAATTGACCATGATTGTCAAAAACCAAATCTAATTACAAGTTGTAATGGAGAACAATTATTATTCTAGTAGAATAATAATTATAACGTGTGTGAAAATATAATTATGTTAATTATATTTATTGGACTTAATTTTGGATAGTCAATTATTATGTTAATAACTAACCCGAAAGGGACAACGTTTAAAAAGTAATATTTTAACCAATATATTAACTATTATGTTAATAATTAGTAAAAGACTTAAAGCCCATTAAAGTATAAGCTAAACTAAGGGCACGATCCAAATTAAGTAATGTTGGGAGTATTTAAACATAACCTTAATTAGGTTTAGGATAAGAGAAACTTGGGAAGCAAGATTAAAAATTATCTCCCCTCCCTCTCCTTGTTCTTGGCATCGAACTAACACACACACAAAAAAATCGTTTTTTATGTGTGTTTCTAATTTGGTTCTCGTGGGCTAACAACCTTTCGGGTGACGTATCGTACCCACGTGTGTATACTTGTAGAGGAGGCCTACGTTGGTTTCTCGTGCTTTATTTTATTCCGATACAATCATTTCAGGTAGTTTTCTAAACCCCCTATGGTTGGTTTTTGTCCCTATTTTTCGTTAGTTACGGATCCGGGCTAGTGGGGTTTTACTATTTATTTTTATTGTTATTGTATGCCTATTTCCACTGAGATCCCATCAAAACCCTTCAGTGGTATCATAGCCTCGTAATAAAGAAATAAGGATTAAAATTGGACAAAAACGGTCAAAACCGAAAAACCTCTAAAAACCACCACAGGACTGTCGCCGCCGTGCGACGGGCTGCTGGGCATGGTGCGTCACGACGCGGCTCGGTATCCTTTTTGTTGGTGTCGTTTTTCGTGGCTGACCATTTTTTAAAATGTTGTGCCTTAGGGTTTTTTTGTGAGCCAAAAAAGTTTTTGGGCATTGACCGGGTTTTGGACCAATTTTGGTTTTTGGCTTGTTTTCTTTATGTTTATTGGACCCAAGCCCGTTATGGTTTATTTGGTTGTCAGATTCGGTTTTGCCCATTTGACCCGTGGTTGTATGTTTTATTTTATTTCGGAAATTAAAATGTATAATTATGTGGGTTATGTAATTTTTATACGATCTGCGCATCGTTTTCAAATTCAATTGTAATGTAATAGTTAGGTTAGATTTTAGCCTATTATAACATTAGATGGGATTTTTGTAATTTATTTTTGGAAGATCAAAGGCATTGAATATGGAGTCCCGGTGTCCACCTCGGTTGATGGAGCTAGTGGGAGCTTCGGCGATGTCCTTAGAGTTTGACCGGGGTTTTCCGTAGCCCACGAAAACCCCATTAATGGGCCATACCGAATCCGTTTGGTTGCTTTTGTGGTTGGTTGAGTTTGCGTTTTAATATTCGCTTTATTTATTTGCTTTATAATCATATGATATAATTATTGAAAACGTTTTATAAAAGAAAATTTTAAACACAATCGTTTTTAATCGGTAATTTGTAAATGATTTACGATATTTTTGGTATGTAAGCAAACTCAAACCGATGATTCAAATATTAAAATTGGGAGAACTTTAATTTTATAAATACAGAAATACCGATTACATTTTTTTAAACAATTTTAAAACGTTAATTTTGAGAGAATTCGGTAAAACCCTTATGAACTAAAATGTGAGTTTTTCACCAACCATTTAAAACACTTATCGAACATATAACTGTCCGATTTCGGTATGAGCATTGGCCAAGCCGGGTTGGATAATTATACAGTAAGATAAGGAGTCAAATCACAAATCACAATACCTTGTGTATTTCCTGCCTATTGTGATAGTCGTGACGTGGGCGACCGACTTCTGAGTTGTTACTCAAAATAGAAGTCGTGATGTTTTAGAATGGTTGAACTCACTTAAGGTATTTATGCATTGTGTATTGCCCGTGCAATTAATAGCCTTAAGGTGAATAAGTGATATTAAACATGTCTTTAAAATCATTATAAAAAATATCACGAAGGTCTAAGAATTGTGATGATCACAATTGGAAGTTGCCTACCTAAATAACTATTTTTCATCATTTGCAAATTGCCCAATCATGATAAATAGTGAAATACGGACTTTAGCTCAATTTTGAATTTTAAAGGGTTATTCAAATTTTGAGAATTAATATTGAAATAAATTTTATTTTCTGTAGATGTCGAACAATCAAGATAACACAGACTTTAACCTGAGCTAATCCACACTCGATTCCATTCTGGAAGGGGAGAAACACAATCATGAGAAATTCCTGGAATGGCTCCGATTCCTAAGGGTCATCCTTAGGCATGAAGAAAAGTTCCACGAACTCAAGACTCCCCCTCCATCCACGTCGGATAGAAAAGCTTTTGAAAGTATTCGAGCTACTCATGATACGTACCATCGAGACTCTCTAAGTTTTTCATATGTGATGATGACATCTATGTCTCTTGAGTCTTTGAAAGAGATGGGAATAGATGTGATTCTTTACCACATGTCGGAGTTACATGAAAAGAATGACATGAACACACCTCTTAGATGCACCCATTCCTTAAATCTGTTGAAAGGCAAATTACCTCTAAGATGGAGGAACACAATCCTGTCCTGATGATCAGGGCTAAGGGAGGGGTGACCAAGAAAAGGAGTGTGACTGGGAAAGGAATGGCTAAAGTTGGAAGTTCCAACAAAGCAAAGAAAAATAAGGAAAAGATTCCCCTGGATGATGCCTGCTCTATGACAGGGCATTATTATCCAGTTATGAAAGCAAAGAAGGGGAAAGCTCAGGGAACAGGCCTTCAGGTATGTTTACCATCGATTTATTTACTTCTGATTATGATTCATGGGTATTGGATATCGGGTGTGGGACTCATATTTATTCCTCTTTGCAGGGACTAAGAAGTGAGAGGCAACTAAGGCCGAGCCAGTTAGAGCTCAAGTTGGGCAATGAGACAAGAGTGAATGTTGTGTCTCAGGGTGATTATGATATGATCCTTCCCAATGGCTTGGTTTTGAAACTTAATGATTGTCTTTACGTTCCCAATATTGTTAGAAACATTATTTTAGTTTCACGCTTGAGACATGATGGTTTTATGTTTAATTTCCATGATGATAATTCTATTTCTGCATGTTTGCATGGTATTTTATATTTTATTGCCAAACCTATTAATGGCATTTATGAAATAGATATTCATGGAAGTCTCAAATATGAATCGATGTATGATGTTAATGCTAAAAGACTTAAAGTTGATTTAAGTCAAACATACTTGTGGTATTGTCGTCTTGGCCATATAAATAAGAAACGCATTGCCAAGCTCCAAGTGGATGGGATCTTGGAATCAACCGATGATTCGTTTGATAAACGAGAGTCATGTTTATTAGGCAAGATGACCAAAGCCCCTTTTAAGGGAAAGCCCAAAAGGGAAAATGAGTTGTTGGGAGTGATACATACTGATGTATGTGGGCCCTTCAACCTAACTACAAGAAATAGTTGTTACTACTTCATTACATTTACTAATGACTTCAGTAGATATAAATATGTTTATCTAATGAAACACAAATCTGAAAGCTTTGAGATTTTTGAAGAGTTTCAGAATGAGGTAGAGAACCAACTTGGCAAGAAGATAAAAGCCCTTCGGTCTGACTGAGGTGGTGAATATTGAGCCAAGAATTCACTAATCATCTTAGAGAGTGTGGAATAATTTCACAACTCACTCCTCCAAGAACACCACAGCATAATGGTGTTTCTGAAAGGAGAAATCGTACCTTGTTAGATATGGTTAGATCTATAATGAGTCATAACAATTTGCCTAAGAGTTTATGAGGATACGCTTTGGAAACTACCGCCAGAATATTAAACAATGTGCCAACCAAGAAGGTCAAGGAGACTCCATATGAGATGTGGTCTGGGAAGGTCCCAAACCTATTCTATATGAAAGTTTAGGGTTGTGATATTTATGTTAAGCAAGAAGATTCTAAGAAGCTTGAGCCTAGATCTGAAAAGTGTATCTTTGTAGGATATCCCAAAGAAATTCAAGAAACACCACAAGATATAAGGGTTGACACTGACACTCAACATGATGTCGAAACTCAACAAGATGTCGAAACTCAACAAGCTGTCGAACCTCAACAAAATGTCGAAACTCAACAAGATGTTAAACCTCAACAAGATGTTGAGGATACGAGATACAAATGGTTCGAAGGTCGGGGATGATTCTTCAAGAGTCAGATAGGTACTTGAGGTTCCTGATCGCCTGTGACAATATGGTTGATGATGAACCGTTAACCTACCGACAGGCTATGTCAGGTGCAGAATCTAACAAATGGCATGATGCCATGAAAGCAGATATACAATCCATGTTGGATAACCAGGTCTGGGATCTGGTAGAGGCACCTAAAGGCTGCAAGTTGTTCGGAGCAAGTAGATATTCACGAAGAAAACCGACATGGATGGGATCGTGCACACTTTCAAGGCTAGATTGGTAGCAAAAGGTTTTACTCAAACACATGATGTTGACTATGATGAAACCTTCTATCCAGCAGCCATGATCAAATCAATCAGGATACTGCTTGCAATTTCTGCATATCATGACTATGGGATATGGCAGATGGATGTCAAAACCACGTTTCTTAACGGAATGTTGAGTGAGGACGTGTACCTGGTACAACCAGAAGGTTATGGGCATCCAAAGTATCCTAATAAAGAGTGCAAATTGCTAATGTCCATTTATGGACTTAAGCAAGCGTCTCGAAGTTGGAATCTTCGATTTTGATGAAAAGATCAAAGAATTTGGATTCATCAAAAATAAAGATGAGCCTTGTGCATACAAGAAAGCCAGTGGGAGCATTGTTGTCTTCCTAGTCCTATATGTCGATGACATTCTAATCATCGAGAACGACATCCCAATGCTACAAGAAGTAAAATCTTGGCTAGGGAAATGTTTCACAATGAAAGACTTGGGAGAGGCCGCCTATGTCATTGGAATGAAGATTTATCGGGATAGATCTAAGCGCTTAATTGGATTGAGCCAAAGTACATACATTGACAAGGTCTTGAAACGCTTCAAGATGGAGGGTTCCAAGAGAGGAAACTTGCCAATGGTATATGGTGTACAATTGAGTAAATCTCAATGTCCTTCCACAAAGGAAGACATGGATCGCATGAAGGGTGTTCCCTATGCTTGGGCAATTGGATCAATAATATACGCCATGATATGTACTAGACCTAACGTATCTTATGTTTTACGTATGACTAGTAGATACCAGTGAAACCCGGGTGAAGCTCACTAGGTAGTAATAAAGAATATCCTCAAGTACCTGAGAAGAACTAAGGATATGTTCCTTCTATACGGTCGTACGGAAGGAGATCTGCACATTCGAGGATACTTAGATGTTAGCTTTCAAACCGATAGTGATGACTTCAGGTCACAATCAGGTTTTGTGTTTACACTGAATGGTGGTGTCGTAAGTTGGAAGAGCTTTAAGCAGAGCATGATTGCAAATTCGACTACAGAATCAGACTACTTGGTTGTTTCAGACACTGGGAAGGAGGTAGTGTGGATGAAGAAATTCATCACAGACCTTGGTGTGGTTCCTAGCATAAATGGTTCCGTCGAGATCTACTGCGACAACGAAGGTTCCATAGCTCAAGCAAAGGAACCAAGGTCTCATCAGTGGTCCAAGCACAATGTGAGAAAGTATCACATCATTTGAGAGATGATCAATCGAGAGGATGTGAAGGTTTGCAAAGTTCGATCGAAGGATAATCCTACAGATCCTTTCACTAAACGTATGAGTCAGAGCAAGCATGATATTCACACTAGCTCTATAGGTTTAAACCGATCTGTAATTTCAGTATACTTTTGGAACATTAAGCAGAATTCTATGTTTTAAGCATACTGCGTATGAGTCATTACACTAATTTTGTTGTGTTCTATATTAACATGTTTAAATCCATAAATAATATGATATTATTTAAATGATCCATGGTCGATTGTTACTGGGGGACTAGTAACAAACTATGATCATTGTGATGTCTGGTTATGGTCAAGTTAGACCAACACAGGTGCAACAACCAGAGTCACTCGCACTTGTAGGTTGAAGTCTTGAATAGACCCACCTTCAAGATCACTTCATAGATTGACGTCATAAAGTGAGTTTTGAAATGAGAAGTTATTCATTTATCTTTGACTTGAGATGTATATTGGGACCTCAGTGTTGTGCCTTGATATATGCCTAACGTCACCTTTCACCGGGTGATTATAAGGGCTATCTTGCGTACGATGTGAACTGTGTGAGAGCTGTGTACATACAATATGAAATTTGTTCCTCTCATGATGAGAGAGAAATCTCTGGACCCTCGATGATATAAATTGAGAATTGTGTGGGCCACACACGAGTGTATTGATTGAACCAATAGTACTTGTTTACTCAACTAATATCGGGATCGAGAAATACAATTATTGAACAACCAAGGGTGAGCCTGATCTATGCCTTGAGTTTAATAAGAGATATCGTGTAGCAAATAAGGAATATTTTGATCATGTTAATGATTACATCAATAAAAGTTTGGAAATCACATATTCATTTGGCTTTGGGGGCGGTGGTGCGTTGCTAGACACTAACCACTGTCTGTGTTTTATGTGTCGTCTACAAGTGAGAGACTGTAGGTTTCTCTATGACCATGTCACATGAATACACTGCTGACTTCAAGTGAACCTATGAAGGTGGCACGTATTAGACTACGTAGTTCTCGAATTTACCATGTTGGTCGAGAACCAAATCTAATTACAAGTTGTAATGAGGAACACTAATTATATATTCTAGTAGAATAATAATTATAACGTGTGTGAAAATATAATTATGTTAATTATATATATTGGACTTAATTCGGACAATTAATTATTATGTTACTAATTAAATTGAAAGAGCCAACGTTTAAAAAGGAATACTTAAGCCTATATATTAGTTATTATGTTAATAATTAGTAAAAGGCTTAAAGGCCATTAAAGTTTAAGCTAAACTAAGGGCCCGATCCAAATTAAGGAATGTTTGGAGCATTTAATCCTAACCTTAATTAGGTTTAGGCAAAGAGAAACTTGGGAAGTAAGATTAAAAATTCTCTCCTCTCCCTCTCTTTGTTCTTGGCGTCGAACTCACACATGCACACACACAATCGTTTTTTGTGTGTGTGTCGATTTTGGTTCTCGTAGGCTAGCAACCGTTTGGGTGACGTATCGTACTCACGTGTGGATACTTCTAGAGGATGCCTATGTTGGTTTCCCGTGCTTTGATTTCATTATGATATAATCACTTGTGGTAGTTTTCTAAACCCCCTATGGTTGGTTATTCTCCCTATTTTTCGTTAGTTACAGATCCGGGTATTGGGGTTTCGCGATTTGTTTTTATTGCTATATATTGTATGTTTATTTCGGCTGCAATCCCATTAAAACCATTCATAAATAACTTAAAAACTGACATACTTAAAATGACTTAAATCATGGAATCATGTCTATATTGTAACGGTCATTTAAGTCATAAAAGAAGGGTAAAACGAAAATGTACCTAATTACCCTCAATGAATACCCACATTTCTTGAAACAAGCTTGTTTAAAATTGGTTTTCTTCGTAGAATTAGCACCAATGGATTGTTTAACAAAAGAACAAGCCTATATATATACATATATGTATACATATATTGTTAATGCACAGTTTTATTGGATTCAAGATCATCATTATCTGAAGATGGAAATCTGAAGTCAAAGCTGATAAAGTTGACTCTCAACAATTAGTCTAGGGTCCTTTGTAATAAATAGTCAAAGTTTGTTTTCGTATTTTCGTTTTTAGTCCTTTTTCCTTAAAATAGGTATTAGGTATAAATTAGTTTATTTTGTGTTAATTAGGTTAATAATAGTGGTGATTGGTGTGGGTGTTGCGCCGTATACAGAGAGAAAGAGAAAGAGAGAGCTGCGGCAGAGGAGAGGAAAAACAAAGAGAAAGTTTGATTGATAAACTCTTGTGTTGGGAACTGAAGAAAAACTCAAGTATGGTTAATGCTGCTGGTTCAAAATTACTACTGCTAGAAGATTTAAAGGTTAATACTGCTGAGTGTTACTACTGCTAGTATTAATTAATACTGCTAGTCAAAGTTAGTGCTGCTTGAACAAAGTTAGTACTGCTTAGCTAGTTAGTACTGCTAGTGGTTAGTACTGCTTAGTAGTTAATGCTGCTAGAAGGAAGTTAATGCTGCTGAAGATTAATACTGCTTATATGATGAAGATTCGTATGAAAGGATATACATGGAAGCTTAGAGATATACATGGAAGATATACTGAAGATATTTTATTTACTGTAATTATCTTTGTATTCAGTATATATATTGTATAGTTTAGAATAATAATAAGATTTTTTTTCAGTTTTCATTCTTTAGAGAAAAAATCAACCTCAAGGCATAGATCCTAATTCTAGAGAAGTAGAATTCGTATTGGTGAGCCTGTTCATCAATATTGAGGTTGAGTGAGTAATCTTGTAACTTCAAAGCATTAAATACAAGTTTAAAGTTTGTTGATTATATTTTGTCTTTATTTTCTGTTTGATTAAATATCAAAGTGTTATTCCGCAAACTTCTTTGATATTGTTTCTGAGAATTAATTCTTGTTGAGAATTCGATCCTGACAAGTGGTATCAGAGCCAAACTCTCTCAGAAACAGTTATTCATCATGGAAAATCTTACAGAATCAAGCAGTACTTTGGTCTCAAAAGTTCCAATGCTTAGATCCAATGAATTTGACATGTGGAAGATCAGAATCAAGCAATATATTCTTCTCACAGATTACTCTATGTGGGACATCATTGAGAATGGCCCATCTGATGAAGGAAAGATTGGCGAAGATGGCAAAAGAACCCCTCCAAAGACAGATGCAGACAGGAAGACAAGGCAGACAGAGATGAAAGCCTTGAGCACACTGTTCTTGGCCATTCCAAATGAGTATCAACACCAATTCTGCAATTGCACTGATGCACAGATGCTCTGGAATGCTCTAGAGAAGAGATTCTCAGGTACTAAAAGTACCAAGAGAAATCAAAAGGCAATCTTAAAGCAACAGTATGAAAACTTCATCTCAACTAAGAATGAGTCCATGACTCAAACTTTTGACAGGTTTAATAAACTAATTGGTGAACTAGCTACTATGGGAGTACAGATTGATCAAGATGATGTGAACAGAAAGTTCTTAAGGTCCCTTGGAGATGAATGGACCATGTACACTGTGTCATTCAGACAGAATGATCAGTTGGAAGAAAAAGAACTTGATGATCTGTACAATGATCTTAGAGTATTTGAAGATGAGGTGGAGGCAAAGAAGAAGCCTTCTGGATATATTCATAATGCTGCACTCCTATCAGCATCAATTGATTCTACTGCTAACCCTGAATCAGTTAATGCTGCTAATGGATCAAATCAAGATAAAGGCACTGATTCTGTGTTTGAAGCTTTTCTTTCTAATCATGGAAATTCCTCTTTGATTAATGATGACTTAGAACAACTCCATCCCGATGATCTGGAAGAGATGGATATTAAATGGCAGATGGCCATGCTCTCCATGAGGGTTAAGAAGTTTATAAAGAGGACTGGAAGAAACAACTTCTCCCAAAGAAGAGAAGATGGAGCAAGGTTTGATAAATCAAAGGTAGAATGCTACAAATGCCATCTGAAGGGACATTTTGCTAGAGAATGCAGAAGTGGAATGTCTCACAACAACAACCATCAACAAGCTCAATCTGGAAGCTTCAATAACAACAGAAACTCTGCTCAAGTCCTTGTTTCTCAACAAGGAATGGGGTTTGATTGGAGTGATCAAGCAGAAGAAACTATTCAGAATCAAGCTCTTATGGCTAAAGTATCTGATCTCCCATGTGAGGTAAGTTCTAATCTCTGTTCTAAAACTCGCATAGACACTGTTAAAAGGTACAGGGATCACAATCAGAAGATGAGTGATGACCTTAAGAGATTAGAAAAAGATATAAAAGACTATGTAAGGATTGTAGAGAGATTTGAAGATCAGATCAAAGGTTTTCAAGCCAATGAACTACAACACTCATATGACACCAATTACTGGCAGTGGGAGAAAAAGGATTTAGAACTTAAACTGTCCAAATCTAAAGAGGAGAGTGAAAAACTGAAAGAGGAGCTAACCAAGGTTAAGCTTGATGTAGAAAAGTTTTCCAATGCTTCTAAAGCAATGGACTCTTTACTACAAAATCAGATTCATGATAAGCTGAGAAGAGGAATTGGGTACAATGCAACACCTCCACCATATAACAACAATTACATTCCTCCTACTTCAGACCTGTTAGACACCAAAGATAGGAAGGACTTGCCTGAGGGAGCTACTGAAATAGATCCCTTAGATGAGGTAGTTGTTGAGGATAAGACTGAGAAAGAGGTTGGCAAGAGTAAGGAGAACAAGGTGAGTGGTGAGATTCCTCTAGAGAATAACATTATCACCAATGATGATTGTGGAAGGGCTTGGATCAAATCCAAGGACATAGAGAAGACAGAGGGAAAGTCTGGTAAGGTCCATTATAAACAGACCACAGTTGTGAATCCAGGTCCTTGCAAACAGTGTGCATGTAAGAAGAATGAGCCTCAAAAACAGGACAAAAAGAGGGGAAATCAAAGAAACTGGAATAATCAGTGGGCACAAAAACAAGGGGTTGATCTGAGTAAAATCAATAGACCAAAACCTTGTTTTATCTGTGGCAAATTGAATCATCTTGCAAAATTCTGTTATTTCAATCCTATGAAACAAAGGATGAATTTCCAAAGATACATGCAAAAACCCTTTGGTTATAAGAAAATTGAAAAGAACTATGTGGCTAAGAAAACTGTTAAAACTAAAAGCCACATAAAGAAAAAGTCTGTTAAAGAAAGTGTCAATATGTGGATTCCTAAAAGCACTAAAACTGTTAGTACTGCTACCACAAATAGTGTTGCTGACAATGATAGTGCTGCTAGAAGTAATACTACTGCTAACAATGTTAATGCTGCTAACAAGGTTAGTACTGCTAAACCTGTTAGTACTGCTAAACCTGTTAGTACTTCTAAGGTTAGTACTGCTTCTAGTGTTGGTTCTGCTAAGCCAATCATATTGACAAAGTACTCTAATAAAGAGTGCTCTGAGTTTAAAAACCTCATTAAAAAGGAATGTAAATACTTTGATGAGAAAGGGAGACCCAAGACCACTTGTGCTTGGGTCCCCAATCATACTAATTGATTTATTTAATGTGCAGGGCAACCAACAGCTCAAGGGAAAGAGCATATGGCATGTTGATAGTGGTTGCTCTAGGCACATGACTGGCAACATGTCATGCCTTCAGGATTTCAAGCATATTAATGGAGGACATGTTGCATTTGGAGACAATCTTACTGGTGGTAAGATAAGTGGAAAAGGTAATGTCACCAAAGGTAAGATGACATTTGAGGATGTCTACTATGTTGATCAATTAAAGTACAACCTGTTAAGTGTATCACAGGTTTGTGACAAACAACATAGTATATTATTTACTAATACTGAGTGTATGATTCTTGCTCCAGGGTTCAAGGTAGTTGATGAAAGCATGATACTACTTAGAACTCCAAGAAAGGACAATGTTTACTGTCTTGATTTGGACAATGTTGATAGTGATTCATCTCTAAATTGTCTTGTTTCAAAAGCTTCTGTAGATGAATCCTCCCTTTGGCACAGAAGGATGTGTCACATGAATTTCAAGACTATGAACAATCTTGTTAAAAATAACCTTGTAAGAGGTTTACCTTCAAAAGTCTTTTCATGTGATGATCATTGTGTTGCTTGTCTTAAAGGCAAACAACACAAAACTTCTCATAAGACCAAAGAGTTAAATTCTGTTTCTACTTGTCTCCAGTTATTGCATATGGATCTGTTTGGTCCTACAAATGTTATGAGTATAGGCAAGAAATCTTACTGCTTGGTTATTGTTGATGATTACTCCAGATTTACTTGGGTATATTTTCTAAGGACTAAGGATGAAACAAGTGGTCTTATCAAATCCTTCATTCTAAGAATTGAAAACCAAACTAATCAAAGAGTAAAAGTCATTAGATCAGATAATGGAACTGAGTTTAAAAATCATGATCTAAACACCTTTTGTGAAGAAAAAGGTATTGAGAGACATTATAGTGCTCCTAGGACTCCTCAACAGAATGGTGTTGCTGAAAGGAGAAATAGGACACTAATAGAGGCTGCTAGATCTCTGTTGGCTGATTCAAAATTGCCAATTACCTTCTGGGCTGAAGCAGTTAATACTGCTTGTTATGTCCAAAACAGAGTTCTAATGGTCAAGCAAAAGAACAAGACCCCATATGAGCTTTTAAATAAAAGAAAACCTTTTATTGGTTTCTTTAAACCTTTTGGGTGTCCTTGTACAATTCTAAATACCAAATCTCACTTAGGTAAGTTTGATAGCAAAGCAGATGATGGATTTCTTGTTGGATATTCATCTCATAGTAAGGCCTACAGAGTATTTAACTCTTCTTCTAGAATAATTGAAGAAAGTGACAATGTCAAATGCAATGAGAACACACCAAATCCTGTTGGGTCTGGACCTCAGTGGCTATTTGACATTGATTCACTAACTAACTCTTTTGGTTTCAGTAATGAGTATACAGGAACAGGTAGTGGAGAATCAGAGATCACACAAGTTCAAGAAAGTATATCTAAATCTGTGATTTTTCCCATACCCACAGTCAATTCAGTTGAAGACTGTGAAAAGGAATCATTTACTGAACCAAGTCAGAGTGAAGAAGACACTAGAGATGAGGAGACTCAAGAAAACAATGAAGTGGCATCTGAAAACATTTCAGTTGAGTTGCATGAATCTAATCTTGAGGCTGGATTAAATGAAGAACCTAGTTACAACACCAGAGTTCAAAAGAATCATCCTCCACAGTTGATAATAGGAGATATCTCTTCTCCTATGATGACTAGACATCAAAGCAGACTTCAGGAAATGCAAGATCAACAGCATACAGTGCTTTCTTGTTTTCTATCACAGCTTGAGCCTAAAAAGGCACATGATGCTATGAAAGAATCCAGCTGGATAGAAGCAATGCAAGAGGAACTGTTACAGTTCAAGCTACAAGATGTGTGGGATCTAGTAGACCTTCCTAAAGGTCACAGAGCAATTGGCACATAATGGATCTTCAGAAACAAGAGAGATGAAAGAGGTATTGTTATAAGAAACAAAGCAAGGCTGGTGGCTCAAGGCTATACTCAAGAAGAGGGTATAGATTATGAAGAAGTTTTTGCACCTGTAGCTAGGATAGAAGCAATCAGACTATTCCTAGCCTATGCTTCTTACATGAACTTCAAAGTCTACCAAATGGATGTAAAAAGTGCTTTTCTCTATGGATCAATTGAAGAAGAAGTATATGTCTGTCAACCACCAGGGTTTGAAAACCCAAGCTATCCAGACAGGGTATACAAATTAAAGAAAGCACTTTATGGACTACATCAAGCCCCAAGAGCATGGTATGACACTCTGTCATCCTATCTCTTGGAAAATGATTTTGAAAGAGGAGTCATTGATAAGACTCTATTTATCAAAAGAAAGAAGAAGGATATCTTGCTGGTCCAAATATATGTTGATGACATTATTTTTGGTTCTACAAGAAACAACATGTGCAAGGAGTTTGAGGATTTAATGCATCAAAGGTTCAAAATGAGTTCCATGGGGGAACTTACTTTCTTCCTTGGACTCCAAGTTCAACAGAAGTCAGATGGCATTTTTATATGTCAATCCAAGTATGTGCAGGATATTCTAACCAAGTTTGGTTTCTCAGAATCAAAACCTGCCAGCACACCTATGGAAACACACAAGCAGATCACAGCAGATCTTGAGGGGGAGGATATGGATGTGCATCATTATAGATCCATGATTGGCTCTCTCATGTATCTCACAGCATCAAGGCCAGATATAATGTTTCCAGTCTGTGTATGTGCAAGATTTCAAGTTAGGCCAAAGAAATCTCACTTTCAAGCTGTTAAGAGGATATTCAGATATCTCAAAGGGCAACCCAGATTGGGACTTTGGTATCCTCATAACTCACCTTTTGACCTAATAGCATACTCAGACAGTGATCTAGGTGGGGCAAACTTGGACAGAAAATCTACTTCTGGAGGATGTCAGTTTTTGGGTGCTAGACTAGTCTCATGGCAGTGCAAGAAACAAACCACAGTATCCACATCTACAACAGAGGCAGAGTACATAGCAGCTGCAAGTTGCTGTTCTCAAGTCTTATGGATTCAGAATCAAATGTTGGATTATGGGGTAACCTTTCTACACACTCCAATCTTTATTGACAACAGCAGTGCTATTAGCATTGTAAATAATCCAGTCAAGCACTCAAAGACAAAGCACATTGAGATCAGGTATCACTTCATAAGAGACTGTAATGAAAAGAAAATTATTCAAGTTGTAAAAGTTCACACTGATAATCAATTTGCTGATTTATTCACTAAAGCTTTTGATGTGGGTAGATTCACTTTCTTGGTAACAAGTGTGGGAATGATCAACTCTGAATAATCTCCTTCTCAAAAAGTGGTTTTATACCTGTATATTTTTATTCTTGGTGTTACTAATCTTCTTTTTCAGGATATGCATAGCAGTACTCAGTGTTTAGCAAGTTTAAAAGGAGTAAGTTTAGTTAATACTGCTAGTAGTTAATACTGCTAGTGGTTAATACTGCTAGTAATTAATACTGCTTTCAGTTAATACTGCTAGTAGTTAATACTGCTAGTGGTTAATACTGCTAGTAATTAATACTGCTTTCAGTTAATACTGCTAGTAGTTAATACTGCTAGTGGTTAATACTGCTAGTAGTTAATACTGCTTTCAGTTAATACTGCTAGTGGTTAATACTGCTAGTAGTTAATACTGCTTTCAGTTAATACTGCTAGTAGTTAATACTGCTTTCAGTTAATACTGCTAGTAGTTAATACTGCTCTAGGTTAATACTGCTTATATTCCGAATACTATAAAGACTATTTGCCCGCCTAAAAGTTCATAACGACTCTTTGCATACTGCTCTCTTGCGCTCAAAATCTTTTCTCTCTCAAGTTCGAAGTTTTCAGGCAAGCTTTTCACTAAGACCAATGGCATCCATGACTTTCATCGACGAGCACAATGAGATTGCGATGCTACAAAAGCCAAAGCAAGCTGCCGGATTTCATCAGATTGTGGATTTCCTCAAGTCAAGCCACATTGCTCATGCTCTTAGTGTATCCCCTACAATCTATATCGAGCATCAAAGGCAGTTCTGGGCCAATGCAACCATTGTTGTTCAGAATGGTGTGCAGATGATCAAGACAAGAATCTGTGATCAATCACTCACGGTTACTGAAGAGGTTATTCGCATCTGTCTACGTCTAGACGATGCCTCTGGTATAACCTCTATCCCAAATGATGAACTCTTTTCAAACCTTACAAGAATGGGGTATGGAGGCCCATTGGGAGTTTTCAAATTTTCTAAAGCAAAATTCTCACCCCAATGGCGTTTCTTTGTCCATACTCTTATGCATTGTATCTCCAAAAAGACTACTGGATGGAGTGAGTTCAGCAGCACTATTGCTTATGCTTTGGTGTGCTTGGCCACTGCCAGAAAGTACAATTTTTCTAAAATGATTTTCAATGATCTTGTCTCAAACATGGGAAACAAAAAGAGCTTCTTTATGTATCCCAGGTTTGTTCAAGAAGTTATCACTAATCAATTGACGGATATACCTCAACCTGTTGGGGTATATGTACCTAAACCCCCCAAAGGCAAGGTTTTCTCAAATATGAGAAGATCTGCTGGGGACTCTGAAGGAGTTGACACCCCATTGTTCTCTACAATGATGGTGGTGTCCCAAACCAATGAAGGTATGGCAGCAGGGTCAAGGCCCCCATTAGACCAACCCACTGCTAGCCAAGCCCAACCTTCCCTCTCAAAATCAATTCCCCAGTCCCTTCTTGAAAAACCAACCTCTCCCATCACTCAAACTTACAAGAGAAAACAGGTAAAGAAGGCTCCTTCCCTTCTTGTACCATTACCCACTAAGCCTATAAGCCCTCTAAGGGAGAATTCTCCCCTAGAGAATATCCAAAGGGAAACCACAAGGGTGTCTCCCAACCCAAAGGAGGTGCTCTCTGAGGAGGAGGTAGAGCATATGGGTGATGAGGCTGCCACTACTCCTGCTAGTACAGAGGAGGAAAGTGGTAACATCAATAAGACCTCCCCCATGGCAACTTTGAATGAGCAATCATTTGAAGGTCCCTGGTGCCAAGAAACCACAGGGGTGGATAGTGCCTCTGCAAGGCAGAAGACTTCCACAAATAAAAGATCCAATGATCCTTCAAAAGAGGGTAACACTTCTGGAGAGGGTGAGGACAGATATACGTACGATGAATTGATGGAAACTATAGGGAACATCAATCAAGATGTTCTCAAACAAGGAAAAGAAATTGAAGAAATGAAGCTAGTAATTCTGTCACAACAAGAACAGATTGCTAAGCTGAAAAGGATGGTGGTTAGTCTGGTACAAAGGAAGAAGAGGAAGCAATTCAAATTAAGGAGAAGGACCACTGAGGATGATGCTCCCAAAAAGGGGGAGATCAACATGGAAGAAGCCACAAGAAAGGGGGAGCTTGATGGAGAGAAAGTTGATATTCAGGGGGAGCAGCAAGAAGAAACAGTTACTACTGCTGACATTAATAAAGCAGCAGAAACTGTGAAAGAAGTGTTAACAGATCTTGAGATTGCAGAAACCTTACTAAAATCCAAGAATGATACTCCCAAGGTCACTTTGAAGACCAAAGGTGTAATCATAAAAGAACAAGGTGAAGTGATCAAGAAAGATAACAGTAAGAAGGAAATGAGCAAAGATAAAGGAAAAGCAAAGATGGTAGAATCTGATCAACCAATCAAAAAGCAAAGGTTGGTTGAATCAGATGAAGCCCTAGCTAAAAAGATGCAGGAGGATATTAAAAAAGAAGAAAGAGTTCAGATGGAAAAGGACAGGGAAATGGCAAAAGCTCTAGCTGCTGAACTGAATGAAGCTTATCAACAGAGCATGGCAACTGAAATTGCACAGAAGAAAGCTGCAACTATGAAGAAATCAGTGGTAATAAAAGCAGCTACAAAAAAGAGAAAACCCTCAAAGACATTCCTAGGTACCCAAGAGAGAAACAAGATGATTATATTTCTCAAAGGTGCTGTAGGAGTCAAAAAGGAGATGTTCTCCAAAATGTCTTTTGAGAAGATTAAAGAGCTGTATGATTCAGAGATGTTAAAGCTTCAGGGAAGTGAAACTGCTAGGGTGGAGATGGAGAAGAGGATGAAAGAAAGTAATGACTTTGATTGTCAAAAGCCATTTCCAGATGAGCAAGAAACACCCCCTAAGAAAGAGACCACTCTAGGAGAAAGTCTAAAGACTTTAAAGAGAACAAAAATGATGGCAAGGAGAAAGCCAATTAAAAAGCCTAGAGTATCTGAAGAAGAAGCTGATAAGGTTGCTGAAGAAGAAGGGGCACCTAAGTTATCTAAACAGACAGAGCCATCTAACACTGATGATGTTAATTTGTATATGGTAGTGATGGACAAAGTGCCTGAACCAATTTCAGCAGAGCCTGTAGGAGTTAAGCCTCCTGAGGTGATTCTCTGGGATACATTGACAGTGGATGGAAAGGAATACATAAGGCTGAAAAGAAAGGATGAAAAGTATGAAGTGTTTAACACATGGGCTAAAATTGTCAGAACATGTTCTAGATCAGATATTGAAGAGATGTTTGAGATAGGAATGAAGTTGTATGCAGATATTCTAAAGGCTTCAGGGATTTCAATTACAAAACTGGTAATGGAGTATCTGTGTATGATGTTCAAACCTGAAGAAGTAAAGCACTTGATCAAGGATGTCTTCAAATCAGTAAATAGTTGGACTTTATATGAAATTAGCGGAGTATATACAGTGACTTTGGATTTAAATCACACTGAATACTTCCTAGTGGATAGAGTGTATAATCATAGCAGATTGAAGCTACATGCCATGCTGAAGAAAAAGTTAAGGTGTGTTCCAGATTCAGAAATGGCTAAATACTTGATTCAAAGAACCATCAATCAGAGTTTGGGATTGGATGCAAACACAGGAATTTAGACCATAATAGAGTTTTGGGAGCATCTTGAAGAAAATTTGAAGAACTTGACTTCTCTTCCTAAAAGTCAAGTTAGGGGGAGATTGTTGGGAACTGAAGAAAAACTCAAGTATGGTTAATGCTGTTGGTTCAAAATTACTACTGCTAGAAGATTTAAAGGTTAATACTGCTGAGTGTTACTACTGCTAGTATTAATTAATACTGCTAGTCAAAGTTAGTGCTGCTTGAACAAAGTTAGTACTGCTTAGCTAGTTAGTACTGCTAGTGGTTAGTACTGCTTAGTAGTTAATGCTGCTAGAAGGAAGTTAATGTTGCTGAAGATTAATACTGCTTATATGATGAAGATTCGTATGAAAGGATATACATGGAAGCTTAGAGATATACATGGAAGATATACTGAAGATATTTTATTTACTGTAATTATCTTTGTATTCAGTATATATATTGTATAGTTTAGAATAATAATAAGATTTTTTTTCAGTTTTCATTCTTTAGAGAAAAAATCAACCTCAAGGCATAGATCCTAATTCTAGAGAAGTAGAATTCGTATTGGTGAGCCTGTTCATCAATATTGAGGTTGAGTGAGTAATCTTGTAACTTCAAAGCATTAAATACAAGTTTAAAGTTTGTTGATTATATTCTGTCTTTATTTTCTGTTTGATTAAATATCAAAGTGTTATTCCGCAAACTTCTTTGATATTGTTTCTGAGAATTAATTCTTGTTGAGAATTCGATCCTGACATCTTGTAATCATTCAATTTGTTGGTATAATCAATATCAGGTTTTCATATTCTTAATGCTTATTTGTTTGCCTGATTGATTCGTTAAACAAAGGGACACACAATTGGTATCAGAGCCTAAAGAATCAAGTTTATTGGATGTGTTCATCGATTTTTCACTGTGCGCTTATCAAAATCTTGGATTAATGTGTTTTTATGCTTGAAATCGATCTGATTAGATGAGTTTTATGCTATTGAATATCATCTGATAGTTTAATTACACTTTAAAGCATTATTTGATTGAATTTTTGGTGATTTTGTGAACTCTGGGTTCGACAAATACTTATATATTTCGACTACTGCTTCTTTAAAATTGGATGAGTAAAAGTTGTTTTTAATTGTTGTTTTTGTTTGGGATTTGGTCGATATATGATTGTGGACTCAAAAGCTTGGATTTTGCATTCAATTTCTGTGTTCATTGTGTTTTTTTGGGCTGATTATCGTCGTTCTGGGTCATATTAAGAACATTCCGGTCGAAACCTTCAAGAACATATCGGTCGACCGCAAAAATACTAGTCAATTCTAGTTACCGGTCGCCCGGACAACTCACAGTGTATATCGGTCGACCGCATAATATCGGTTGTCATATCGGTCGATTTTTACCGGTCGATCGCATAATATCGGTCAACTCTAGATAACGGTCACCCGGACATCTCACAGTTTATACCGGTCCACATTGTATCGGTCGCACCCTATTCTCATTTCAAATAATCGGTCGTCACACTATATCGGTCGACCACTTTATTCCGGTCAACTCTAGATACCGGTCGCCTGTTCTTCTCACAGTCTTTACCGGTCGACACCTTATCGGTCGACATCTTACCTGTCAAAGCAGCTTATCGGTCGACCTCTCCGATAAAACACACCCGGTCGTGCAACACCCCGGTCGAAGCTAGGTACCGGTTTCTCTCAGCTTTGCGCCACTGCCTTGTCACGCAAAGCCCCTCTTTGCGCGACCCACATATCGCGCAAACCCTCTCTTGCGCCACCCACGTGTCACGCGAAACTCAATTTTGCGTGACCTGCCTCTCGCGCAAACTGAACTTTGCGTCAGCCCCGTCTCACGCAAACCTGGACTTTGCGCCAGTCACTATAATCGCAAAATTCTTTTTGCGCTACTGCCTTTTTTGCGCATTTCTGCCTTATTGTTCCAAATTTTAATTTTTCATTTTTAATCTGTTTTTACTTGATTTTATCTGGGCTAACGATCATTTCAAGTTTAATATCAGTTCTTTGCTATCAATATAAGTAAGAATGTCATCTCGGGAAACTCTTGCTATCGGAACAAATGTGAAGCCACCAGTACTCTTCAAGGGAGAGTACGAGCAATGGAATGACAGATTCTTGGATTTCATCGATCAAATTGATTTGGGAGATTACATCAGAAAATCTCTGAAAGAAGGAATCATGACACCTCCAACCAAGCTTCTCACCGTAGCTGGAGAAAATGGTGAAGAAGAAGAGAGAGAGTATCCATTACCGCTTGGGGAATACTCTGATGAGCAGAAGAAAAGACACAAGGGTGACAAACTGGCAAGATCATTTATTCTCCAAGGCATACCGAATGAAATTTATGTCAAGATTGATAGCTACAACGCTACCGGTAAGCAAATGTGGGATGAGTTGGAGAAGATGATGATCGGATCTAAAGTCGGCAACCAACTCAAAGTTTCCATCTGTTTGAACAATTATGAAGAATTCAAAGCCAAAGTTGGAGAATCACTAGAAGCCACCTATGACAGATTTGTCACATTGCTGAACGAGCTAAGCAAGAACAAGATCAGCAAATCTCAAGTTAAGCTGAATGTGAAATTTCTCAGCAACCTTCAGCCTGAGTGGAAGAGATTCACCAGACAGATGAGGCAATTGAAAGATCTTAATGACATTCCACTTCATGAAGTTTATGAAATCCTCATACAGAATGAGGAAGAGGTGGATGAGATCAGGCTGAGATGAAGAAGGCTGACAAAGCAGTTGCTGATCCAGTTGCACTTGTGGTCAAGAAGAAGTCTAAGAAGAAGAAGATGATAGCATCTGAATCATAAGAGGTTGATAGTGAGGCAAAGTCTGACTCTGACGATTGTGAACAACTGAAGGAAGCCATGCTAATGTTAACCAAGGCTTTCCAAAAGAAGTTTTATAAAAAGCCTAACTCCAACAGTCAGAGGTACTCGTCTGGTCCAAACAACTACAAACACAAGGAGAAAGTTGAAGAAAAAGGACCAGAAGAAAAGAAGAAGGATAGAGCCGAAGAGCCCAAGCGGGAAGAACCGATAAAGTGCTGCAACTGTGGCAGACTCGGTCACTTTGCTAAGGACTGCCGAAAATCAAAAGTCCGAAACTCCGACTATTACAATAATAAGATGCTTCTAGCCAAGCAACAAGAGGCTGGAAAAGCATTAATGGCCGAGGATGAATACTGGCTCGACCATTCGGACCAAGAATCTGAAGAAGGAGAGAAGGACGAGACAGCACACCTGTGCTTGATGGGTAAGCAGCAGTCAGAACCTGAAGCTGATTCTGATGAAGGAGATAATGAAGAGGTATGTGACTTAACTGAATCTGATTTTCTTAATCAAATGCATGCCATGATGTCTAAACTCCAAGAATTAGAGTCTAAACTGAAGCGTAAGAAAGGTGTCATTAATGAGAAAAATCAATCTATACATAAACTTAGTAATGATATTGCTGAGAAAAATGTATTAATTGAAACTTTGCACAAAAATATAGACACCAGCGCTAAAGAGAAGACTATAATTCATAAAGAGTTATCTGAAACTGTTTCAAAGTATAAAGAATGTGAGTTTAAGTCTAAAGAGCTTTCTAAAATGTACTCTTCGACTTCAAAAGAAAAGAAATCTTTAATTGAAAAGGTGAATGCTTTGGAAGAGAAATTGTATACTATGGGTCAGTCTAAACAAACCATTCATCTAATCAAACCCAAAGAGGATAAAGAGAATTGGGGACTCGGTTACGAGAACCCACAATGTCTCAAAAAGGGTAAATCTGAAGTGCCTTCTCTTTATGATTTTGGTTTTATGAAACTGGCACCTGAATACCCTGAACTTCAAGTCTTCTGGACTAAACTGTCTAAAGAGGATAAATCCAAGGAATATGCTAAAAGAAAGAACACAACTAAAGTCCAACTTCCGTTTCGTTATGAGAGGTTGAATAATAGTTATAGTTCTGATAAATCAAAATTTCTTTCAAATGACTATTTTGATATTTATTCTGTAAAAGAAATGGAGGCTAAGCCCATCGAAGGTAAGCTTTACGTCCCTCCTCTAGTTTTAGAAAGTAAAATTTCTGAACTTGAGAATACTCTTACAGAAGAAAGAATTTTGATGGACTTAGAACAAACTGTATTTTCTACAGTGTTCAAAAATACTGAGTTTTCTAAACTATCCAAGGCTTTAAAATCTTATGATAGATCTGGTTCTCTTGAAAATGAGCTTAATTTCTTAAACTCGGATGGTGTTTGAAATGATTGTGTTGCTCAATTTGACTTTACTTCCAAACTTCCTGATCATTCATCTTGTGTTGTTAATTCTTTCGGATTACCCAATGTGTTTGAAAAAGGTGAAACATCAACAAAAGTTGACAAATCAGTTTATGTGAAATCTAAGAATGCGAAAGGTAAGAAAAGAAAATCTCAGCATTCACAGAAACCGATCACTACGGCTAAGCCAAAGAAGAAGCACTCTTTTGATTCTCACCATTCTAACTCTAAAGTTTCAAATGTTTCAGATGTGAGAAAGCAAAGGCTTGGAGTTAAGTCAGCATGGATACCGAAACAGAAAATAGACGAGAAAGCTAAATCTAGTTCTAGTTTTAATTTGAATAAAAAGACTTCTAGTAAAGATGAATTAATTGTGAATGTTGCTATTTTTAAATCTAATCTTGTTGATTCTCGCAAGAAATATTCCATAAAACAATTATTCCAGTTAGCTCCTTCTAATAAAAAGTTTTCAAATTTTGGTGGATTGGATTATGCTTCTCGTAAATATTCTGATGTTTGGTTTGGTTCATATAATGTTTCATCTTATCGTTATCATTCTTCTTATCATGCTCATGGTTTTCAAAGACAAAGCGGGCCCAAATTTAAATGGGTGCCAAAATCATGTACTGACAATGTAGGACCCATTTATAAATGGGTACCTAAACCTCTTCTTTCCTGATTTGTTTTGTGCAGACCCGTCATATGTGGTACTTGGATAGCGAGTGTTCCAAGCATATGACCGGGCAGAAGAGGATGTTGTCTAATTATACGGACAAATACTGCAGCATAGTTCGTTTTGGAAATGATCAGTTTTCACCAATTCTGGGATATGGTGATGTTGTACACGAAAATGTCATGATTAAGAAGGTGAGCTACGTTGAAGGGTTAGGGCACAACCTATTCAGTATTGGCCAGTTCTGCGATAAAGACTTAGAGGTGAATTTCAAGGCCAAGACATGTTCGGTACGTACTGAAGACGGGAAAGAACTCTTGGTCGGCACTCGCAAGTCAAACCTCTACACCATCAACTTGTCAAAGGTCAAGACTGACAACCAGGTATGTCTATTATCAAAGGCCTCGATGCAACAAAGTTGGTTATGGCATCGACGGCTCTCTCACCTCAACTTTTAGTACATCAACAAGCTGGTCAGTGGAAAGCTAGTGAAAGGACTTCCTGAGCTGAAGTATGAAAAAGAACACCTGTGTGCAGCGTGTGAAAAGGGAAATATGAAGAGAGCTCCACATAAACCAAAGCCTGAACTAAGTATCAGCTCTCCATTAGAGTTGTTGCATATGGATTTATGTGGTCCTATGCGAACGCAAAGCTTAGGCGGAAAGAAGTACGTGCTACTTATCGTGGACGACTATACGCGATACACTTGGGTCAAGTTTCTACGGTCTAAAGATGAGACGTCCGAAGTTCTCATTACATTTCTGAAAATGCCCCAAGTTAATCTGCAGAAACAAGTCAAGATTCTAAGAACTGACAACGGCACAGAGTTCAAGAACAAAATAGTTGAAGCATATCTCGAATCGGTCGGGATATCACATCAATACTCTGCTGCTCGCACGCCTCAACAGAATGGAGTCGTCGAAAGGCGAAATCGTATACTTATCGAGGTCGCTCGAACTATGCTCAGCCGATCTGAATTACCTTTGTTTTTGTGGGCTGAAGCCGTATCGATTGCGTGTCACACTCAGAATCACTCCATGATACACCGCAGATTTCAGAAGACTCCGTATGCGTTAATCAACAACCGGACACCTACAATCAAATATTTTCATATATTTGGGTGTAAGTGTTATGTTCTAAACGACAGAGAGAATCTGAACAAGTTCAGTGCTAAGGCGGATGAAGGCATCTTCGTTGGTTATTCCTCTACATCTACTGCATATCGTGTTTATTTGAAGAAGTCGAAGACTGTGATCGAGAGTGTCAATGTTACATTCGATGAGGAAATGGCTTCTGAGCATGTCAGTTCAGAACCCGTAATAACCGGAGTGTTAGCTTCTGGGCCAACCAGTCCAGGACCTGCACCTCAAGAGAACAAATCAAATGGCGCTTCATCGTCTACTTCTAAATTATCTGATTTTGATTTATTATTTGAACTGTTTTACGATGAATTTCTTGGATCTAGTGTGCCTAAATCTGTTATGGTTGACAGGATGGAAGACTCGATGACTACTCAACCAACCACTTCCGATATCTCTACTGAATCCAACTCCCCGATTCGGCAAGAAGTTCCAGTTCAAATGCCTACTCCGACAGTTGAAGTTATGACCAACACCGACGAGACAGAAGTAGCTGACTCAGTAGAATGTACTGTAAGGACTAATCAATAGACTGATCAAGTTGTACCTACTGCAACTTCTGCAACTACTACTTCAACTGAAACTCCCATTCATTCTGAACCATCTGAAGGAGATAACAGTGGATTCCTAGATGTTGAAAATGATCAATCTACATCTAATCCACACCCTCATGAACATAAGTGGACCAAAGAGCACCCGATACATCAAATCATTGGAGATCCTTCAAAACCGGTGCAAACTAGGTCTGCAACATCAAATCTATATATGTATGAATCCTTTCTGAGCAAAATTGAGCCTACTCGCGTATCTGAGGCCCTTGCCGATTCAGATTGGGTTACTGCGATGCAAGATGAGCTGAATCAGTTTGAAGCACTTAAAGTCTGGAGACTCGTACCCAAACCTCAAGGTAAAACCATCATTGGTACGAAATGGGTGTTCAAAAACAAGAAAGACGAAGATGGTACCATTATCCGAAACAAAGCACGACTTGTTGCCAAGGGATATAGGCAAAAGGAAGGGATAGACTATGACGAGACTTATGCTCCAATGGCGCGTATAGAGGCAATTCGAATGTTCTTAGCCTACGCAGCCCACAAGAACTTCACCGTTTATCAAATGGACGTGAATACAACTTTTCTAAATGGAATACTCAAGGAGGAAGTCTACGTCTCGCAGCCAGAAGGGTTTGTGAATCCAGATAAGCCTAATCACGTTTACATCTTGGATAAAGCTCTTTATGGACTGAAACAAGCTCCTCGTGTCTGGTATGATATCCTATCTCAGTTATTGGTCAAGTCAGGTTTTACAAAAGGTACGGTCGATACTATTCTTTTCATTAAAAAGGATAAAGGCGATATCATTCTTATTCAAATATATGTGGATGATATTATTTTTGGTTCTACAAATCCTAAGTACTGTAAGAATTTTGCAAACCTCATGGTGTCACGTTTTCAGATGAGCATGATGGGAGAGATGAATTTCTTTCTCGGATTGCAAGTCAAACAATTTTCAACGGGGATTTTTATCAATCAATCTAAATACATTCTTGATATTCTTCGAAAGTTCAAAATGGAAAATTGTAAACCGATTGGTACCCTAATGGCACCAGGTACTAAGATTGGCACTGATCTTTCGGGAAAGGCTGTTGATGTTAGGACTTATAGAGGGATGATAGGTTCTTTAATGTATCTTACTTCTAGTAGGTCGGATATAATGTTTTCTATATGCTTATGTGCTAGATATCAGGCCAATCCTAAAGAATCCCATTTGTCTACTGTTAAGCGGATTTTCAAGTATCTGAAAGGGACTGCAGATCTTGATCTGTGGTATCCTAAAGATAATAGGTTTGAACTAACAGCTTATTCAGACGCAGATCATGTTGGTTGCATGTTAGACAGGAAGAGCATCTTGGGTCATATACAATTCCTCGGAGATAAACTCGTCAGTTGGGCATTGAAGAAGGAATTATGTGTCTCCACATCAACGGCCGAAGCAGAATATGTAGTTGTTGTTCTCAGGTCTTGTGGATAAGAACACAACTGCGAGACTATGGGTTTCATTTCAATAGAATCCCGATCTATTGTGACTCGAAGAGCGCTATTGCGATTACCGCTAACCCTGTTCAGCATACTAAGACCAAACACATAGATGTCAGGTATCACTTTATAAAAGATAATGTGGAAAAGGGAACAATTGAACTTTACTTTGTAAAAACTGATTTTCAGCTTGCAGATTTGTTCACCAAACCTTTAGACGAAAAGTGATTCAATTTTCTTGTCTCTAGGCTTGGTATGCTAAATCTTAAGACCTAATCGGTGGTTACCTATTAAAGTTTCTTATTGTGTCTTTTCATCATTTCTTTATCATTATTTCCGCAAGATATCTGCTCTTTAATAGTTTGTTCATGATCTCAGGGGGAGTGTGAGAAGTACCTCATATATGGTCAATGTTATTTTGAGGGGGAGCATATATTATGTATGCATGGTGATTACTGATAAATTGTTAGTGATGCATGATTTTAGGGGGAGCGTACAAGTCAAAGGAGTATGGCAATGACTTCTTATTACTTTTGATCAGAACTCGTACTTTAATCGTTTTACTGCTTTCTGTCATTTCAATTTCTGTGAATAAAGTTACTTTGACTAGACCTTTAGATTTTTTTTTGCAGCTTGAGAGATGCTTACAAGATCATATCTTTATGACTTTAAGCTTGACTTCGTGAGATGTAAGACTGCACTTAAAAGGTATAATTTCTTATCCTCATCTCATTTATGGTTGAAAGAAGGACAACTTTCAATCATAAGAAAACATGTTCTTAAATGTTCAAACCACTTCCCGATTCTCAAACAGATTTCTTGAATTGGAAGTGTGATTTTAAATGATTTTTGCTTCATCTATGCACTTTAACTGATAAAGTTAAATCATCTGAGCATCATATGCTTTATAGGATACCATGGGGTAAGTGTGTTAGGACTTAAAAGAAACTTCTATGGATTCACGTTAACCAGTGTCTCCTACCCAAGAAGTAAATCCTTAGTGATTGCATGTGAGGAGTCAAAAGAAATGAGTGTGGGATGTGTGATGAGAGAAATTGTAAAAGAGAGTTTGGTTAGCTGTGAGCTTAATGATAAAAAGAAAGAGGGTAAGATATCAGAGTACAAGAATATTAAACTCTGCACCAACTACTTTCTGAGCTGGGCAACCACATTACTAATGTTTCACAACTTCTTCGTGAACATTATTGAAACAGGCAACTAGCCCATGCCAACTCTTGCCATTACCCCACTTACCACTCATTTTCTTCTTAACAAGAAAATGTTTCATTTTCAAAGGGGACGCAACACATAATCTATCTGGTTTTCATTTGGAAAATCTGGATATTGAAAAGAAGGAAGTCTGCCCCACCTTCGCACTTTACTCATACACATTGAGTATGTGTTTATCTAACTGTTGTCTCAGTGGTTTACACTTTTTTAGCCTCATAAGCAATCATCATATGCTTAATTATTTCTATCACTTGCACAAATACACAAAGAATTTGTTTCTTTGTCATAACGTTCATAGAAATTTCCTTTGTGGTGTTTCGAAGATTGAATGGAAGCCCTGGGGGACTAATCATCATAAAATCTCCTTTATATTGTGTATTTGTTACACACAGTGACTTCGTGTTACTGACAGACAATTTTAACTGGTTCATTTATTGATTCAGGTGTTACCTTTCTATTTTGTCTGGATTTGCAAAGATCTGGATGCACATCTTTATGAATTGACGGATACTCAGTGGTTTTGTTTGCAAGATCAGTGGTGGAAGACATTTCTTGAAGAAAAGTTTTGATGAACTCTTTGCTCTTTTCATCAAAAAGGGGGAGAAGCGTCAACAAGAAATGGAGAGCACACAAGTTTTTGAAAGAATTTCTGAAGATATGCTGAATTGAAGATATTTTCTTTAAAGATGATTTACTGAAGCATTCCGAGCTGAAACTAGAGATAATTTCTTTCCAAGAGATTATATTCTCATCGTTTGGGGAGATTGATACATTCTGAAGACAAAGAGGGAGATTGCATCTTCTGAGCTTAAAGAGAAAGATTGAATTGCTAAATCTTTTTAGTAATGATCTTGATCCAAAGGGGGAGATTGTTAATGCACAGTTTTATTGGATTCAAGATTATCATTATCTGAAGATGAAAATCTGAAGTCAAAGCTGATAAAGTTGACTCTCAACAATTAGTCTAGGGTCCTTTGTAATAAATAGTCAAAGTTTGTTTTCGTATTTTCGTTTTTAGTCCTTTTTCCTTAAAATAGGTATTAGGTATAAATTAGTTTATTTTGTGTTAATTAGGTTAATAATAGTGGTGATTGGTGTGGGTGTTGCGCCGTATACAGAGAGAAAGAGAAAGAGAGAGATGCGGCAGAGGAGAGGAAAAACAAAGAGAAAGTTTGATCGATAAACTCTTGTAATCATTCAATTTGTTGGTATAATCAATATCAGGTTTGCATATTCTTAATGCTTATTTGTTTGCTTGATTGATTCGTTAAACAAAGGGACATACACACACACACACACACATATATATATATATATGGGTAGGTTTAAATGAAAACAACATTGTCATTGTAAATATGAGGACAAATGAGAGTGCACCACGTGTCCACACCTTTACGGGTCATTCATCAAGATTAATGTATCATTCATGATGAATAATACAACATTCACAATGAACATTCACCTCCGTTATTCATACTCAATGTGGACACCCGGGGACACGTGTCGCGCTCTCCTTTGTCCCTCAGTTCACAACCGAAAATTGGTTTTCAATTAAACTTTTATTTCTTTCTGTCTCTCTCTCTCTCACTCTCTATATATATATATGTGTGTGTGTGTGTGTTCTTGTATGGGTGAGCATAACCAGGTACCTGACCAAATTTCATGGAACCGGAACCGGAACCGGAACCGGCGGTTCTTAGAATGAAGGAACCGGAACCGCTTACATCGGCTCTTTATATTTTGGAACCGGTCCCGCAACCGCTGGGAACAGGTTCTGGTTCCGGGTACCCGGTTAACTTTTTAAGTCTAGTGCAAACTACAAAGTGCCAACTTAAAGTAATAAATACAACAAATGGTGAAAACTAATCTGATAAAAACTAACTATTACATAAATAAATTAGACACTCTCGAGTCTTGACAACAACAAAACGAGTTCCATAACATTTCACGTCAAGTTGTTAACACTTAACAAATAAAACATCATTTTATAAATTGTCTCGGCGGGTACCCAGCGGGTAACGGTTCCAAAAAAATGAGAACCGGAACCGGAACCAGTCTTAATCGGTTCCGTATTTTAGGAACCCGAACCAGAATCAATCACATCGGTTCCGGTTCCGAAACCGGTAATTCTAGTGCAGTTCCGGTTCCAAAAGCGAGTACCCAGTTCCGATGCTCACCCCCATATTCACGTGCATACAATAACTCTTCAATATTCATAAATCAATATCATATTCATTATTAATATACATTTTTACTATAAATTCATCCTGAATGTACATATTATTCATCATGAATATTTTTATCTGCTCACGTGTATACAACAATATTTCAACATTCATAAATCAGTATGATAATCGTCATGAATATATACATTTTTATTATAACATTCATCATGAATATACCTACTATTTAACACGGACATACATATTATTCATCATGAATATTTATGTATGATCTTGTTATACAATAACTCTCTAATTTTATATTAGTATGATATTTATCATAAATATTAATTTTCACCATAATATTCATCATGCAAATACATATTATTTATCATGAATGTAATACAGTTACAACTCCACATACTCTAGTTTTTTTTTTCTTTATTAGATTATCGACTGATCTCGATGAGTCTGCGATTCGTCTTAATAGATTTTCTTATCAATCTCGATAAAAGTTAAAACCGGTTGGTTATAAAGGAAAATAAACCGTCCTCATTTCTTTTTAATGCAAACAAAAAATATTAAAATGTATTTGCGTAATGAAGTTTAGAATTTCTTTAAGGATGGAAAGAGTATAAAATATGTTATGGGGAGGGCAAATAATAAGAAGATTACAAGAGAAGAGAACAAAAAGAACAACCTATCACCTAGACAAAGTCATGCCCACAAGTCACGTGAGTTAACCATGTTATACGGTGAGGAAAAATAGGGTTAATTATTTTAGTGGGTGGGACTAGACAGGTTGGTTGGTTGGGTTGGGGTAGGTTTTAAGCTTCAATGGCATTTAATTTAATTTAATTTAATTTATGTTTATTCGTAGTACGTATAATAGAAGATGGGTATATAATTAGACACGGAGAGGGAATATTGGTGTTGGGAAAACCAAATCGGCTTGCCTTTCAATGAGACCTTCACCTACGGAAATGGCAAATACCGTCATGAATTGCTACTCTTGCGTTTTACGATGGAAATAAGCTGTCGCTTTTTGTAGTATTAATTGATTGTAAAGAAACTATTATATATGCTATTTATTTTATTAGTGTTCTGTTTTTATAACGACTTACTTAGTAACCAATTAAGCAACTCATAAATGTAAGATTCGATATCACAACCTCTATGTTTAATTAAACTAAACAAGTTCTCACCATTTAAAGATATCAAAGGACTTTATTGATCATGGTCTTCAAGCCTCTCTATAGGTGTGGCTGAAAGGCTTCATATCTAAAGTACTATGATAGCATATGTAAAAAACTGGAATTTTTATGACAATATATTCGTATTTCGACAGTCATGAATCTAACCTCTATCTACCGACAGTGTATATTGTTAGCTCATTATGTTGATAGATGGCTCATATATATGTAGAAGAATGAAGACAAGGGGCACAGGGGTAAAACGAAGTTAAAATCACAACTGCAGAAATGAAAATTGGCATGGTGGGGTGCTCCCTTTGATATTTCCACTTTCTGCTTCCTGCAAGTCTTTAATTAAATGGCCCCCGTACCCTAGCCCTCTTTCATCCTTTCTATTTAGGAATACCACTTAATTTGGGAGGACATCAATTCCCCAAAAGATATGAAAGGAAAACATTAAAGAATATTCCTAAAAAAGGGATAAAAAGACCTTAAAAGAATAATATCTAGTTTGTATATGAAAAGCATTTTTAAGCATGTTAAAAGATTGTTTTCATCTTAAGAATACAATATAAGTTCATATGGAACCAAGTTTTGAATCTAAATGGAAGTATTGTGGAATAGATCATGAGACCAAAACAATTACATATAGCATTTTATTTCTCTCATAAAACTTGTAATGTACACATGGGGTATTACTTGTAATGTTTAACTTATAAGCAAATTTGAATTTATATATATGACTTATTTGTTGGGGACAGGTTCAAACGAGAAATTAAACATTTTGCAAGAAGGCGAGAAATGCTTAATCATATATGATACACAAGTTTAATCATATATGATTAAACACATGTTATATTAGCAATACATAGACGTTTAATCATACATGATTAAACACACCTACCAGCCGTGTAATCATATATGATTAAACATTTCTCCCTCTATTTGTTGGTTACGATAAATATATTTATTTTGGTATAATTATTATGAAATGTTTTTTTATAGAAAAACATGAAATGGTTTGTAAGAAATTATAAAACTATCAATTTTTATGAGTTTTATTCCAAGCTTTTGTTTTCCCGAGTTCCAAGCATTCTTTTTGCAGAGGCACCACTAACTCTCCTGCTTAACTATCACCTTCATACTGATCTATCTCTGGCTCTCTGCTCATATAATCAATCTTTTTCCCTTCCTTTTCACTAACTTTTCCTTCGATATCTGCAATCTTCATCCCCCTCCATAAATCTGAAAAATAAATTAAATTACCTTTCTTTTTCTTTTTCTGCTCACCTCTTACAGAAAGCCTTCCCTTTCTCCGATTCTTCGTCAAACCTCAAACCTAACCTACTACTACTAATCTACTACTGATAAAAGCCTAGACAGTCTTTACTACTGATAAGGCCTAGACCCCCCCCCCCCCCCCCTCTTTTTTCTATCTCTCTCTATCTCTCTCTATCTCTCAAAGACCATGCAAAGGTTAATCATAAGGCACTCATGATATAATCACAACTTAAAAAGCCTTTTCTTAAACATCATCCAATCTGTCTCTTTTTTCCTTTTCTTAATATTTCGTTTGATATTCATTTCAAATCCATGTTTCTCGCTTCAAGAACTACTCCAATGACAAGTGGTATTGCAGCTACAACTTTACCTGATCTATCCTTACAGATCAGCCCTCCAGCTGCTGATTGTATCAAGAAGCCAACCTGCAGCTCCACCACCACTGACTCGAACAGCAGTGGCAGCGATTTAAGTCATGAAAACGGCTTCAATGTCTTCAACCATCAGTACTACCCGCCAGTATCGGATATGGGATGTTTGGGACTCCAGATTCATCAGCCTCGCCTGAGCTTGGGGCTCGAGATGGCAGCTTTCAATCCTCCTCCCCTAGATGGTCATCCCACGTTACCTTTGCAACTACAAAGAAATAGTCTTCTTCTTCAACATCAGTATGGCAACCAACATTATCATCAACCTCAAATATACGTTCAGGAGTTAAAGAGAAATTCAAGGATGGGTAGCCGTGTTAGAAGGATCGTTAGGGCTCCTCGTATGAGATGGACTTCGACTCTACATGCTCACTTCGTTCATGCCGTTCAGCTCCTTGGTGGCCATGAAAGTAAGTTTCTTAGATTCATATATGTGCATATTTTGTTTCTCCTCCTCAACTTTCTGACTTTTGTTTAATGTTGACTTCATTAAACTTGTTCCAAAGAGTTCAGCCGAGTGGATTCATTTCAGTTAATTATAAGTAATTCGGTGCTACTTTTGTAAAATGTGGCAGGAGCAACTCCTAAATCAGTGCTAGAGTTGATGAATGTGAAGGACCTAACTCTTGCCCATGTGAAGAGTCATCTTCAGGTGGGTATCATCCTTCTTCTTATCTGATTTCTTGTGTCTAACACTTGTCCTCTTCTTTTCTTGTAAAAGATCAAACTTTGAGTGTCATCCGGTCCTTCAATCCAAGAGTCATCTTATGAACATATATAATTGTTGTCATTGTCTGTCCGAGGGATAGGGGAAATCTTTTTTACATACATTTTTTTTTGTACATTCTGATCATGAAACTGATAACCTTCTTGTGGTTTAGAAAGTAGTGACTTTACTAATGAAAAAATAGTATAGAAATATGAGAGAGAGAGAGAGAGAGAGAGAGAGGTAAAGGAGCATAAATGCATGTCCCCATATTTGAGCTTAAAATTTGCTATGAAAAAGGAGGCAGTGGGAGGAGAATGAAGCAAGAGGAACAAGGACATAAGGCATCTAAAAAAGGGTGATATTTTTCTCACAGTTATAATTACTAACACATCTTTTGTGGGATATATTCATGCAGATGTATAGAACAGTGAAGAGCACTGACAAAGGAGCAGGTACTAGATTTTTGGATCTTTGTTTCTATAAGGACCCCCATGCATCATATATTTATCTTAATTGGTTAAGATAATATAGGATTGGAAATTTACGATATAAGACCAATACATACAGTCCCCATTCGAATTATTATTGTCTGTCCCACTGATAACAAGCCACAGAAAATTGATGGGTGCTGTATGAACGTGTTTGCAGCTGGAGTTGCGGATATGGGTATGATAAATCCAAGGACTCCAAGGACATTACTTCAAACGGCTAGAGACATTTCAACGTTTGATGATAAAATTGATGACAACAACAACTCCAACCTGCACCGATCTCATAATTATTTTCACCCATCACGACCAACTACACTACAAACATCTCAGAGGTTAGTGTGTGCGTGAGTGGCACAGATCAGTACATATCTGCAGTCTTCTATTCCTCTGCAACTTTTGTTCTTTCCTCCTATCTTATTTGTTCATCATCATTACTTGTTTGAACTTAATTACTAACAGATATGATGCCAATTTGACTTACAGAAAAAAGGCATCTAATAAGTGCTCTGCGGAAAAACACACATAATTGCATAATGTTTGTTGATGAATCAATACTGTGTTGATCTAGCAAGCACCTTGCCTTTCTTTCTTGACAGTGAAAATTTAAAAACGAAGTGGTAAATTTATTGGAGAATTTCAATTAGGATTTTTGTATATAAAATATCAAAACAATTTTATTTAAATTTCTAGATCTTTTCCATGTTTAAAAATAATAATATTCTTTACAAAAGAACTAGAATGGCATATCCAATGGATGTTGAATTGCGAATGTGAAGGATCTCGAGGAAAATTAAAAGTCAAGGGAAATTGCACAAATTTCTGAGTCATTGGTAGTTCTCTATGGTGACATTTGGGGAATATTTATCCCTTAGTCATGCTATGCATTTATAAAACTAGAATTAGTATACATAATTTAAGTTAGGGTATATAAGTTTTCTTTTTTCTTTTTCTTTTTTTTTAAAATAAAAGGAAGCTAGGGTATCTATCATAATGTCTCTTCTGTATGTATCTTACAGTTGTTTAAATTAGAGCTGCTAGAACATTTAATGTAAAAGACATTGGCTGGCCTTTGTTGACCTAATTGTTTCTGGACGGCAATTGATAGCCATCAAATATCTCAGCCCGACATGAGGTTAAAAGTTCCTTTAATTAATGATAACTCAGAAACACCTAATTCCATAATTTATTTGAAATGTTTTATTCACGAGTCCTGAAAAATTGAAAAGAAAAATACATTTTTAGCTTCGACATCTCTTCTTCCAAAATCGACCCCATTCAGTGTAATTTTACCACCATTGGTGCTTCTGGTCTAACATATCCTATACTTAATCTATTCATTGGTTAATGAACTAATAATTATTAAGTGTACAGATAAATATGAACAACCAAATTACCATGTGAATCTGGGAATATTTATTTGTTTGGTAAAAGTAATGGGAGTTGATTGTGGGTCATCTCTACTTCTCTGGTACCAGTGTTACATTAATATTTGCCTCGAGTCTAAGTACTTGTAGCTAGTATTTCCCTAAGCTATCTAATCAACGCTTATAGCATAACAATACTAAAAAATGGAAAAAGAAACGTTTTTATATAATTATATATATAGCATAATATAATTTGAATATTTTGATGAAATCTTTTTTGAGATGATATTACAAACGTCAACATTATTTCTTATACAATTTTGGTGTTTTCCTTTCGTGTTATATATATATATATATATATGTGTATGTATCATCTCGCACTCTCGTTACTAAATATACAATTTTAAACAGAGGGTTGTGGTCATTGTCGATGGATACATATGATTCAAGCTTCTCGAGCCAAGAATATACGCCAAATTGTTCTACACTTGGAGCAATTGATATTAAGGTACGAGTGTAATAAGCACTGTTTTCAAGTTGTGATGCATACATGCATGTATATATATATATATATATATATATGTTTGTGCGTGTATATATTGTATATACATCCATCTTGATTATTAATTGTTTTTAATGATCCATTTCTTGTTTTTCTCTAGGTTGACGAAAGTGGGGCATCCTTACACTTGTCAGAGAAGGATAGGAAGTTGGAAAATAATGGTAGCATCAAGTCTTCAAATTCAAATAGGTTGCCGAATCTTGAGTTCACCCTCGGAAGGCCAGGCCGGCAAATGGACGAATGGATCCTCGAATGAAAATGAATTCATTACTCCTTTTAATTTGACTAATAACACAGTAGTATTGGATATCTAAGAGGTGAAGAAGTGTTTAATGTTGCTTTGCTCCGGCCATTTGTGTTAACCTTTGACAATTTTGTATCATTTAGCGTAGAGGTGAAAATGGGTTGATGAAAGTAGGTATCAAACGAATAGTAACCTGGCTTTCACAGCCTTAGATTTCTAATTATTGCTATGAGCTATTAACTTCTCCGAAATTGGTATGGTGTTTTGTGGATATGAACTCCATTTAGCCACAAATAATCCAACGTTAAAATTTTAGTTTAGAAGTCAAATTCAAATCTGTAAGATCATGTCAAAACACATTTCTAATACTAAAAGCATAATGACACAAACATCATGATGTATCTCGGTTCTAATAGCGAGAACACAAATTCTCAATTTTCGTTCGATTCTTTGTTTGTTTCTATCTATTTTATGATTTTATGCGGTTTTTAAGAGAAAGAGCTAGTCATTGGTTGGATATTATAGTTTAATGAAGTATTATGTTTTATTAGTAGGGTTCAACGTTCATCCTGTACTTGAACGTGTTTATTAGTTCATACGTAAAGCTCTATGAAAGTTGTGTGTATGCAGTAATAAGTTGAAAATGTTTATAATATAGTATGTATATACTATCATGAGAATATACTCGTGATCGATGTTTTGAAAAGTAGGAAAAAATATATTGATATGTGTGTCAAATTAAAAAACTAAAATACTTGTGTTTTGATTTAATTTATTTAATTAATAACTTTAACATAATTTATGTTTCTTTAAAAATGAGGTGAATTTATAAAGCTTATCAGTTAGTTTTATGAATATTTATAAAGTCATATGTGTGTTATAATAACTTTGAATTTTTAAATATTTGCATCAATAAATACTTGATACTTAATTAGTTGTTTTAGAAGTTTTTGCCAAATCCTATATGATACAATTTAGATTAGTTTAATGTAAAAAACAAATTGATATGTTGCTAACGATATATGCTTTCAATATATATAACCCAATCATCAATAAACCATAACAACCACAATATGAAAATAAAGCAAATAAAAGGGAGAGGGTGACACCATAATTTTACGTCAAAATATGGAAATGTGAAAACCATAGGTGAAGGATACTGAGAACTGAACCGGTGTTAACTTGTTGCTTACAATGGCATATATTACAGCATCACTGGGAAAGAAATGAAGAAATGATATAGTTAGTTCGTCTTGAAATAGAAGCTAGAACATCATGAGTGTTACCAGAGGTGGAGCCACCTTAGCATAAGAAGGTGTAGTGGCACCCCCACACCCTTTTTAATTTTATTTTATGTGTATTAGTTTTAAGGTCTAATTTTTAAAATGTAATGGATTGGACCCCTTCTCCCCCTAATAATATTTTCAGTTTTTATGTATCTGTTTTTTCCTTGCCTCTCCGAGTATCAACACTTTCACAAAAACAAAACAAAAGAAATGCTTGCTCTATTTGTTTGTATAGATATAGATATAGTTATTTTGTTTAGGCCACCCATGTTTTTCAACTATTTCTTACAACTATATATTAAAAACACATATATAATAAAAAGGGTTTCTCAACCTTGACATCATGAATTTTCTTACATTTTTTCTACGCACACCCAAGTAAAAATTTCTAGCTCCGCTGTTGAGTGTTACCTACTTAAATACCATAATTTGGAAATATAACTCGTTACTCAAGGTATGTGATTGGACATACGACGTAGGGTTGCATAACCAAGTTGCATGGTTCTTTGAAACAACCATCTACGACTAGTTGTCGCTTCAGTGCACTACTAGCTAGTAGAGACCAGTGATGCTCACTTACACCATAATTGACCAAATCCCATAAAACACTACTAAAATTAATCGTATTACCGACGGTTGTAACAGTCGGTAAACCGTCAGAAAAAGGATTTAGCGACGGTTTTTTGACGGGAATGACCATTGGTAAAAAGCTGGTCGGTAATATTTAGCTACAGCTTTCTGACGACAACTACCGACAGCTTATCGACGGTTCCAGTTACCGACGGTATTTACCTATTAAAAATAAATATAAAATAAAATGAAAAAACCAACCGTCGGTAAGCCGTCGGTATATCACTAATTTTATTGACGGTTTTCCGACGACTTATTAAAAATAAAATTAAAAAGATATCGTTGGTGGGCCGTCGGTAAATACCGACTTTTTTTTGCCGTCGGTAATTGCCGTCGGTATTTCACAATTTTCTAGTAGTGAAATGTACCATAGTCCACTAAATGACTGCCAATTTATGCCCCCAACTTCAGGTCGCATGGCTAAGTCAAATATTGGATTTAAGGCATTTTAACAATATCCACATTTTTACTTCAATTCTAACAAAAGAAAAGTAGCAAATCCACCAACCTTAATCTTCAAACGTATATCAAAAGATAAAGATCGATATCAAAGTTAACAATTGATATAGGCATACTTCCTTCTTCAAAATCCCCAAAGGCTTAATTATGTCTCAAAGCTTCAACCAAGTCCAAACATAGCTCAAACTTCGTTCCCAAAAATAGCTTTGTCAACATAGCAACAAGATTCTCATTTATGTTAATTAATCATCACCAAAAACAACTTCTAGGACATAATGATATTGAACATCTATGTATTTGGTTTTATCATGAAATATTTGAGCGATGGTTAAACAAATGACAGTTTGATTATCGTCAAATACCTCTTGAACCTTCAAACCTTCACTTAGGGGCTGTCTGGCAGTTGCTGAATGGTTTAGTGCAGAATGATTAAGTGGTCAGAATGATTAAGAGACTTCTATGATATAGTGTAAAATGAAATATGGGTATTTGCTAATTGTTCATAATGAAATCAGGGCGCTTAATGGTTAAGGGAGGGTCACGATACAAAATGATTCAGAGGATTTTGGAACCATTAAGAGGGAGACAATTTTTTTTGCCAAACAAGATTTACCTTTTAGCGATTCAGAGGTTGTCTCTTAATGGAACCATTAAGAGGTAAACAAACAACCCCTTAGTTCACCAAACAGTCAGGGTCGCTTAACTGTTAGGCTATGGAGGCAATCACTACAAAACAAATGACTTTACCCACAAAAATTACCTAGGGAATAATTACTACAGATCACCCATAAAATACCAATTCAATGGTTCCGACGATCACCCTTGGATCACCCACAAAATCCTTGGGTTATCTTTCACTAATTTGGATTTTCCACCAACAATTTTTCCACCAACTTTTGTCACGGTTTTATGACGAAATATCCCCTAGTGACGGATTTCCAGAAAAAATTTCGTAAGTACAAATCTTCCATTTAGTACTGAATAACCAAATGACTCATAATGACAGAAGGCTCACTTCTTAAGATGTATTAAGTGTATTATTTATAGTCATTAATTAATGATTTGTATCAAGTTTTCTCATTTGTTTTTCCTAGAAAAAAAAAAACAACCGTAATATGTTTTTTATTTGCTTATCTTTTATTAATATATACTTACCTGAACTACTTATTCTATTATATTTCATACATCTTTTTTTATTCTTCACTTTGTTAAAATAAAAGTCAGAAAATAAAGTTTGAAAAGTTTACAAATTACTTGATAATATCATTGTAGGGTTTTAAAAGATTTTGTAACCACGAAAACGCAACGAAAAAAATCATTTAAAGTCCGATAGATACATTAAGGCCTAATTGAATCCTTTAAAGCCCAATTGATCCATTAAGGCGCAATGAAACCCTTTAAATGCCAATAAAACCGATTAAAGCCCAATATATACTTTAAGTTCCAATGAAACCCTTTAAACCCCAATGGAACCCTTTAAAGCCCGATAGATCCGTTAAGTCCCAATGAAACTCATTAAAGCCCAATAGAACATTTTAAAGCCCGATAGATCCATTAAAGCCCAACGAAACCCTTTAAATGTCAATAGAAATTAACGATTAAAGCCCAATAGATACATTACGTTCCAATGAAACCCTTTAAACCCCAATGGAACCCTTTAAAGCCCGATAGATCCATTAAGTCCCAATGAAACCCTTTAAAGCCTAATAGAATCCTTTAAAGCCCGATAGATACACTAAGGCCCGATAGATACATTAAAGCCCAATAGATCCATTAAGGCCCAATGAAACCCTTTAAATGCCAATAGAACCGATTAAAGCCCAATAGATACATTAAGTTCCAATGAAACCCTTTAAACCATAATGGAACCCTTTAAAGCCTGATAGATCCGTCACGTCCCAATGAAACCCTTTAAAGCCCAATAAAACATTTTAAAGCCCGATAGATCCATTAAAGCCCAATGAAACCCTTTAAATGTCAATATAAATGATTAAAGCCCAATAGATACATTAAGTTCCAATGTGTTATTCCCAGATTCTAGTTTCTAATCACAATTAATCAAACAAACAAGATTTATCAATCAATTACCTGTTTGATTTCTCTTTCAGATTCCACAATTACAACTTTCTCTCTCTAGAACTCTCTCTCTCTCTACAGATCTCTCTCCAACGAATTCTCTCTCTCTCTCAGATTCTCTATCAGACTTGTTATTACAACTAAAACAGAAATAAAAGGTATTTATACCTACAACTAAAATACAAAGAAATTAAAAACAAATACTTTGACTTTTATTACAAATAGACTTTCACTTTGATGAATGTTGACTTTCTCAGCTTTGACTTCCTACACTTTGACCTTCAGTCTTCTTGATCTTGTATCCAACAAATTTATGCTCTAACAATCTCCCCCTTTGGATTCAAGATCACTATTAAAAGATTTAGCAATTCAGTCTTCACTTTAAGCCCTGTCAGTACAATCTCCCCTTTTTCTTTGACGGTATTCTTTCCAAAACAGTCTTCAAATGATTAACAACCTTCTCAAAACTTTCAAAAAATACTTTCAGACTTTGGAAAGAAATTATCTTCAGAACCAGCTCGGATTGCTTTAGCAAATAATCTTCAAAGAAAATTTCCTCAAAAATCAGCACATCTTCAGAAATTCTTTGATCTTCTTCAAATCTTTTCTTTGAATCTTCTGACTTGGACATCTCTATAAAAAATTATCTCTCAAAACTTTATCATTTCTTGATACCATATCCCCCTTTTTGATGATTTGAGCATCTATATCATCAAAACTTTTAGCAAGAAATGTCATTGACCATTCTGATCTGTCCAAGAGCCTCTGATTCTGTGATCCATAACCAAGTATTCATCTAGATCTTCGCAAATCCAGACAAAATAAGAACATGTAACTCCTGAATCAACAAATGAATCAGTTAAGATGCCTGTCAGTAACACAAAGTCACTGTGTGTAACAAATACACAATACTAAGCTCACTACTAACCAAACTCTCTTTTCCATTTTACCTCATTACACCCACACTCATTTCTTTTAGACTCCTCACACTCAATCTCTATAGATTAACTTCTTGGGTAGAAATCACTGGTTAACGTGATTTCATAGAAGTTCATTTAAGTCCTAGCACAAAGAACCCATATTTCCTATAAAGCATAAGTTGCTCAAATGTTTTAACTTTATCAGTTAAAGTGCATAGACAAATGTCAGATGAATGTATGCTCAGAAAATATAATCATGAAGATTTGAGCATTTTTAGACATTGAAGTATTTTCAAACAAGTATACTGAATGAATGAACATGAATGCAACAGACTTGTTTGAAAATCTGACATTGTATGAAAATGATCAGAAATGAAATGATATAGCAATTAAGGCTTATGGTAAAAAATAAAGGATATTGTCTATACGAAACAAAAATATAGACATTCTCGAAATGACGTTTCGAAATGAAATATCGCTCAAAATTATTTGAAGTACAAGCGGGGTGTCTTACCATCGAAAAATTGTTTCAATTTAGAGACATGGTAAGAACAATTTGATCAAAAATTAAACCGATGTGTGTGAATACTTGAAAGTATGTAGAAAAGACAATACGCAAGTATTTATCTTTGGAAACACACGGTTTGTTTATCAATTAAGCACAAAAATAAAATGAAAACATTTAAAATCACACTTCCAAATTATAAAATCTGTTTAAGAATCGGGAAGTGGTTTGAACATTTCAGAACATGTTTTCTATATCTGAAAGTTGTCCTTCTTTCAGATATATTTGAGATTAATATAAGAAATTTACCTTTTAGCTTTGTCTTAAATCTCATGAAGTCAAGCTTAAGTCAAAATAATATGATCTTTTAAGCTTCTCTCATCCTGCACAAGTCTCAAAGTCTAGTCAAAGCAACTTTATTCACAAATTTATTTGAATGTAAAAGACATAAAGCAATAAAACGATTAAAGTACGAGTTCTGATTTGAAATAATCAGAAATCATAGTCTTACTCCTTTTGATATTATATGCTCCCCGTAAAATCATGCATCACAAAAATTTGTCAGTTAATCAAAATCACCTTACTGATCGTTATGTTGTCTTGAATGATGTCACCATATCCTAAGATTGGTGAAAGCTGATCATTTTCAAATCTGACATTTCCACTGAATTTCTCTGTATAATTAGACAATAAAGCTTTTTGCCCAGTCATATGCTTGGAACATCCACTGTCCAAGTACCACATATGCCGGGTCTGCAAGAGAAATCAGGAAACAACAATTTTAGGTACCCATTTAAAAACGGGTCCTAACATATTAGCACAAGATTTTGGTATCCATTCTCTGTCCTTTTGAAAACCTTTAAAAATATTTAATCTCGAAGAATAAACATGATAAGATCCATACCAATTAGAAGAATTATGAGAATAAGCAAAATCATTTCTCCGATAATGATAAGATTTAGTAGTAATAGGAGATAATTGAATCAATTGCTTTATTGAATAACGCTTGTAAGAAGTTACAAGGTTTTGTTTATGAGAAGCATATTGACCAACTACATCAGAATCACTACTATCAGATCTAGTACAAGAATTATCAGAAACTGATTCAGTTATCTCATCATCCTTCCTTTTTGGTCGCCATTCGGTTCGAGATTTCGACCTTTTCTTTCTTATATCTGAAACAAAAGATTTAGATTTATTAGGAAAGTCAGATTTCTGAGATTGATTTTTCTTGCGTTTACCAGTGTTATTCTTGTTCTATGAATGTTGTTTCTTATGTTTCTTACCATTAGCATAGTAATCAGCATTCCCAGAAACTGATTCACCAACCTTAGTTGATGATTCACCTTTCTCATGTACACTTGGTAAAACTTTTCCATTTATGATAAAAGTAGAATGATTTGGAAGTTGAGCAGTAAAGTCAAACATATCAATTTCCTCGATACACCCTTCATCAGAATTTAGAAAATCATTTGCAGACTCAAATAGATCATCAAAATCAGTCTTAGAAGTTTGAGGTACTTTTGAAGATGTAAAACACACTTTAGATTTGCAAATAAAATCTGTGTTCTTTAATACTGTAGAAAATACGTTTTGTGTTAGATCACTCAAAATTCTTTGATCAGATAAAATATTTTCTAACTCAATTATTTTGCTCTCTAAGACAAGTGGAGGTACATAAATTTTGGCTTGAACAGGTTTTGCCTCCATCTCAGTCGAAGAATAACTAGCAAAATAATCAGTTGAAAGAAATTTTGGTGTTTTAGAAAGATAACTATCATTCAGTCTTTCATAACAGAATGGTAGTTGCATTTTCTTCAAATTCATTCTTTTCTCATCTTCTTTTTCCTCAACTTCTTTTGATGCTTTGGTGATAAATTTGGGTTTCAAATGAGGATATTCATCAGCCGCATACATATAATTTGCATTATATAGACCTGGCTGTTTCCTGATAGCTTTTTCTAAGTAATGAGGATTATCAAACCCTAATCCCCATTTTTCTTTAAAATCAGCATCTTCATCAGGTGTATTCAAAAAAATAGTTTGATCTGTTTGGCCTCTAAGATACAATTTTTTTTCCAAACCATTTACCCTTTTCTCTAGAGTCTTGATCTCAACCTACAGTTTAAACGATTTTAGAACACATTCTTGTTTTTCAGAATCAGATTTAAACAATTGTTTTTGCAATTCAGAAATCTTACTTTCAAAACAATCTTTTTCATTTTGAAAAACAGAAGCAGATTTGCGTAGAGAATCAATTAAATCTTTGTTCTCAATAACTGACGTGTTGAGCTCAAAGACCTTTTCATTTCTCCTAGCAACTCTGTCTTTTTCCTTTTTCAATTTATTTTGAAGATCTTGAAGTTCGACCCTCATGGCTTCCATTTTGGTCATGAAATCATTTTCAGTTAAGTTCATTACCTCATCAGCAGTCTCATCATCTGAATCGTCATCTTTCACTTCTTTTCCCATCAAGCATAGATGAGCAGTCTCTTCTTGTTCTTCCTTATCAGAATGATCCAACCAGTATTCATCTTCAGCCATTAATGCCTTGCAGCTTCTTGTTGTTTGGCCAAGAGCAATTTGTTTTGATAATATTCTGAGTTGCGAACCTTTGGCTTCCGACATTCTTTTGCATAATGTCCGAACTTGCCACAATTGTAGCATTTGATCAGATCATTAGTCGTCTTTTTTTTCAGTACTTGTGTAATCATTTACATACTTCTTCTTTTCTTCTGGCTTTTTCTCAATCATTCTATTTCCTTCCACTCTTTCTCTATGCTCGTGGTTCTTTGAGCTTGATGAAGAATATCTCTGAGAATTGGATCCTGGCTTCTTGTAGAACTTCTTTTGGAAATCACGGGTTAACAGTAGCATAGCCTGCTTGAGACTTTCTCCATCATCTCCATCAGATTCAGACTCAGATTCAGAACTAAATACCACTGTCTTCTTCTTATTCTTCTTCTCTTTCTTTTCTTTCTCTTTCTCTCCAGCCACTAATGCTATAGGATCAACAGCTTTCTCAACTTTTTTTTTCTCAGCTATTTTCTCTTCTACCTCTTCTTCATTCTGTCCCAGAGTCTCGTAGACTTCATGTAGAGGTATTTCGCTCAAATCCTTCATTTGTTTCATCCTTCGCGTGTGCTCTTTCCATTCAGGTTGCAATATGCTGAGAAACTTTACATTGTTCTCAATCTGTTGCTTGTTGACCTTGTTCTTGGAAAGCTCATTCAGAAGCAGCACAAACCTATCATAGGTTTCCTCCAAGCTTTCATTTTCTTTTGCTCAAATTCTTCGTAGCTGTTTATGCAGTTAGCTACCTTCATTTGGTTTCCAACTCTAGAACCCAACATCATTTTTCATAATTGATCCCACATTGATTTGGCAGTTTCATTGTAGCTATCCATTTTCACATATATCTCATTTGTCATGCTTTGTAAAAGCAAAGATCTGGCTTGTTTATCAGCATCAAACCTTTTCTTCTGTTCATCAGAAAAACTAGCATACTTTTTATCCACTCTCCTTGTTCTCGGAGCTCCATCTGAATCATTACCACCAGCAGGAATCTCCTCAGTAGGTTTCTTCATTGGACCTTCTGTGATAGATTTCAGAATGTTCTCTCCATTTGATTGTCTATCAACAAAGTCCAAAAATCTATCTCTCCATTGTTCATATTCTCCTTTGAACAGCACCGGAGGCTTGACATCAGTTCCAATTGAGAGAGCGTCTCTGGAAGTCATCCTGTATGTACCTGTTTGAAAAATATGCAATAAGAAACTAGAACTGATCGTTAGTCTAAAATATGATATCACAAAAATACAAGAAATTTTGAAATAGAAATTCAGGAATTTTGATCACAATCAGAATTATGTCCCCCTAAGCAGACTTAGCACGGGGGTCCCGCTAAGTTTTGAAAATTTTGACTAAGTACACAAACTTGCAAGTCACTGTTAAAGCTTAAAACTCGCAGGCGCTGAAACTCGCAAACCACTATTCAAAGTGAAACTCGCAGATCAAAAGAACTCGCTGAAACTCGCAGATAGCAGCGTGCGCGTTTCCTGAACTCGCAAGTGCCTACTTGCGCGTTTTGAACAAACTCGCAGATCGAAAGAACTCGCAGATCACTATTCACGATGAAACTCGCTAACTGAGGCGTGCGTGTTTCCAAAACTCGCTAGTCAATGCTTGCGCGTTTTAACAAAACTCGCTAGCTATTCATGCGTGTTCCAACACTTAGAAATTTTTCCTGAAATTTCAAATTCGCACGTCGAATGAACTCGCAAACCACTGTTTCAGCTCAAACTCGCACCCTTTGATTAGAGCGTTTGAAGAACTCGCTAACCACTACGTGCGCGTTCTGATCCTTAGAAAAATTTCCAACTTTTCCAAACTCGCAGACTTCTATCAGCGAGTTTCTAGAACTCGCAGATAATTCCTTGCGCGTTTGAGACCAAAATCAATCCTTCGACTTGCGCGTTCTTGCGGATGAATCTTGCGCGTTTGATCGATGAACTTGCGCGTTCTGGAGATCTAGCGCGTTCTTCAGAATATCGACCAAATATCAACTTTTCTCACTGAAATCGATCCAAACCCTGTCCAATTGTCTAGAAACTTTGTATTGATACTCGATTACAATATTAGAACCGATTACAACTTAATAATTTCACAAGCAAACATTCACACTACAAAATGAATGATGAAACAGTGTGTTAACTCGTGAAAAAAAAATCGACAAAAACCAAAATTACAAGTCAATTACAGTGCAATTCTGAAATTAAAGTACATAAACTCGATCTATTACACTTTTCGAACAAATCCTAATCAAATTCTGCTCCAAAAACACATTAAAAATCAAAAACTTGATTCTCTGTTCAAGAACAGTGACGAACCAACACTTTCTTGGATTTCATGATCTGATTTCACTTTGGATCTGCTCTGATACCAATTTTCTATTCCCAGATTCTAGTTTCTAATCACAATTAATCAAACAAACAAGATTTATCAATCAATTACCTGTTTGATTTCTCTTTCAGATTCCACAATTACAACTTTCTCTCTCTAGAACTTTCTCTCTCTCTACAGATCTCTCTCCAACGAATTCTCTCTCTCTCAGATTCTCTATCAGACTTGTTATTACAACTAAAACAGAAATACAAGGTATTTATACCTACAACTAAAATACAAAGAAATTAAAAACAAATACTTTGACTTTTATTACAAATAGACTTTGACTTTGATGAATGTTGACTTTCTCAGCTTTGACTTCTTACACTTTGACCTTCAGTCTTCTTGATCTTGTATCCAACAAATTTATGCTTTAACACAATGAAATCCTTTAAACCCCAATGGAACCCTTTAAGCCCGATAGATCCATTAAGGCCCAATTTAAAGCCCAATGCAACCTTTTAAAACCAGTAGAATTAATTAAAACCCAATATATCCATTAACACATACACATGCATACATATAACACAAAATGAGAAAATAAGAAAAATAAAAAATGTCGTCGCTAATCCGTCGCTAAGAAAAAATAAAAAATTCCGACGGGTAAGTAGGGTATCGTTCTTCTCAGCGAGTCAGTGCTTAAATAAACGATTTGTATTAAAACCAATTGCACGTATGTCACCAAGATTGACTACTCAATTTATCGATTAAGCTTAATATAATCTAACTAAAACCGAAATCTAAATATTACAAATAGCATTACTTCAACAGGTTTTGGATTGAGAATTGAATTAAACTATTACACAAATAAAATTAAAACCGAATACGAAATCATTCAAAACGAACAATATTTGTCACATATCGTTCTCAATGAAAAATTCGTATAAACTTTATTAAAAACTAGAAAATTAATATCATCACTATCACTAACCATTCAACGTTCTCAATTATAATAAAAAGCCATAAACTTTATCCAAGAAATATAATCCAACGTTATCAATAACGAACAATATCAATAGGAAACAACTCAAACCTTTTTCTAAAACCAAACTAAAATTAACAAATATAATTTACTAAAAGAATTACTTGGAAGAAACCTCAAACCTCAATCAGGGGCGGAACATAAGCTTCCAAACCGCAGGGCCGGAGCTAATATATTATACAATTTCGAAAATACAAAAAATACATTATCCAAAGTTATAACGTAGTAAAAACTCTAAAACTAGACGTTAAATATGAAAATATCAAACATCGCTTATTAAAGTGGAACCCGTCGAACTTTCGCATGTGCAAAATGTTAAACATTGCTTAGTAATTTTTCGTCTGTGCCCCCACCAACCAAAAAACCAAATAAAGTACCATGAAATCAACTAAAAAACCAAAAAAGTCTCTCGAAATCAAGCACATAAAACAAAAAAATCCCTCAAAATCGACAAAAAAAAAACTTAAAAATCCCTCGAAATCAAATAAAAAACTTTAAAGATTCCTCGAAACTGTGGAATTAGGCTAAAAACACATCGGACGATTTTGCGGGACTGAAGAGAGCAATAAGTTAATCAGGTTCAAGTAATTAATTGGAGATAATAAAGCAAAATTAAAGTTGTTCTAAGTCTCAACTACATCTCTAAGGAAATCTCAAACTCGAATCTTCATAGTCGTATTGTAACACCCCTAAAATTTGAAAATAACAGAAAATTAAAACTTCCAAAATTTCCTTAAGTACATAGCTCGAAATAACTAATATCTAAAGTTTATAAAAGAAGAAACATTACAACATGTATCAGAGTTCTAACGGAACTATCTAGTCCAACAAACGGGGACAAAGTCTGTCGAGTGTTACTAAAACCACCAAATCTGTTATCTTCTCAAAACCGGATACCTCTCTAAAGCTATCTTACCGGAACTTCTACCAACCTCCACTCGTCACTCAAATTCATCTAAGACCTGATATACATGTCGATAAGTAAAAGTGTTAGGCTTAACGCCTACTAAGTTAAAGCAGTTTTCATCATGTAAATCATAAACGAATATTTTACTCCAAATACGGTCGTCCCTGAAATGTGAGTTATGAAAAGGTTTAATTTACAAATCATGTTGCTTCCAAATTTCAACATCCAAATTTCCCAAAACGCACGCACGAAGTATTTCACCAAAATACTAATTGTATAAATAAAGTGGTACGTTTCAACATCGAAAGTTTGGGTAAGGGAATACCCGAAAAATAACACATTCCGGTGAGGGCGGAGACCCGATTACATCGAATGTGGCGGGAACACAAAGTTAAGCTACCTATCAACGTTCACGAGATTCACTTCGGGTCATGAATCCCTGTCTACGACTCCATTGAGCAACCACCGCAAGATACTCAATTGACCCTAGTATTTACTCGACCTCTAGATGAGTGTCACCACAAAAGTCACAAGTCCCCGTATCCGCTCACCATGGGCACCACCGCAAGACTTAGCTCCGTAAATGGATTTCTAAGAGCACCACTGCAATCTTACATAAAAACATGATTTGGGGACCACTCACTAGACTCAAACATGGACGTCAAAACTCCATGATGAACAAACTGACTCCTATACCTATGGATCCATTGCATTACAGTCTAAACATTACATGACTCCAAATGAATGAACTAATACATTCAAAACATTTAATAACCCACATTTGTGTAATAATTGCATTTCCATAAAATGGTCCATATTGAGCCATTTAAACCGGACAACATCCCAAAACTCATTAGAGTATAAGTCAAGCCATAAGGCATTATAAAACGTTTGGCAAATACATAAATCCAATATGACTACATAAGCCGATGTATAACTTTCCCAAAACTGGTATTTTCTCCAAGTATAATTGGCCAAGGGCCCAAACCATAAGGCTCACATTTTTGCCAAAATATACATAAGGTCAGAGGATGTCTATTTCCAATAACTCACACTTTTAAAGCCAAAAGAGCTTAAAGTTCAATATTCAAAACTCATAAATTGGTTGAAATCCCAAAATAACCATAACTTCAAGATGGTCCATAAATACCCGAACTCATACGACAATTCCAAATAAAATCATTTGTAAGCCTAAAATTGTACATATAGGAAATTAAATCCATCTTTGGTCTAAATCTTCCAAATATCCAAGAAATCTCTTTTAGTTAATTAAATCCCCTCTTTGGTGACAAAAACACCAATTCACATTTAGTAAACCGTTTATAAAACTTTGATATCTCAAATATGTTGAAATACACGATTATCCATAAAACTCATCAAATATGAAGAGTGCATAGATAAAATAGGTTCAAAATCCCAAAATATTTATATTTTGACATGTCTATAGTTTTGTAAAGCAACTAGAACTCACATTGCTAGATTTAGACTAAATCTGGTTTTACCCACAAACACGAGTTCGTTAGATGAGATCTTTAATCCTTCCATTAATTAGCTCCAAGTTTTCCACCATAATCCTTAGCTACAAACATTTCTAAGTTATACCAAGTTCCAACAAATGGAAAGGAAATAAGAACCATAAAACCCTAATTTCTTACGTGAAGGAAAAGAAGGTTACCTTAACCACAACTTGTATCCACTAACAATATTGCACTTCTAGGGCTACAAGTTTGGACCCAAACTCCAAATCACTAGAATAATGAAAAAGAGTTTGGAGATTGTTCGATGAAACCCTAGAAGCGTAAAACCCTAGAAAACTGGTGTTAGATGAAAATTTCCAACCTTTGCATTCCATCTCTAGCTTGGTAATGAAAGACCTTCTTGAAAATCAAGGATTAAGGGTCTAAAATACTCAAAAAACCCTAAGTAAACTGAGAGGGTTCGTTTGAGAGAGAAAGGGGGTGTGAAGGAGTTAGTATAAAATGAGAAGAAGTTGCAAAAAAATCGGGTTTTATGAGACTCTAGGGCCAACTGCGACATTGCCCGGCTAAAATGACAACTGACAAGTGTCATTGTCGTGGGCATAGTTACCCGAAGAGTACCGCGACCTATCCCCTACTTGCGACTTTGCCCCGCGATAGTTCCCTCATGGCACAATCGCGGACATTGTCACCAACCTGGTACCGTGAGGCGTTGAGTTTCAGCGACATTGCCCTCGGCGATAGTGACATTGTCACAATCGTCGGGCATAGTCTCGCCGTACATGCCGAAGCCCGAAAGTTCCATTTTCGCAGCCAAACTCCCTCGACACTTCCATTTATCAGGATTAGATCACTCCTTCACGATTCCTTATAACATCCAGGCCATAACACGCTAGGTGGGTTATCTTTACTTGTCGAAATTTACGGGTGTTACACGTGTTAGAGCATATATTTGTTGGATACAAGATCATGAAGTCTGTAGCTTAAAGTCAAGCTAAGTCAAAGCTCAAATTCAACTCTCAAAGTGAAAGTCAAAGTCAATTGTAATAAAAGTCAAAGTCAAAGTAATTGTGTTTTGTTGTAAGCATTGTGTAGTGTTTGATAGCTGGCATAAATAGTTCTTGTCTTTGTAAGTTTTGTAGACACGAAGCTTATTAGAGAAGAGTTTGGTTTTTACATTCTAGTGAGAGAAAGTAGAGAGAGAGTTACTGTTGTAATCTGTGGAGTTTAAAATCAATGACATTTGATTACGAAATTGATTCTCATCTTGTTATATTTGTTAATGTATATAGAGGGACCAAGCCCATTTAGTCTACGTATATATATATGTTGTATCTTGTAGTCTAGGTTAAAATTACTCATTATTTTACTTTTCGTATTGTACGTTTTCTCTCAATCAATATATCGAGGCTTCAAACCTTCAGCATATTCATCGTCTCCTTCAACCATATTCATCTTCTAACATGGTATCAGAGCTGTAGGCTTATTCTTCAATTTTATTATTTATCCGAATCGATTTACTGTTCATCACTGTTCATCAGGATCGATCTTGCTTTGAATCGATCGCTTGTCATCGCTGCCATCGCCTTTTGAATCGATTCTGTTTTCTTGAATCGATCGCTTGCCATCGCCTTTTGATTTGTTTGTCGACATCGATCGATCTAAAATTGATCGATCTGTGTGATTTGCATTTCCGCCGCCACTGTGTGCCTATCGGTCGAACTCCTTTTATCGGTCGAACACTTTTATCGGTCAAAGCATTCTACCGGTCGAACACCCTACCGGTCGAACACCCTACCGGTCGAACATCTTTTCGGTGGAATACCCTACCGGTCGAATCTACTATCGGTCGAACTCTACCGGTCATTAATACTGTTTCTCAGTATCTTTTCCTCCATTCATGGCTACCAATTTCAGTCACTCAAATCCCATCTCCGTTGTTTTCAATGGTAGCAACTACATTCTTTGGCATCACCATATGACAATCCTGTTAAAGTCCTATGGCCTTCACACCTATGTTACTGGTGCATCCAAAGTTCCAGTTCAAGAAGCAGCTGAGAATGCTGTTGACTTTGCAAAACGCATGAATGAGTGGGACATCAATAATGCTCGCATCTTGGGCTTCATTAATGCCTCCACTACTCCTGAGATCAACCAACAGTTCCTTGGTTATATTACAGCCAAAAGTCTCTGAGATTTTCTCGCCAAGCGGTATACATCATCGGGTCTATCTCATCAGTATCAACTGTGGACCACTTTTCGGAGAAAACGTCAACTTCCTGATCAATCAATAAGTTCTTATATCTCTGAAATGTAGTCTCTCAGAGATCATATAAGTCTTGGAGCACCACAGATTTTTGATGAAACAGCTCAACAATTAACCGCCTACTTCAACCAGCTGCATTTGATCACCATACTGATGGGCCTTACGGATAAATTTGAGAATGTTCGTGCTTCACTTCTTCATAGGCAGCCTTTACCTACTCTTGAAGAAGCAATATCAGAATTGCTAAGTGAAGAAACTCGTCTTCACATGCGTTCACCGATGCCCGCTACTGTCATTCTCCTGCTCATCTTCTTCTTGATTTTCCTATCCGTAAGTGCCGTAAGTGTGGCATCACTCATCCGCGTCATTATGAGACTGACTGCCCGAAGAACTCAAAGAACACTAGTTCTCAGAACCGGACTCATGCTGTTGCTGGGCCTACTATTGCTGATACTGAGGCTTCTACAGCCTCCTTACCTGACCTAATGGAACTGATGCGTCGCAATCAGGAACTTATGGAACATATCATGTCTGCTGCTATGGGTATGAATTCTCCACACTCAGCTGCATCAGGTAACGCATGGATTTTTGACTCTGGGTGTTGCAATCATATGACACCTTGCCCTGATGGTTTCGTTTCTAAGAAATCACCTCAGCAATTTACGTCAGTAAGAACTGTTGACAACACTGGTCAACCGGTATCCTTTAGTGGAAATGTTTCCACTCCTCATATACAATTACCGGATGTTCTAAATGTTCCAAAGCTTTCTCTGAGCTTAGTTTCAATTGCACAACTTCTTGAATATAATTTGATCATTTTATTTCATTCTTCTGGTTGTGTTGTACAGGATCCAAAGACCAAGCAGACCCTCTTCAAGTCTTGTTGCCTCGGTTTCCAGCACTTCTTCCTTTGAGTTGTGGCATGCCCGGCTGGGTCACTTATCTCTCGCCAGAATAAAATCATTAGCTCATTTAGGGGTGTTAGGAAATTGTGTATCAACTGACAATATTTCTTGTTTATCTTGCAAACTTGGCAAACATCATGCTTGACCTTTTGAAATGAATGAATTTAATTCTACTTCTTCTTTTGATCTTATTCATTATGATGTATGGGGACCAGCACCACATCCATCCATGGGAGGTGCTCAATACTTTGTTATTTTTATTGATGACCATACTCGTTTCACATGGATATATCTCATGAAACATCGTTCGGAATTACCTCAAATCTATATTATGTTTGCTCGGATGATTCACACCCAGTTCTCAAAATCTATAAAGATTCTTCGAGCTGACAATGCTATGGAATACAAAGAGTCATCCCTTTTCTTCTTTCTTCAATCTCAGGGGACTCTCTCTCAGTACTCCTGTCCCGGCACTTCTCCTCAAAATGGTTGTGCCGAACTCAAACATCGTCATATTCTTGATACGGTTCGCACTCTTCTCATCTCCGCTAAATGTCCAGAACGTTTTTGGGGTGAAGCTGCTTTCACTGCAGTTTATACTATCAATCGTCACCCTACTCCCATCCTTAATAATAAGTCTCCTTATGAGGCTCTTTATGAGGTCACTCCTGCCTATGAACTTCTAAAAGTTTGGGGTAGTGCTTGTTTTGTTCAACTACAATCTCATGAACATACCAAACTTGAACCTCGCTCCAGACTGTGCTGCTTCCTTGGATATGGTATTGAGCACAAGGGTTATCGCTGCTGGGATCCTATCTCCCAGCGTCTTCGTATATCTCGTCATGTTACCTTCTGGGAACATGTTCCTTTATCTTCTATATCCAAGTTTCGTGAGTCTCCTAATCTCACCACTCCGTTTTTCACTGATGCTCCTGTCTCATTGAACTCACTCCAATCTGACATTATATCACCTCCACCTGTTGTTCCAACTCCTTATGAGTCTTCCTCTCCTAGTTTTCCTGATCAACATCAATCATCTGCTCCATCCGAACTGCCAACATCTGAGGTGCCTGCTGAGTCTTTGGCTCCTGGAACTTCTCAATCTCAGAATGTTAGACGATCAGAACGGGTAAGACAAGTTCCTTCTCATCTTCGTGATTATCATGTTTATGCTACTCTGCTGTCAAATCATGAACCTACTTCCTACAAGGAAGCCTCCTCTAACTCTGATTGGCAGAAAGCTATGGATGAGGAACTCCAGGCACTTGACAAAGCTCAGACATGGGAATCTGTCCCTCTTCCACCAGGTAAGTCACCCATTGGCTCCAAATGGGTGTTCAAAATCAAAACCAAATCTGATGGCACTATTGATCGGTACAAAGTTCGTCTTGTGGACAAGGGCTTCAATCAAGAGTACGGTATCGATTATGAGGAGACTTTTGCACCTGTTGCTCGAGTCACTTCTGTTCACAGTCTTCTTGCCATTGCAGCTACCAAACAATGGTCTCTCTTTCAGATGGATGTTAAGAATGCCTTTTTAAACGATGACTTATCTGAGAAGGTCTACATGACACCTCCTCCAGGCGTTAGACTTCCACAAGGTCATGTTTGTCGTCTTCGGAAGGCTCTTTATGGCCTCAAGCAAGCTTCGCAGCTTGGTTTGAGAAATTTAGTTCCACAGTCACCTCTTTGGGCTTCTCACCCAACAACTATGATTCAGGACTGTTTACTCGGACCACTGAGGCTGGCTCAATCTTACTTCTCCTGTATGTGGATGATATGATTATTACTGGCAGTGACTCTACAGGCATAGCCAATCTGAAGTCATCTCTCAGCTCTTGTTTTGAGATGAAGGATCTTGGTTCTTTACACTATTTTCTTGGTCTTGAGGTGCTCTCTGATCCATCGGGACTTTATCTGTGTCAAGCCAAATACACCTCAGATCTTTTGTCGAAAGCTGGGATTACTGACAACAAAACAACATCCACTCCTCTTGAGCACAACCTTCATTTGGCTCCAAATGCTGGACCACCTCTACGTGATCCTACTTTATATCGCCAGTTAGTGGGGTCACTTGTCTATTTGACAGTGACTCGACCTGATATTGCCTATGTTGTTCATACTGTCAGTCAGTTCATGTCTGCACCTTGTTCTGATCACTACACTGTTGTCCTGCGCATTCTTCGATATTTAAAAGGGACCATGTTTCATGGTCTTCATTTTCCATCCACCTCATCGTTGACTTTGCGAGGTTTTTCTGATGCTGATTGGGACAGTGACATGACTGATCGTCGCTCCACTACTGGCTACTGTTTCTTTCTTGGCGACTCTCTTATATCCTGGCGAAGCAAGAAACAATCTCTCACAGCTCGATCCAGTACTGAAGCTGAATATCGAGCACTCGCTGACACGACTCAAGAACTTGTGTGGTTACTCTGGCTACTCTCTGACATGGGGGCTCCTCAACAGTCTCTAACTCCATTGTGGTGTGACAACAACAGTGCCATTCAGATTGCTCACAATGATGTCTTCCACGAGCGAACGAAGCATATTGAAATTGACTGTCACTTTGTTCGTCAACATGTGACTCGTAAGACTATTCAGCTTCTTCCCATTTCGACTCTTGATCAACCGTCTGATATTTTCACTAAAGCTCATTTACCAGGACGGTTTCGTGATCTAGTTTCCAAACTCCATCTGACTCATTCTTCTCCCGATTGAGTTTGAGGGGGGATGTTAATGTATATAGAGGGCCCAGGCCCATGTTAGGGCCCAAGCCCATTTAGTCTACGTATATATATATATATGTTGTATCTTGTAGTCTAGGTTAAAATTACTCATTATTTTACTTTTCGTATTGTACGTTTTCTCTCAATCAATATATCGAGGCTTCAAACCTTCAGCATATTCATCGTCTCCTTCAACCATATTCATCTTCTAACAATATTGATTTTTAGCAATTAGAATGTAACACCCTATAATTTAGAGAAATAAAATTCGAAAATTTCGCAATATGACGGCTATAAATTGAGTAACCCTGGGTAAACCAAAACCTGTCATAACTATCCCAGTGTATCATCCCGAGAACGGGGAATATAGATGTAACCTTTACAAAAGAATAAAATGAAGAATAATACTTAACAACCTAATAATCTAACTTAAACAAGAAAGATTAATGTCGGGTGTTTCTATTCTTCCAAAATGTGTATCCACTTTTACCATTGTTATCGGTCAATAAATCAACTCAAAAAGACCGCTCTCGACCCCTAGGTCGTCCGCTCAGTCCCGATGAATCCCATCGCTAGATTGACCTGCTATAAATGTCATTTTAAGAAAAAGTGTTAGGCTAAAGCCTAGTGAGATCAAACAGTTGTAATGAAAATAATCCACGATAAATGTAAATAAAGAAAGTGGAGTATGATAGGAATAATAGTGCTTTTACCATAACATTTACCTCTTGGTTTAACGAGGGAGACCCGCTTACTAACGTAAGTGACGGAACACAAAAGTAGGCCATTTGACAGTCAGTAAAGCCAAAACACATAAAAGTACACGCAAGGGATGTTAGGCTCAGTGACTTTAAACGTACACCCGCGGAAAGTCAACTTCAACCCAAAAGGGCCCTTACGTTGAGATCCTCATCCAATATCGTAATACTTAGCACATAGGATTTATAACCCAATCCGATGCCTAAACGTTCCTCGACGAGAGAAACTAATGTCTCAACGTCGGACTAAATGCAACAACAACTATAGGGTCATGACTCCCAAGTGAAACCAAATATGCCACATAGAGTTAATCGACTAACCGATAATTCGACATTTCGATATAACATCCAAGACATTGACAAATGAAGGTTTCCGCATAATACTTGCATAATTTTATCAAGAGGTTCCAATTTGACATATGAAATACATACCCATGTTCCAACCATTTCGGTCACTTTAATATTTCAAATTCTAGTTTGGTATCCCAAGTACTTAACTAGTATTATAGTAAAACAATTTTCCCAAGTACAAACTTATCAGCAGTTCCACATAAAAAGTTTATCAACTCATTATTAATAATTCTTTGAAACTAGAGAATGGAAAAGTATAATGCTAATCCATTTTCTCGTATGAATCCAAGATACTCTTTCTCTTTTCTTGAAATCCTTTCCAAACATATGAACCCTAGAATCTCCAAAATTAGGGTTTTGGGTGAAAATCCACCACAAGTTATATAAGCAAGAATTGAGATGTCTAGTAGGTTAAAAGCATGATTTTAACATGTATAGAGTTTATAAAAGGATGAACTCACCTTAGTGTCCTTTGATGAAAACCAAACCTTAGAATGTTGAAGAATAGAGGTGAGATGCTAGACCCCTTGAGAGCTCTCTAATAACACTTCCTAAAAGTGTCAAGGATCACCATTAATGGCTATGAGATATCATAAATGAAGGTAGAGGTTTTGATGAAGAATACTTACCAAACACTGCAGAGAAAATCGCCCCTCAACCCAAGAAATCAGATAAAATGACTAAAATTTGCGACTTGTCTAATTTATACCCAACTGGGTGTCGACGAGAGTGACATAGCGATAGTGACAGTGTCACTATCGCGGGGCACATTCGTCAAGGTTGTACCACCACTCGGCTTCCTCTTTCGCGATTGTGCCCTGGCGAAATAAAGTATGTCACAATCGTCGTGCACTTTCGCCCCAAATGTACCGCGGGGTATAACCTCCCCCCGCGTTTGTGCCCAGTGAGAGTGAAACTTTGTCACAATCGTTGGCACTCTCGCCAACCCTGTACCGAGCCTTTCCAAGGCCAAAACTCAACGGAAATATCGGTTAAAACGTACGAGTTGATTTACCAAAGCAACCAAGTGCTAAAATTATAATTATTGAATTAATCCTGGGCATTCATATTCTTACAAATTTCGAGGTGTTACAATCCTCCCCAACATGGAAATGATTTCGTCCCTGAAATCCATACTACGTAAAAAAATGGGGCTATCCACGCTTCATATCCTCCTCCGCCTCCTACGTTATATTGGCACCGCGATGTTCCTTACATTGAACCTTCACCATTGCCACTTCCTTGTGTTGGAGTTTCTTGGTCACTTTTTCCAAAATAGCTTCGGGTTCTTCGACGCAACGGTGGTCGTCCACATGGATTTCTGATAACGGTATGACACTCTCTTCTTCCGCTAAGCACTTCCGTAGATAGCACACATGGAACGTAGGGTGGATCCCGTCCACTTCCGGTGGTAAATCCAACCTGTAAGCTTGAAGTCCAATGCGCTCAAGAATAGTAAACGGTCCAAGGAAATGGGGATTTAACTTCCCACGCTTTCCAAACCGGATTAAGCCTTTCCAAGGTGATACCTTTAGTATCACACGATCTCCCACTTGGAATTCCACCGGTCTCCTCTTCTTGTCGTCATAGCTTTTCTGACGATCTTGCACTGCTTTCAACCGCTCTCGGATTGATTTGACTTTGTCGATCGTTTCTTGCACAATTTTCGGGCCAGCAAATTGCTTCTCTCCCGCCTCTAGCCAATACATTGGAGTTCTACACTTCCGCCCGTACAAAGCTTCGAATGGTGCCATCCCGAGGCTAGAGTGATAGCTATTGTTGTATGCAAACTCTACTAAAGGTAGGTGGGTATCCCAACTACCGCCAAAATCGATCACAAAAGATCTAAGCATATTCTCCAGAGTTTGAATTGTCCTTTCGCTTTGTCCGTCTGTTTGTGGGTGGTATGTCGTGCTCAAATTCACCCGTGTGCCCATCTCTTGATGTAATGCTCCCCAAAATCTTGATGTAAACCGGCTATCCCGATCGGAGACTATAGACAAGGGTATACCATGTCTAGAGACCACTTCGTCTATATACAGCTTTGCCAACTTATCCATTGGCAAAGTCTCCCATATTGCTAGAAAATGCGCACTCTTCGTCAATCGATCAACAATCACCCAAATTGTGTCATTACCCCTCAAGGTCTTTGGTAGCTTGGTCACGAAGTCCATAGTAATCTTGTCCCACTTCCACTTGGGTATTTCTAACGATTGAAGGCTCCTATAAGGTCGTTAGTGCTCGGCCTTCATTTGCGAACAAGTCATTCATCGCTCCACATAGCATGCCACATCTAACTTCATACCCGACCACCAATAGTGTAACTTCAAGTCCATATACATTTTTGTACTTCCCAGGTGGATAAAGTATTTGGACTTGTGCGCGTCTTCCAAGAGTAATTCCCGACCTCCGCCAATCTTTGGCACCCAAAATCATCCGTTGAAGCATCTTATCCCTCGGCTATCTTCGATCAAGAGTAGGCGTTGTTTGGACATCACTTCATCCTTAAGATTATCTTCCAACAAGGCCTCGGTTTGCGATGATTTAATCCTTTCCAGGAGACTTGACACTAACTCGATTCTCGTAAGCTTGGATTGAAGCCTCCCACTGTACTCTTTCCGACTCAAGGTGTCGGCCACCACATTCGCCTTCCCCGGGTGGTAAAGTAGCTCACAATCGTAGTCCTTGAGTAGTTCCAACCATCTTGTTTTTCTCATGTTGAGCTCTTTTTGATCGAAGACGTACTTCAAGCTCTTGTGGTTTGTGAATAGGGTACACTTTGTGCCATAGAGATAGTGTCATCACAACTTCAGTACGAACACTACTGCTGCTAACTCCAAGTCATGAGTGGGATAATTCTTCTCGTGTACTTTCAGTTGCCTTGACGCATAGGCAATCACCTTTCCCTTTTGCATGAGCACACACCCAAGCCCCATTTTAGAAGCATCGCTATAGACCACGAAGTCTTCCGATCCTTTCGGCAAGGATAAAATTGGAGCCTCGCACAACTTCCTTTGCAATGTCCGGAAAGCTTTTTCTTGTGCTTCGGTCCATAAAAATTTCACATTCTTCTTGGCAATGTTGTCAACGAAGAGACAATCTTGGAAAAATCCTGTATGAATCTTCGATAGTAGCCTGCCAGACTCAAAAACCTCCGGATCTCAGCTGGGCTCTTTGGAGGTTCCCAGTTAAACATAGCTTCTATCTTCGTCGGATCCACCTTCACTCCGTCTTTCGTGACCACGTGTCCCCAAAACTGCACTTCCTTCAACCAAAACTCACACTTGGAGAATTTCGCATAAATATTCTCCTTCCTCAAGACTTCCAGAACATCACAAAGATGACGCGCGTGACCGGAATCGTCCTTGGAGTAGATGAAAATATCATTGATAAACACGATGACCGACTTATCAAGGAAGGGTCACACACGCGGTTCATTAAGTCCATGAACACCGCCGGGGAGTTCGTCAAGCCAAAGGGCATCACTAAGAACTCGTAGTGACCATAGCGCATACGGAAAGCGGTCTTCAGAATATCATCCTCCTTGACCTTCACCTGATGGTAACCCGAACGTAGATCAATCTTCAAAAAACAACCCGCTCCTTAAAGTTGGTCGAATAAGTCATCGATTCTAGGGAATGGATATTTATTCTTCACGGTCACCTTATTCAACTCCCTATAATCGATACACACCCTCATTGGCCCATCCTTCTTCTTCATAAATAAGACCGGTGCTCTCTAAGGCGACGAGCTCGGTCTCACGAATCCCTTCTCAAGAAGGTCTTAAAGTTTACCCATCATTTCTTTAATCTCTGACGAGGCAAAATGGTACGGAGCTTTAGCTATCGGGGTCGCCCCCGGCGCTTGATCGATCTTGAACTCTACTTGACGGTCGGGCGGTAGGCCAGACAAGTCGTCCGGGAACACATCGGGGAACTCATTCACCACTTCTACGTCCTCTAGCTTTTTCTTCTCGAGTTTGGCGTCTATCACGTACGCCAGAAAGGATGAGCATCCTTTCGATAAACACTTTTGTGCCTTCACCATGCTGATAATTGCTACTTTGCCTTTCCGCCTCTCGCCGTACACGGTCACTGACTCATCATCCGAAATTGGGATTCGGATCAACTTTTTCTCACAAACAATTTCGGCATGGTTATTCGACAACCAATCCATCCCGATGACAACATCAAATCCTCCAATGACCATTGGCATTAGATCAATCAGGAATTCTCTCCCTTCAATTTTTACTTGCAACCCTTAAGGATGTCTCGAACTACTACCTGATCACCATCCGCTAATTCTACCACTAACGCATTCTCTAAACTAGTAGTGGGTATGGATAGCTTTGGGCAAAACGAACTTGACACAAATGAAAAGCTAGCTCCCGAATCAAATAATACACGTGTAGGTACGGAGTTTAGGAGAAACATACCCGACACTACATCCGTCGAAGCCTTCGCCTCCTCGGTGGTCATCTGGAATGCTCTACCCGTCGCTTTCGGAGTATCCACCTTCTTTCCTCCATTAAAACTCACCTTTGCCTTCGGGCACTCACTCCTGATGTGACCCAACTCCTTGCATCCAAAACAAATTTGTCCTTTGATTGGACAATCACGGAAACTGTGACTGGTCTTTCCACATTTAAAACAGGGTTCGGATCTCGAGTTACAAGCGCCGAGATGTTTGCTTCGACATTTGGAACACCAAGGAACATCTTGTCTCGGGCCAACTCCTCGTTGAGTTTTGTTGTTGAACGATCTCTTTCTCTTGGAGTACATCGTATTCCCTTCCCATCTTCTTTTCTCAACTACGTCGTTCCTCTCCACCCTGTTTGAATCATAAGAGTCCTCCACTAGTTGTGCCTCCTTGATTGCCTCCCGAAGAGTAGAGGCCTTTGACACTTGAACCATATTCATCATCTCTGTAAGCAAACCCTTGATGTAGGCCTTGATATTCTCTCTTTCGGTTGGGACCAGGTGTCCCACTAAGCCTAGTTTATCCATAAACATCTTGTTGTACTCCTTTACCGACAAATTCCCTTTCTTCAAACCACGAAATTCGTCGATGATTCGGTCCATGGCTCGTTTGTTATAGAATTTTTCCATAACCTTTTTCTTGAAAGTCTCCCAGGTTAGTTTGGCCAACACTGTAGCTTCAACGGAAGTGGAATACACATTCCACCATGTAAGGGTCGCCCCTCTCAGCATTTGAGACCCTAACACAACTTTCTGATTTCCCCACACTCGCTTGATCGAAAGGCCTGTTCCAGTTCTCGGATCCAGCTCATGCATGCCACTGGGCCATCTGTGCCTTTGAACTCCGACGGTTAGCATCCGAGGAATGCCTTAAAAGTGCAAGTCTTTGACATTTGTCTCGCTTCCGGGTTTGGGGGTTTCATTAGAAGGAATGTCGGGTCTGATACCCCCGAATCCCGCCACCAAGATAATTTCCGCGACCGCTTCGTGCCTACAGTTGCTAGCATCTCAGTCTTCCAGTAGCTTCAGAAACATTTCTTGTTTTTGGGCCATCGCCGCGTTCATGGCCTGCATCATTCAATCCATCATTCTTGATTCCGGAGTCACCTCCTCCATTATTGGTTCGGATGGTGTTATGTTGCGGCGGGGTACATGTTCTGGTCCTCTACCCAAAACATTCTGCGGTCGAGGGGGCAAATCCGTTGTTGTAACTCTAGGGTGGTCGGCCGTAGATGCCGACGCCTCATGGCCCTCCGGCCGATTTCGAGTGTTAACCATTGACTGCCACACAACGCGAGAATATAGGTGAGATAAAGATTATACGAATTATAAACAAGGAAATGTACTACTACATTCATTAATCATCATAACAATGGAAAACAAGCATAATCACGTAAAACATCCTCATAATAATGTTAGCTAAGCGAAATTATGAACATGCGATACATAAAAATTTTCATCACCATTCCCATAAATCTCAATCTGTGTAGTTTCCGTCGACTCTAAGACCATCCTATCTTAGTAGTTCTACCTAATCTCACTCAATCATAACTTAAATTCACAGCCTAAGTCTAGGTATTCTACATTCATACCTAGTTCACTTAAACTAATGCTCTGATACCAACTTGTAACACCCTAAAATTTAGAGAAATAAAATTCGAAAATTTCGCAATATGACGGCTATAAATTGAGTAACCCTGGGTAAACCAAAACCTGTCATAACAATCCCAGTGTATCATCCCGAGAACGGGGAATATAGATGTAACCTTTACAAAAGAATCGAATGAAGAATAATACTTAACAACCTAATAATCTAACTTAAACAAGAAAGATTAATGTCGCGTGTTGCTATTCTTCCAAAATGTGTATCCACTATTACCATCTTTATCGGTCAATAAATCAACTCAAAAAGACCGCTCTCGACCACTAGGTCGTCCGCTCAGTCCCAACGAATCCCATCGCTAGATTCACCTGCTATAAATGTCATTTTAAGAAAAAGTGTTAGGCTAAAGCCTAGTGAGATCAAACAGTTGTAATGAAAATAATCCACGATAAATGTAAATAAAGAAAGTGGAGTATGATAGGAATAATAGTGCTTTTACCATAACAGTTACCTCTTGGTTTAACGGGGGAGACCCGCTTACTAACGCAAGTGACAGAACACAAAAGTAGGCCACTTGACAGTCAGTAAAGCCAAAACACATAAAAGTACACGCTAGGGATTTTAGGCTCAATGACTTTAAACGTACACCCGCGGAAAGTCAACTTCAACCCAAAAGGGCCCTTACATTGAGATCCTCATCCAATATCGTAATACTTAGCACATAGGACTTATAACCCAATCTGATGCCTAAACGTGCCTCGACGAGAGAAACTAATGTCTCAACGTCGGACTAAATGCAACAACAACTATGGGATCATGACTCCCTAGTGAAACCAAATAAGCCACATAGAGTTAATCGATTAACCGATAATTCAACATTTCGATATAACATCCAAGACATTGACAAATGAAGGTTTCCGCATAATACTTGCATAATTTTACCAAGAGGTTCCAATTTGACATATGAAATGCATACCCATGTTCCAACCATTTAGGTCACTTTAATATTTCAAATTCTAGTTTGGTATCCCAAGTACTTAACCAATATTATAGTAAAACAATTTTCCCAAGTACAAACTTATCAGCAGTTCCACATAAAAAGTTTATCAACTTATTATTAATAATTCTTTGAAACTAGAGAATGGAAAAGTATAATGCCAATCCATTTTCACGTATGAATCCAAGATACTCTTTCTCTTTTCTTGAAATCCTTTCCAAACATATGAACCCTAGAATCTCCAAAATTAGGGTTTTGGGTGAAAATCCACCCCATATAAGCAAGAATGGAGATGTCTAGTAGGTTAAAAGCATGATTTTAACATGTATAGAGTTTGTTAATCATAAATCCCAATCACAACAAGCTAATTACTCAATATATGTCAAATAAGCTCAAGAACTAGAGAGAGAATCTAGAGAGAGAAAGTAGATCTTGTATTACACACACTCTAGAATATTACAATATGCATTAGACTCTAGTTCGTTAGAACTCTTCAACAAGATTACTAACAAAACCTATATATACCACACAACTAATACAAAGCCTTAATGGCTAAGGAAATTAAACTACTTTGACTAACTATTACAAGGTCAATGTTGACTTTTACACATTTGACTTTCCTATTAAATCTTGGATACAATATTTAGACTTAACAATCTCCCCCTTTGTATTCAAGATTTAATAAAAAATTTGATGCAGATCTTCAACTCTTGATTCTTCATCTTTTGTCTCTTGAAGCTTTCAAAAACTTTGCTCTTTTGCAGCTTTTGAAGAATCTTGGAAAGTCTTTTTAATCTTTGAAGCTTTGGAAAGTCAACATGCCTTGAACAAAACAGGAAATTCTTGAAACTTCTTTGAAACTTGAAACTTCATTTCTGAAAAGTCTTTCGTCTTCAAACAAAATTGTATCTTCACCACTTTGATCTCTGAATCGTCTTCGGAAGAACAAACCTACTTGAATTCTTGAAATTTTCTTTTGAAGAAACTTTTGAAGAAGCTTTTGACTTTGAATCAGCCTTTGAAACAGCGTTTGAAACATCCTTTGAAACAGCGTTTGAAACATCCTTTGAAACAGCGTTTGAAACATCCTTTGAAACATCGTTTGAAACATCCTTTGAAACATCGTTTGAAACATCCTTTGAAACAGCGTTTGAAACATCCTTTGAAACAGCGTTTGAAACATCCTTTGAAACAGCGTTTGAAACAGAGTTTGAAACAGCGGAAGCAAATTGAACTTTAGGCTTGAACTTTGAACTTGAACTCTGAAATTGAATCTTTATAATTCTCCCCCTTTTTGATGATGTGAGCATCATTATCATCAAAATATCATCAATTTCAGCATAGGCTTTGATTTCCCCCTTTGTGAACAACAAACAATCTCCCCTTGATATTGCTGTACTTTTGATCTGAAGAGCCGAATCATGAAAAGTATATATCCGAATCTTTTCAAATTCAGACATAATGAGCGTGTAACCCTGATTCAACAAATGAAACAGTTAGAAATGCCTGTCAGTAACACGAAGTTACTGTGTACAACGGATGTACAATGTAAGGAGATGGTTTGATGTTGACTCCCCAGGACTTCCATTCAATCATTGAAAGACACAAGGTAATTCTATGAATGTTCTGACAGAAAAACATATTCTCTGTGTGCTCGTGCTTGTGTTTTGAAAGAATTAGCACAATGATTGTGTTTCATAAGGCTCAAAGTATGTAAATCACTGAGACAACAATGATTGTACATGGACTCAATGTGCATGAGAAAGGGTCGAAGATGGGGCAACTTTCCTTCTTTTTCAATATCAGTATCTTCCAAGAGAAGATCCGATAGATTATGTGCTGCTTTCCCAGAAAATGTGAAACATTCTCTTTTTAAGAAAAGAATGAGTAGCTGGTGAGGTTGTATGCAAGAGATGGCATGGGCTATTTGCCTATTTTAATGATGGTCACCAAAGAAATGTGAACCAATCAGTAATGTGGCTGCCCGACTCAGAAAGTGGTAGGTGCAGAGTTATGATATTCTTTTAACTCTGATCTCACACCTTCTTTCTTTTTATCATTATACTCACATCTAACCAATCTCTCATTTCCATTTTACCTCTGCTCACTCCCACACTCAAATCTTTTAGACCCCTCTCCCCTTAATCACTCAAAGGATTTCTTCCGGGGTAGGAAACACTGGTTATCGTGAATCCATGGAAGATCTATTAAGCACTCATACTGAATCCCATGTTCCTAAAAGTACATGATGGTCAATGATTTTTCTTGACATGTAAAGCACAAGAAATCATATGTCAGAGTATATATGCTCATCAAAAATCAGATATGAAATTTGAGCATTTTGAACTTTGAAGATTTCTCAAAACAATAATATTGAATGAATGAAATGAAGTCAAGAGAATTGTTTTGAGAATCTGACAATGAATCAAACAGATCAAATCAAATGGTTCGGGTATCAAGGAATTGAATATTTGTTTATATGAACGAATATAAACAGTTTATCAATGAAAGCACAAATATGTAAAAAATGAATGATGCTCAACAACTTTGAATTTCAAACGGGGGTATTACCATCGAAAAATTGTTTCTTTATGAGACGTGGTAATAACATATTCAAATGAAAGACTGAACCGGTGTGTGTGAATACTTGACAGTATATGGACAAGATAATACACAAGTATTGATCTTTGGAAACACACGGTTAGTTAAACATTAAGCTCAAAATTTGAAAAACATTTAAAATCACACTTCTAGATTCATAAAATCTTTTGAGAATAAGAAGTGGTTTGAACATTTAAGAAACTGTTTTTCATGTTCAAAAGTTGTTCTTCTTTCAAACAATCAGAGATCTAGGATCAAAAGATTTTTACCTTTTCGGCTCCCCCTCAAATCATGATCAAATGATTTATATCTTTTGAGCTCCCCCTGGATATTAGCATAATATCCTTCTTTGATCGTTGAAAAACGGGTCCTGATCTGTCATTTGATCAGAAGCCACTTTATTTATTTTATTTATTCAAAAATAAAAGACAGAAAGCAGTAAAACGGTTTATAGAGTGAGTTCTGATCTAAAGTAATCAGAAGTCATCACCTTTACTCCCCCTTAAATTAAGCATCTGAAATATGTCAGTTAAAACAGGATAGAGATCAAACACTCCCTTTTGAATTGTTAGACCATCAATATCAGAAAAATCTAGCAAAGAAAAAGTATAGGATATAGATCAGATCAATTCTTTTGGGATGAAGACCATCAATATCCATCAGATGCAAGCATACAGGAGTAAGGTCTTTTTGATCACTGAGGTCTGAGTCCTAAACTGTTGTGTTTAGAAGTCAAACTCCTTTGAAGAACGGGTCCTAAGTTGATGTGCTTAGAAGCCATAATCTTGACATTGAGATGCAGGTCTTGAAATGTGTTATTCAAGATCCATTGTTCTCTTACTCCCCCTTGGCTTGAGGTGCCTGCAACATAGAATCAGTTTTCGGCTTTGGTACCCACTGGTATTTGGGTCCAGAAATGTTAGTTGCAGTTCGTGTGGGGGTTATGGAGTAAGAACCATACCAGAAATTGATCATTTGTTTTGTGAAAATGATCATGTGCACAATAAATAGAACAATAAAATTTCTTACCGTTAGGTGCTTTGTTCTTCTTTGCTTTGTGTACAGGTACACATGATTTCTTCTCTTTCAGCTCATTTTCCTTATCATCTTGGACTGGTTTCTTTTGCCAAACCAATTTCTCTTTCTTGAAACTTTTTCTTGGATAAGTATCTGAACCATCTAAAAATTCATCGTAGAAAAGGTTAGTTCGACGAATCTGATTAAAGGATTTGACTGACCTGTTTGAAGAGATGAATTTCTGATTTGAACTTGAAATAGATTTCTCAAGTTCTTTGATCTTTGAGGCGAAGTTGTCTCTCTCTTTCACAAGCTGGTCAATATTTGTCTTGAATTCAGACTTCATCTTTTGTTCATTCAGCGCAGCTGCAGACAGTTCAGACAACTTAGAAGTTAGCTTCTTGATTTCAGATTCAAAAATGGATCTTTCTTCCTCAAATCCTTTTTCTGACTCTGTTCTCTGGCCGGATAATTCTTTAAAGAACCCTACATTCTTTTGTTCTATGTCCTTCTTCTCTTTTTCAAACTTCTCTCTTTCTAAAATCAGTACTTTCTCAAAATCAGAGATTTGTTGAGAAAGCTTGATGCATTTAAGCTCTACTGACTTCTTCTCTTCATAACACTTCTTTGAGAAATCTGAGAACTTTGAAAAAATTTTCTTTTCTCTTTCAAAATCCGCTTGATTTGCAACAAGCTGTTTTTCCAAATTAGATAAATTCTTTTTAAGCTCAGCGTTTTCAGATTCCAAAACAGATATATTCTCTTCGAAAGCCTTCAACTTGTTTTGAAGCTCAACTGATTCTGCTTGTAGCTCAGGTGATTTATGTTCAGTTGTCTTCAGTTGACTTTGAAGATTCATAATCTCTTTCTCCTTTTCTTTTATCTCTTTATCCCTCTCATAAAGGATACCTGAAAAATTAGAACTATTTTTAGTACAATTTATACATTCAGGAGTTTTAATACAATTGAACAATTCAATTTGCAACTCCTGAATCTTTTTGAGGTATTCTGAATTTTTCAATTTCAGATCATTTCGCTCAGCTTCAATACCAGATATATCAGACTTGTACAGAATAGACATCTTGAAAAAAATAATCAATTTGAAGTGAATGACCGTCCCAAACTAATGTATCAGAAAATCAAAAATCAGATCAAATTGAAATCTTAAAAAAAAATATTTCGTGAAAATTGAAATTTGAACAATACTTGTTATTTTGTAATGTAGAAAAAAAAATTCAGATGAAACAGTAACAAACTCGTTTCTTGAAAGAAAATTCGAAAAATAACGATTTTCAATCCAAAAACACACAAATTTCAATTCAAATCATGATCTAATCATTCCTGAACAGTTTGGTACGACTCTGATACCAATTGTTAATCATAAATCCCAATCACAACAAGCTAATTACTCAATATATGTCAAATAAGCTCAAGAACTAGAGATAGAATCTAGAGAGAGAAAGTAGATCTTGTATTACACACACTCTAGAATATTACAATATGCATTAGACTCTAGTTCATTAGAACTCTTCAACAAGATTACTAACAAAACCTATATATACCACACAACTAATACAAAGCCTTAACGGCTAAGGAAATTAAACTACTTTGACTAACTATTACAAGGTCAATGTTGACTTTTACACATTTGACTTTCCTATTAAATCTTGGATACAATATTTAGACTTAACAGAGTTTATAAAAGGATGAACTCACCCTAGTGGCCTTTGATGAAAGCCAAACCTTAGAATGGAGAAGAATAGAGGTGAGATGCTAGACCCCTTAAGAGCTTTCTAAAAACACTTCCTAAAAGTGTCAAGGATCACCATTAATGGCTATGAGGTATCATAAATGAAGGAAGAGGTTTTGATGAAGAATACTTACCAAACACTGCAGAGAAAATCGCCCCTCAACCCTAGAAATCAGATAAAATGACTAAAATTCGCGACTTGTCTAATTTATACCCAACTGGGTGTCGGCGAGAGTGACATAGCAATAGTGACAGTGTCACTATCGTGGGGCACATTCGTCGAGGTTGTACCGTGACTCGGCTTCCTCTTCCGCGAAAGTTACATATGTCACTATCGTCGGGCACTTTCGCCCCAAACGTACCGCGGGATAAAACCTCCACCCACGTTTGTGCCCAGCGAGAGTGACACTTTGTCACAATCGATGGCACTCTCGCCAGCCCTATACGGAGCCTTTTTAAGGCCAAAACTCAATGGAAATACCGGTTCAAACGTACGAGTTGATTTACCAAAGCAACCAAGTGCTAAAATTATAATTATTGAATCAATCCTGGGCATTCATATTATTAAAAATTTCGAGGTGTTACATAGAACTTGAATATTGGGAGTTAACAATTGGTATCAGAGCAAATCCAAGTTTAAAATCAAGAAAATATGGAGTCGCACTGTGTTCATTGAGTCGTACATTGAATTTTGAATCTTTGTGAGTTTTTCAAGTTGTAATAGATTAATTTGAGTTCGTTTTATGTTCTAGATCAATCTTGTATAGGCTAATTGAGTTCTTGCACTGTAATTGATCATCAATTTGTGAGATTTTTAGAGTTTTGTATTCACGAGTTCTGTCGCATTGTATTTGGATCAATTTGTATTGTTAAATGAATTTCTTTGAAATTCATTGATAGATTTCAATTCTAGGAGTGTTGGTGGTCGAATTGTCAAAATTTCAATTCGAAAATTGAAGGTTACATGGATTTTTGAGTGAATCAAATTGGTTTTGGTCGAAGAACTGAAGAACTCGCAGATACATCAAGAACTCGCAAGATGGACTCGCAGACTCATTAGATTTCGCAGATTTAATTAGATTTCACATAATTTTGATTCTGAAAATTTTCTAGTGTAGAATTCGCAGATGGGTCTTGTGCAAATTGCATAGATTTTGCATATGTGTGTGTTGAAAATATATCAGAATTCGTACAAGTCTACATGCGAATTGCCAGAATTCGCATAAGCTAGTTGTGCGAAAAGTTTATTCGAAAATTTTTCTTGAAAATGTTTAAGGACAGAATTCGCATCTGAGTGTTGTGAGAAAAGTGAAGATATCGCATCTGTGAGTCATACGAATTATTTGAATTCGCATAAAGGTGCATGCGAATTCCTAAAGTTTAAAAAATCTTTGAAGTATAGATTTCGTATGTCTATGATGTGCGAAAAGCTTGTGGGAAAAGTTGTATGCAAATTCTGAAAGTTTCTTGCATGCAAATTCTAAAATATTCCCGTGTACGAATTCTTGTTTGATTGGCCGTGTGTGCAAATTCTTGTTAGAATTGTGAAGTGTGCGAATTCTTTTTGGTTTGTCTTGTATACGAATTATGTGTGCGAATTCCTAGCATTTCAGTGTGGTGCGAATTCCATACTTAGAAATTTTTAGAAATTTTATTTTCTGAATTTATTCTGATTTCAATTGGACTAACGATCAAATTCAAATTCTTTTTGAAACAAATATTCAAGATGGGATATTTTTCTGATGATGATGAAAAAAAGATTGTCAAACTCAGAATAGAGAACAAAAATCTCGCTTCATCTGTTGAATATTACTCGAAACGATCAAAAAGATATAATGATGAAAGAAAGATACTGAGAGAACAAGTCAGTGCATTAAAGACGATTAATGAAGATCTTCTGAAACAGACTTCTGGGCCGAATGAAGAAATGTTACTGAGTTTGGAAGCTGAGAATACAGAGCTGAAAAGAAAGATCTCAGTATTGGAAGATAAATGGTTGGAATCTGAGAAATTGAAGACTGAGAATTCTGAGTTAAGGCTGAAGATGTCAGAGATGGAGAAAGTTATAGATTGCAATAAGAATGAGGAGAAGGAAAAGAGTTTGGAAACTTCTAATGCTGAGCTTCAAAAGAAAATATCAGATTTGGAACAAAAGATAATCAAAGACATAGATGATTTTGAGAGTGAAAAGAAATAGTTTGCAAAGAAATTTTCTGAGTTTTCAAGGAAAAGTTTTAAAGAGAAGAAAACGGTTGAGTTTAAATGTTCCAATCTTTATCAACAGGTGACTGACTTTGAGAAAGTAATCATCTTGGAAAGAGACAAGTTTGAAAAATAAAAGAAGACTATAGAACAAAAGAATGTTGGAAATTTTAAAGAAATATCTAGTCAAAGAGCAAATGCTGAGAAGGACTTTGAAGATGAAAGGAATATTTTTGAATATGTGATTAAGAAGCTTACTGACAAGCTATCTGAACTTTCTACATGTGCTTTGAACGAACAGAAAATGAAGCCTGAGTTTCAAGAAAAGATTGACTTGCTCGTCAAAGAAAGAGACAGTTATTTTCAAAGATAAAAGAGCTTGAAGACATTGTTTCAAAGGTGGTGGTGACTGAGCAAACGACTCCAGAGTCAAAAATCCACACACCTAGAAATGATTCAGCTGACTCCAAAAAGACAGCCTCAAGCTCACATCAAAGAATTGTTTCTTCAAGAAGGTCAGTTAACTCATTTGATCAGATTCGTACTACTAACAATTTTCTTTGATAGAAATGTAGATGGTTCATCTACATTTAGAAGAAGAAGGAGATATGAAGAAGAGAAACTGGTCTGGAAAGTGAAACCAGTAGATGATGAAAAGAATGATGAGAAGAAGGATGAGAAGAAAGGAAACAAATCATTTGTACATGCATCAAAAGCCAAGAAGAATAATGTTCTGAAAGGTAAACCTGATTTTGCTTACTCGAGAAATCAATTAATCAAGTTGTCTAAAAAGAAATATTGTTCTTACTGTCGTACTTTTGATTATGTTCATAAAACTAGTGATCATTATTGGTATGGTTCTTACTCAATTACTCCTAATAGAACTACAACTAACAAACATGGACCCAAATACCTGTGGGTACCAAAACCAAAAGATGAATCTGTGTTGCAGACACCTCAAGTCAAGGGGAGTAAGAGAACCAAGGCTTCTGAATACTACAGTTCAGGACCCGTACCTCAATGGTAAAGAGTTTGACTTCTAAACACAACAGTTTAGGACTCACTCTTCAATGATCAAAAGAGATGATGCTCCCGTGCTGTTAAGAGATTGTACTCCGATACTTAAATGAGGAGATCAACCTTCAAGGGGGAGTACATATTTTTACTGAAAATATGCATTAGAAAGATAAGATGATCTACATTTCAGGGGGAGTTGTAGATCTCTATCATATTTTTCACTAACATATTTTATGATGCATAATTTCAGGGGGAGTATATAACTTCTGATTACATCTGATCATAACTCATACATTCAAAGTTTTATTGCTTTCTGTCATTTACTTTTCAATAAATGTTGTGAATAAAGCTTTGCACTTTGACGACTTTGTAACTTTTGCAGAATTGAGAGAGAGCTTACACGATCATATCTAATATGACTTAGAGATGACTTGATGAAATTTAAGACTGAGCGAAAAGGTTTATTTCTAATCTTAATCTCATACGAATCTGAAAGAAGGACAACTTTCAGATACGAAAACATTTTCTTAAATGTTCAAACCACTTCTGATTCTTAAACAAATTTCATGAATATAGAAGTGTGATTTTAAATGTTTTCATTTTTATGTGCTTAATTGATAAATAAACCGTTTGTTTCCAAAGATAAATACTTGTGTATTATCTTTTCTATATACTTTCAAGTATTCACACACACCGGTTTAATTTTTGTTGAATATGTTATCGGCATGTCTCAAATTGAACATATTTTTCGATGGTGATACACCCCGATTGAACTTCAAAATTTTGAGCATTGATTTCATTCTGAAACGTTCTTTCAAGAATGTATATATCTTGATTCGTATAGACAATATCCAATTTTTGATGACTTAAGTCGTAATCAATAAATCATTTCTATTTGATCTTTCTCATACAATGTCAGATTTTCAAACAAGTTTCTTGTATTCATTTCATTCATTCAATATACTTGTTTTGAAAAATATTCAATGTTTAAAATGATCAAATCTTTATGATTATCTCATTGAGCATACCAACATCTGACTTGTATATTTTTTGTGCTTTAACTGTCATGTTAAACCATTTTGAGCAACATGTTCTTATAGGATTACATGGGTTCATTGTGTGAGCTTAACAGAACTTCTATGGATTCACGTTAACCAGTGTTTCCTACCCAAGAAGTTAATCTTTGAGTGATCGAATGTGTGAGGAGTCAAAATAACTGAGTGTGGGTTGTGTGATGAGGTAAAATGAAAAAAGAGAGTTTGGTTAGATGTGAGCTTAAAGATTAAAAAAAGAGGGTGAGAGAACAGAGTAAAAGAATATCAAACTCTGCACCAACTTTTTCTGAGTCGGCCAGCCATATTTCTAGTGTTTCACATTTCTTCGTGAACATTATTGAAACATGCAACTAGCCCATGCCAACTCTTGATAAAAACCCCACTAGATACTCATCTTTTTATCAAAAATAAGATGTTCCAATATTTCAAGGGGACGCAACACATACGCTATCTGATTTTCATTTGGAAAATCTGGATATTGAAAAAGAAGGAAGTCTGCCCCACCTTCGTACTTCGATCATGCACAATTGAGTCTGTGTTTAACTGTTGTTGTCTTAATGGTTTACACAAATTTTGAGCCTATATAAAAGCAATCATTTGTGCTTAATTCTTTCAAACACAAGCACGTATACACAGAGAATTCGTTTTTTTGTCAAAACGTTTATAGAATAAACTTGTGTTATTCGATGATTGAATGGAAGACTTAGGGGAGTGAACATCACAAAAGCTCTTTTCCATTGTGTATTCGTTACACACAGTGACTTCGTGTTACTGACAGACATTTTAACTGATTCATTTGTTGATTCAGGTGTTACACTCATAATTTGTCTGAATTTGCAAAGATTCAGATTAATATCTTTTTGGATCGATAGATGGTCAGAGGCTCAGTGATAAAAGATCAGTGGTCAGAACAGATCAAAGACATTTCTTGTAAAGTTTTGATGATCTCATTCTTCATTCATCAAAAAGGGGGAGAGATAATAAAGAAATGTTATAGATGGAAGACAAAATCAAGAAATGTTTGTGAAGTGATCAAGAATTGTCAATTTTGAAGAAAGATTGTTGAAGTTTATTCAAAGCTGAAAGAGATACTTCAAAAAAGATTTCTGAAAGCGAGCAAAGATTACTGAAATTTTCTTTGAAGATATTTTGCTGAAGCAGATTGAGGAAACCTGAATATAATTTCTTTCCTGTGTCTGAAAGAGGTTTTACGACCTTGAGGAGATTGTTACTATTCTTGAAAACAAACTTTGGGGAGATTACTAAAAAGTTTTGAAGACAAAATTTTCAAAGAAAGGGGAGATTGTTCTGAGCATAAAAAGTTTGTTTTGTACAGAAAGGAGGAGATTACACAGATTGAGCTTAAAGGGGAGATTGCACTTCAATGCTTCTGTTGATTTCTGAAGATGTTCTGAGTTGACAAGAAGTCTACAAAGGGGGTGACAAGTTGATAAAGTTCTTCATTGCAACAAAGGGGGAGATTGTATTGCAAAATCTTTTAGAGATGATCTTGAATCCAAAGGGGGAGATTGTTAGAGCATATATTTGTTGGATACAAGATCATGAAGTCTAAAGTTGAAAGTCAAGCTAAGTCAAAGCTCAAAGTCAATTCTCAAAGTGAAAGTCAAAGTCAATTGAATAAAAGTCAAAGTCAAAGTAATTATGTTTTGTTGTAAGCATTGTGTAGTGTTTGATAGCTGGTATAAAGAGTTCTTATCTTTGTAAGTTTTGTAGACACGGAGCTTATTAGAGAAGAGTTCCGTTTTTACATTCTAGTGAGAGAAAGTAGAGAGAGAGTGATTGTTGTAATATGTGGAGTTTAAAATCAATGACATTTGATTATGAAATTGATTCTCATCTTGTTATTTTGATTGTTAGCAATTAGAACTTGAATATTTGGAGTTAACAACACGGATCCAATGACTTATAAAACAAATAGAACACGCCATAAGGTGTTTAAATTTTGTACCTTTCATTTATGGGGAAGATTTGATGCAACATTCAGAAACCAAAGTAGGTTTCCTCTATTGGTAATCCACACACGAATTCGCAATTAGCTCTCTCACCGAGTGCTAGCCGAAGAACCCTAGATCTATATGTGTATTACATAAGACAAAAATTCTCCTTTTCTATATTTTATCTGATAGCCAAATCTATAAGATTGAATCACCTAATATTGTTTTGGCCTATCACCCTATTCATATTAACTGTCTTATAGTTGATCTATAACTCAAGTAAGGTTTAATGATTATCTGTAATAATTATATAATTATCTTAAGATATTAATATAGTTATACATATTTATGGATAACACCCTATAATTATCATAATTACATTTTAACACACATTTTCATAATTATCCTCCAAAAATAATTATTTAACAATCAACATGATTTTAATTCGAGTTTTTTATAAACGGAAGCAAACATATTCTTTGTGTGCGATCCTATTGGACTACATATTCATTGGAAGTGTCTTTTGTTTGACACGTATCATGGACATATAATAAAAACTTACATTCTCCACTTGCACATCATACACAGTAACACATAGGGTGGTAATTGTCTAGCAACACGTCACCGCCCCCAAGGCTATGTAAATGTGCTTTTCCTTGAGCAGTTTGATTTATCCAACCAATCATATGGTAAAATCACTTGTTTTCGTTTTTCTTCACAATATTTATTTTGAACTTAAGGCATAAATATGTCTCATCCTTTATAGTTCAAAATGATGTTTCTCAATCTCAACATGTTTTGATTAGACAACTGTTATTAGTTCAAGTAATCCACTTTATCCATGGCCACGTAAATCAAACTATGTCATCAAGGGGACCAATAAATATCTCTCTCGTCTTGAGAGGAGCAAATCCTATATTGCATGTATACGACTAATACATAGTTTATGTCATACCAAATACAACCTTGTGATTACCCGGTTAAGTGTAAAATTAGACTATATCAAAGCATAACACTCCTTGTACGATCCCAATGCACATCTCATGTTTGAGGATTAGAGTGATCACCATTTCAGGACTCACTTAATGACACCGATCCATGAAGTTATCCTGACAGTGGGTCTTGTCCAACCCTTGTGTACTGACAAGCGCATGTGACTTTAGATGCACCTAGTGCACTTCCAACTTGGATTATAACTAGACTTCACAATGATCTTGATTTATTACAAGTCCCCTACTAATAACCGATCAAGGACATTTTTAAATAATCTGATCATCACATTTATTTAAGGATACTTAAATGTGCTAATAAAGTAAACAAAAAATGTTTAACGTAAATACTCATATCCAATATGCCATTAACATGTAAAACATAATTGTTTAAATGTTCAAATAAACTCAACGTTTAGTAAAGTTATAGATCAAACTATAGTACTACAAAACCTCAATCCTATCGAACTAATGTGAGCATTATGTTTACTTTAACTCGTAGGCTTGGTCAGAGGGACTGTTGGATTGTATTCTAATCGAACTTTGCATGTCTTTACGTCACCTCAATCAATGATCTCTCGAATCAGGTGATACCGTCTCATAATATGATTGGAGCGTTGAGCATGGTTCTTTAGCCTGAGTTATGGAACCCTTATTGTCACAATAGAGATCTCGATAGGGTCACATATGCTAGGAACCACTCCTAAGTATGAGATGTTCTTTATCAAAATAACTTCCTTTACGGCGTCTGATGCTGCAATATACTCTGATATTGTAGTCAAATATGCTATTGTACATTGCTTGTAGCTTTTCCAGATCATAACACCTCCATTTAACACAAACACCTATCCCGACTGCGATTTAAATTCATCATAGTCGGCTTCGAAAGTAGCATTTTTATGTCATTGAATACACAGATCTTTTTCTTGGCCTCTTTACAGTATAAACATATTCTTAGTTCCTCCCAGATACTTCAGGATATTCTTTACCGTTACCTAGTGAGCATCACTTGGGTTTGGCTGATATCTACTCGTCATGCTTAGGGCATACGAGACATCCGATCTAGTACATAACATGGCATACATGATAGAATTGATGGATGAATCATAAGGAACACCCTTCATACAGTTTATATCCTCTTTTGTACTAGGATACTAAGTCTTGCTCAGTTGTATACCATGTATCATTAGCAAGTTTCCTCTCTTAGAAGCATCCTTCTTGAAGTGTTTCAAGACCTCTTGTCAATGTATGTACTTTGCTTAATCCAATTAATCGCCTAGATCAATCTTGATAGATCTTTATGGCAATGATATATATTGTATCTCTTAGATGCTTCATAGCGAAACATTTCCCTAGCCAGGCTTTTACACCTTTAAGGATTGCGATGTCGTTTCCGACAATCAATATGTCATTAACATATAGGATCAAGAATACTATCATGATCCCACTTACTTTCTTGTATACACAAGTTTCATCTTTGTTCTTTACAAATATAAATTCCTTGAGTTTCTCATAGAAGCGAAGATTCCAACTACGAGATGCTTGCTTTAGTACATAAATGGACCTTTGCAATTTGCATACCTTTTTAGGATACTTTGGATGCTTAAAATCTTCTGATTGTACCATGTACACGTCCTCACTCAAAGTTCCATTAAGGAACGTGGTTTTAACATCCATTTGCTATATCTCATAGTCGTGGTATGCAACTATGTCAAGGAGTATCTTGATAGATTTAATCCTCAATACAGGAGAAAATGTCTCATCATAATATACTCCATGAGTCTGAGTGAAAACTTTTGCTACCAACCTAGCTTTATAGATATACACAGTCTCATTTATGTCAGTTTTCTTTTTGAATTCCTAGTTACACTCAACAACTTTGCAGCCAATAGGTGCATCTACCAAGTTCCAAACTTGGTTGTCTAACATGGATTGTATTTCAGCCTGCATGACATCTTTCCATTATCATATTCCAAACATGACACGACTCATTGTTAGGACTGAAAGTCCTGTGCGTTGAAAATTGATTAAAGCATTTATAAGGGTTTAATTTGTAATTATTAGAAAGTTATTGTTAATGAGCCTAAAGCCCATTAGGCCTTATGTGCCACATATATAAAGGCGTTATTAGTTCATTTGTCAGGTTACACAAGTCATTATTAGATTGCTAGTCAATAGGTTTACATACTCTAATCAGATATTCTCTCTGTAAACCTAAACCATTTCATTGAATATTAATCATATGACTAGAGATTGTGGCTATATTGTTGTTCTTCATTGATATAACTGTTCGTGATTGCACTGTACTGGGATCTACAATTGGTATCAGAGCAGAATCGAATAAATTTTATTCGATACGATCAAAAAAGGTTTGACTAAAACCCTTTAATCGATTATTTGTTTTAATCGTTATTATCTGTTTTAAGTGATTATCTGTTTTATCTGGGTAAAAGTTCGGTCGAATATTTTTTTTCTGGAAATCAAGTGATTCGATCGATCTGTGTTGTTTGAAAATCAAATTTTTTTTAAATCGATCGATCTGTGTTTTCTGGGCTTGATTGAACTTTCTGGGCCGACCTGGTTATTGCTTCTGTTCTTATCTGCATAATTGTCTTTGAGATTAAATCTGCATATTGATTGAGTTTATTGTTTGATCGATTGAGTTTCTGGGTCGATTGGTTGAATTCGATCGACTCAGATTCATCGATTTTATCGGTCGTCTTTCTGTCAGTCGAATTATTGTGTTTATCTCAATTTCAACTGGTACCCTGCTTGACCGGTAAAGTTTTGACCGGTATATTGTTTGACCGGTATATTGTCCTTGACCGGTACATACCAGGTTTGTGAACTCTCTCCGTGCGCCCGGGGCCTTGCAAAACCCGATCCTTAGCCAAACCCCATGATTTGTGACCGGCCCACCCATGTGATTAGAAACCAAAACGAAAAGTCTCTGCAACATATTGGGGCCTGCAGAGCTCAGAGATTCTGATGTTGATTTGACAGCAACTTCCAGTGCACTTTGTTCGAGTCGTAATAGCTTAGCTTCCACAACCTTGTTGACAAGAACTGCTTCCAAAATGATATTATCGGACAGTGGGGTTCCTTGTAATTGTTGACACACCAATTATCGATCGCATACATTTTTAGGCACATACATACATATATATCTATCGCATTCACTCATTCATATATATATATATATATATATATATATATATATATATATATACATCGCATACCGACCGGTACCTTATTTTTTACCCGTGCTATCATCGGTCGACCGGTACCTTCCATCTCGACTGGTGTGGTGTGGGTTTATCGACCGGACCTTATAGCTTGACCGGTATCCCTTCTCCCGGGTCATCTCGACCGGTACGTCCTCGCCCAGTGTCTAGCACCGACCGGACTGTAAATCGACTGGTGTCTCGCTAACGCCCGATGTCTTGACCGGACCATCAATCAACCGGTCCCTTGCGGCTCTCGGTGTCCACGAACCATCCTCTCAATCAAAGTTTTGAGTTTTTTCGGTTGTCGAAAAATCTTTCGGTTGATTCGGTAGTGATCGGGAACAAAGTTTTTCAAGTTTTAAACTGGTAAGGGTTGTTTACAAAGCTTAAACGATCGTTTTTTATCGTAAAATTTTCACCCATATCGAGTTTTTAAATTCTCGTTCGGTTTCCGAAAAATCTTCGGTTGCTTCGTTCGAGAGTTTGAGAGATTTTTTCGAGATTGAATCAGTTGAGGGTGCTTAAGGGAACATAAACGATCATTTTTGATTGAAAAGTTTTAACCCATACTGATTTCGTAAAGTTTCGATCGTTTTCCGAAAAGTTTTCGGTTCGTTTGTGATCGTGGGTTGACCGGTTGAATTTTAATCTGTTAAGGACTGATCAGGGAGCTTTAACGATCGTTTTGCATTGAAAATTTCTAACCGTTTCGAAGCTTTGCAGGTTGGCTCAACGAGGAAGACGATGAATAGTGTTTCCGTTAAGTGACGGTTAATTTTCTTACTTTTTGGTCCTTTTCCGTTAAGTCTCAGTTAGTCCGGTTAGTTTGTTAGTTTGGTTAGTTTTATTTCAGTTTTAGTCCTTTTTCCGTTAGTTTTCAGTTAAGTCTGTTAGAAGTTTTAAATTTTACACTTTTAGTCCATCTAGTACTTCAAGGTTTCAGTAGTTTGTCATTTGTGACCCTAATCTTTCAAGATTCAGACTTTGTCACTTTTGGTTCTTGCACTTTTGAGTTTCATCTTATTTCAAAACCGGATCGAATTAACTCTATTCGATACGATCAAAAATGATGAACCCACCAAGGTTGCAGTCCAAAAGAGAATATGAAGAGTGGAAAGTTGATTTTTTGAATTTTGTAGATGAACATGAGGTGGGTTATTATATCAGATTATCATTGACTGAAGGAGAGATGCAATCCCAAATTCCGACAGAAGCTTCGCCTGTGGAACAGGAGAAAAGAGAGAGGGCTAATAATTTTGCTCGAAATTATATGACAAGTAGTATTTCTTGTGACATTTTTCGTGACATTTTGAGTGAAATTTATGGTCAAATAAATACTTACAAAATGACAGGAAAAGAGTTGTGGGATTGTACTGAATGTTTGATCTTAGGGCCAAAGGGTTTATTAACAGGAAGAGAACTGGAATCTGAGAACTCTGAGCTAAAAAGAAAGATCTCTGATTTGGAGCAAAGATTGCAAAAGACAAATCCGATTTTGAGACTAGAGAAATCATTTGCAAAGAAGTTCTCAGATTTTTCCAGAAATTGTTGTGAAGAAAAGAAAGCAGTTGAGCTGAAATGTATCAAGCTTTCTCAGCAAGTTTCTGATTTTGAGAAAGTAATAATCTTGGAAAGAGAAAAGTTTGTCAAGGAGAAGAAAGAAATTGAACAGAAGAACATTGGATTCTTTAAGAAAATATTTGGTCAAAGAAAGGATGCTGAGAATGGATTTGAAGAAGAAAGAAGTATGTTTGAGGCTGAGATTAAAAAGCTTACTGTCAAGTTATCTGAATTATCTGAGATTGCACGGAAAGAGCAGAAAGCGAAGTCTGAATTAAAGAAGAAGATTGGCCTGCTTGTTAAAAAAGAGATAGCTTTGCTTCAAAGATTAAAGGGCTTGAAAAGATTGTTTCCAAGGTAGTAGTGACTGAGCAAACGTCTCCAGAGTCACAAATCCACACACCTAGAAATAATCCAGCTGACATCAAAAAGACAGCCTCAAGCTCACATCTGAAAACTGTTTCATCAAAAAGGTCAGTTAAATCATATGATCAGATTCGCAGTACTAACATTTTCTTTGATGAAAATGTAGATAGTTTAGGTACACAAAGAAGGAGAAGAAGAAGACATAAAGAAGAGGGACTGGTCTGGAAGAAGAAACCTGTTGAAGATGAGAAGAAAGATGAGCTGAAAGGGAAGATATCATGTGTACATACACACAAAGCCAAAGAGAACAATGCGCGTAAAGGTAAACCTGATCATATCTACTCGAGAGATCAATTACTCTGGTTATCAGGTAAGAAATACTATTGTTCTTATTGTCGTACACATGTTCCTATTCACAAAACCAATGATCATTTCTGGTATGGTTCTTATTCCATTACTCCCATTCGAACTGCAACTATCATTCATGGACCCAAATACAGTGGGTACCAAAGCCGAAAACTGATTCTGTGTTGCAGGCACCTACTGTCAAGGGGGAGTAGAAGAACAAAGGCTTCTAAGTAAATCGGCTTAGAACCCGTACTTCAACGGAGTTTGGCTTTTGATCACATGACATATCAGGACCCTTTCTTCAACGTTCAGACTTGGATATTGTTGCAAATATCCAGGGGGAGTTTAAAATACATAAATCATCCTATCATGATTTGAGGGGGAGCTTAAAAGGTAAATATCTTCTATACTAGATCTCTGATTGTTTGAAAGAAGAACAACTTTCGAACATGAAAAACGTTTTCTGAAATGTTCAAACCACTTCTGGTTCTCAATAGATTTTATGAATTTAGAACTGTGATTTTAAATGGTTTTCAATTTTTGAGCTTTAATGTTTAACCGACCGTGTGTTTCCAACGATCAATACTTGCGTATTATCTTGTCCATATACTATCAAGTATTCACACACACCGATTCAATACTTCGTTTGAATTTGTTATTACCGTCTCATAATGAACCAATTTTTCGATGGTAATACTCCCGTTTGCTTTCAAATATTGTTGAGCATTAATCATCATTTCCAAATTTATGCTTTCATTGCTAAATTGTTTATATTTGTTCATATAAACAAAATATCCAGTTCTTTGATACCCTAACTATTTTATTTGATCTGATTGATACATTGTCAGATTCTCAAAACAATTCACTTGATTTCCTTTCATTCATTCAATATCTTTGTTTTGAGAAATCTTCAAAGTTCAATTGATCAAATCTCATGAGCATACATTTTGACAATGTTATCATACATTTTGTACTTAACTATTAAGTTAAACTGTTGAGAAACTATTCTTTTTAGGACTTACATGGGATTTGTGTGAGAACTTAAACAGAACTTCCATGGATTCACGTAAACCAGTGTTTCCTACCCCGGAAGTTATCCTAGAGTGATTGAGGGGTGAGGGGTCTTAAATCAAAGAGTGGGGGAGATAACTCATCCGGTTGAGTTTTTCTCATTGTGCTGAGCGGTAAAATGTAAATGAGAGTTTGGTTAGAAATGAGCTTTAATGACAAAAAGAAAGAGGGTGTGAGAACAGCGTTAAAAGAATATGAAAACTCTGGACCAAACACTTTCTGAGCCGGGCAGCCACATCTACTGATTGGTTCACATTCTTTGGTGACCATTATTGAAACAGGCAGTGAGCCCATGCCAACTCTTGTTATTACCCTACCAACCACTCGTTTCTTTCTTAACAAAGAAATGTTTCATTTTCTTTGGGGACGCAGCATATCTTCTATCTAGTCTTTACTCGGAAGATTTAGATATTGAAAAAGAAGGAAAGTTGCCCCATCTTCGCACCTCTTTCATTCACATTGAGTCCGTGTAATATCTGTTGCTGTCTCAACAGTTTACACAATTTGATCCTGAGAAAGCTAAGTAGCTTCAATCATTCTACACTTGCACGTACACACAAGGAATGAGTTTTCTTGTCATAACATTCATAGAAAATTCCTTTTGTGGTTTTTCGATGATTGAATGGAAGCCCTGTGAGTGAATATCACAAAAACTCCTTTCCAAAGTACAGCCGTTGTACAAAGTGGCTCCGTGTTACTTACAGGCATACTAACTGTATCATTTGTTGATTCAGGTTCACAATTCCTATTATATCTGAATTTGAAAAGATTCGGATATATACATTTAATGAATTGACGGATACTCAGATCAAAGGGCGGAGAATGTCAAATCATCACAAAGGAAGAGATCAAAGAATGTGTTGAAATTGAAGAGTTTTGATGATCATGATGTTCACAATCATCAAAAAGGGGGAGAGAATTTTACAAAGTTCAATTTCAAAGTTATAAAAAAAGAAAGTTCTGTGAAAGTTTGTTTTTCTGAAGACAGTCTAGAGATCAAAGAGAAGAAGATATGAGTTCAATACTGTTTCATTATTCAAAGCTGAAGATTTCAAGAAGATAAATGTCTTATTCAACTTTAGGGGGAGATTGTTAGGACTGAAAGTCCTGTGCGTTGAAAGTTGATTAAAGCATTTATAAGGGTTTAATTTGTAATTATTAGAAAGTTATTGTTAATGGGCCTAAAGCCCATTAGGCCTTATGCGCCACATATATAATGGCGTTATTAGTTCATTTGTCAGGTTACATAAGTCATTATTAGATTGCTAGTCAATAGGTTTACATACTCTAATAAGATATTCCCTCTGTAAACCTAAACCCTTTCATTGAATATTAATCATATGACTAGAGGTTGTGGCTATATTATTGTTCTTCATTGATATAATTGTTCGTGATTGCACTGTACTGGGATCTACACTCCTGGTAGGTTGGTAGGTTACAGGTTCATCATGAACTGTATCGTCACTTCCAATGAGAAAAAGCATACCTCTCAGGCTTTTTGACGATTCCTACCTGATCATCGGATTGTTTGTATCTCGTCATTACCTTAAACAACTTGTTGAGGTTCAACATCTTATTGATTGTCAGCGTCCACCATTGTCTCATCCCATGGTTCTTGAATTTCTTCAAGATCTACTGTGGCCCCTGTTGTGTTTCTTGTTAGAAAATCATTTTCTAAGGACTTACCGCGAGGCTCAACAAATACTTTATTCTCGCTAGGTTTGTAGAAATAATATCCAATCGTCTCTTTTGGATATCCCACAGATAGCCACTTTTCAGACCTTGAATCAATCTTTCCGGAAGCTTTTCTCTTAACATAAGTGTCACAACCATTTTCATATAAGAAAATTTTGGGATCTTCCTAATCCATAATCATATGGGGTCCTTTTGGTGTTTTTGTTTGGTGCATTATTTAGTAATCGGACAGCTGTTTCTAGGGCATATCCCTAAAATCTTTTAGGTAGAGTGGTATAACTCATCATAGAGCGAACCATGTCCAACAAAGTTCTATTTCTTCTTTCAGACAAACCATTATGTTGATTTGTTTCTAAAGGAGTTAGTTGGGATACAATCCCATGATCTCTAAGATGGTCAATAAACTCTTGGTTTAGATATTCACGACCTAGATCCAAACGAAGTGTTTTTATCTTTTTCCCGAGTTGATTTTCTACTTCACCTTGAAACTCTTTGAATATTTCAAAGCTTTAAGATTTGTTTAACATACTCAAATCTACTGAAATCATCGGTAAAGGTAATGAAGTAACGATAACCGTTTCTTGTGACTGAACTGAAAGGCCAATACACATCAGTATGTATAACTCCAAACAATTCCATAGCCCTTTCGGGTTTGCCTTTAAAAGGCACCTTTGTCATCTTACCCATTAAACAAGACTCACATGTATCATATGAATCATCAAATGATTCGAAAACTCCATCATCCTGGAGTTTGGTTATGCGTTTCTTGTTTATGTCTCCAAGACGACAATCCCATAAGTAGGTTTGATTTAAGACCCGCTAAATTTGTTTATGTGTATGTTATACATTAATTCATAATTACAATTATTTTGCATATCAATTTCATAAGTACCTTTATGTGTTTTGGCTACAAAATACTGCTAGGTAAGCACAAATTGTATTGTTACTGAAAGTAAACATAAATCTAGTTTGCCGTAATTGAGAAAATTAAACATAAACAGTTTTTAAGTGCTAAAGTAAGACCGTTTGGCAGCTTCATGTCATATGTTCCTGTAAGTTTTCTGTATGCCCACGTCACATATAAACGCTACTAAGGTCATATGAACCTATGAGGGTCGTACGTATTGAGTTTGTATGTCTTGAAGTTGATCATGATGATCATGAACTATATTGAATTATATTACATTTTGTGACAATAAAGCGTAATTATTATTCTAGTAGAATAATAATTAATGTTTGGCGTGTGAAAATGTAATTATGATAATTACATGATTTATTTAGGCTTAAAAAATAATTAATTAGGCCTAAAGCCCATGTTCATTAAATAATGTTCTATTTGGGCCTAATAATTAATTGAATTATTAGAAGCCTTAAAGCCCAAAACTTGATGAAGTTAAACGACCCAACCCATATATGGAAAGAAGGGAATATTTAAACCTACTTATGTTTAGCTTTATGATTAAGGAATTGAGTTTTGCCTCCCTCCCTCTCTCCCTATTTAGTCGTCGATCACACACACAAGAGAATCGATTTTCTCTTGTGTGAATTTTGGTTCATTGGGCTAGCAACTGGTTTGGGATTCAAAGCAAACTCATGTGTGGATACCACTAGAGGAGGTCTACGTTTGGTCTCTCTTGCCGAAATCTTCTCGCTGCCAACCATTGAGATAGTATTCTAAAACACTCTATGGTTGTAATTTTGTTTTTATTATATATGCATTGGATTTGGGACTTGGTGGGTTTCACGATTATTTTATTTATATATGTATTTTATTTTTCCCCTGCATTTTGTGATCCCTTTGAAACCAAACAATGGTATCATATCCCATTTGCTATGTAATAGGGCAGAAAAATTGGGTGAAAACGGTCAAAAAGGGAAAAACCACAAGCCGCCACCAACGGCCGCCAAGCCACGACTTGGGCGCCCGCCGATCCTTGCTTGCGGTTTAGGCCGTCAGACGGGCTCTTCCAAAGTGAGGCTTCAACCTTTTTGTTGGCACCGGTCGATCATGGCCTGGAATGGTTTCTGTCCGCCCTAGTTGTTCTTCTAGCCGACAACTCGGTCCAAAACAAACTTTTTTCCCCAAAACCCTAGGGTTTTTGCATATGAGCTAGGATTTTTCGTGGGTCGTGTGGATATCCCTAAGTTGGTCGGGTTGAGGCCCATTTTAACGGGCTTGTTTATTTTTATGTTTATTAGATCCAAGCCCAATTTGTTTTGCATGTTTGCTCTAATTGGATTTGGTACCGGGCCGTTTGACACGTGGCTGTGTTTATATTAATTGTATAAATTATTTGGGTTATGTATTTTATACGATCTACGGATAGAATAACATTAATGTTTAAAATTTCTTTGTAATCGAAGAATCAGAAGATCGAAGGAATCAAGATGGCATCCCAGAGTCTACCTTGGTTGGCAGAGATAGTTGGATTCGAATATGTCCTTGGGGTTTTGACCGTGGTTTCCGTGTCATCGGGCCATCGTCTTGTGCGGCTATCGCCGTTTTGGTCCGAGCATCACTAGCCCCGACCACGCGGTTGTTGTTCTTTTTTTGTCTCACCGCCTTAGGGCAATGGATGGGTTTTCGTTACAGTAATTTACCAAGGAAACTCTATGGCCAAACCGCCATGGCTGGTACCTCTCGCCTCACAATCACGAGTGTGGTTGTCGTGCCTGCTAGTCCATGTCTGTTGGGCAGTAGTTGTAAGGTTGTAACTGCAGGGTTTTGGCCGTCGGACCACGGCTGATGCCGATGACCCATATATCGTGATTGGTGTCGTGTTTACCACATGAATCGTAGCTTAGTGCCACCTGACCCATGGCTCTTGTGCGACACGAATGAAGGCCTTGGTCGTTTTCTAGCGAACCGCGGCTGTTGACGCTTGGTCTAACCATGCATGTGCCCGCCGTTGGTCCGTGCCATGGGCTGTGACTTTGGGTTAGAGCCTTATTGGGTCGAACATTGGGTTAGGGAGGTCTTTTGGGTTGGGCCCTAGAGTTTATCCAGTTTTTAGTTTTTGGTTATTATTTTTGATTTTTGGCCTTCTATTTATGTTTATTTATTATTGCCAAATTTTATTTTATGGTGTTTAATTTATTGGAAGTGTATCATAGGTTATGCCTAGACTAATCCCTTGACAAAATATGACTGTAAGACATCAACCCTAATTAAACCTCAGTGGCTACAATTGTTGTGTACGCTTGGATTCGTTTATTATATGGTTTTCCCCAAAAGTCCCATGGTTGTGTTTGGTTAATTTGTTTTTGGAAAATTAAAATGTATAATTGCAAGGGTTGTAATTTTATTTAAATTTTTCTAGATAGGAAAAACGTGTAAAATATAATAGGACATGTTGTATTTGTATTTTAAATTTATAACCATTCGAAGACGGCGTTCCAAGAGGTCCGGTCGGAGTCCCTGGATTTCACCAAGATGGTGAGACCATTTGGAGGTTGAAGACGTCCTTAGACTTATTGGGGTTGTTGTGTTGGCTCACAACACCACATTAGGAGCAAAACCATATATTATGTTGTTATGATTGTTTATTTTGCGTTTTTTTTTTGCTTATTATTTTTGTTATAATATTTGCAAAAACCTTTTAAATAAATGCAAACGCAAAATATATTTTAAATCGGTAATAAAATAATTATATTTTAAATTGATACGATTATCAAAATGAAAACCTATTTTTGGATAACTTTTTAAAAACAAGATTTTTAGAGATAAGATCAAACATTTTTGAAATGATAGAATGTTTTCTAGAATTGAAACCTTTCACAAACGTAAACTAAACGCCCCTATTTAAGGTATTTGTCAAGGCTTACGGATTTCGGTATGGTCAATGCCTAGCCAATCATGTCAGATGATTATTGTGTGAGACAAGGGGCCAAAACAATGAGGTTTAAGTGAACAGTTGCATTTAGCCACTCATTTATATAGTCAAGTTTTGGACGACTGATCCCAATAAACTCTAATTCAAAGTTTAGGTGGGATCACGATACGTTAGTATGGTTTAGTTTACTTGAAAATATCATAGACAGTTGCATTGACCATCTATGAATATTTTCAAAGCGATGAAGTAGGGTTAAATTTGTCAATTCCAATATATGATATATTGGATAGAATATCACGATCACCTAAGAGTTATGTTGAATATAATTGGATGATTCCTTCCTAAATAATCTATTTTCACAGACAAGGTGCATTTGGCCATTTATAAAAATAATGGAAATATTGATCTTAACTCAAATTAAAGTAATTTTGAGAGGTTAATTATTTAATATTAGATTTTAGAAGTTCCTTATGTTCAACTTAATTTTTGTAGATGAGTGTTACTACCTCAAACACCAACACAAACTCAAATGCAAACAACCTATCCAGTTTACATTATGGTCTATCCTTCATAAGGAAAAACTGAACGGTACGAATTTCCTCGAATGGTTTCGCTTCCTAAGGGTCATTCTTAGGCATGAAAAGCAATTCCACGTTATTGAAAACCCCCTTCCAAACGTTCCTGCCAGAAATGCTTTGGTTGAAGTCAAGGCTCCTTATGATAAGTACCGAAATAACTTACTAGATGTTGGTTATTTGATTCTTGCCTTTATGACTCCCGAGTTATTGAGGGATCATGAAGACATGTATGCTTAGGATATGATATTCTCACTGAAATCTAAGTTTCACTTACAAACTAGGCAGGATAGGTTTGATAGTTAGGAAATTTTCCTGTATAATGACTAAGGGCTCATAGGTCGTTACCCATGTTTTGAAAATGAAAAAGGTATATTGATTGGTTGGCCCGTCAAGGCTTCCCATTAGAAAAGGAAATGGCAATCGATTTGGTTCTTAATTCTCTTCCCAAATCATATGATCAGTTCGTCCTAAATTATAATATGAACGGTTTGGATAAAACTCTCATAGAGCTTCACGACATGCTTAAAGCTACTGAGAGAAACATAAATTGTAAGTTAGAATCAACCAAACCGAATTATTTTTTGATGATCAAATCTAAATGTGGGATAGTCAAGAAAAAGAAGGTGGTTTCCAAAGGAAAGACAAAGATTGGAAGTTCCAACAACGGTAAGAGCAAGGGAAAGATTTCTGAGGATGTAGTTCACTTCAACTGCAATCAAAAGGGGTATTGGAAAGAGAAACTACCCAACCCTACGTAGCGCAAAAGAAGTAGAAGGTCATTGCAGTCGAAGCTTGACGTATGTTTACCATTGATTTATTTGATTCTGATTATGACTCTTGGGTGTTGGATACCAGGTGTGGTACTCAAATTTGTACTACTTTACTGGTCTAAGAAGTGAAGAGAAGATGAAACCAGGCCAATTGGAGCTAAGGATGGGTAATGGAGCTAAGGTGGCTATTGTTGCTCAAGGAACTGTATGGTTTCAACAGGATAACAAAAAAAAACAACGGAAAATTAAACATAGATATATAAATAAAATAACCGTGAAACCCATTAAGTCCCGAATCCAATGCATATATAATAGAAACAAAATTACAACCATATGGTGTTTTAGATTACTATCTCAATGGTTGGCGGAAAAAATGTTGGAGCACGAGAGACCAATGTAGGCCTCCTCTAGTGGCATCTACACGTGAGTTTTCTTTGAATCCTGAATCGATTGCTAGACTAATGAACCAAAATTCACACAAGAGAAAATCGATTCTCTTGTGTGTTTGTGTGTGTGATCGACGACCAAAGGGGGAGAGAGGGAGGGAAGCAAAACTCAATTCCATAACCCTAAACCTAAACATAAATAGGTTTAAATATTTCCTTCTTTCCATATATGGGTTTGGCCCTTTAACTTAATCAATTTTTGGGCTTTGAGGCTTTTAATAATTCAATTAAATATTAACTTAATAATTAATTAATTATTAGGCCCAAATAAAATATTAGTTAATGAACTTAGGCTTTAAGGTTTAATTAATTATTAACCTAGCTAGATTTTTACACCTCCAGTGTTGGGATATCGTTCCTGATTATCAATATGTCATCAACATATAAGATTAGAAAGACAACAGTGCTCCCACTGGCCTTCTTGTATACACAAGGCTCATCTTCGTTTTTGATGAAACCAAATTCTTCAATTTTCTCACCAAGTCGAAGATTCCAACTTCGAGAAGTTTGCTTTAGTCCATAAAAGGACGTTTGTAATTTGCATACTCTGTTAGGATGATTGGGGTGTTCAAAACCTTCTGTTTTTACCATGTACACGTCCTCGCTCAAAGTTCCGTTAAGGAATGTCATTCTGACATTCATCTGCCATATCTCATAATCATGATATGAAGAAATGACAAACAATATACTAATGGATTTAATAATGGATATTGGAGAGAAGTTTTCATCATAATCAACTATGTGTGTCTGAATGAAACCCTTCGCTACTAACCTAGCTTTGAATGTATGGACAATCCCATCCCTATCAGTTTTCTTCATAAAAATCCACTTGCTCCTATTGACTTTGTAGCCTTTGGGTGCATCTACCATATCCCAATCTGGTTATCTAACATGGACTTAATTTTTGCTTTCATAACATCATACCATTTGTTAGATTTCGTGTCTTACATAGCCTGTCGGTAGGTCAAAGGTTCATCATCAACCATGTCGTCACAACCAATTTGATACCCTTGGTACCTATCTGGATTCTGATGAATCCTCCTCGACTTCTGGATTGTCAATCTCTCTTTGGTTTCCTCAACATCTTGTTGGTCACCAGTTTCAACTTATGCATCAATGGGTGATTCTTGAATTTTTTCAAGTTCCACCCAATCCCCTACCTTAGGCTTAGTTAAAAAAATCATTTTCTAGAAACTCAACCTTGCATGCAACAAACACCTTGTTCTCGCTAGGGTTGTAGAAATAATACCTAATCATATCCTTGGGATATCCTATAAAGATACATCTTTTAGATCTAGGCTCGAGCTTCTTAGAAGCTTCTCGCTTAACATAAACATCACAACCCTAATCCATCATATAAGATAGGTTTGGGACCTTCCCAGACCACATCTCAAATGGGGTCTTGTCGACCTTCTTGGTTGGTACATTATTTAGTATCTTGGTGGCAACTTCCAAAGCATACCACCAAAATCTTTTAAGCAATATGGTATGACTCGTCATAGATCTAACCATATCTAGCAAGGTACGATTCCTCCTTTTAGACACACCATTATGTTGTGGCGTTCTAGGAGGGGTGAGTTGTGGGACTATCCCACACCCTCTAATATGATTAGTGAATTCTTGACTCATATATTCACCACCTCGATCATACCAAAGGGTTTTTTATCTTTTTTCCAAGTTGGTTCTTTACTTCATTCTAAAACTATTTGAAAATTTCAAACCTTTCATATTTATGCTTCGTTAGATAAACATGTCCATATCTACTGAAGTCATCAGTAAATAACTGAAATATGTTTCTAACGATATTGGGAACATAAAGACAATCCTTAAGTATCAAAACCAGACCATTTGGAAGGACGACCCTATCGTAATCTCCTTGAGAAAAAGCATCTACTCTTGCCCCATTGCCCATCGTGAGCTTCAACTTGCCTGGCCTCAACTTCCTCTCACTGCTTAGCTCCTGCAAAGAGGAAAAATATGAGTTCTACATTCGGTATCCAATACGCAAGAATCATAATTATAGGTGATAAAATTGATGGTGTACATGCCTAAAGTTACGACTCCCTAAGCCTTCTCCTTCTTTGTCTTTGCCATAAGAACCAGACAGTTCCTTTTCCAATGCCATTTCTCAAGAACATTCAAAGAAGCAGTATCCGTGGAAATCTTTCCCTCATTCTTTTTTGGCTTGCTGGAGCTTCCAGCCTTTGCCTTTCCTTTTCTAGTCACACTCGTCACACTCTTCCTTTTGGTAACCCCTACTTTTTCCATTATCATTAGAAGAGGCTTGGATTTCTCCAACTTGGAGGTAATCCCTCTTTCAGCACTTTTTAACATTCCATGTAGTTCAATGAGGGATTTGTCCAAGCCTTTCATATGATAATTGAGCACAAAGTTATCATATGATTTTGATAAAGAATGGAGGACCAAATCATCCCCCAGTTTTTGCCCAATAGGGTATCCCAATCGAGCCAGCCGATCAATGTACCCTTTCATTCTTAGAATATGAGCATTGACCGGTGTCTCCTCCTACATCATACAAGCATGTAATGATCTCACAATAACAAACCTCTCCTGCCTATCTTGTTGACCAAACATGGTCCTCAGGGAGATGATCATATCCCATGCCGATATTTAGTCATGATCCATCAAAAGTCAGATGTCATAGAGGCCAACATCAGACATGAAGCGTTTAGAGAGTCTCAACCATACTTATCATAAGCAACCCGAACACTTTTAGATGCATTTCTAGCAGGAGGATTTGGAGGGAGGTTCTCGAGAATGTAGAACTTCTCCTCATGCCTGAGGATGACCCTCAGGAAGCGTAACCATTCCACTAAGTTCTTGTCGTCTAGTTTTTCTTTATCTAAGATTGAGCGGAGAGTGAAATGGGTGATGTTTGAGTTGTTTGTGTTATCTTGATTTGAAGACATCTACAGAAAATTTAATTTCATTTTAGTAATTAGTTTCTGAAAATTTGAATAACCTTTTAAATTCAAAACTAAGCTATTTCCCTAAATCTCATGGTTGATAAATGTGCAAATGGTGAGAGAGAGTTATTTAGGTAGGCAACATCCGATTGTGATCATCACAACCCTTAGACCTTTTGTAGGATTCTTTATGTTTTAATTAAAGGCATGTTTAATCCCACTTCTTCACATTAAGGCCACTTATGGATGAGCAATACACAATGCGTAAGTTCCCCAAGCAAGTTTAACTATACTAAAACATCACAACTCGAATTTTAGTAACAACTCAGGAGTTGGTCGTCCAGGTCATATCTATCACAATAGGCAAGCAATACACAATGTATTGTGATATCAAGATCTGACTCCTTATCTTGCACTACACTCATCCGAGCTACCTTCGCCTATGCTCATACCTAATCGGAGAATTGTTCGATAAGAGTTTTAAATGATTGGTGAAAAACTTGCATTTCCATTTGAAGGGTTTTACCAATCTCTCAAAGACAATTTAAGTTTTTAAAATGGATTTAAAACAATTTTGAGAAGTTAAGGTGGTTTACAAAACATTCTTTATTTTTTTTTTTATAAAATTCACAAAATCAGGATAATTTGATAAGTTATCAAATTGATGTAAATTCATTTACATGTTTACCGATTCTAAAATGTCTTAGTTTTAATTAAAAAGCAAAATAAAGTGGAAAATAAATAAACACAAACACAAACACATAATAGGGATTTGGTACGTCCCACTAGTGCGGTTTCCAGTGAGTAGCAGAACCAACAATGGTGTTGGTCGTAGTTTTGGTGACGACAACAACCATAGAACAATGGCGAAACAAGCCACGATCTAGAGATCCATCCACTCACGGTGGTGCACATACCAGACCATGTGCGATGGCGGTGCAAAACAGAGTAGTCTTTCTTCTGTCTTGAACCTTCCACCAAAATTGGATTCATTCTCTTCTTACCTTAGAGATTCCCCACTAGTCATCAAGCAACGGTGACCCGACCCAGATGACAGCCACATACAAGAGGTGACTCAGTCCAAAAGCTAACCGCCGTGTGGCAGCAATTTGGGCAGTCTTGACGTCTGACGCAAGACCTCCTCATAGAAAAAACCCTATTCCGATTTTCGTTCCGAATTTATTAATTTTGATTGAATTTTTTAAAGTCAAAGTGGGTAGAGGTACAACCAAAGCACCCCATCGTCACTTGACAGTGTCGGGGTCTCGACCATGGCAGCAGCAGCCAGAAGACCACTAGAGCCAAATCATGACAATGACCGATAGGCACCATGTCCATCGATCGAAATTAATTACTGTGATCAATCTGTGGTGTTGTCCTCGACTAACGACTCGAGTAGCGGTCTAAAGACCCAGTGGCGGCGGTATCCCTCGATCTATGAAACCACACATCAACATCTGTGGAACCCGGCCCCGATAGTGCCCCTGTCCTGGCATGGCCACTCTCCCTGTGCGGCAGCGACACAACCGCCCAACCGTGCAGCGGTGGCAGCCCGTCGTTGTGCAACGAACAAGTGTGAATCTCGTTTTAAAGAAAACTTCTGTTCTAATTACCTTTTTGATTAAACTGTTTTAATTTTTCAAAGTGACTCTCATACCATTGTAGGGTTTTAAAAGGTCGTGTAACCACGAAAACGCGGCGGAAAAAAATTAATTTTGGTTATAAAATAGAAAACTTTTCAAAAGTTTAAAACCCATATCCGGATCCAATGAATTATAAAACATTTAGAACACATTATAGGGTGTTTAGAATTTGTACCTTTTAGATCTGGGGAAGATTTGATGCAGTACTCAAAAACCAAGGTAGGTTCCTCTATTGGTGATCAACACAAGAACAAACTTAGATATCCCATCGGGTGCTAGCCTAAGAAACCTAGATCTCTATGTGTATTACAGAAAAGAAAAAAATTATTTTCTGTATTTAATGTGGTAGCCAAATCTCTATGATTGAATAACCTGTAATTGTTTGGTCTATCACCCTATTTATATTGATCGTCTTATAGTCCGTCCATATATAACTCAAATAAGGTTTAGTGATTATCTGTAATAATTACATAATTATCTTAAGACATTAATATAATTATACAAATTTACAGATAACACCCATTATATTGTAATTTATAATTATCCTCCAAAAATAATTATTTAACAATCAACATGATTTTAATTCGGGTTTTCTTATAAATGGAAGCAAATATATTCTTTGTGTGTGACACTGTAAGTTTACATACTCGTTAGCAGTGCTTTTATGTGACATGTATCATGGACATATAATAAAAACTTATGATCATAAATGTTTTATTCAAACCATTTTTCATGTTTTATCTTTTTTTAACGCTTTTTATCTTATTTTTATTTACTGTTAATTTACATTTTATTTGCTTCATTTATTTTTTACTTATTTTTATATTGTTATTATTGTGTATTTGTGTTGTTATATTTATTTTAACATAGTTAATATTCTTAAGCAGAAAATATGTCTAATAAAAATATGAAATTGACTATGAAACATTTAAGAAAAAAGGTCTTAGGCCTATTTTTATTTTATTTTGCGTAAGGCCTACGTTAAGCTTGAGATGGCCCTGCAAATAGTCGAATTAACGAAATTGCTTCTTTTAAAGCCTCAGTTACTGTCGATTGTAAATGTGCATACTAACTTATGACACCTCCTCCAAGTGTATACATATATATACTATGGTTGGTGTACTGTTGTCCAAATCTTTGCCATAGTCAAAATCTACATATCCAAGCACCTTGTGTTGGGTTATTCCAAAGCCGACATGCAAAAGTCTCAATTACTCAAAATGTATGTAAATGGACAGCAATCAAAAGGCGGTAACAAAATAGAGGACAAACAATATTCGACAAGTCACGATAATAATAATTAAAAAAAATAAAACAATAATGTAACAACCAACAAGTGATATTTTATACATTTTGAAGTCAAAATTACCTAGCAATTAGTGTTAATCGGATGCTTGAAATGGCCATATTAATTTGAGTTGGCAAAAACATGTGTGGAGTCATTTAAGATGAGAAAGAATAAGGCTTGTTTGTTTTTTACAAAAAAACACTTAATTACCCCTTATCACTTATTCGGTCAGAGGTAAGCCAAATAAGTGTGTTTTTTCAAAAAAAATCAGTTGCACTTAACACTTATTATGCACCGACCGAAAAAGTGAGAAATCTATCACTTTTTTTTTTCACTTATCTCTTTATCGATTCCTTCCAGATCTGTTTTCTTTTTTACCCATCGTTCAAGACAGTATCCCTTTCCACGATTCCTTCCAAAAATTGATCTCCAAAGCTTGTTCGATCTCCAATCGGCGCTGGGACTCCAGATTATCGAACGACACCAAAGACTCCAGATCGATTTTCAGGTCTTCAAATCGATTTTCTCCAGGTCTTCAAATCGATTACCAAAAACCATAACATCTTCAAATCGACTCCAAATCGATTTTCTCCAGATCTAGATCTTCAAATCGGCCTCTCTCTTCTCCTCTCCAAATCGACGCCTTCGACTCCAAATCGGGACTTGCAGGTTCGATTTTATGCTTCTGGTCGATTATATGCTTCGATTTTATGGTCGATTTGTACTTCTGTAAAAGGTTGATTTTATGCTATATATCTGGTCGATTAGTTTCAGTTGGTATGTAAGTTATTATTCATTCTGAATAAAAGAGCATCCATCATCTACTCTGTTTTTGTGTCTATGCAGGTTTGTTTTCTTAAAGATAACACACTATTTATTATTATTCATTTGGTCAGAAAGAAAAGAAAAGGGAAAATAATAGTGCTGCTGGATGGATGGATGGTTGCTGAGATTTTGGTCAAATGGTGGTGGTGCTGCTGCAATGGAATTATTGATTCCTTGGTTTCGTCTCTATTCTACTCTACCAATGAAGAAAAGATTAAAGAATGAAGGTGGTGGAAGGAGACAAGCAAAAACAAAGTAAAATTGGTGTTTATTTTTTCAGATTTGTTAGTTTAAATTAATAGACAATAGTATATATTCAGACGTTTTCAGCTTACAAAAACAAATAATATTTTTTATTCAGATTTCAGACTTCAGCACCAAAAAAACAAACAGTCTTTTTTATTCAGATTTCAGACTTCAGCACCACCACTTAAAAATCAAAAGTGAAATCAGACTTTAGACTTCAACACCACTTAAAAAACAAACGTCACCTAAGAAACAATTTCTAGTTATGGTTTAGTACTTGTTTCCATCGCAACAATAAAAAAGAAAAAAAAAACATATTTTCATTGTTGGTTTCGGGTTTCATTCATGTGCAACAAGTTAATTAAGAAGTAGATCTAGAATTAAAAAAGGACCAAGACAAGCCCAAATTAACCTGAATCGTAGCCCAGAGAAAAAGAATAGTCCAACCACCATTTATTTTCCACTGTTTGTCTTGTTCCTCTAAATGAATTCCAAAATGGGGCAGCTTCACCGACGGCTCTTCAAGCTTCCAAATTGTTGGAGACACTGTCTAATTTACAAATAAGGGTCAGGTGACTTTCCCGACAGGTATATATAGTCTGGCCCAAGTCGCTATCGATCTCCAGATGGAGTAAGTCACGTCTTTTTTCAAGAGGTTTTTATGGATATGTCTTGCTATTATTCAACTCACTAGGCTCATTTGGCCTAACACTTGATTGTTTGATATGTATCTCAGGTTCTAGCGGCGTGACCCCTAAGAAGGTTTAACAAGCCCTTAGGGGAGAGCTTGGGAGCATTTTGGGACACCATTAGAAGATGTTTATTTTGGAAATTTGATGACAATTGTTTGTAATCTCATTTCTTGTTAGGAATTAGATTAAGAGGTTGCTATCTTTTATTACTTTATTACTACAAACATGTAATTATAACAGGCGTATATTGTTCCCTTTTTGGGAAGACTCGTGCTTTGGCATTATTGATATATCACATTTCCGTTTTCAGAAATTTTTGTTGTCCCAATTTTTGGGGTGTTACAAGTTGGTATCACAACTTTAGTTTAAGTGAACAAGGTGTCGACTCTAGTATTCCTAGACTTAAACTGTAGACGTCTATAGTAACACTATCCTCTTGGGTAGAACACTCCTAGGTGGGGAGAGTATTAGGATCACGAGAATGCATTGATCGAAAATTATGATGATGGCAACAAGAATTCTTATGTAAAATACATTCACAATCTCACTTGGCCAGTGTTGTTCTGAATTTATAAATATGTGAGCATACTTGAAATTGTTGTTATGATGATTGATCCTCGTACTAGTATGTATTGAACAGCTTATCTTTTAAAGAATTAACGAGTATGACCTTTATCATGTATGACAATTCATAATGGTAAACACAAGGAGTAGGGTTGGGGCTCCCGAAGTTGGTAATGAAGCAAGTGTAATCGCCCCGAAAACTACGATGCGAGCAAATCCAAAGTTTAATCAAACCGTTCCGCCAATTCCCACTATGTTAGAGGGGATTGTTGATGAAGTTCCTTAAGTGAACTTAGAGACCGAGAACCCAGTAATCCAAGAAGTGGGGCCCCAATAGTTCTTGTTGGCCAGTATAATGCAAATGATGAACTCGACGATGGACAAGCGGGATGAAAGGTTCATGAAAGTGCTAGAGGATTGGGATGCGAGCAATCGAAGGCAAGAGACAGTGGCAGAAAATGCGGTGATTGGATCGGGTGGTACGGGTAATATTATAGGAACGGAAGAGCAAGCAGTGGGAGCTATAAAGGGAAAAGAAAGGGGTTGCTCCTACAAGACCTTCTTGTGTAGCAAACCCCCAGAATTCTCTGAATCGACCAATCCAGTGGCCTGCATAAACTGGATAAGAGAAGTGGAAATGGCATTCAAATCAAGCGAATGTGACGACTCCCAGAGGGTCAGGTTTGCATCTCAGTTATTCAGAGGGGAGTCTTTGAGTTATTGGAACCTTACCCGAACGACCCTTACTCCGGAGGTTCTGGCTAAGCTCACTTGGCCAACCATCAAAAAAAGGTAATGGACAAGTATTGCAATGAGAGGTTTCTTGACAAGATCGAGGAAGAGTTTAGGAATCTGAAGAAGGGAAATCTGTCTATTGCCGATTACTCAAAGCAATTTGTGGACAAGCTTAGTCTGGTTGAGCATTTGGCTACTAATGAGGGGTCGAAGATAAAAGCTAATTTGAGGGGTTTGTCGGTGGACATGAAAACAAGTGTAAGGAATGCTCGAGTGTCTACATTGCAAGAGGTTATTGAGGAGTCCCAACTGGTGGAGGATGACCTCATTCAAGGTAGAGAAGAGAGGAGTCAACAAGGTGAGGAGCAGAACTGAGAAGGGCCAACCGGACCCGCACAGTCATCTAAACCTTTCATCGGGGGAAAGAACATGGAACCTCGATGTGAGGCTAGGTGGTGCCTCAAGTGTAGGAGTTAGCATTTCGGGCCTTGTAATCCGAGACCTTTCTCCAACACTACCGAATGCTTCAAGTGCGGAAGGAAGGAAGATGTCAGTCAAGATTGCCCTTCCCGGGGCCGGTTTGTTTCGAATGTTGGGAACCAGGGCACGTAAAAAGAGAGTGTCCCAAACTTGTGGGATGTCACCTAGGAGTGTCGAGCGGAACAACGCCGAAAAAGGAGATTCCACCAAAGGCGCCAAGTCGGGACATCCAGATGACGGCGGATGTTAGATCACATATCTATTGGATTCAAGATCATCCAAACTGAAGATCGCAATCTGAAGCTAAAGCCGGAAAGTCGACTCTCGATATTAAAGTTTAATGTTTATTTGTAATAAATGTCAAAGTAACTATTTATTTTGTATTGTATGTTTAATCTAAATATCTTATAAATAGATATTTAGATATTATATATTAGTTAGTTAGTTAGTTAGTTAATAGTTAGATATTAGTTTAGTTTTAGATATTAGTTTTATTAGTTTAATATTGCAACTTGATGTTGCAAGTGGTTGTAAGTTAGAGTGTGTTAGAAGCTAGAGAGAGATCTGAGATCAGATATGATCTTATCTCTCAACAACTCTCTTAACACACAATCAGATCATAATCGACACACACAAACACACACTTAAAGGTGTAAATCAGAGAGAAAACAGAGAACACAATCTAGAGCTAAAATCGATCAATCATGTAACTGTTGTTATAATTAATACAGGTTGGTAATCATATTGTGTTGTTGTTTCTATAGAACTTGATATAAACATTATTGTTGGACCGACAATTGGTATCAGAGCCTGATTAAGATCAAAATCAAGTTTTTAAAGAAAACGACTATGTGTTCTTATTGAAAAATCGTTTTCGAGATTTAAGGTGTTTTAGATGTTAAAATCGATCAGGTTGTGATCGATTAGGTTGCTAGATCGAGTTGTTGTTGTTTGATTTAACTATAAAGCTTTAATCGAGTTCCATTTTGTGATTTTAGTGAGAAAACAGTCGAGTTTAGAAAGTCACTGTGCGATCAATTTTTTTTTTTCAAAAAGTGTGTTTTATCGAGATCGAGTGATAGCATTCAGTTCTAGAAGTGTTTCTAGACATATTGGTAGAGTTTGGGTCTGTTAATCTTGGAAAAACAGGTTGAAAAGTCGAAATTATTGAAGTACAGACGAACTTGCGCAAACCAGAAGACGAACACACGCAAAGTTTACTTTGCGCAACACGCCTGATACGCAAACCCAACTTTGCGCATCCAACCTGATACGCAAACCCAACTTTGCGCAACCAACGTGAAACGCAAGGTCCACTTTGCGCATCTCAAGCAACACGCAAAGCATACTTCACGCATCCAACGACTTACGGAAACCTCGAACTTCACTTCTCGCAACAAGAAGGATACGCAAAGCTCAGTTTGCGCAACCCTCCTAATACGCAAAGCTCGGTTTTCGCAACTCAACACGCAAACCTCAGTTCAAGTGATAATCTCTTCACGAAAAGATCAAGTCCAGTTTGTGCAACCCTCTCGAAACGCAAAGTTCACTTTGCGCATCTAACGTGATACGCAAACCTCAGTTTGCGCATCCTGCTTATACGCAAACCTCAGTTTGCGCAACCCGCTTGACACGCAAACCTCCATTTGTGCACGCAAACCTTGATACGCAAACCTCTCTTTGCTCCAATCCAGACATAGAATTTTCTTCAAAATGACATCCAAAGAAGCCCTTGCAATCGGAACTGACTCCAAGCCACCAGTTCTCTTTAAAGGAGAATACGAACAGTGGAAGGATCGGTTTCTGAAATTTGTTGACAGACATGAGGTGGGTGAATTCATCAGGAAATCTATAGAAGAAGGGGTTATGAAACCAGTCATGACGACTCGTTTGGTTGGAACCATGCCGACTCAGGTTGAACTTAAGTATCATGAGCTAGAAGATGATAACCTCAGAAGAGCTAAAGGCGACAGATTAGCTAAGTCATACATTCTACAAGGAATTCCAAGTGAAATCTATGTAAAGATTGACAGCTACAAGGCCTCTGGCAAAGAAATGTGGGATCAGCTTGAGAAGATGATGCTGGGTTCAAAGGTTGGGAATCAGCTTAAAATCTCCAACTGCCTAAATAATTATGAAGAATTTAGAGGTAGAGTGGGAGAATGTTTAGAAGAAACCTATGACAGGTTTGTGACTTTGCGGAATGAATTAAGCAAGAATAAGGTCCACAAATCTCAAATTGTGCTGAACGTCAAATTCCTGAGTATTCTACAACCGGAATGGAAAATATTTGCCAGACAGATGAAGCAAATCAAGGATCTAAATGAGATTCCACTTCATGCGGTGTATGAAACCCTCAGACAAAATGAAGAATAGGTGGATGAAATTCTAGATGAGAAGAGGCAAAAAGGAAAGACAGTTGAAGACACAGTTGCTCTTGTTGTCAGGAAGAAGAAAAACAAGACAATTGTGTATGAATCAGAAGAAGATGAAGGTTATGCAAACTCTGACATGGATGAAAATGAACAACTGAAGCAAGAAATGATTCTGCTGTCAAATGCTTTTCAGAAAAAGTTCTACACAAAGCCGAGTTCAAATAGTCAGAGATATTCTTCTGGTCCGAACAACTACATCCACAAGGAAAGGGTTGAAGGAAGTAGAAATGAAGGAAAAAGATTTGAAGGGAAAAGAACAGAGGAGAGGAAACCTGAAGAGAGAAGATATCAGTATGAAGGAAAGAGAATAGAGGAGAGGAAACCAGAAGAAAGAAAGTTCAAAGCTGAAGGATCCATTCAACCAGAACCACCAACGTGCTACAACTGTGGCAAAACAGGTCACTTTGCAAAGGATTGACGAAGATTAAAGGTCAGAAACTCCGATTATTACAAGAACAAGATGCTTCTTGCAAAGCAACAGGAGGCTGGCAAGGCACTGATGGCTGAGGATGAATACTGGCTTGATCACTCAGACGAGGAAGAAGAGGATGAAGAAAGAGATGAAGTCGTTAACATGTGCTTGATGGAAAAGCAAGAATTAGATGCTGAAGCTGATTCAGATGATGAAGAAGAAGAGGTATGTGATTTATCGTATACAGATTTCATGAATATAATCCATGACATGATTTTAAAACAAAAAGAGTTAGAATCGAATCTTGAGCGAGAAAATGGTGTTATAACTGACAAAAACCAACTAATACAGAAACTTAGCCATGAAATTGCTGAGAAGAAAGTATTGGTTGAGGTTTTACATAGAGATAATGACACCAACGCAAAGGAAAAGACAATAATTCTTAAAGAGTGAGATTGATATATATGAGCTTACAAAGTTGCACTCTTCATGTACCAAAGAAAACTTTTTTTTACTTGGAAAATTAAAAAGTTTGGAAGAGAAGTTATACAAAATGGGTCAAACTGAACAGACTATTCATCTGAACAAACCTAAAGAGGAAATAGAGAGATGGGGAATCTGTTATAAGAATCCTCACTGTCTTCAAAAAGGAATGTCTGAAGTGCCTGCACTTTATGATCATCTTTCAATGAAATTAGCTCGACGAATCCCTGAGTTTAAAACTTTCTGGACTAAACTATCTGAAAAGGATGAAGCCAACGAAACTGAAAAATGGTTGAAATCATCTAAAGTTCACCTTCCATTTTATTATGCGAAGATGAATAATAGTTATAATGAAAATTCAATATATCAAAAGAAGAAAATCTTTCAAGTTATTTCTTTCAAAGTTATTCTGAAAAAGAAATGGAGGCGAAGCCTATTCAAGGTAAACTATATGTCCCTCTTATCGTTTTAGAAAGTAAAATTTCTGAACTCGAGAATTCTTTAACAGATGAAAGACTTTTGATGAATATTGAACAAATAGTTTTTTCAACTGTGTTCAAAAATGTTATTATTTCTAAGGCTTTAAACTCTAAGGATATGTTTAGTCTAGCAAATAAAGGGATTGATTTTCTGAACTCTGACGGTGGTTTAGATGATTGTTTTGAACAATTTGACTTTAATGCAAAACTTCCTAACAATTTATCATTTGTTAAGAAATCTTTAGGAAAAACCAGTATGCCTATTAACAGTGAAAAATCAACGAAAGTTGATAACTCAGTCTCTGTGAAAGCTAAAAAAGCTAAAGGTAAGATTACATCTAAGCATTCACAGAAACCGAACACTACTGGTCATCCGAAGAAGAAGCATTCGTTTGTTGCTCAAAAGTCTAACTCAACAGTTTCACATGTTTCAGATCTGAGCAAGCAAAGGCCAGAAGTTAAATCTCTGTGGCAACCGAAACAGAAGCTTGACAAGACCGTTAAATCGTTTTGTAGTGTTAATTGTAGTAAGACTTCGCCTAGTAAAGATGTCTTAATTGTTGATGTTGTTATTTTGAACTCAAAACTTTCTGTTTCTCGTAAACAATATACAATGAAGCAATTATTTCAGTTATCTTTATCTGCTAGAAAGTCTTCTATTTATAATAAACATGTTTCTACTTCTTGTCAAGATTCTGAAGATTGGTTTGGCAATTATCATGTGCATTCATCTCATTCTAATTTTTCAAATGCAGTTCAAAAGAAAAGAGGACCCAATTTGAAATGGGTACCAAAATCTTGTGCTAACACAGCAGGACCCAAATTCCAGTGGGTACCAAAGGCTAAATCTGTGTTGCAGGCACACAAAGTTTAAAGGGAATTCGACTTCTGATTATGTACAGATCAGGACTCGTTCTTCAATGTCAAAATAGGTTTTTAGATAATGCAATTCAAAACCAGAACTTCAAAGAGAAATGGTTCCTGAGTAAATCAGCTCAAAACACGAACATCAAAGTCAATTAGGCTTTTGAACAAATCAGTTCAAGACCCGCACTTCGATAATCAAAGTGTTTATTCCAAAGTTGTCGTATTATTATCTAAATTTGTAATTTCTCTTATGCAGACTCGTCATACGTGGTTCTTGGACAGCGGATGTTCCAAGCACATGACAGGACAGAAAGAGATGTTGTCCAATTTTAAAGAGAAATATTGCGGAACAGTCAGATTCGGCAACTACCAGTTTTCTCCAATCATGGGATACGGTGATGTACAACATGACAATGTCACTATCAAGAAGGTGAGCTATGTAGAAGGCTTACGACACAACTTGTTCAGTATAGGCCAGTTCTGTGACAAAGATTTAGAGGTCAACTTCAAAGCCAAGAGATGTTCAGTTCGCAATGAAGAAGGCGAAGAACTCTTGGTCGGTACTCGAGAATCAGACCTCTACACAATCAATTTATCAAATGTCCAGACTGACAAGCAGGTTTGTCTACTGACGAAAGCCTCGATGCAACAAAGCTGGTTATGGCATCGAAGGCTCTCTCACCTCAACTTTAGGTACATCAACAATCTGGTCAGTGGAAAGCTCGTAAAAGGACTTCCAGAGCTCAAATATGAAAGAGAACATCTTTGTGCAGCATGTGAAAAGGGAAAAATGAAGAGGGCTTCACATAAACCAAAGCCTGAACCAAGTACAAACGCTCCGTTAGAGTTATTGCATATGGACTTATGCGGTCCGATGCGAACTCATAGTCTAGGCGGAAAGAAGTACATACTCGTTATCGTGGACGATTACTCGCGATACACATGGGTCAAGTTTCTACGTTCAAAAGATGAGATACCAGATGTTCTCATCACATTCCTAAAGATGACCCAGTTGAATCTGCAGAAACCGGTCAAGTTTCTACGAACAGACAACGACACAGAGTTCAAGAACAAAAAGGTTGAAGAATATCTCGAATCTTTCGGGATTTCACATCAATACTCTGTTGCTCGTACACCTCAACAAAATGGAGTGGTCGAAAGAAGAATTCGTACGCTAGTCGAGGCTGCTCGTACTATGCTAAGTCAATCAGACTTACCTCTATTTTTGTGGGCTGAAGTTGTATCGACCGCGTGCTATACACAGAATCGCTCCATGATACATCGTAGATTCAAGAAGACTCCTTATGCTTTAATCAACAACCGAACACCGACAATCAAATATTTCCATATATTTGGGTGTAAGTGTTTCATTCTAAATGATAGGGAGAGTCTCAACAAGTTCAGTGCCAAGGCGGACGAAGGGATCTTCATTGGTTATTCCTCGACATCAACTGCATTCCGTGTTTATCTGAAGAAGCAAAGACGGTGATTGAAAGCATCAATGTCACGTTTGATGAAGAGATAGCTTTCGAACAACACAGTTCAAAACCCGTTATAACCGGAGTACTAGCTTCTGGGCAACTCAGTCCAGAACCTACGTCTCAACAGAATAAATCAGATGAAGCATCAACTTCTACTAACCATTTATCTGATTTATATTTATTATTTGAATTGTTTTATGATGAATTTCTTGGATCTAATGTAAAGAAATCTGTTGTGGTTGACAGGATGGAAGACTTAACGACTACTCATCCAACCAGTTCAGATGTTCCTATTGAATCCAACGCCCCGATTCAACAAGAAGTTACAATTCAAATGCCGACTCCAACAGTTGAAGAAGTTCCATGTGATGAAGAGACAGAAGTAGCTAAACCAGTAGGATGTTCTGTACAGATCCATCCACAGCCGGAACAAGCTGTACCTGCTGAGCTTTCTGAACCTACCACTTCAACTGCAATCATCATTCCTCCTGAACAAGCTGAAGAAGGTACAAGTGGATTTATAGATGATACAACTGACATACATTCATATAATCCACTACCTCATGAACATAAATGGACCAAAGAGCACCCGCTAAGCCAAATCATTGGCGATCCATCAAAACCGGTGCAAACTAGGTCAGCATCAATGAACATTTGCATGCATGACTCCTTTCTGAGCAAGTTCGAGCCAACACGCGTATCAGAGGCACTTGCTGATCCAGAATGGGTGATCTCAATGCAAGAAGAGCTAAATCAGTTCAATGCACTTCAAGTCTGGAGACTCGTACCAAAGCCTCAAGGTAAAACCATTATAGGTACGAAATGGGTTTTCAAGATAAAGAAAGACGAAGATGGTACCGTTATCCGAAACAAGGCAAGACTAGTAGCCAAAGGATACAGACAAGAGGAAGGAATCGACTACGACGAGACATATGCTCCTGTGGCGCGAATAGAGGCAATCAAAATGTTTCTAACCTACGCAGCCCACAAAAACTTCACGGTCTTTCAAATGGACGTGAAGACTGCCTTTCTAAATGGCATTCTGAAGGAAGAAGTCTACGTCTCTCATCCAGAAGGTTTTGTCAATCAAGAGAAGCCGAATCACGTTTACATTCTCGACAAAGCACTCTACGGTCTGAAACAAGCACCTCGAGCCTGGTATGATGTCCTTTCCAATTTTCTAGTCAAGTCTGGTTTTTCAAAAGGAACGGTGGATACCACTTTGTTTATCAAAAAGGAAAAAGCCGATATCATTTTAATTCAAATCTATGTAGATGATATTATCTTTGGCTCTACAAATACTAAGTACTGTAAGAATTTTGCAAACCTTATGGTGTCTAGATTTCAGATGAACATGATGGGAGAGATGAATTTCTTTCTCGGATTGCAAGTCAAACAGTTTTCTACGGGTATTTTTATCAATCAATCAAAATACATTATGGATATTCTTCGGAAGTTCCAAATGGAAAATTCAAAACCGATTGGTACCTCAATGGCACCAGGTACTAAGATTGGCACCGATCCTTCGGGAAAGGATGTTGATGTTAGGACTTATCGAGGGATGATAGGTTCTTTAATGTATCTTACTTCTAGTAGGCCAGATATAATGTTCTCAACATGCTTATGTGCACGATATCAGGCCAATCCTAAAGAAATCCATATGTTTGCTGTGAAGCGCATATTTAGGTATCTGAAGGGCACTGCAGATCTTGGTCTGTGGTATCCTAAAGATACTAGTTTTGAACTAACAGCCTACACAGATGCAGATCATGCAGGTTGTATGTTAGACAGGAAGAGCACGTCGGGACATGTACAGTTCCTCGGTGACAAGCTCGTAAGTTGGGCATCGAAGAAGCAACTTTGTGTTTCAACTTCTACGGCCGAAGCAGAATATGTAGCTGTTGCTAGCTGCTGTTCTCAGGTCTTATGGATGAGAACTCAATTGCGCGACTACGGTTTCCACTTCAACAAGATCCTGATATACTGTGACTCCAAGAGCGCCATCGTAATAACAGCGAATCCTATTCAACACACAAAAACTAAGCATATAGACGTCAGGTATCACTTTATTAAAGATCATGTTGAAAAAGGAACAATTGAACTTTTATTTGTAAAAACTGATTATCAGCTTGCCGATTTGTTTACCAAACCTTTAGACGAAAAGAGGTTTACCTTTCTTGTCTCTAAGCTTGGTATGCTAAATCTAAAGATTTAATCAGTAGTTACCTATTAAAGTTTTCTAAATTGTATACTTTTTCATCATTTCTTCATTTACGCAAGATATCTGCACTTCTATATTCTGTTCATGAACCAAGGGGGAGTATGAGAAGAAATTGACAAGTGGTCAATATTACTTCGAGGGGGAGCTCATAAAATTTTGCATGTACCTTTTAATGCCAATTTTTTTTTGTAATGCAAGATTTTAGGGGGAGCTCTTCAAGTCAAGGGGAGTACGGATATGACTTCTGATTATTTCTGATCAGAACTCGTACTTTAAAAGTTTTACTGCTTTTTGTCTTTTCAATTTAAGTGAATAAATTTTACTTTGACTTGACATAAGACTTTTGCAGAATTTTTGAGAGAAGCTTACAAGTTCATATGTTTATGACTTCAATCTTAGCTTCATGATATATAAGATCGCACGTTAAGGTACAATCCTTTATCTTAAATCTCATATATGATTGAAAGAAGGACAACTTTCAATCATTGGAAAACATTGTTTTTAATGTTCAAACCACTTCCAGATTTTTTTCATCAGATTTTATATTTTGGGAGTGTACTTTAAATGTTTTACATGAGCTTACATGATAAGCTAAACCAGTTTGAGCAACATATTCTTTATAGGATATAAGGGATCAGTGTGCTAGGACTTACAAGAAACTTCTATGGAATCACGTTAACCAGTGATTTCTACCCAAGAAGTTAATCCATAGTGATTGAGTGTAAGAAATCGAAAAGAGTGTGTGATTAGAGAAAGCAAAATGTTTAAAAGAAAGAGCGTGTGAGAACAGAGTTAAAAGAATATCACAACTCTGCACCAACTTTTTTTGAGCCGGGCAGCCACATTACTAGTGTTTCACAATTCTTTGGTGAACATTATTGAAACAGGCAACTAGCCCATGCCAACTCTTGATCAAACTTCACTATCTACTCATTTTCTTCTCAACAAGAAAGTGTTTCACATTTTCAAAGGGGATGCAGCACATATGCTATCTGATTTTCATTTGGAAAATCTGGATATTGAAAAGAAGGAAGTCTGCCCCACCTTCGCACTTCAATCATGCACATTGAGTATGTGTTTAACTTACTGTTGTCTCAGTGGTTTACACAATTTTGAGCCAAATAAGCAATCATCAAGTGCTTAATTCTTTCTATCACAAGCACGAACACACAAGGAATTAGTTTCTTTGTCATAACGTTTATAGAAATTACCTTTGTGGTGTTTCGATGATTAAATGGAAGCCCTGGGGGAGTCAACATCAAACAGATCCTTTACAATGTCTATTCGTTACACACAGTGACTTAGTGTTACTGACAGACATGTTAACTGATTCATTAGTTGATTCAGGTGTTACATGATTATTTTGTCTGGATTTGCAAAGATCTGGATGAATAACTATTGAATTGACGGATTAGTGACTCCAAATGGTTGACATTTCTTACTTAGAGTTTTGATGAATTCGTTGCACTTTACATCAAAAAGGGGGAGAATGACTACACAAGAAATGGAAAAGATCACATGTTTCAGAGAATCACGTCCAAGATTGAACTCTTCAAAAGCAAGTATTCTGAAGACATGCTGATTTCAGAGCTAGAGAAAGAGATTGCATCTTCTAAGCTGAATAAGAAGATTGAATTGCTAAAATTTTTTTTTGTAATGATCTTGATCCAAAGGGGGAGATTGTTAGATCACATATCTATTGGATTAGATCATCCAAACTGAAGATCGCAATCTGAAGCTAAAGCCGGAAAGTCGACTCTCGATATTAAAGTTTAATGTTTATTTGTAATAAATGTCAAAGTAACTATTTATTTTGTATTGTATGTTTAATCTAAATATCTTATAAATAGATATTTAGATATTATATATTAGTTAGTTAGTTAGTTAATAGTTAGATATTAGTTTAGTTTTAGATATTAGTTTTATTAGTTTAATATTGCAACTTGATGTTGCAAGTGGTTGTAAGTTAGAGTGTGTTAGAAGCTAGAGAGAGATCTGAGATCAGATATGATCTTATCTCTCAACAACTCTCTTAACACACAATCAGATCATAATTGACACACACAAACACACACTTAAAGGTGTAAATCAGAGATAAAACAGAGAACACAATCTAGAGCTAAAATCGATCAATCCTGTAACCGTTGTTATAATCAATACAAGTTGGTAATCATATTGTGTTGTTGTTTCTATAGAACTTAATATAAACATTATTGTTGGACCGACAGCGGAGGAGGTGAGGGAGACAGCGGACGTAGTATCGGGTACATTCCTAGTTAACTCCCTACCTGCTCGTGTTTTGTTTGATTCCGATGCGAACTGTTCGCTTATATCTACGACTTTCTGCAAGAATTTCACTACTCCTATTATTTTATTGAACGATGCACTAGTAGTAGAAGTATCAAATGGGAAACACATGTCGGTCTGGGAGCATTTCGACGGGTGTACCATAGACTTAGATGGGGAGTCCTTTGTGGTGGACTTGCTACCGACAGATATTGGGGGATTCGATGTGATTATAGGAATGGATTGGTTAGCTAAGCATGACTTCGGTATAATTTGCTCTAAGAAGATGGTTAGAGTACCTTTGCCAAAGGAAGGAGAAGTGATAATCTACAAGGAAAAGAATCGGAAGACCAACACGATCATCTCGTCGCTCAAGGCGCACAAGAGCCTAGCTAAAGGGTGTACTTCATATTTGGCTTACGTTATTGATGCAAAACTCGAAAAGAAGAAGATTGGAGATATGGATCTGGTGTGCGACTACCCGGAAGTATTTCCAGAAGAATTGTCGGGGCTATCGCCGGAGTGCCAAGTGGAGTTCCATATTAACCTCACTCCGGGTGCCACTATAATCGCTCAAGATCCTTATCGTCTAGCCCCGACGGAGATGCAAGAAATGATGACCCAACTACAATAACTTCTCGAGAAAGGATTCATACGACCGAGCTCGTCAGCATGGGGAGATCTAGTTTTGTTTGTGAAGAAGAAAGACGGGTCCATGCGGATGTGTATCGACTACCGCGAGCTAAACAAGGTCACCGTGAAGAATAAGTATCTGCTTCCTCGAATCGACAACCTTTTCGACCAGTTGCAAGGAGCGGGATATTTTTCTAAGATAGACTTGAGGTCCAGTTACCATCAAGTATGAGTGAAGGAGAGCGATATTCCGAAAACGGCGTTTCAGACAAGATACGGTCACTATGAGTTTCTAGTTATGTCATTTGGGCTAACTAACGCTCTGGCCGTATTTATGGATTTGATGAACCGAGTGTGTCGACCTTTCTTTAACAAGTTGGTGATAGTTTTCATCGACGACATATTGATCTATTCGCAAGACGAGGCCGAGCATAATCATCATTTGAGGGAGGTTTTAGAGATTCTCCGGAAAGAGAAATTATTTACAAAGTTTTCCAAGTGCGAGTTTTGGTTGCAAGAAGTCCAATTCTTGGGCCATGTAGTGTCCAAGGATGGAGTGAAGGTACATCCGACGGAAGATTGAAGCGATGATGAATTGGGAGCCACCGACAAGTCCGACGAAGATAAAAAGCTTTTTAGGTTTGGCCGGCTACTACCGATGGTTTATTCAAGACTTTTCGAAAATCGCCTCTCCACTCACATTGTTGACAAGGAAAAACGTCAACTTCTTATGGACTGAGGCTCAAGAGCAAGCCTTCCGAACTCTTCAAAAGAAGCTATGCGAGGCGGCAATTCTATCCTTACCCGAAGGATTGGACGACTTGGTGGTTTATAGCGACGCCTCCAAATTGGGTCTTGGGTTTGTCTTAATACAAAGGGGGAAGGTGATAGCGTATGCGTCATGACAACTCATAGACCATGAAAAGAACTACCCCACCCACGACTTGGAACTAGCAGCGGTGGTATTTGCATTGAAGCTATGGCGAGACTACCTCTATGGGACGAAGTGTACACTCTTCACGACCACAACAACTTGAAGTACATATTTGATCAAAAGACTTCAACGTGCGGCAAATAAGATGGTTAGAACTTTTAAAGAACTATGATTGTGAGTTGTTTTACCACCCAGTAAGGCCAACGTGGTGGCGAATGCATTGAGACAAAATAATTACGGGAGCGGAGTCAAAGTAACCCTTTCTAGAATCGATGTGATATCAAGCCTAGTGGAGGACATCAAAGCAAGTCAAGTAGAGGTACTTCGTGAAGAGAACCTCAAAGCCAAAATCATGGTGAAGCAACAAGAGCTACTAACGGAAGATAGTCGCGGCCTCAAGCTATTTCAAGGAAGGATTTGGGTACCGAAGGTTGGAGGGATCCGTGAGTTGCTCTTAGCGGAAGCTCACATATCTAAGTACTTTATACATCCCAGTAACACCAATATGTATAGAGATCTGAAGTTGCACTACTGGTGTCCATTAATGAAGCTCGATGTGGCTAACTATGTGGAGAGGTGCGTCACATGCCTTCAAGTCAAAGCGGAGCATCAAAGGCCCTATGGGAGTTTTCAACCATTAGCCATTCCAGAATGGAAGTGGGAGCATATCACGATGGATTTCATCACCAAGCTACCAAGAACCTTGAGGGGTCACGATACTATTTGGGTGGTGGTGGATCGACTCACGGAGAGCGCACACTTCTTAGCAATGTAGGAGACATTGCCAATTGACAAATTAGCCAAGCTCTATATTGACGAAGTGGTATCGCGTCATGGAGTTCCACTATCTATAGTTTCGGATCGGGATAGCCGCTCACTTCCAAGTTTTGGGATGGTCTACAAAAGGAGTTGGACACGAGAGTTAAATTGAGCATGGCGTATCATCCCCAAACGGACAACCAAAGTAAGAGGACGATCCAAACTCTCGAAGACATGCTCCGTTCGTGTGTTATCGACTTCGGGGGAAATTAGGATTCACATCTACCCCTGGTGGAATTCTCCTGTAATAATAACTACCACTCAAGCATTGGGATGGCACCATTCAAGGCATTGTACGTATGGAAATGTAGAACACCGGTGTGTTGGTTTGAAGCAAGAGAAAAACAATTTGTCAGGCCGGAGATCGTGCAAGAAACGTCAGACAAGGTAAAAGGTATCCGAGAGCGTTTGAAGGCAGCGCAAGATCGTTAGAAAAGTTATGCAGAAGGTTTCACCGTGGAAGCGAGTTATGTTGAAGGTGTCACCGTGAAAAGGGATCATTCGTTTCAGGAAGCGCGAGAAGCTTAGTCCCCATTTTCTAGGACCCTTTGCGATATTGAAGAAGATTGAGCTTCAAGCCTATAGGTTGGACTTGCCATCGGAAATGGACGGGATTCACCCTACCTTCCATGTGTGTTACCTTCGTAGATGTCTAGATGAGGAGGATAGCGTCATCCCATTAACGGAAATCCGGGTAGACAACGGGAATTCGTTTGTGGAAGAACCAGAAGCCATTTTGGAGTCAAAAATAAAGAAGTTGAAACATAAAGATGTGACCATGGTTAAGGTCCAATGGAGGCACCACCGGGGTGCCAACGTGACATGAGAATCATAAGAGGACATGAAGAAAAGATATCCCCATTTGTTTGATGGATGAGATTTTAGGGACGAAATCCTCTTTAGGTGGGGAGGATTGTAACACCCTGACTTTTGGCCAAGGAAAAGAGTGAGGAGGGCAGTGTCCTGCGCGGATGGCCGCGCAAGTGGAGTCGCGCCACGATCCGCACGAGGCTCTGTTCCCTCGCCACTCCAGAGGTTGGCGCTCCTCCCCGCGCGAGTCCAACTACGCCAATACCCGCGCACGGCCCCTGAAGATTTAAAAGAGAAAATCAACCATACTTCTCATTTACTTCCCCTTAAAGGAGAAAATCAGCCATACTTCTCATTTACTTCCCCATCCACTTTCTTTCAAACCTCTCTCTTCACTAAATACTCTTCAAGAGCAGACCTAGGAGCCTCCAAATCATCTCCACTTCATTCATTGCAAGAATCAAGCCTCATCAGTCAAAGATATTAGCCAAGGATTTCAAGTCTCAAGATCATCTCCCTTCTCCATGCTCACTTCTAGGGTTTTGTAAGTTTCTTGGGTTTTTCTATAAAACCTAGATTGTGAGTTTTCTAACAATTTTAAAATGAGATACATGTTTTTATATGCTTTCTATTATCATATATTGTTCCTTCTCACCATGTTAATCAACTTATAAAATAGACCTAATCTTGTCATATTGGGAAATGTTGGGGTCTTGAGTTCTAATACTTTATGATGATCTTAATGGGGTTATTTGCTGGCAAATGTTGGGATATGTTCACATGATATGCGTATTTGATGAATGTCATATGTGGAATTTACATGATTTAGGATTTTGACCTAAAATGAGGCTTGGAGCTATGTGGAGTCTTTTATATAATTTTGCTTGGAGTAAAATTTATAAAATGTGAGATTGAATATTGGATGAACCTCGAGTAGGCACTAGGAGGATGTAGTCTTGGGCGCCACCCTATTGGTATGTGCCTAGATCTCCGCCATTTGGAGTAATGCCTTGGAGGTAGTCTTCAAATGTGTCGAGCCTTCGGGATGTTGCTCATGAGAGTGAACATCAAGGTACATCGACTCTTGAGGTGAAACTCGTTGGTGTTTTGGGTCTCCGCCATTGATTCCTCTATGGACCTTTATGTTGTTAAATCCTGTAAATGAATATGTTATGCTATTGTTCAACTCACTAGTCTCTTTTGGTCTAACACTTGATTGGTTTGATATGTATCTCAGGTTCTAGCGGCGTGACCGCCAAGAAGGTTTTGCAAGCCCTTAGGGGATAGCTTGGGGAGCATTTTGGGACGCCATTAGAAGATGTTTATTTTGGAACTTAGATGACAATTGTTTGTAATTTCATTTCTTGTTACGAATTAGATTAAGAGGTTGTTATCTCTTATTACTTTATTATTACAAACATGTAATTATAACAAGCGTATATTGCTCCCCTTTTGAAGGCTCGTGTTTTGGCATCATTGATATACCACATTTCCGTTTTCGGAAATTTTTGTTGTCCCAATTTTTGGGATGTTACAAAAAGGTATGTCTAAACCATTCTATTTTATTGACTTCTGGAAAAACGACGCCTATCTGTGTTAATCAAAATTGAGGATTTTTGTTTGTGTTTAAATGTTGATCTTGTTAAAATAGATTTGGGTTTGTGTTTTTTATCTTAAGTTTGTCATTAATTTCTCGTTGGAATAGTGTTTGATTGATTTATGGGTTTTAAAAATCCGATTTTCTCGAAGCTGTTCGTCAGAACCCGACAAACACATCAACCGGATTATTCCAAATCTAGGGCGCCTGTACCAGATCTTTAAAGTTTTACTTTTTCCCGGACTTATCGGATTACACGTTTCCCGGGCCGCGTTACCCGTATTACTCCATTCTCTTTACCGGATCCCTCAAAATTCGGACTCAAAACCCAATTTTAATTCTTCCCGCACCTATAGGTTTCCCGAATTACTCGTTCCGTTTTACACGGATTTAACATTCTCGGTTTAAATATCTTGGGTACTGGTTTCCCGATTGCGTTTCATCTCTCTCCGGTATTCAAAATACGGACTACTTTACCCAGACTCAACGTGAGTACCGGGTTATCCTTCCTGGTTTAGATCCTTCGCTTCCCGGTTTATATTACCCGGACTTACTGGGTTTGGCGTAGTGCCGGTTGTTACTCATACCCGGACCGTGCATACCAGATATTCAATACCCTGTTTCAAGCACCGGGTTCGGCTTTGACTTGTACCCGTTTTCCCGGATACCTACCTCAGCTACCGGGTTTTGCTCCTTACCTAGTTTTCTTCTCGTATCCAGTTAATTTTATCTGGATTCCGATCCGGATCATATCTTATCATAATTTCCCTCTACCCGGACAAGCCTCATCCGATAATTCCCTATCCGGACATATCCAAAATACCTTAACCCGGATCAAGTTATCCAGTCTCTATCCGGGAAAAAAATTCTAGGGACGTTGCCCCTTGACTCCACCCACTAATCGAGTAGCGGGACCCTCTTGCTAAGTCGCCGAAGGGGGACAATTGTGTGTTCTGTGATACTGTGTCTATTTTGGATCGATATTTTGAATTGTCTCACGATCAACTTATTCAAGTAACAATGTCGTATCCAACCATTTGTTACCATAAAGCAAATATTACATCTCTCGAAGCAAAATTGGAGACCAGGTTAAAGACCGTTAACACACTGCTTAAAGAGAAAGCAGGTCTTCAGTTAGAGTTGGACAATCTAAAATCGGAAAGCAAGACGTATAAAGAAATAGGTTTCTTAAGGAACAACAATGATTGGCTCAAGCGTACAAATTCTAAACTTGAAAAGGGAGCAAGAAATGGTTCATATTACCGTGTGTATGCTACGACATATATTCTCTTAAAAGAAAGATTTCAGATCTTGAAAGAGAATCTGATATGAAGAGAAGTGCTGAAGCTTCAAAGAAAATATCTGAGCATGAACAAAAGGTTGCGGATTTTGAAGCCAAAGAAGATAAGTTAATATCCCCTGAAGAAAAAGAAAAGGTCGTTGAACGTGAAAATCTTGATCTAAAGCAAAAGCTTTCTGTTGTTGAAAAAGAAAGGAGCGATTTTTTAAATGAACGTAAAGGATTTGAAAGAAAGATTATTGATCTTTCAAAGAAAGTTTTTGATGAAAGAAAAACCTTTGAGCTTAAGCATGCTAAACTTTCAAAACAGATTTCTGATTTTGAAAAGGTTTTGATAATTGAGAGAGATACTTTTGAGAAAGAGCGACAAAGTTTTGAAACTGAAAGAAAATGCTTGAAAAGAATAATGTTGCGGTTTTCAAAGAAATATCTGATAAATGCAACAATATTGAAAAGGACTTTGAAAATGAAAGGAAGATTTTTGAAACAGAAATTCTTAAGCTTTCACAGAAATTATCTAGATTAGCAACAAAGATTCTGAAAAAACAGATCGTAAAATATGATTTACAAAATCGATTTGTTTCGATTTTCGAAGAAAGAAATATTTTATCTGCAAAAGTCAGGAAACTTGAAGAAACAAATTTCAAAGCTGAGTTATCTGAACAAACTAGTCCCGATACTGTTGTTCAGTCTCCTTATTCTTCACATTCAACTATTTCGAAGAAGTTTGTCAAATCAAATGAATTTTCAAAAGATCAGATTCGCCCTTCCAATCTTTTCTATAATTCTTTTGTTGATAATACAAATAATCAAGTTTACAGAAAAGTAAATATGGTTTGGAGAAAGAAATCAACTACAGAGGATAGTGGTGGAAAAAAGTCTCATAAATCTCTTGTAGTTGATACAAAGTCATTTATTTCCATGACTGATTCACCCACTTATATCTATTCTACATGAAAGTTAATCTGTTCGAGCCGACAAAAGATTTTTTGCACTCATTGTGGAAATAGTAATTTTGTGCGTCTAAAGTATGTTAGTAATTGATATGGCACTTATAGCATCCCCAACCCTCAGTTTCATAGCTTCAAAGCTAAGGCAACTAACCATCAAGGATCCATCATAGCATGGATACCAAAATTTGTCTAATCTGTTTTGCAAAATGTCACGTGTGATTTAATTCAGATTATTCATGTCAGGTGACTACAATCAAGGGTTATGCCACTTTTGAGGGGGACTACCATGAGTTTTAAATTTTCATGTAGACTTCTGAACACTTTAGTTCAGAACTCGTTCTTAAATGTTTTTGATTTCTGATTACCTTAAATAAGAACTTTTACTTCAATGTTTTATTTTGGTGAGTTAAAAGGAGTGTTAGGACTTATACAGTTTCTTTGGTCAATCCAGAACCAGGAGGACCTACCCAAGAAACACATCCAATTCATAGATATCAATGAGGAGTCTAGATTGATAGATGTGTTCGGATATGACATGACTTAAAAGAATTATTGGTGTTTACCAAACCGAGTCAGTTATCCTGGTTACCACATGATCTATTCATTCTCATTCTTTGGAGATGGATATTGAAACAAACATGGACCCAGTGTCGATAACTCATGTCACCCCACCTAACCACTCAAGTATTTAACAAAAGATACTTGTTTCATATATTCACGGAGATTTAACACATAATCTATCTATTCCTCACTCGGAGGTCTTAATATTGAAAAAGGAAGACATCAACTCCGGTCTCCGAACTTCATATTCATATCATTGTGTCTATTGATTACTAACCTGTGTCCCTGGTTGAATCAACCTTTGAGCCATATATACATGATTATATTTATTTCACACATGCATGAATCTTTGTGATTCCATTTGCATATCTATGTGATATTGCCGGAACAGTTTGAGAAGCATTAATGTTTAAATTTTACTTCAGTGATAACTGGAAGTCCTATTAGAGATACCCCGATGCCAACTTCGAAAATATGCCACATAATTATTTCAATTGTTGTGATAACAATTACTATTATGTTTCTATTTTAGCTGATTACCCACCTTGGTTACTAAAACGTTGAATCTGATCTTTTGCTACTCATCCGGTTAGTCTTTGAAGATACATGATGCTCAGGATACTCCTAATCATCATGAGGGGGAGAAACGATATAAAGATTTAAAGACATAGATTATCATGTTGAGGGGGTGTTAGCAAAAGCTAAGGGGAGTAACATAATCTTATTATTTTATTAAATCTCAAGTTGAAAAGCCATTGGATTTCAAGATTTCATTTCTGCTGTTGATTATATTGGTTCTTCTATCCCTCATCATGTGGTATTTACTACAAGTTATTGCCTCCTACGAGCCAATCAAAACAAGTTCTTACGCTGAAAGGCAACTTCTTTGTTTCTAAACTGAAGATGCACGGTAGAATATCACGTAACTCACACATTATCTTTCTTGTGTGCTGATCCGATGTGTTGAGTTTCTATAGTTGAAAGTTGCTAAATAGTGCATTCAGTGGAGACTATTGTACATTGAATCTGGTTACAAAGTTAAAACTATGAAGACCAAGAGCTTTATTCAAGGGAGAGCTTGGAAATACATGAAACAAACAACACCAAATTTTATTAAAGCTTCAAGAGGGAGAGAAGATCAAGACCTGAAGATTTCAAGAAGATAAATTCTTTATACAACTTTAAGGGGAGATTGTTAGGACTAAAAGTTCTAGTGCGTTGAATGTTATATAAAGCATTTATAGAGTTTTATTTATTTAATTATTAAATCGTTGTAAAAGCCTTATTGTCTTAAATGGGCTTGTTATGTTAATGTAATTTGGGCTTTAGGACCAAGCCCTTAGTATTTAAAGCTTGTCCTGTAATCACTAGGGTCGGATTCGGAGAGAATAGTGCGCTTAACAGAGAGATTAGAGAGATTTTGTTCATCATTCAATCATATGTAACATCTCTATAATCATTCAATAAAAAGTTAATCGTTCGTTACATTGTTACTTGATCGTTATTGGGATTATCAAAATTTCTTTTCTCAAGCAGACTTCTTTAAACGCAAAGGTGCACGTAACAAAATTAGTCGAAAAATTTGAATGAGAGAGGCATTACAACAGACAAAATTAAATCAAATCTAAGATTTCAAATGAGGTGAAAATCATGAGTATAACAACAATGAGAACAAATATAACTTATAGATTGCGAGTTATTCAATATACACAAATTGATAAACCAACAATCAAGGAGTACCGACAAGATACATCTCGTACGAAGATGATGAGGATCGAGAGAGAAAAAAGAAGAATACATATGTTGGTCATAGCCTCATGGTTTTGCTTCTTTTATTACTTATAAAAATTATAAAAAAATATAATATTTTCTAAAGCATAGCTAAAGTTCTAGGTTTATCTTTAGCAAGGTTCTAAATAGCGTGAGGCGTGGCGTAGCGGCGAGGTCAAGTCTCAAACCTTGGAAGCCACGACGAGGTCATGACGTTTCTCAAGGCGTGACTTATGGCGGAAAATTTGTATATGATGTATAAAATTATATACATAAACATATGTTTTCTACTATGACTCAATAAATCAATGATACTAAGCAATTTAAATTAAGTTATATATTAAAAAACTAATAAATAAGACATTGAAAAGATAAGTAAAATCAAATATCGTGTTACAAAAACCGCGCATTACGCCGTGGCGTGCCTCAGGCCTAACGTAGCGTGAGACACAAGCCTTGAGCCACGGCGCGCGATAAAGATAAAATGTAGTTGAACTTTTAACAAAAGGCTTAAATAAAGATAAAATGATCTTTTCATAGAGGGGACTAAGTTTAAGGACAACACAATGAGGCACTACTCGGTGGAAACCTAACTTGACAACATTGGAGAGCTCATGGTCTAGGTTCAGTGGGTAAACAAGTTGGGGAAAGCTAACTCACATGCATGCTAATTACTATGGGTGATTTTAGTGTGTTAATTGTCGATGCTTTAATGGTTGAGTAATTAATTAATCTAACTAACGTTAATAGTTGTTAAAGTGGAATACACAGATTATTTTTTATTGACATTATGTATATAAGATTATGTAGGATGGATATCTCTGAGGATGAAAACGGCTAAGTCTTTTAAAATAAGATACTTTATTTATATCGACGACAAGTCTTCGGAAAAAGGAGCTGATCATTCACCTCTAACGTGACATGTCCTTCCAAAAGTTTCTAAATTAAGAAAATCGGGTTAGCTGTGAAAGAAAGAAAGAAGCATTGATCCACTTATTCTCGCTAAGGATTACTCTATCGGATGAATCTGTTAAGTCAAGGTCAACGTATGTAGCAACAAGGATGGTGCATGATAAAGAACAACTGCTACGAAGGCTGCTCCTTAAACCACCTCTTATAGGGAACTTGAGTAGGATCTTTAAGTTTTACATAAGTGATTTTCGTGATTTTGCCATGTTTTAGCGACAACTAGGCGTCGTTAGACCATTAAGACGACAAAACATAAAGTCGTCGCCATAGGCATTGTCACTATAGTCAAAGTTTCTTGTAGTGATGAAATCAATTTAACGGGTGAAATACTTGTGCTAGTAACGAAAAGGATTTTTGTGATTTTTCAACATTCAACAACCTATTTTTATTAATCTTGCATTTAATTTATCTAGTTTATAAATTCTAAAAGGGAAAATTGCATTAAAATGGAACAAACTTTCACCTGATTCCTATTTTGGGGAACCAACTTTCAAAGTCTTTATTTAAGGGTCTGAATTAAACTTTTTGTTTATTTAAAGGTCTGATTAACTTGTTGACCATGACATCATTCAAATATTTTGCCAACAAAGATTCCATATCATTATTTGTGATTATAAATATAAATTTAAAATGGTGCATGACACATAATTTTCTTATTTGTAACCTAAAATTCTAGATGATATTTTAAAATAAAAAATATTTAAAATTTTAATAATAAAAAATTGACTAACTAAAATTAATTCAATAAAAAAACGATGCAATAAAATCCCATTTTGTATTCTTGATCTCGTTTTGCCAACTCATATTTCACGTTAAATCAAAATAAAAGTTCACACCATTCAAATCGTTAAGATTTGAATTAAAGTTGATGACAATGTATTGTTACAAAAAAATTGTTGAAATTCTTCTATCTTTAACCCTTATTGAAGCATCGTTATCAAACTTAACCAACAATGACGACTTGTTAAATTACTATTTCATTGTCATAACTCATAATATGCAATTTTATTACTACAAAAAACTCACATTTCTTTGAGACATTTTATCAAACAACTTATATGCATAAATGTAGTAAACCAAAAATAAGCAAAACCACTACTTATGAAACCAAAATACGATAAGAACGATGTTGCTATTAAAAATCATATTTAATATTGACTACCAAATCAAATACAAAGAAATTAAAAAGCCAAAAAGAAACTAAAGTTCAAGGATCTTTAACAACCATGGAGTAATCGTTTCCCACTTCATTCATCTTTCATAACTTGGGTTTAGCAAACAAAATCTCCCGGTGTATGTCCTTTCCCACTTCCTTTTATGTCCTTTCCCCAAATCACTCATATGAAAAGCTTCAAAATAAAACCACTCACTGCAAATCTTCAACTAAAAGGAGGAGGTTTCATATCTTCCATGAGTGTTGACCAGATAATGCAACATATATTATTTTCCCTATGGTATTGGGAGCAAGAGCAATGTGATAATCCACTAAAAGGAGGAGGCTTCATCTTGATCTCTTTCCCTTACAACAAAACTATGCTCTCTTTGTAGGAGCTTTAGCTACAACTTTAGCCCTTTACTTCTTATCTTTGATACCTAAAACTGGTAAACACAAGGCTGTGCCTGAAGCAAGTGGTTCATGGCCTATAGTAGGTCACTTCAACCTCTTCAGAGGATCATCGGATCTTCGACCGCACATAGCATTGGCATCCATGGCTGCCAAATATGGACCTATCTTTACTGTCCGGCTTGGCATACGCAGAGTCTTGGTAGTGCATAGTTGGCAGATTGCAAAGGAGATTTTCACCACACACGACGCAATTATTTCCTCTCGTCCCAAATACTTAGCAGCTAAGATTTTGGGATATAATTACGCAATGTTTGGAGTCGCTCCTTATGGTCCATATTGGCGTGAAATTCGTAGGATCATCTCCTTTGAGCTATTATCTAGTCGTCGCCTAGAGCAGCTTAAGCATGTTCGAAAGTCTGAACTGGAGAACTCTATCAAAAACATGCACGAGGTTTGGAGGGAGAAGAGAGACGGGCAAGGAAAAGTGTTGGTGGAAATGAAGAAATGGTTTGGGGAATTCAACATGAATGTGGTTCTTAGAATGGTTGCTGGAAAACGGTATAGTGGAGCTACAAATGGTGAAGAAGAGAAAGAGATGAATAGATCTCGTGAAGTGATGAGGGAATTTTTTCATTTCATGGGGACTTTTGTTGTGGGAGATACACTTCCTTTCCTAGGGTGGTTGGATTTGGGTGGTCATGAGAAGACCATGAAAAGAATCGCACATGAAATTGATAGTATGGCTGGGAAATGGTTAAATGAACACCGCAGAAAGAGGGATTCTGAAGAAGTTATTCTCGAGGAGAAAGACTTCATGGATGTGATGATATCATCTTTGGGAGCTGAAGGTTTGGCTGAATATGATGCAGATACTATTATCAAGTCTACATGCATGGTGCGTTATGATTCTATAAATTCACCTTACATATTTATCTATATGAACTAGAAATCCCTAATGAGTTTAGACTAGAGCTTTATTAGAAAAAAAATCTTTTCTTTTAGTTGATTTCAGAACTCAGAAGATCATTTCTAATCCATCAAGTACGTACAAGCAGTCGTGTTAGATTCCACTGGTCAGATTTTGTATACTAAATAGTTCTACATATCAATAGTAGTATATATAACCTTAATTATTTTGTTATAGCTTTTTGTTTACTCGTATGTTACTGGTGATCACTACACATCATAAAGTACTTAGGAACACCTTTATTTGTGTGTGTATATATATATATGCTAATTAGTTTACATCTTTCAGGTCCTAATTGCTAGCAGTGCAGATACAACCACTGTGATGCTAACATGGGTTCTCTCTCTACTATTGAATAATCCCCATGCTCTCCAGAAAGCGCAAGAAGAAATAGACAGGGTTGTTGGAACAGATAGAAAAGTAAATGAAACAGATATCACGAATCTTGTCTACCTACAAGCTATAATAAAGGAAACCCTGCGACTATACCCAGCAGGACGTCTTGGAGGCATGAGAGAATTTTCAGAAGATTGCACGGTGGCAGGGTACCACGTCCCAAAAGGCACATGGTTGATGGTCAACCTGTGGAAACTCCAACAGGAGCCAGAAATATGGTCAAACCCATCAGAGTTTCGGCCGGAGAGATTCCTAGCCGGGAGTCATAAGCATGTTGATGTTAAGGGGACAAACTTTGAGTTGATCCCATTTGGTGCTGGGAGGAGGTCTTGTCCTGGGATAGCTTTGGCACTTCAGATTTTACATATGGTTGTAGCTACTTTGCTACAAAATTTTGATTTCAGTACACCAGATGATGCACCAGTGGACATGGCTGAAACAGCTGGATTAACAAATGCCAAGGCATCTCCTCTTGAAGTTCTAATCTCCCCACGAATTGAAGATCATCTATTACCAATTGGTGAATAAGCTAGCTAGCTAGTACTTAAGATTGAAGTGATTTCACAAGTCAGTTTGTTTAATATATAGAATTTGATCAGAGGGAGATATGCACAAATTATCGGTTAATTGGTGCTGAAAGCTCTGGTGTAATATTAGACCATATATATTGTAATTTCTGTTATATGTTTTTTGGGATTATGTATCAGGAATGTGATTAAATAAGGTTCTGAACTCTTGTGTCCAAGGTTTACAAGCCAGTGTATTCTATTTTATCTTCTAATTAATTGAACCCTGTTAGTAACTTTTTACTTGCAAACATCAACATTAAACATATTTTTTTTATATATTTTTAATGTTATGGTTTAACAAAAATTAGATTCAAATAACAACCACCAGCGTCCAAGTGGTATGGATGTTGATATCAAATTAAATATTTCTATTAGTTTATTCCTGGGTCTAATTAGGGGTGTTCATTGGTTGACATCTAATGGATGTGAGGGGAACCGAACCCATCCAATCATCCGTTGGATGTTGGATTTTCCCAACCGAACCGATCAAATCATCCATTGGATGTTGGATTTTTTCCAATCCAATGGATGATTTAATCGGTTCGGTTCCATCCATTGAATGTTCTTATTGGATATCCATTGGATTGGATTGGATCCATCCGACATCCAATAGATGATCAGATCGGATCCATCGAACGTGTTAATTTAATGCAATGTTCTAATTAATTACTTTTAGTTTGTGTTAAAACCAACGTAAGTGAGACTAAAAATTCAAAAACCAACACAAAACAAATTTAGATTTAAACAAATTGCAAAAAAAATAATTGAATGATTGTTGGATGGAAAACTGGATGGTAATCGGATGGTTATTTGGATGGGTAATTGGATGTTGGTCGGTTCGGTTCGGTCGGTTCTGGACTGTCATCCAAGAACCGACCGATCCAAATTGGATGTTGAAATTTTCAATCTGATCTGATCCAATTACAATTGGATATCCAATTATGGTCGGTCGATTCTAATTGGATCGGTCGATTCGTATTGGATCGGTTGAATTTCTGCACACCCCTAAGTCTAACGTTGAGGCTTGATCAAACATTATTACCGACATTTACACTTGTCAAGTTCTAGTCTGCTATCTTGGGGTCCAAAGAGTATGACCATATTTGTTTACAGTCAATATTTCTTTTTTATATAATTATTGAATTGGTATACTTGATTATCTATTAGATGTCTACATGCAAGTAATTACAGATCTAATGATGATTAATAGGGGAAGGTTTAAATCAAAATTTGAAAAGGTTGATAACCTAAGAATAATTGATTAATTTTTATATGAATCATTGGTATATCCTTAAAAAATTCATTTGAACTCACATTTCTTTACCTACCTTTCTACCAATTATTCACACATGAAAATGCAAATATAAACTCACTTTACTATTATTATATAAATCATTTATTCTTATATTTTTTGTCATGCATTTTGCCTTTCTTATATGAATTTAACAAACGATAAATTTCTATATTATTAAAATTATAATACCGTTTTTCAGTTTTTAAAAAAAGTTTACGGTTGTTTTGAAATTCCTTTTCTCCTCTCCACATTTCCTCCCCACATCTCCTTCCTGCAATCACACTCTTTTATCGCTACTTGAATCAATTCCATCATCTGCTCCTTCAATCTACTCCCTACAAAACAGAGGCCTATCACCGACGAAAAAATTCGTTGGCGAAGGTCATATCCGTCGGTGATCCGTCGGTAAATGGCCCTCGGAAATTTAGTGGTCGGCGTTAATATTACCGACGGATCACCGACGGCGTGGGTTATTTCCGACGGATCACCGACGGTCTCCATTTACCGACGGATTACCGACAGATCATTACTGACGAATATTTTCCGACGGAATTACCGACGGATTTCCTACGGATTATTAATAAATAAAAATTAAATTAAAATACATTTACCGACGGATTTCCGACCGATAATCCGTCGGTAATTTAATTTTTTATTAAAAAAAATAATTAAAAATTAAGAAATGTCAGTTTTTAACCTGTTCAAAACATTTCAATTTTTCATTTAATATCCCGTTTAAAACTGTAAAAAACCTGCCCAATTTTCATTTAATATCTAGAAATTAAATCGTAATATCTAAAGATTAAAACGTAATACAAATTATCTTACATCGGGGGGGGGGGGGAAGGGGTGATCTTGAAACTTATTCATGAACGCCTCAAACTGGTCAAGTTGCTCTTGCATCCGGATCCTCTCTACTTCCTCTCTCTCTAGTCGCTCCTGCATCTGGATACTCTCTACTTCCTCTCTCTCTAGCCTCTGTTTCAGCTCATCCAACTGAAATTCAACATTTGACAAACATATATATAACAATGTTAGACAACATTTAACAAATATATAATTAACAATGTTAAATAGAATTTGACAAACATACCTCCTCATCGCGACGGTCGCGCGAGCTCCCGCTCGAGCTGGCACCTGAATCACCGGTCATAGCATAATAAGGATCCTGACTCGTCCCCATCCAAAAATACGGCCTTTACGTTGTCCTCCGACACTACGCTCCCACAACTCGGTGTCATTGGGAGGTACAATGCCGGGAGGTAAGTCCGGGTACTCCTCCTCCTAACCCGATGGTAGTTATCCTACAGTTTACCAAATTAGACATTGTCAAGTCAACTAACCTATAAAAAATTCGGCAGCATTTCAACTGTTATTTGAACATATATATCCATGACCCGCTTTTAACAAAACAATCATATCGTCTGCCCAACAATGGCAGCCCAAACTAACTTTGCTATAATTTATATCTATCTTATAAAACAAACAAAAATCTAGAAATACATAATTGAACTTACCTCCATACGAGCCGCCTTTGGGTAAACGTAGATCGAAGGATCCGTGGGCGGACCAGTCGTACCCGGAACAAGCTTCCTATTGGTGCAATGTGTAGCCTCCCGAACCTCGTCGCTAGTAGGTTAACGGCCCCATGCATTTCTCTATAATAGACAACTTAAATTGTTAGTAGGTAATAAAATCATGTATATATATATATATATATATATATTCATCAATTATATACATTTAGTCTAGTGGATGATAAATTACCATGTGGTCCTGATGCCTAGCGGTACTAATAGATCAGAGTATAGTGTCTGGATGTCATCCCCTCATACTCGGTGACCCGATTGGCCGTATTGGCCGCAGATACACGCCTGAACGCATCGGTGTTCCATACCTGTTCAATCATCTCGATACAAGTATTCAAAATAAAACTAACCTGATACAAGTATTCAAAACAAAACTAATCTGATCAATCATCTCGACCCAAAATTCATGTCGGATCCACTCTGGATTGTGTACGAGAAGAACCGTGTAGTCATGTCCGTTGAACCGGACACCATCAATAGCTAAAGCCCTATCCCTGGACCCATTACGGGCATCTCTCATCATGTCTGTGTACCTATTCGTCAGGGTACACCGGAATGCAAATAATACGTCGGCGTTCATCTCATGAGGCCAACTATAATACCACTGCATACACATTTTTTGGAGTAAGTAAAAATAAAATCCACTCAATTAGTTAAATAGAGTAAAATACCTACCCTTAAACGATCCATCATCCGTGGATAGTGCTCCTCAGGGGCATCCCTAATATTAGTCCATGGACCAGCAAACATGGACCGAAAAATGGCAGTGGCCCTCCGGACCACTGACTGGTCCTTAAACCTTCACAATTGAAAATTATACAATATAAAAAACATTAGGATCGGTTTTTTATGTACTAGAATTAATAATATATCACATCTACTTACCCGCCGACGGTAGACAATACAAGCATTCGTCGCTGACTCGGATGGGGCGTCTGTGATGCAATATTGAGGCCTCTAACCCTCGAGCTCGTTCCAGCCGACGGCGTCTCAAGCCTGTCCTCAGGCTGTATCTGATCTAGTCCCTCGTCGGTAGCTGCAAAAAAGGTGGACTTTTTCTGATCTAGTCCCTCCGGACCACGCCCAGCAGAGCTGCAACTGCCCCTGCTAGCGCCTCTACCCCTACCCCTAGTGTCGCGTCCCACCATCTAAAAATAGAGAATGGTTCACACACATTGATATAAGTGTACATAAATCATAAGACACAAAAATATGAGTGTACAAACATATAATAAGGATATAATTATTATGAATATTGTCTACATAAGAAAGGCACACTAGTGATCAGACGACTGATAAGATAACATAAGTTCGTCTTCGTTATCTTCATCATCGTCCACGTCTTCAAATTATTCTTCCTCGTCGCTAGCTTCGTGATATGATGCATCTTCCTCGTCGCTAGATTCGTCATTTGTGGCGACTACGTTGAGCTCCCCAGTGACAAGAGGGACGGAATCGAGGTTCTCATTTACCCAATTATTTGTATTATGAGTTACCCGTTCGTTGATTTGAAAAAAACGGTTCTCCATCGACGTTATCATCATCCAACTCATCGATAGACCTTTCTGCAACTTCATATATTCCACGGGCTTTGGTCTTCACAACTGCCCACCAATCCTTTAAATCCTTACTGCCTAAAGGATAGGGTGTGTAATACACTTGTTCCGCTTGTGATGCTAAGACGTAATAGTCCTCACATCTGAGTCTGGACTTGTATTTGATATCAACCAACCCATGTTTAGGGTTGACTCTAACTCCCTCTGGACTATCAAACCATGTACACTTGAACAAAACTACAACATAATAGCCCACACTGTAATACTCCACCTCTAACACGTTGTCCAACAATCCGTAATAGTCAAACTCGGAGTCGTCACAACAAGATCCTCTCACACATACACCACTATTATGTGTGACACGCCCATCAGCATGTGTTCCATATGAAACTTGTAACCATTGACAAAATATCCCTTATGCGACCAAGCATATCGGCCCGGTCTACGTGCAAGGGATTTCAAATGATCGTAGAAATCGGCTGATCTGAGCATGACCTATAAAACCACAAATATGAAATAAATTACATATGTGTAACATTACATATGTAAATTTCATATTTTTGTACTCACGTGTTGTTCGAAACAAGTAGAAAACCTTTCATCCCGAGCTTTATTTCGTGCAACTGCATCGAGATGAGGTTCTCTTTGCCGTATCCACTCATCATAGGTCCATTGAAAAGGTTGAACTTCTTCACAATTCAACAACACATATATGTGGATCTTGTGAATCTCGGCTTGAGTCAAGATGGTCTTCCCCCCCCCCTTCTCGAATAGTCTACGAGATGGAACCTTGAATATGCTCAATCGATCGTCTATTCCTGAAGAACTAGGAATATCTGGGGCAAAGTTTCTTGAATCGTGATTATGCCGAGTTTTTATCTGTGGATTGAAATATAGGGAGCAATAGGTGGAGAGTTCATTTACTAGATAAAACTCAACGATAGACCCATCCACCCTTGCTTTGTTTCTAACAGTCCTATTCAACGACCCAAGTTTCCTAAACAACGATTGAAATACGTGGTAGAAAATAAATGGGTGAATATTTGAATGAAAAGTATTTGAATGTAAAAGTTCATTTACCTCTCATAAAGATACATCTACCTATATTAAACCGGCCCACCATTTATGGCTTCTCGTGTCAAATGTATCACTAAGTGTTCCATAGAATCAAAGAATCCGGGCGGGAAGACTTTTTCCAACATACAAATTGTTTGAACGATACTTGTTTGCAATGGAATCAAGTCTTCTAAGTGTAACACCCTTGAGCAGATTGCACGAAAGAATGTGCATAACTCCGTTATAACATCCCATATAGGAGTCGACATCATCCCTCGTAAGGAAATAGGGAGCAATCGTTGCATAAACACATGACAATCATGACTCTTGAAGCTATAAAAGTTGTAGTCTGCCATGTTTACACACCCCCAATATTCGAAGCATACCCGTGCGGAAACTTCAGTCTCTTCAACCATTCAAATACTTGTTTTACTTGTTGTTTGGTCAAAGTGTACGACGACTTCGACTTCACTAATTTATTTCCTGACGTGGCAATGTGCAACTGCGATCGGTTGCAATAAATATCTACATCCCTCCTTGCTCTTATATTGTCTTTCGTTTTGAACGTGTCCATGACAGTGTTAAAGAGATTCTCAAAGACGTTCTTCTGAATGTGCATGACATTCAGGTTGTGTCGGATTAACAACTTCTTCCAATATGGCAACTCCCAAAAGATGTTTCTCTTTACCCAATTATGAGTGATTCCGAAGCTGGTAATTTTTTTTATTGGTCGATCGAAACTGGGAGCCATCAAAAACAGTTGGAAGATGACGGACCTTCTCCCATATTTCTTCACCGGTTAACTCGGGTTGTGGACCGGCTAACACTCTAGATCCGTTCAAAAATCCTGTTCGATCACGTCGGAAGGGGTGTGCACTAGGTAACCATCTCCGATAACAGTCAAACCAACAAGATTTACCTCCATTTTTTAACTGAAACGAATCGACTGTACCCATGCATAACGGTCAGGCTAGCTTGCCGTGCGTGCTCCAACCCGATAACATTGCGTAGCCAGGGAAGTCGCTGACGGTCCATAGAAGTATAACCCTCATCTCAAAATTATTCTTACGATAAACATCATACGTAAGAGCACCCACTGTATACAACATCTTGAGATCATCTATTAGCGGCCTAAGAAACACATCCAAATTCTGACCCGGGCTCTTTCTACCAGGAATGAAAAATACAAGTTTAACATATGAATCTTTCAAACTCAACCAAGAAGGTAAATTGTATATGGTAAGAAACACTGGCCATAGTGAATACGGATTCGAATTTGAATTATTCGGGTTGAAACCGTTGGTGCATAAGCCAAGACGCACATTCTGGACCTCAGAAGCGAAGTCAGGATGTACCATGTCGAAATGCTTCCAAGCCGCACCATCACTTGGATGTACCATCACACCCGGTTCTGTCTGATGATCCTTGTGCCAAGTCATCTCGTTAGACGTCTTCTTTGACATATACAATCTTTAAAGTCTAGGAACAATAGGCAAGTACGTCCACACCAAGTTTGGGACCTTGCTTCGTCCACTACTCTTGTAACGAGTTTCATTTCAATACCGACAATGGGTCAACTCAGAATCATGCTTGTAAAATAGCATGCAATGGTTTTTGCAAGCGTCAATCTTTACTTTTGTTAGAGCAAGATTTTTCACACTATTCTTCGTCTCGTAGAAGTTACCGGGTAGTTTGTCACCCTCGGGTAGCATCTCTTTAATTATAGGAACAACTCGATTATAAGTCATCTCGGATACATTACATTCTGCCTTCCAAATCAATAATCTCGTCGTAGCTTCTAATTTCGAGTAATTTGGACCCCGTCCCATAATGGCTCGTCAGCAGCTTGTAACATGTCATAAAATCCTTGGGCAGAAGGATTAGGGGTTTCTTCTTCCCATGTCATGCCATCATGTTTCATGTGATCGTTCACCATTTCAATATTGTTAGGATGTTTATGTGTTAAATAGAAGTTCAGGGTACAGAATGTAATTCTTTAATAGTTTTGTTGATTGTTGGGCCCAAAGCCCATTAGCCCGTGCGTGACATAAATAAGGCTTAGTTTAGCTCATAATTCAGTTTAGAGATCTCTTTCATAATTCTTCTAGTCAATAGGTTTACTTTGCTTATCAGATATTCTCTCTGTAAACCTAAACATTTCTTGAATATTAATCATATGACTAGAGGTTGTGACTCATTAATTGTTCTTCATTGATATTATTGTTCGTGATTGCACTGTACTGGGATATACAATTGGTATCAGAGCAAAGAGACTGAAGTTTTGATCAAAAAAGGTTTGTCTAAAACCCTTTAATCGATTATTTGTTTTAATCGTATTTATTCTGAAAATCGATTTTTCTGGGTTCAAAAACCTTAAGTTCGGTACATGGATTCTGGGTTAATATTATTCTTATCTGTGTTATAGAACTACTTAAGATTTAATCATCGATTTTTTTTTTCTGGAGATAAGTCTGCATATCAATTTTTTGGTCGATTCCTGGATTAGTGATATTCTGCATATATCTGGGTTGGTCGATTAAAATCTTGCTTTCAGGGTTAAGTTGGAGTTGATTATTTGGTTTTTTAGAAAATTGATTTTCTGAGTTAAATTGGATTCTATCGATTTTCAAAATCAATTTTTTATAAGATCGATCGATCGCTTCTGTTCTGAGTTCGCATCTGCATAAGTTCAGTCGATTAATTGGTTTGAGTTTCTGGGTTTATGCCATATATGCAAAATCAATCTTTGAAATTTTTTCTGAAAATCAAGCTTCTGGATATCGATTACTTCAAGTTGCCTATTTTTGGGTTCAAAGTTTGAGGTTGATCGATTTTTCGGTGATTATCTGTTATCAATTTGATCTTTAATCGAACTACCTGTTTGTGTGTATCTGTTATTGATATCGACCAGATCCTATCGACCGAACCCTCTTGACCGGTGCCTTGACCGGACTCTTTTGCGACTGGACCTCGTGGACTGGTAGTTTGACTTGACCGGATCGCTTTGGCGACCGGTGTTTGTGACGGATCCTTGTTGACCGGTACTCAGCGACCGGTACTTGTTGACCGGTGCTTTGTGACTCGAACGGTACTCAGGGACCGGTAACCAGTTGACCGGAGCTTTGCGTCCGGTGCCTTGTCGACCAGAACTGTCTCTCAACCGGACCTTTGCTTCGACCGGGTCCTTTCCTGTCCTGCTTATTTTATATTTTATTTTTGGATCATCTTGTTTGTCTCACGATCGCTACAGTGCATTTTAAGAGTTAAGATGAATTCGAGAGACGCCTTAGCTATTGGTTCAGATAAAAAACCCCCGATGCTCTATTGGGGAGAATACCCACAGTGGCATGATCGCTTCATGAACTTTATCGAAGCGAAACCAGACTATGAGGAAATTCTCAAGTGTCTGAAGGAGGGGCCGCAACCCTGGCCGATGAAAGTTCTACCTGAAAACCAAGATGAAGGTCGACCAGACCGTCGTGTTCGGAAAACTCTCGGTGAGTTTACCCCTCTAGAAAGGAACATGTATGACGCTGAAAAGCATGCCAGGTCCTATATTCTCCAAAGTCTACCCAACGACATATATGCCTGCATCGATAGTTACAAGGATACTGCAAAAGGCATGTAGGACCAGATTGAAAAGATGATGATGGGTAGAAGAATAAACTCTCAGCTGAAGGTGACAAATTGCATCACCCGATATGATGGCTTCAAAGCTAGAAAAGGCGAGACGCTCACGGAAACCTATGAACGGTTCAACTTGCTTCTGAACGATCTGCATAAAAACCAAATCACGAAGATGAACACCAAGAACAACATCAAGTTCATGAACAATCTTCAGCCAGAGTGGAAGACGTTCGTCGCTCATATCCGTGATACTCAAGCCCTGGAGAAGATTGCACTACCTGAACACTATGAAATGCTTCTCCAAGATGAAGAGGAAGTTCTTGAGTTGATGGGAGATCAAAAAGCAGATGAAAAGCCGTTGGTTGATCCGTTAGCACTTGTCTCAGATAAAAGAGGTAAATCTGTCAGCCGCTCATCTGAAAAGGAGCCAGTGAAAAGTGATTCTGAACCCGAAGACCCTGACAGTGACTCGGATCCAGAATACAATCAGATTAAAGAAGCATTGCTGTTCTTAACCCAAGCGTTCCAGAAAAGGAAGTTCTTCAACAAGTCTTCTTCAAACAAGCAAAGATACTCCACTACTCCTCTCAATCGACGTGATCACAAAGAGAAGAATGCAGGGAAGAGACGCGTTGATGAAGGTAAGAAGACTGAGAAGAGACATGAAGAGAAAGCAAAAGAGGAGCCGATCAAATGCTACAACTATGGTCGGTTGGGTCACATTGCCAAAGATTGTTGCAAGCCTGTCGTGCGCAACTCAGATTACTACAAAGACAAGATGCTGCTCGCCAAAGAAAAGGAAGCAGGTAAGGCTCTCATGGCAGAAGATGACTACTGGCTGAACGTATCTGATGAAGAAGATGATGATGCTGAAGCACATCTGTGTTTCATGGGCAAGCACTAAACACAATCCGATACTGATAATGATGATCGTGATTCCCCATGTCTGGTATGTGCTCCTTACCTAGAAGCCTTAATTGAACAGATGCAAACCACTATGCACAAATTAGACTCCTGTAAGCTAACCATAAAAGAAAATGAACAACTCATCTCATCTCTGGAAAAACGTGTGTCTGCACAGTTTGAATGTATTGAAAAACAAAGCATAGAAATTGCTGGCAACCTGTGCATAATTTCAAATTTAAAAGAAGAGTGTGGGAGTTGTTCCAAAGAGTCAAAAGAGTTAAAGACCAAAGTAGATGATCTTACTTATAAGCTTCGTATGTCAGAAAATGAGAAAATTGATATTGTGACTAAAAGTGTGGCTTACAAAAATGAAAATCAAAGGTTATCTACTTAGTTAAAGGATCTTGAACGGAAACTTTATAAAATTGGATACGGGTATCGGTTACGATAACCCATGTTATCTGAAAAAGGCCTTATCCAAAGTTCCTACGTTATACGCGTTCGAATTTTTTGGAATAGACAAAACCTATCCAGAGTTCCTACGTTATACGCGTTCGAATTTTTCGAATTTTTTGGACCAAACCACTTGATAATGAGGAAACGAAACAGGACAATTTGCGAAGGAAGAACTCTACCAAAATGCAACTTCCTTTTGTTTATGATTCTTTGAATGCGTCTTACAACGATGAAAAACCTTGTTTCCTGTCAAATGACTATTTTCGAATCTATACTCAAGCTGAACTAGATGCTAAAACCGTTCAAACTGAGGAGGAACAAATAGACCATAAATTTTATGTTCCACCTCTGATTTTAGAAAAGAAAATTGTTCAACTAGAAGAGTCATTTGCACAGGAGAGGAACAATTTTCAAAAGGAAAAACAAGAGTTATTATCCCAAATTGAGTGTCTCAATTCCGATAAAAAGGAAACCGTGTCAAGGGAGGAAAAGGAACATTTTCTGGCCGAGATAAAGAAGCTTAATTCACAACTGGCTGCTCTAGCAGCAAATCTGATGAAAGAGCGACTTCACAAAGCTCAGCCTCAAGCTAAGCCAGAAATTCTTCTGTCTGAAAATTACTCTCCACCCTCGGACACATCTTCCTGTAAAGCCTTTATGGGTGACTCATCACCAAATCTTTCAAACAAAGGAAAAGAGCCTCAATCTTTAGAAACGGATCATTGTTTTGATTTTCAAAACGCTTTCGCCTATGATCCTCTTAAAACAAATCCTTCCGATGTCCTGAATTCGTCAAGTGATAAGGCTCCTTCTGATGAGGAAATGGAATTTTCAGCCTTTCTGAATTCTGAGGTGTGTCTAGATAGTCAATTAGACCAATTTGATTTTAATCCTTCACTACCAAATCACGTTGATTTTCTAAATTCCACTAGTGAGCCTCCGGTAAAATTTTATAAGGGTGAATGTTCCACATCTGCCCCACAAAACTCTTCTGTGAACAATTCTTCAAATTCTAAATCCAAAAACGTTCACAAAAGAAGAAAAATACCTGTTGCTCTAAAAATAAACAATCTTCAAAATTCAAATCTTCTGACTATGGGTTTAACGGTATTTCAGATACTTTTGGTCGACGCAAAGAAGTTAAATATGCGTGGGTAGCTAAGAAGTCTAAGGAGAGCACAGCGACGACAGAATTACTTAATCCAGTTTTAAATTCTAGGAAAAACAATAACAATTATGATGTTTTTAATTCTAAACCTTTGGTTGAATGTAATGGATTTTTTCCTTTAAAAGATTATTCAATTAATCAATTAATTCAACTGTCTCATGATTGTATTTGTTGCTCCTACTGTGGATTGAATGATTTTGTTGATCGTAGATTTGCATCTGATTGGTTTGGGTCGTATCATGTTTCTAATTATCATTCAAAGTTTGATGCTCCCTGCCATAGAAACAGACCCAAGTCCAAATGGGTCTCCCACTCGGGTGCTAAGTCTAATCCAAAAGGACCCATTTACGAATGGGTACCTAAAAAGCATTAACTTGTTTTGCAGGACGGTCATGTGTGGTATTTAGATTCAGGATGATCCAAGCACATAACCGGAAGAAAGGAGCTACTCACAAACTTCACCGAGAAGTTTTACGGAAATGTACGTTTTGGGAATGACCACTATTCTCCCATCTTGGGTTATGGCGATATCGTTAAGGATAATCTCACCATTAAGAAGGTGTCCTACGTCAAAGGTCTTGGTCACAACTTGTTCAACATCGGTCAATTATGTGATAAGAATCTAGAGGTCACCTTCAAAGCAAAAAGGTGCAGCGTTCGGACTGAAGATGGAAAAGAAATTCTTGCTGGAACGCGTCACACAAATCTCTACCTGATTGACCTCTCGTCTCTGAAAGCAGATAAGGAAGTTTGTTTGATGTCCAAAGCCTCAGCCGAACAAAACTGGTTATGGCATCGTAGACTCTCGCACCTGAACTTCAAGACCATCAATAAGTTGGTGCTCGGTGGACACGTGAGGGGAATGCCAGATCATAAGTTTGAAAAAGATCATTTGTATGCCGCCTGTGAAATGGGCAAGATGAAGAAGGCTTCTCACAAGCCTAAAGCCACTCCAAGTACTTCTCGATCCCTGGAACTCATTCATATGGATTTGTGTGGACCGATGCGCATTCAGAGTATCAATCACAAGAAGTATGTCTTAGTGATGGTTGATGACTTTTCTCGCTACACGTGGGTTAGATTCCTTCGTTCAAAGGATGAAACCCCCGAACTGATCATCACTCTCTTGAAGAGCGTTCAAGTCAGTCTCAACCAATCAGTTTAGACCATTCGGATGGATAACGGTACAGAGTTCAAGAATCAAGTGATCACTAGTTACCTCACCTTAGTGGGTATTACCCACACTTTCTCAGCTGCCCATACTCCTCAACACAACGGGGTAGTAGAGCGTCGTAATCGAACTCTTGTCGAAGCCGTGCGTACGATGTTATTTCAGTCCAAGATCCCGCTACATTTATGGGCAGAAGCAGTTGCTACCGCATGATACACGCAAAACCGTACTATCATCAACAAGCAGTTCAACAAGACCCCATACGAGATCATCAACAAACGCATACCGAACATCAAATACTTCCATGAGTTCGGATACACATGCTTCATACTGAATGACAAGGACGATCTCGGCAAATTCACCCCAAAAACGGACGAAGGAGTTTTCATCGGCTATTCACAGCAAGCCAAAGCTTACAGAGTCTACAACAAACGGACAAAGACTGTCGTTGAGAGTGTGAACGTGACTTTGGACGAGGCCGCTGACATGGCTTCTGAACACCTCGGTTCAGAACACACTTTAACTGGTGTGTTAGCTTCTGGACAATTAAGTTCAGGATCTACACAAACTCCAGTAAATCCAGATCAAGCGTCTACGTCAAGAGCACATCTTTCAGATTTGGATTTACTTTTTGAGCATTTCTATGATGACTTCTTTAATTGTAAGCCTAATGCTATATCATGTAACAGGAATGATGCTCAAGCACCAGAAGTGACACAAGTCACTGGTCCATCTTACTCAGGTGGGCCAACCTCCCCTGATGTTTCCCCCTCTACTGACATTGAATCAACATCCCCAAGCTCGAGTGATCCCCCTCCCAACTCTCAAGTTCCTACTGAAGCACCGGCAACAGTAGGACCTCCTGAAACGACCCCTGCTGAAGGTGCTCACGAAGTTCCATCTCCGGAAATCCCAGATCCCGTTATAGTTTCATCTCCCGCTGAGTCGTCTTCTGCTTCATGCCCGAATCCAGCTCAGGAGCTTCCTGTCAGGATCGAATTCTCAACAAGAATTATGAATACTCAGAAATAATATCAAAGAAGTTTGCGTAATAACACTTTGATATTCAATGAAACAGTAAACAAACTGTTATCCCAAATTATCAAGCTAATCTCATACAAACAAGATATATCAATCAAGAACTAGAGAGAGAGAGTAGAGAGAGAAAGTAAATCTTTAATATTTCTCTAAAATATGAAATGTATACAATGAAGTTCTTACCTAAAGATTACAAAGCAAACTCTATTTATATCACCTAACTAAACTAAAACTTAACATCTAAGTAAAACTAATCAACATTGACTTATCAAGACTTTGACAATATTGACCTTACAAGATTGACTTTTCTAATTAAATCTTGGATACAATATTTGGACTTAACAATTTCCCCCTTTGTATTCAAGATTTAATAAAAATTTGACAACTAGTCTTCAGCACTTGATTCTTCAGCTTTAACTCTGATAACTTTGAACTTTGAAGCTTTAACAATCTTCAGTCTTTCACCCTTTGAAGAATCTTGAAATGTCTTTTTCACATTGAAGCTCTGAAAGTCAACATGCTTTGAATAAATCTGAAAACTTGAAACTTTGAGTTTAAACTTTGACAACTTTATCTCTGAAAATTCTTTCGTCTCTGATCAAAATTGTATCTTCATTACTTTGATCTCTGAACCATCTTTGGAAGAAACAAACTTTCTTGAATCATCAAATTTTCTTTGAACATTCTTCCTTCAGAATCTTTTGGCTTTGAATTTCTTTATCAGACTTGAACTTTAAATCAGCAGCGGAAGCATTTTGAAATTATGACTTGGACTTTGAACAATAACTCTTTGAAATTGATCTTTGTATAATTCTCCCCCCTTTTGGTGATGTGAGCATCATAATCATCAAAACTTCGTCAATTTCGGTACAGACTTTGATTTACCCCTTTGATATCAACAAACAATCTCCCCTTTGACAATTTCCGCACTTTTATCTGAAGAGCCGAATCATGAACTGTATATATCCGAATCTTTTCAAATTCAGACATAATGAGCGTGTAACCCTGATTCAACAAATGAAACAGTTAGGAATGTCTGTCAGTAACACAAAGTTACTGTGTACAACGAATGTACATTGTAAGGAGCTGGTTTCATGATGACTCCCCAGGACTTCCATTCAATCATTGAAAAACACAAGGTTTATCTATGAATGTTCTGACAGAAAAACAAATTTTCTGTATACTCGTGCTTGTGTATGAAAGAATTTTAGCACAATGATTGTGTTTCATAAAGGCTCAAAGTATGTAAATCACTGAGGCAACAATGATTATACATGGACTCAATGTGCATGAGAAAGGGTCGAAGGTGGGGCAACTTTCCTTCTTTTTCAATATCAATATCTTCCAAAAGAAGATTCGATAGATTATATGATGCTTCCCCAGAAAATGTGAAACATTCTCTTTTTAAGAAAAGAATGAGTAGCTGGTGGGGTTGTATACAAGAGATGGCATGGGCTATTTGCCTATTTCAATGATGGTCACCAAAGAAATGTGAACCAATCAGTAATGTAGCTGCCCGGCTCAGAAAGATGTTTGGTGCAGAGTTCTGATATTCTTTTAACTCTGTTCTCACACCCTCTTTCTTTTAAACATATAAGCTCACATCTAACCAATCTCTCATTTCCATTTTATCTCTGCTCACTCCCACACTCAATTCTTTTAGACCCCTCTCCCCTCAATCACTTAAAGGATTTCTTCCGGGGTAGGAAACACTGGTTATCGTGAATCCATGGAAGATCTATTAATCACTCACACTGAATCCCATGTTCCTAAAAGTACATGCTTATCAATGATTTTCTTGACATGAAGCACAAAGAAATCATATGTCAGTGTATGTATGCTCATTTAAAAATATGAATGAAATTTGAGTATTTGATCTTTGAAGATTTCTCAAAACAAGGATATTGAATGAATGAATATGAATTCAAGAGAATTGTTTTGAAAATCTGACAATGAATCAATCAGATCAAATCAAAAGGTTAGGGTATCAAAGAATTGGATATTTGTTTATATGAACGAATATAAACAATTTATCAATGAAAGCACAAATATGAACAAGATGAATGATGCTCATCAACTTTGAACTTCAAACGGGGGTATTACCATCGAAAAATTGTTTGAATTTGAGACATGGTAATAACAATTTCAAAGAAAATACTGAACCGGTGTGTGTGAATACTTGACAGTATATTGACAAGATAATACACAAGTATTGATCTTTGGAAACACACGGTCAGTTAAACAATTAAGCGCAAAAATTGAAAAACATTTTTAAAAAATCACACTTCTAAATTCATAAAATCGTTTGAGAATAAGAAGTGGTTTGAACATTTCAGAAATTGTTTTTCATGTTCGAAAGTTGTCCTTCTTTCAAACAATCAGAGATCTAGGATCAGAAGATTTTTACCTTTTCGGCTCCCCCTCAAATCATGATAATATGATTTATGTCTTTTTAGCTCCCCCTGGATATTAGCATAATATCCTTCTTTGATCATTGATGAACGGGTCCTGATATGTCATGTGATCAGAAGCCACTTTATTCATATTATTTATTCAAAAATAAAAGGACAGAAAGCAGTAAAACAGTTATAGAATGAGTTCTGATCTGAAATAATCAGAAGTCATCACCTTTACTCCCCCTTAAATTAAGCATCTGAAATATGTCAGTTAAAACAGGATAGAGATCAAACACTCCCTTTGAATTGTTAGACCATCAATATCAGAAAAATTTAGCAAATAAAAAGTTTAGGATAGAGATCAGATCAATTCACTCGGGATGAAGACCATCAATATCCATCGGATGCAAGCATACAAGAGTAAGGTCTTTTTGATCTCTGAGGTACGAGTCCTAAAGTGTTGTGTTTAGAAGTCATAACTCCTTTGAAGAACGGGTCCTAAGCTGATGTGCTTAGAAGCCATAATCTTGACATTGAGGTGCGGGTTTTGAACTGCTGTGTTCAAAAGCCATCGTTCTCTTACTCCACCTTGGATTGAGGTGCCTGCAACACAGAATCAATTTTCTTCTTTGGTACCCACTGGTATTTGGGTCCAAAAATGTTAGTTGCAGTGCGTGTGGGGGTTATGGAGTAAGAACCATACCAGAAATGATCAGTTGTTTTATGAAAAAGATCATGTGTACAGCAAATAGAACAATAAAATTTCTTACCGTTAGATTCTTTGTTCTTCTTTGCCTTGTGTACAGGTACACATGATTTCTTCTCTTTCAGCTCTTTTTCCTTGTCCTCTTTGACTGGTTTCTTTTGCCAAACCAGTTTCTCTTTCTTGAAACTTTTTCTCCTTGGATAAGAATCTGAACCATCTAAATATTCATCAAAGAAAAGGTTAGTGCGACGAATCTGATTAATTGATTTGACTGACCTGTTTGAAGAGACAGATTTATGATTTGAACTTGAAACAGATTTTTCAAGCTCTTTGATCTTTGACGCAAAGATGTCTCTTTCTTTCTCAAGCAGGTCAATCTTCTTTGAGAACTCAGATTTCGTTCTTTGCTCTTTCAGCGCAGATGCAGACAGTTCAGATAATTTTGAAGTTAGTTTCTTGATTTCAGATTCAAAGATTAATCTTTCTTCTTCAAACCCTTTTTCTGAATCATTTCACTGGCCAGATAATTCTTTAAAGAACCCTACATTCTTTTGTTCTATGGCCTTCTTCTCTTTTTCAAACTTCTCTCTTTCTAAAATCAGTACTTTCTCAAAATCGGAGATTTGTTGAGAAAGTTTTATGCATTTAAGATCAACTGACTTCTTCTCTTCAAAACATTTTCTTGAGAAATCTGAAAACTTCTTTGAAAAACCTTTCTTTTCACTCTCAGAATTAGCTTTTTCTACAGCAAGCTTTTGCTCCAAATCAGATATATTCTTTCTAAGCTCAACATTCTCAGATTCCAATTTCTTAACTTTCTGCTCATTGCTCTCAACAGAGACTGTCTGCTGAATTTTAGCCTCTAACTCAGAAATCTTTCTTTTTAGCTCAGACACAACCGTTGGCCCTAACATCGTCCATTCAAGATATTCCCATATCTCCTTTCCTGTTGACTTGTATAAATCTTTTCCTGTCAACTGATAGGTATTTATGTGACCATTAATCTCATGACGAATACTATTCAACAGAAAAGTTCGAGCCATATTATCAGCATTCTTTCTTTTCTCTCGATCCTCAGTACAATCTTCTGTTGGAGTATGAGATTTCATCTCTCCTTCAGTTAATGACAACCTGATATAACAACTCAGCTCATGTGTATCTACAAAGTTGAAAAAATCAGTTTTCCACTGTTCGTATCTTCCTCTGAGCAAAATTGGAGAACTCATCCTGTGTCGAAAAGAATTTGACAAAATTATCGTGAGTAGAAATGAATTCAAAAACAAAAATACGGACAAACTAAAATTTTCTTCTCTCTCAGAAAACTTTGAATGAGAAACAACTTGATAAAAAAATGATCGTTCCCAAACAATTCAGAAAAATTTGACTGAAAGTCAAACTCAGATTAGCACAACAAAAATAATCTCAGAAAAATTCAAACTCTGAAACTTTCAAAGTGCTGAAACTTGCAGATTAAAATAATTCAAAACCTGCAAAACAGTAAGTCGTGAATCGGATCAATTAAAATCTGGTGCAACACAAAAACTTTCAACCAATCACAAAGTCATCGATCAATTAAAATCTCTTACACAGAAAACTGAAAACAAAGCAAAGCAAAGGATTTGCGTGTGACAGCAGAAAAGCAAAGCAAAGCAATCAATTTGGTTTAAGTAAGACAGAAGCGCAAACCATAGGTTTGCGGGTGATGCATAAGACGCAAACCTCATATTCAAATCAAAGCTTATCAATTGAAATTTAACCAATTAAAATTAATGCTTCCACCGAATTGAAATTGATTTCACCGAATTGTTACAACTTGTAAACTTGTAAATATGATGAACAACTTGTAAACTTGTATTGAATGATTGAAATTACAAGATTACACACACAACCTCAATCTTGAAGAACAAGCTCTTTCAAGACGAATTCTACTTCTCTAGAATTAGGAACTATGCCTTGAGGTTGATTCTCTCTCTCTCTCTCTCTCTATCAAAAACTCAGAATTAATTCTAATCAAAAGATTACTTAACAAATCTAAACAATACTATACATATACGAATGATAAAAGATAATTACAATTAATAAAATATCTTCAGAATATCTTCCATGAATATCTTCAGTCTATCCAGCTGTCATTCTTATAATTCGGATCTCCATCTCATAAGCAGCACTAATGAAGATCAACAATATTAATCTCTTAGTAGTAGTAACTCCAGCAGTACTAATCTTGAAGAGCAGCATTAATCATGTTCCAGCAGCATTAACTTCAACTGGCAGCATTAACTCAGAAGTACTAATTGTTGAGGTAGCAACATTAACCATACTTAGCATTTCTTCAGTTCCCAACAATCTCCCTCTAACTTGACTTTTAGGAAGAGAAGTCAAGTTCTTCAGATCTAATCTTCAAGATGCTTTCAACACCTTAGGTTCAGTTGCCCAAATTTGGTTCTAGGCCCAGACTTTGATTGATAGTTCTTCTCACCACTATTCTGGCCATTTCTGAATCCTTTGTGCATACTAGCTTAGCTTTGAGCATCCCTGTTAGCTTCTCCTTGCTGTGATTATAACTTTTGTCCACTAGGTAGTATTCATGATAACTTTTGTCAATAGTAATCATGTATACACCATAGTTTTCAAATAGCATCCAGTAATCAATCTTCTTAAATAAATACTCATGATTATGATCTTTAATCCTGTATGCTACCCTCTCTGGATCAAACATCATACACAAGTATTCCATTGTTACTTTGAGAAGATTTTCTTCATTACTTGTCAACACAGGTTCATAGAGTTTCATTCCCACTTTGTACATTTCTTCTATGTCTGCTCTTGAACAACTTCTAATCACTCTCCCCCAGGTTGAAAATGCTTCAAATGTACCATCAGCTCTTTTGAATCTGAAGAAATCCTTTCCATTATCTCTTAGAATGTCTAAAAAGGTGATCTCAGGAGCTTTCATGGAGATTGGAACAGCCTTTATAGGTTCTACTATAGTCATGTAGACATCCATATTCTCATCAGTTTGCTTATGGGACTGTTCTGGATTATTCACTGATTCTGCTTCAGTTTCTGCTGCAGTTTCTGCTTTTTCTTCCACTCTTAGCCTTTTGAAAACCCTTTTTGCAGCAATGGTTTTTACCCTTTTTGCAGACTTAACTTCTACACCAACATTTTCAGATTCTTCCTTCTTTTCTTCAGCTTTGTCTTTTGAGGGTGTGGTCTCCTCAGGGAATGGTTGTTGAATATTGAGGTCATGCCTCTCCTTCATTCTTCTTTCAGCTTCTTCCCTTTGAGATGAGTCCCCTTGAAGTTTGGCCATTTCCTTCTTGTACAGGTCCTCAACCTTGCTGTATGCCATATTGGTAAACATCTCTCCCTTGACCCCAATTGCACCTTTCAGGAAATTTATCATTTTTCTCCTTTCCTGATTGGCCAGAAAGGTCTTGGAAAGTTGTCTTTTCTGCTGCTTTTGACTTGCCATTCTTTTGACCTGAAGTTTCTTGGCCTGAGCTGCTTCTTGTATACTCTTCTGATACTCTGCATTTAGCTTTCTGGCCATAATCTTTGCAAGTTCTCTATCAGTTTTAGTTTGGAGTTGTTCCTCCTTTTCCATCTGTTCTTGAAGCTTCTTCGCAATTTCCTCATCCAATTCAATCTGAGTCTTTCTCTTTGAAGGCATTTCAGATTCAATAATCTTCTCCTTTCCTTTTCCCTTTGTATCTGCAGCCTTATCTTTCTTTTCTGTCTTCTTTACTCCCCCTTCATTTATGACCACTCCCTTTGCTTTGGGAGTGTCATTCTTGGCTTTAATCAGTGTTTCTGCAATTTCTAGTTCTTCTACAGAAAGCCCTGTTACTGTTTCCTCTGTTTCTACTGCTTCTTTTGCATCAGCAGCATTAACTGTTTCTGTTGTTGCAGCAACATTAACAGTTTCTGCTGCTTGAGCAAAATCTGTTTCTGCTTCTATCCCATCCTCTTTCTCTTTTTCAGAGTCTTTCTCCCCCTTGTTGAAAGCATCTTTAATGGGTGATCTCTTCTTCAAAACATATTGTTTTCTCCTCTTCTTTTGCACTAGCCTTGACACCATTTTCTTTAGCTTGGCAATCTGTGCTTGTTGAGACAAGATTACCAGCTTCATTTCATCTATCTCTTTGCCCTGTTTAAGAACATCCATGTTGATGTTTCCCATGGTTTCCATCAATTCGTCATAGTTATATCTGTCCTCACCTTCTCCAGGAGTGTTACCCCCTTTTGAATGATCATTGGATCTTTTAGTAGTGGAAGCCTTCTGCCTAGCAGAAGCACTATTCACCCCCTTGGTTTATTGGCACATGGGACCTTTGGATGATTGCTCACCCAAAGTTGCCATGGGGAAGGTCTTAGAGATGTTACCACTGTCCTTCTCTGTGCTAGCAGAAGTAGTGGCAGCCTTCTCACCCATATGCTCTTCCATCTCCTTAGAGAGCACCTCCTGAGGGTTGGGAGACACCCCTATTGTTTCCCTATGGATATTCTTTAAAGGATAATTCTCCTTTAGAGGGCTTAAAGGCTCAGTGGGTGATGGTACAAGAAGGGAAGGAGCCTTCTTTACCTGTTTCCTTTTATAAGTTTGGGTAATAGGAGAAGTGGGCTTGTCTAATGAGGGCCTTCACCCTGCTGCCATACCTTCTTGTGGTTGGGACACCACCATCATTGTTGAGAACAATGGGGTGTCAACTCCTTCCGAGTCCCTAGCAGATCTTCTCATATTTGAGAAGACCTTGCCTTTAGGGGGTTTAGGTACATATACCCCATCAAAGTGAGGTATATCCGTCAATTCATTGGTAATAACTGTCTGTATAAACCTGGGATACATGAAGAAACTCTTCTTGTTGTCCAGGTTTGAGACAAGATCATTAAAGAAAAATTATATTTTCTAGCAGTAGATAAACATACCAAAGCATAGGCAATGAGACTGCTAAATTGGCTCCAGCCAGTTGTTTTCTTAGAAATACAGTGCATCAGGGTATGAACAAAGAACCTCCATTGGGGTGAAAATTGTGCTTTAAAAAGCTTGAAAATCCCCAATTGGCCTTCATACCCCATTCTGGTGAGGTTTGAAAACAAATCCTCATTTGGAATAGAAGATATACCTGAAGCATCGTCTAGACGTAGACAAATGCGAATGGTTTCCTCAGTAACTGTCAAGAGTTTGTCACACACCCTTGTTTTGATGCACGACACTCCATTTTCATTGCTAGAAGTGGCATTGGCCCAGAATTGCCTCTGATGCTCTATGTAGATGGTAGGAGACATGGTGAGAGCATGAACAATGTGACTTGTCCTCAAAAAGTCGACTATCTGGTGAAAACCTTCGTCTTGTTTTGGCTTTTGGAGCATCGCGATTTCATTGTGCTCGTCCATGAATGCCATGGATGCCATTGAACTTGAGGGTTCTTGCCTGAAAACTTGGTACTTGAGAGAAAAGGGTTAGAGCTCAAGTGAACAATATGCAAAGAGTCGTTATGAACTTTTAGGCGGGCAAAGGGTATTTATAGTATTCGGGACATAAGCAGTATTAACCTAGAGCAGTATTAACTAACTAGCAGTATTAACTAACTAGCAGTATTAACTGAGAGCAGTATTAACTAACTAGCAGTATTAACTGAGAGCAGTATTAACTTCTAGCAGTATTAACTAACTAGCAGTATTAATTGAGAGCAGTATTAACCACTAGCAGTATTAAAATTGTACTGGCAGCACTAAAACTGTACTGGCAATAGTAACTATACTTACACTTTTAAGCTTGTGAAGAACTTAGTACTGCTATACATTTCCTAAAAATAGAAGATTAGTAACACCAAGCATAAACTATATACAGGTAGTGAACCACTTTTTAAGAAGGGGCTTGTTCAGAGTTGATCATTCCCACACTTGTTACCAAGAAAGTGAATCTACCCACATCAAAGGCTTTGGTGAATAGATCAGCATACTGGTTATCAGTATGAACCTTTACAACTTGAATAAGCTTCTTTTCATTGCAATCTCTTATAAAGTGATACCTGATCACAATGTGCTTTGTCTTTGAGTGCTTGACAGGATTGTTAACAATGCTAATAGCACTGCTATTATCAATAAAGATTGGAGTGTGTAGAAAGGTTACCCCATAGTCCAACATTTGATTCTGAATCCATAAGACTTGAGAACAACAACTTGCAGCTGCTATGTACTCTGCTTCTATTGTAGATGTGGACACTGTGGTTTGTTTCTTGCACTGCCATGATACTAATCTTGCACCCAAAAACTGGCATCCTCCAGAAGTAGATTTTCTGTCCAAGTTTGTTCCACCTAGGTCACTGTCTGAGTATGCAAGTAGGTCGAATGATGAGTCATAAGGATACCAAAGTCCCAATCTAGGTTGCCCTTTGAGATATCTGAATATCCTCTTAACAGCTTGATAGTGTGATTGCTTTGGCCTAACTTGAAATCTTGCACACACACACAGACTGGAAACATTATATCTGGCCTAGAGGCTGTAAGATACATGAGAGAGCCAATCATGGATCTATAGTGATGAACATCCATATCCTCCCCCTCAAGATCTGCTGTTATCTGCTTGTGTGTCTCCATAGGTGTGCTGGAAGGCTTTGAGTCTGAGAAACCAAACTTAGTTAGAATGTCCTGCACATACTTGGACTGACAAATAAAAATACCATCTGACTTCTGTTGGACTTGGAGTCCAAGAAAGAAAGTAAGTTCCCCCATGGAACTCATTTTGAACCTTTGATGCATGAGATCCTCAAACTCCTTGCACATATTGTCTCTTGTGGATCCAAAGATGATATCATCTACATAGATTTGGACCAGCAAGATGTCCTTCTTCTTTCTCTTGATGAATAGAGTCTTATCAATGACTCCTCTTTCAAAGCCATTTTCCAAGAGATAGGATGACAGAGTGTCATACCATGCTCTTGGTGCTTGATGCAGTCCATAAAGTGCTTTCTTCAGTTTGTATACTCTCTCTGGATAGCAATTTAGAAAGTAATTGGCAATTTACTCTATTAGTGTCCTATTCCTTCTCTCAGCAACACTATTTTGTTGTGGAGTCCTAGGAGCACTGTATTGTCTCTCAATGCCTTTTTCTTCACAAAAGGTGTTTAGATAAAGATTTTTAAATTCAGTTCCATTGTCTGATCTAATGACTTTTACTTTTTGATTTGTTTGGTTTTCAATTCTTAGGATAAAGGATTTGATCATTCCACTTGTCTCATCCTTAGTTCTTAGAAAATATACCCAAGTAAATCTAGAGTAATCATCAACAATAACCAAGCAATATGATTTCTTCCCTATGCTCATCACATTTGTAGAGCCAAACAGATCCATATGTAATAACTGGAGACAAGAAGAAATTGTATTTAACTCTTTGGACTTATGAGAAGTTTTGTGCTGTTTGCCTTTGAGACAAGCAACACAATGATCATCACATGAGAAAACTTTTGATGGTAAACCTTTTACAAGGTTGTTTTTAACAAGTTTGTTCATTGTCTTGAAATTCATGTGACACATCCTTCTGTGCCAAAGAGAGGATTCATCCACAGAAGATTTTGAAACAAGACAGTTCAGGGATGAATCACTTGAAACATTGTCCATATCTAGACAATACACATTGTCCTTTCTTGGAGTTCTAAGTAGTATCATGCTTTCATCAACTACCTTGAACCCTGTAGCGAGGATCATACATTCTGTATTTGTAAATAATATACTATGTTGTTTGTCACAAACCTGTGACACACTTAACAAATTGTACTTTAGCTGATCAACATAGTAGAATTCCTCAAATGTCATCTTACCTTTTGTAACATTACCTTTCCCACTTATTTTTCCACCTGTAAGATTGTCTCCAAATGCAACATGTCCTCCATTGATATGCTTGAAATACTGAAAACATGACATGTTGCCTGTCATGTGCCTAGAGCAACCACTATCCACATGCCAGATGCTCTTCCCCTTGAGCTGTTGGTTGCCCTTCACATAAGATAAATCAGTTAGTATTGATTAGGAACCCAAGCCAAAGTGGTCTTGGGTACCCCTTTCTCATCAAAATATTTGCATTCTTTCTTGACAAGATTTTTGAACTTTGACTCCTCATTACTGGAGTACTTTGTTACAATAATGGGTTTGGATGCATACTTGCTAGAAGCAGTACTGTTTTTAGAAGAACTAACTGCATTAGCAATACTTGCATGCTTAGCAGTACTAACCTTGTTAGAAGTATTAACTGTGTCAGCAGCAGTAACTGTGTTAGAAGTAGTAACCTTTGAAGAAGTACTAACAGTGTTAGAAGCATTAAAATTCTCAGCAGTACTAACACTAGTAGCAGCAGTATGGCTATTAGCAGCACTATCCCTGTTAGCAGCACTAACAGTTTTAGTGCTTCTAGGCACCCATATTTTAATACTTTCTTTTAAAACCTTTTTCTGCATGTGGCCTTTGGTTTCAACAGATTTCTTAGCCACATTTTTCTTTCTAGCCTTCCTATAACCAACAGGTTTTTGCACAAATCTTTGAAAGTTCATCCTTTGGTTAATAGGATTAAAGAAACAGTGCTTGGCCAAATGATTCAGCTTGCCACATATGAAACAAGGTTTTAGTCTTATTATCTTACTCAGATCAACTCCTTGTTTCTGAGCCCATTGATTATTCCAGTTTCTTTGATTACCTCTTTTTGTACTAGAATTTAGGCTCTCAGTCTTATTGCAAACATACTGTTTGCAAGGGCCAGGATTCACAACTGTGGTCTGTTTGTAATGGACCTTGTTAGCCTTCCCTTTGGTCTTCTCTATCTCTTTAGACTTGACCCAGATCCTTCCATCACCCTTATTGGTAACAATGTTGTTTTCTATGGGTATCTCTTTACTCACAGCATTGTTCCTATTCTCACTGGCTTCTTTCTCAGTCAAATCCTTAACAACCACCTCTTCCAAAGGATCTATCTTAAAGGCTTTCTCAGACAAGTTCTTTTTCTCCTTGGTCTCTAACAGGTCTGATGTAGGAGGGATGTAGGTGTTGTTGTAAGGAGGGGGTGTGTTGTTGTATCCAATACCAGGTTTCATCTTATCATGAATCTGAGCCTTTAGAAGAGAATCCATTGCTTTTGAAGCATATGAGAACTTTTCTATATCAAGCTTAACCTTAGCTAGTTCTTCTTTCAACTCATCATTCTCTTCTTTGGACTTAGACAGTTTGGTCTCTAACTCATTCTTTTCCCACTTCCAGTAGTTTGTGTCATAAGAGTGTTGAAGTTCATTGGCTTGGAAGCCTTTGATTTGTTCTTCAAACCTCTCATCTATCAACACATAATCTCTTCTGTCTTTTTCTAATCTTTTGAGGTCATCACACATGCTTTGGTTGTGATCCCTGTACTTTTGACAGTGTCTATGCAAGATTTAGTGCAAAGATTAGAAATTACCTCAGAGGGGAGATCAGATATCTCTGCCTTAAGAGCTTGATTCTGAATGGCTTCCTCAGCTTGGTCACTCCAGTCAAACCCCATTCCTTGTTGAGAAACAAGGGCTTGAGCAGAGTTCTTGTTTTGATTGTAGCCTCCATTCTGAGCTTGTTGGTGGTTATTGTTTGGCACACCACTTCTACACTCTCTAGCAAAATGTCCCTTCATGTGGCACTTATAACATTCCACCTTTGTCTTGTCAAAACCAGCTCCATATTCTCTTCTTTGAGAGAAGTTATTCCTCCCAGTTCTTTTAATAAACTTCTTCACCCTCATAGATAACATGGCCATCTGCCATTTGATGTCCATCTCCTCCAGATCATCAGGGTGAAGTTGTTCCAGATCATCATTAATCAAGGAGTTGTTGCTGTGACTGGACAAAAAAGCTTCAAAGACAGTTTCTGTACCTTTTTCTGAATTCACTCCACTAGCAGCACTAACAGGTTCAGGATTGACAGTAGTATCAGTAGATACTGATAGAAGTGCAGCATTGTGAATATACCCAGTGGGCTTCTTTTTGGCTTCTACCTCAGTTTCAAAAACCCTTAGATCATTGTACAAATCATCAAGTTCCTTCTCTTCTAGATTGTCACTCTGTCTATATGAGACAGTGTATATAGTCCATTCATCCCCAAGAGATCTGAGGAACTTCCTGTTGATATCATCTTGCTCCATCTTCACTCCTACAGTAGTCATAAACTCATTCTTTGAAGAAGTGAAGTTATCATACTGCTGCTTCAGAACATCCCTTTGATTTCTTTTGATGCTCTTAGTTCCAGCAAATCTTTTCTCTAGAGCATTCCAGAGAATCTGAGCATCAGTGCAGTTGCAGAATTGATGCTGATATTCATTGGGGATGGCCAAGAGCAGAGTGCTCAATGCCTTCATCTCTGTCTGTCTGATCTTCCTTTCACCATCTGTCTTTGGTGGAGGTCTTTTCCCATCTGGGCCAATCTTTCCTGCTTCAGAAGGGCCATTCTCAATGATCTCCCACATTGAGTAGTCAGTGAGAAGAATGTATTGCCTGATTCTGATCTTCCACATGTCAAACTCACTAGGTTTGAGCATTGGAACCTTAGAGACAAGAGTACTGTTTGATTCTGCAAAGTTTTCCATGATGAATGAATGAATGTTTCTGAGAGAACAAGCTCTGATACCACTTGTCAGGATCGAATTCTCAACAAGAATTATGAATACTCAGAAACAATATCAAAGAAGTTTGCGGAATAACACTTTGATATTCAATGAAACAGTAAACAAATAGTAAATATGATGAACAACTTGTAAACTTGTATTGAATGATTGAAATTACAATATTACACACACAGCCTCAATCTTGAAGAACAAGCTCTTTCAAGACGAATTCTACTTCTCTAGAATTAGGAACTATACCTTGAGGTTGATTCTCTCTCTCTCTCTATCAAAAACTCAGAATTAATTCTAATCAAAAGATTACTTAACAAATCTAAACAATACTATACATATACTGAAGATAAAAGATAATTACAATTAATAAAATATCTTCAGAATATCTTCCATGAATATCTTCAGTCTATCCAGCTGTCATTCTTGTAATTCGGATCTCCATCTCATAAGCAGCACTAATCAAGATCAACAGTATTAATCTCTTAGCAGTAGTAACTCCATCAGTACTAATCTTGAAGAGCAACATTAATCATGTTCCAGCAGCATTAACTTCAACTGGCAGCATTAACTCAGAAGTACTAATTGTTGAGCTAGCAGCATTAACCATACTTAGCATTTCTTCAGTTCCCAACACTTCCACCTCACAGGCCGTCATCACTCGAAACTGTTCAGGACCTACCCCCGGGTGGTTATGTGGATTCCGATACCTCACATCAGACAAATCAACCTCTTCCACATACCACCAAGTGGACACGAGCTCATCCTTTACATCAGATCATCGGCGACCCCAATACACCTGTTCAGACTCGATCCACCACCACGAATGACTGTTTATTCTCTTCGTTCCTTAGCCTTTTCGAACCTTCAACCGTCTCCGAAGCATTGAAAGATCCGGACTGGGTGATCGCTATGCAAGAGAAACACAACCAATTTGAGAGCCTCAAAGTGTGGCAACTTGTTCCCCGGCCAAAGAATAAGACGGTGATTGGGGCAAAATGGATTTTCAAGAACAAGAAGGACGAAGATGGAATTATAGTCTGGAACAAAGCGCGTCTGGTAGCTAAAGGATATCGTCAGCAAGAAGGTATAGATTACGATGAGACGTTTGCACCGGTTGCTCGAATTGAAGCGATTCACATGTTCCTTGCCTACACCGCTCACAAGAACTTCATCGTCTTTCAAATGGATGTAAAATCCGCGTTTCTGAATGGCGTTCTCAAAGAGGAAGTTTATGTCTCGCAACCCGAAGGCTTCGTGAGTTCCGATAAACCGCATCACGTCTATTTTCTTGACAAGGCCTTGTACGGTCTCAAGCAAGCGCCACGAGCCTGGTATGATGCACTCTCATCCTTCTTAATTAAATCTGGCTTTTCCAAAGGTAAGATCGACACCACTCTATTTATTAAAAAGGAAAAGCGTGATATTATTCTGGTACTGATCTATGTCGACCACATAATCTTTGGCTCAACAAACCCCAAGTACTATCAGAACTTATCAGCCCTCATGAGTAAACATTTTCAAATGAGCATGATGGGTCAAATGAATTTTTTCCTAGGACTTCAAGTTAAACAATTAGCTACATGAATCTTCATTAATCAATCTAAGTACATCTCGGATATTCTTTGGAAATACCAGCTGGAAAATTCCTCACCTATGAAAACCCCCATGTCTACCAGTATAAAGCTACACTCCGATCCTGGCAGAAAGGATGTGGATGCTACAACTTATAGAGGAATGATAGGTTCACTGATGTACTTGACGGCTAGACGTCCAAACATTATGTTTTTGACATTTTTGTGTGCCAGATTTCAGTCAAAACCGAAAGAGTCTCACTTATCTGCAGTTAAGCGTATTTTCTGCTATTTAAAAGGTACTGCTGATCTTGGTTTGTGGTACCCGAAAGAGACATGTTTTGAACTGACAGCTTATTCAGACGTTGACCATGCCGGAAATATGCTGGACCGGAAAAGCACGACGGGACATCTCCAGTTCTTGGGTGATCGTCTTGTCAGCTGGGCTTCGAAGAAGCAAAACTGCGTGTCAACCTCTACCGCCGAGGAAGAGTATGTAGCAGCCGCCAGTTGTTGCTCGCAAGTCATTTGGATGCGCACCCAGCTGAAAGACTATGGCTTCCATTACTCGAAGATCCCCATTTACGGCGACTCGAAGAGCGCCATTGTGATATCAAGCAATCCCGTCCAACACACGAAGACGAAACACATTGATGTGCGCTATCATTTCATAAAAGACAATGTGGAAAGAGGTACCATCAAACTCTACTTTCTTAATACAGAACATCAGATAGCAGACCTGTATACCAAAGCCTTGGACGAAAAACGTTTTAATTATCTTGTGTCCAAGCTAGGTATGCTGAATCTGAAAGTTTGACGTCTCTACAGACATCGCCGAGTTTTATTCAATAACGAATGACTATGACTTAATGCCCTAGTGACTTGTCTCTGGATGCTTATAGCCACACTTATTGGTTTTTGCATTTTACTCGTTACATTCTGTACACGTTTCAAACTTCGGTATTAATAAATTATATTTCGTTAGTTTTTATTTTTCTCGTGTGTTTTCCTTATTTTTCGTGGTGTTTCATTTTCTTGTGCAGTCCAGTAGTTCGATCACTGTATGTCATTTGTGGTGAATTTTCGAGCCGTTCATGTGTTAAGGGGGAGCACTACCGCTCGATGATTGGTAAGGTTCTCTAGTTCTCCATTCGAGGGGGAGCAGGTAAGTTAATTTTATTTTGTTTCCTGTTTACTATCGTCAAGGGCGAGCGAAAATCCGTTTCACGTTCGTGGGGGAGTAATTCGTATCTCTTAGGTTTATTTTAAGTTACTTCAGCTTTTTCCTCCTTAGCTTTGGTTTTATTTTTACTTTCTTTTCATTTTGATTTAATTTTTTTTTATCCAAAAAAAAATTATATATATACATAGTTATTAAGTTTGGACCAACCCAAACCCGAGCCAACCCGCTCTTGACCGGACCCGACCCGACCCGAGGAAGCCCTAACCCACGACCGGGGGTTTAAACACCCCGGGGTCTCCCTTTTTCCCTCATTCTTTCTATCTATATCTCTCTCTCTAAATCACTCTCTCTCTCTATCGCTCCCATCTCTCGACCGACGATCATTCTCTCTCTCGCATGATTTCTCTATCTCGATCTCGATTGCCAACAGGTTTGACTCTCTCCCTTATCTATCTCGATGTCAACATCGACTCTAGTCGAGGTTTATCGCCCCTCCCCCGGTCTGTCTCTCCACCGCCGCCGAGCTCAGGCTGCGGCTCGTCGACCCACCGTAAAACCCCCCGGTCGATGGCCTAACCTAAATCGTCACCGGACTCAACCTCTTCGACTTCGGTCGATATGGGGGCGTTATACGTCGACTTCGATCGATTTTGGGTTCACGCTGTTATGGGTTTGTCGATTTACCAGGTCGATTGCCATCGCCGGTAGACACCGGTCGATTTGTTTTGACACCGATCGGCTAGGGTATACCTTATTGTGTTTGATTGATAAGTGTTCAATATCGATCTTAGTTAGTGTTTTCTTTATGCGTTTATTTGTGTTTGGAATCGATTACAAAGTTTGTAATTGTTATGGGGTTGTTCTTTGGTTTTATTAGGTACTGATTATGATTTGTGTGGTGTTAACACCAGTCGGTCATAGACCCCGGTCGATTGCTTCGACCCCGGTCGTTCAAGACACCGGTCGGTGTGGGTATTATTTATTTGGTTTGGTTTTATGTTCTATTACATTCTGATTTGGAGTTGTTTGAGGTTAATGATCTGTATGATGTTGCTATCTTGGTTAAAGGTTAGTCTGATCTTGATCTATTTGATCGATCCAATTCACACCGGTCGTTTGGGTTAACATCGGTCGATACCGGTCGATTAGGGTAACCCCGGTCGATTAGGTTAACATCGGTCGACTAGACCTCGGTCGTTGATAGACCCCGGTCGTCGTTTGACCCCTGTCGTTTTGGCCCCGGTCCATATCCAACACCGGGCGATGGGCAACCCCGGTCGATACTTGACCCCGGTCGGTTTGGTGTCTTGCAAATTGTTTTGTTGGGGGAGTTAGTGTTTCTTATGCTGCTTTATATGAGTGTTGATTATGTGATGAGAGTGACCAGTTGGGTTCCATAATCCTGAAATGGTTCACTTTAACCTTGGTTCCCGAATTAGGGTTTGAATTGATCAATGACTTGGACTTTGAATTCGATATGTTTTTATACCATTGACTAAACAATTCCAAGGATAACTTGTCTTACATGTCCTTAAGTACTAACATTTTTTATCTTCATAGGTACAATGGCTCACAACCTGAACCAGGAGATTGACCACATAGCTGATGCCAAACTGATTCCTGAGACACAGTTCCTTCATCTCACGCCTAACTGTCAGGATCGAATTCTCAACAAGAATTATGAACACTCAGAAACAATATTAAAGAAGTTGCGGAAAACACTTTAATATTCAATAGACAGAAAAAAACAGTATGAATCACAATCATAACTTGTAAACTTGTATTGAATGATTTAAGTTATAGGCTTTTCACTCACAACCTCAATCTTGAAGAACAGACTCTTTCAAGACGAATTCTACTTCTCTAGAATTAGGAACGATGCCTTGAGGTTGATTCTCTCTCTAGAACAAAAACTCAGAATTAATAATTCTTCTAACTATTCTAAACAATTCTATACATATACTAAAGATAAAGATAATTACAAAAAAAATAAAAAGATCTTCAAAATAATCTTCATAATTATCTTCAAGCTTTCCATGTTTATCTTCAGACCCGATCTCTTCAATATTATCTTCACATTATCTTAGAAGCAGCATTAATCACATTGATCACCTTGGAAGCATTAACTGAGTCTTGGCAGTATTAACTACTAAGCAGCACTAACTACTAGCATACCTAACTAGCTAAGCAGTACTAACTTTGTTCAAGCAGCACTAACTTTTACTAGCAGTATTAATTCTACTAGAAGTACTAATACCTAGCAGTATTAACTTTAAGATCTTCTGGTAGTACTAACTCTGAACTAGCAGCATTAAAGACTTGGTCATATCTTCAGTTCCCAACAATTTCCCCCTAACTTGACTTTTAGAAAGAGAAGTCAAGTTCTTCAGATGCTTCCAAAACTTTCATTGATTCACTCCAATGTTAGGATCCAGTCCCATGCTCGGATTGATAGTTCTCTGAATTAGATACTTTGCCATTTCTGAATTTGGTGCACAACCCAACTTCTTCTTTAACATGGCATGAAGCTTCAGACGTGTGTGATTGTAGACCCTATCCACCAAGTAATACTCCATATGAAAAGTATCCGAGGCCAATTCATAGACTCCACTCCTTTCATACAGAGTCCATCCTCTAACAACTTTAAACACATTTCTGATTATATACTTTACTGCTTCTGGATTGAATAACATACACAAATACTCCATAACCAACTTCACAATTGGTAACCCTGGAGCTTTCAACTGATCTGCATGTAACTTCATACCAACTTCATACATCTCCTCTAAATCAGATCTTGAACATTCTCTGACAATTTTGATCCATGTTGCAAACACATAGTACTTCTCATCCTTTCTTTTCAATCTGATATACTCTTTACCATCCACCTCCATAGTATCCCGGTGGATAACTTCAGGAGGTTTGAATCCAACAGGTTCAACTGTGATAGGCTTTGGAATTTTATCCATTACCACCATGTACATATTAACATCTGAACTCTGTGGTACTTCCTGAAATTCAGCTTTCTTTTCTTCATTCTCAGGTGCTTCTTCTTCTTCAGCAACCTTTTTCTCTTCTTCTACTCTGGGATTCTTTTCAGTTTTCTTTCTTTTGGCCATTATCTTGGTTCTCTTCAGAATCCTTTGACTTTGCCCTATAATAGATTCCTTCTTTTTTTCTTCTTTTATCTCTACCTTTTCTTTTGTTGGAGTTCCCTCTTCACTTTCAGGGAAAGGTTGATTAATGTTCACATCATGCCTCTCTTTGGCTTTCTTTTCAAATTCCACTCTGGCCATTTCATTACTCTGCAGTTTTCCCATTTCTTTCTCATATAATCCCTTGACTTGGTCAAAAGTAATCTTTACAAACATTTCTTTCTTCACACCAATTGCACTCCTCAAGAAAGTTGTCATATTGTTTCTTTCCTGAGTTGCAAGGTAAGTTTGTGAAGGCCTTCTCTTCTTTGCACTTGATCTGGCCATCATAGCCTTTCTCAAGCTTATTGCTCTTTGCTTTGCTTTCTCTGTTTCCAAGCCTTTCTGAAATGCTTCATTTAATTCATTAGCTAGTGCTCTGGCTATATCTCTGTCTTTCTCAACCTGCTCTTTCTCTGCTTGATCTAACTCTTCTTGCAGTTTCTTGGCTAATGCTTCATCTGACTCAACCATCTTTTGCTTTTTGGTTGGTTGATCAGATTCTATCATCTTTTCTTTCCCTTTTCTCTTTGCATCTGCAGCCATGTCTTTCTTTTCTGTTATCTTTGCCCCCCCTTCATTTATGACCACTCCCTTTGCTTTGGGAGTGTCATTCTTTGCTTTTACAAGCATCTCTGCTACTTGAAACTCTTCCGGTGTTAGCCCTGTTACTGCTGCTTGTATAGTTTCAGCAGCACTAACAGTTTCTGCTGTTGGGGTTGTTACTGCTGCTGGTGTTGTTTCTGCTGCTTTGGCACTTTCTGTTTCTATTACACCTTCAGCTTTTTCTTCAACAAACTCTCCCTGTGCTTCAACAAACTTCCCTTCAATTTGTTGATCTAACTTTTCTGAGCTTGAACTCTCCCCCTTTTTGGAAGCATTTACCTCCTCCTTTTTGTTTGCCCCCTCTCTCCTCCTTAGAACAAACTATTTTCTTCTTTTCTTGGCAATGAGCTTTCCCACCAGTTGCTTGAGTTTTGAAATCTGCTGTTGTTGGGAGATGACCACTTGCTGCAATGCCTTGATTTCCTTTCCTTGATTAACCACATCAACATTGATGTTGGCTATTGTTTCCATCAATTCCAAGTAAGTATAGCTATCCTCACCTTCTATAGGTGTTTTACCCACCCTTGAAGGATCCTTGGAACAGTTTGCCATCAATTCATCAGTTTCAGATCTGTCCTCACCCTTTTTGGATGTTTTGCCCATCCTTGAGGGATCCTTGGATCTTTTAGTAGTGGCCATCTGCTTAGCAGAAGCACCAACTACCTCCTTGGTTTCTTGGCGCCAGGGTCCTTTGGTTGATTTCTCACCCAAAGTTGCCATGGGGAAGGTCTTAGAGATGTTACCACTGTCCTTCTCTGTGCTAGCAGAAGTAGTGGCAGCCTTCTCACCCATATGCTCATCCATCTCCTTAGAGAGCACCTCCTCAGGGTTGGGAGACACCCTAGTGGATTCCCTTTGGATATTCTCTATTGGAGAATGCTCCAATAGAGGGCTTTGAGGCTCTTGGGTAATAGTAGGTACAACAAGGGATGGAGCCTTGTGTACCTTTCTCTTGACATAAGTCTTGGTTATCATAGGAGTGGGTTTAGCAGCAAAGGACTGAGGAAAAATTTGAGAGAGGGAAGGTTGGGATTGGCTCTCAGTGGGTTGGTTTAATGAGGGCCTTGACCCTGAGGCCATACCTTCTTGTGGTTGGGACACCACCATCATTGTTGAGAACAATGGGGTGTCAACTCCTTCCGAGTCCCTAGCAGATCTTCTCATGTTTGAGAAGACCTTGCCTTTAGGGGGTTTAGGTACATATACCTCATCAAAGTGAGGTATATCCGTCAATTCATTTGTTAAAACTGCCTGTACAAACCTGGGATACATGAAGAAACTCTTCTTGTTGTCCAGGTTTGAGACAAGATCATTGAAGATCATCAGTGAAAAGTTATATTTTTGAGCAGTAGCTAAGCATACCAAAGCATAGGCAATGAGACTGCTAAATTGGCTCCATCCAGTAGTTTTCTTGGAAATACAGTGCATCAGGGTATGAACAAAGAACCTCCATTGGGGTGAAAATTGAGCTTTAAAAAACTTGAAAATCCCCAATTGGCCTTCATACCCCATTCTGGTGAGGTTTGAAAACAAATCCTCATTTGGAATAGAAAATATACCTGAAGCATCGTCTAGACGTAGACAGATGCGAATGGTTTCCTCAGTAACTGTCAAGAGTTTGTCACAAACCCTTGTTTTGATGCACGACACTCCGTTTTCAGTGCTAGTAGTGGCATTGGCCCAGAACTGCCTTTGATGCTCTATGTATATGGTAGGAGACACAGTGAGAGCATGAGCGATGTGGCTTGACCTCAGAAAATCGACTATCTGGTGAAAACCTTTGGCTTGTTTTGGCTTTTGAAGCATGGCTATCTCGTTGTGCTCATCAATAAACACCATTGAAGCCATCTGTACGCAAGGATTCTTGACTAGCGAGCACTAGATACTTGACAGAAAAGAGTGAGAGAGAAGATGAACAGTAGACAAAGAGTCGTTATGATCTTTTAGGCGGGGAAAGGGTATTTATAGCTTGTGGATTATAAGCAGTATTAACTCTAAAGATTTAGTGAAAGCATAATTAATAGTGAGCAGTATTAACTGAGAGCAGTATTAACTGAGAGCAGTATTAACTGAGAGCAGTATTAACTGAGAGCAGTATTAACTGAACACTGGCAGTAGTAAAATCGTACTGGCAGTACTAAAACTGTACTGGCAGTATTAACCATACTTACACTTTTAAGCTTGTGATGAACTGAGTACTGCTATACATTTCCTGAAAAAGAATATTAGTAACACCAAGCATAAACTATATACAGGTATTGAATCACTTTTCATTGCAGTCTCTTATAAATTCATACCTGATCTCAATGTGCTTTGTCTTTGAGTGCTTGACAGGATTATTAACAATGCTAATAACACTTCTATTATCAATAAAGATTGGAGTGTGTAGAAAGGTTACCCCATAGTCCAACATTTGATTCTGAATCCATAAGACTTGAGAACAGCAACTTGCAGCTGCTATGTACTCTGCTTCTGTTGTAGATATGGACACCGTGGTTTGTTTCTTGTACTGCCATGATACTAGTCTTGCACCCAAAAACTGGCATCCTCCAGAAGTGGATTTTCTGTCCAAGTTAACTCCACCTAGGTCACTGTCTGAGTATGCAAGTAGGTCAAATGATGAGTCATAAGGATACAAAAGTCCCAATCTAGGTTGCCCTTTGAGATATCTGAATATCCTCTTAACAGCTTGATAGTGTGATTGCTTTGGCCTAACTTGAAATCTTGCACACACACAGAATGGAAACATTATATCTGGCCTAGAGGCTGTAAGATACATGAGAGAGCCAATCATGGATATATAGTGATGAACATCCATATCCTCCCCCTCAAGATCTGTTGTTATCTGCTTGTGTGTCTCCATAGGTGTGCTGGCAGGCTTTGAGTCTGAGAAACCAAACTTGGTTAGAATGTCCTGCACATACTTGGACTGACAAATAAATATACCATCTGACTTCTGTTGGACTTGGAGTCCAAGGAAGAAAGTAAGTTCCCCCATGGAACTCATTCTGAACCTTTGATGCGTTAAATCCTCAAACTCCTTGCACATATTGTCTCTTGTGGATCCAAAGATGATATCATCCACATAGATTTGGACCAACAAGAAGTCCTTCATCTTTCTCTTTATGAACAGAGTCTTATCAATGACTCCACTTTCAAAGCCATTTTCCAAGAGATCGGATGACAGAGTGTCATACCATGCTCTTGGTGCTTGATGCAGTCCATAAAGTGCTTTCTTCAGTTTGTATACTCTGTCTGGATAGCTTGGGTTTTCAAACCCTGATGGTTGACAGACATATACTTCTTCTTCAATTGAGCCATACAGAAATGCACTTTTTATATCCATTTGATAGACTTTGAACTTCATATAAGAAGCATATGCCAGGAACAATCTAATTGCTTCTATCCTAGCCACTGGTGCAAATACTTCTTCATAATCTATTCCTTCTTCTTGTGTATACCCTTGTGCCACCAACCTCGTTTTGTTCTTTATTACTATTCCTCTCTCATCTTTCTTATTCCTGAAGACCCATTTTGTGCCTATTGCTCTTTGACCTTTAGGAAGGTCTACCAGATCCCAAACATCTTGCAGCTTGAATTGTAGCAGCTCTTCTTGCATGGCTTCTATCCAACTGGAATCTTTCATAGAATCATAAACCTTCTTAGGCTCAAGCTGGGATAGAAAGCAAGAAAGCACCGTATGCTGTTGGTCTTGCATATCTTGCAGCCTGCTTTGATTTCTAGTCATCATAGGAGAAGAGATATCTCCTATTACCAGCTGAGGAGGAAGGTTCTTTGGTGTTCTAGTTTGATGACTAGGTTCTTCATTGAGTCCCACCTCTAGATTGGAGTCATTCAACTCAACTGAGGTGATTTCAACAGCTACTTCTGGTTCTTTATTTTCTTGACTCTCCTCATCTCTTCTTTCATCTTCACTCTGATTTGGTTCAGTAGATGGCTCCTTTTCACAGTCTTCAACAGGATCCACTGTAGGTATGGGAAAAATCACAGACTGAGTTATGTTGTCTTGAACTTGTGTAGTCCCTGATCCTCCACTACCTGAACCTGCATAATCATTACTACTAAAACCAAAAGAGTTAGTTAGTGAATCAGTGTCAAACAGCCACTGAGGACCAGACCCAATAGGATTTGGTGTGTTCTCATTGCATTTGACATTGTCACTTTCCTCAATTATTCTAGAAGAAGTATTAAAAACTCTGTAGGCCTTACTTTGAGATGAGTAACCCACAAGAAATCCATCATCTGCCTTGCTATCAAACTTTCCTAAGTGAGATTTGTTATTGACAATTGTACAAGGACACCCAAATTGTTTAAAAAAATCAATAAAGGGTTTTCTTTTATTTAAGAGCTCATAAGGTGTCTTGTTCTTTGGCTTGACCACTAGAACTCTGTTTTGGACATAACAGGCAATATTAATTGCTTCAGCCCAGAAAGTAATTGGCAGTTTTGAATATGCTAACAGAGATCTAGCAGCCTCAATTAGTGTCCTATTCCTTCTCTCAACAACTCCATTTTGTTGTGGAGTCCTAGGAGCACTATGTTGTCTCTCAATGCCTTTTTCTTCACAAAAGGTGTTTAGATCAAGATTTTTAAATTCAGTTCCATTGTCTGATCTAATGACTTTTACTTTTTGATTTGTTTGGTTTTCAATTTTTAGGATAAAGGATTTGATCAGTCCACTTGTCTCATCCTTAGTCCTTAGAAAATATACCTAAGTAAATCTAAAGTAATCATCAACAATAACTAGGCAGTATGATTTCTTCCCTATGCTCATAACATTTGTAGGACCAAACAGATCCATATGTAATAACTGGAGACAAGAAGAAATTGTATTTAACTCTTTGGACTTATGAGAAGTTTTGTGCTGTTTGCCTCTAAGGCAAGCAACACAATGATCATCACATGAGAAGACTTTTGATGGTAAACCTCATACAAGGTTGTTTTTAACAAGTTTGTTCATTGTCTTGAAGTTCATGTGACACATCCTTCTGTGCCAAAGAGAGGATTCATCCATAGAAGCTTTTGAAACAAGACAGTTCAGGGATGAATCACTTGAAACATTGTCCATATCGAAACAATAAACATTGTCCTTTCTTGGAGTTCTAAGTAGTATCATGCTTTCATCAACTACCTTGAACCCTGGGGCAAGGATTATACATTCTGTATTGGTAAATAATATACTATGTTGTTTGTCACAAACCTGTGATACACTTAACAGGTTGTACTTTAACTGATCAACATAGTAGACATTCTCAAATGTCATCTTACCTTTTGTGACATTACCTTTTCCACTTATTTTTCCACCTGCAAGATTGTCTACAAATGCAACATGTCCTCCATTGATATGCTTGAAATCCTGAAGGCATGACATGTTGCCTGTCATGTGCCTAGAGCAACCACTATCCACATGCCAGATGCTCTTCCCCTTGAGCTGTTGGTTGCCCTGCACATAAGATAAATCCGTTAGTATTGATTAGGAACCCAAGCCAAAGTGGTCTTGGGTACCCCTTTCTGATCAAAATATTTACATTCCTTCTTGACAAGATTTTTAAACTTTGACTCCTCATTGCTGGAGTACTTTGTCACAATAATGGGTTTGGCTGCACATTTGCTTGAAGCAGTACTGGTTTTAGAAGTACTAACTGCATTAGCAGCACTTGCATGCTTAGCAAACTAACCTTGTTAGAAGTACTAACTGTGTCAGCAGCAGTAACTGTGTTAGCAGTAGTAACCTTTGAAGAAGTACTAACAGTGTTAGAAGTATTAAAATTCTCAGCAGTACTAACACTGGTAGCAGCAGTATTGCTACTGGAAGCCCTATCCCTGTCAGCAGTACTATTTGATGTAGCAGTACTAATAGTTTTAGTGCTTCTAGGCACCCATATTTTAATACTCTCTATTAAAACCTTTTTCTTCATTTGGCCTTTGGTTTCAACAGATTTCTTAGCCACATGTTTCTTTCCAGCCTTCCTATAACCAACAGGTTTTTGTACAAATCTTTGAAAGTTCATCCTTTGGTTAATAGGGTTAAAGAAACAGTGCTTAGCCAAATGATTCAACTTGCCACATATGAAACACGGTTTTGGTCTGATTATCTTACTCAGATCAACTCCTTGTTTCTGAGCCTATTGATTATTCCAGTTTCTTTGATTACCTCTTTTTGTACCAGAATTTAGACTCCCAGTTTTATTGCAAGCACACTGTTTATAAGGGCCAGAATTCACAACAGTGGTCTGTTTGTAATGGACCTTGTTGGCCTTTCCTTTGGTCTTCTCTATCTCTTTAGACTTGACCCAGATCCTTCCACCACCCTCATTGGTAAAAATGTTGTTTTCTAAGGGTATCTCTTTACTCACAACATTGTTTCTTTTCTCACTGACTTCTTTTTCAGTCATATCCTCAACAACCACCTCATCCAAAGGATCTATCTTAAATGCTTCCTCAGACAAGTCCTTTTTCTCCTTGGTCTCTAACAGGTCTGATATAGGAGGGATGTAGTTGTTGTTGTAAGGAGGGGGTGCGTTGTTGTATCCAACACCAGACTTCATCTTATCATGAATCTGATCCTTTAGAAGAGAATCCATTGCTTTTGAAGCATATGAAAACTTTTCTACATCAAGCTTAACCTTAGCTAGTTCTTCTTTCAACTTATCATTCTCTTCTTTGGACTTAGACAGTTTGGTATCTAACTCATTCTTTTCCCACTTCCAGTAGTTTGTGTCATAAGAGTGTTGAAGTTCATTGGCTTGGAAGCCTTTGATTTGTTCTTCAAACCTCTCAACTATCAACACATAATCTCTTCTGTCCTTTTCTAATCTTTTGAGATCATCACACATATTTTGGTTGTGATCCCTGTACCTTTTGACAGTGTCTATGCAAGATTGAGTACAAACATTAGAAATTACCTCAGAAGGGAGATCAGACACCTCTGCCATAAGAGATTGATTCTGAATGGCTTCCTCAGCTTGGTCACTCCAGTCAAACCCCATTCCTTGTTGAGAAACAAGGGCTTGAGCAGAGTTCTTGTTTTGATTGTAGCCTCCATTCTGAGTTTGTTGGTGGTTGTTATTTGGCACACCACTTCTGCCCTCTCTAGCAAAGTGTCCCTTCATGTGGCACTTATAGCATTCCACCTTTGTCTTGTCAAGACCAGTTCCATCTTCTCTTCTTTGAGAGAAGTTGTTCCTCCCAGTTCTTTTAATAAACTTCTTCACCGTCATAGATAACATGTTATCTGCCATTTAATGTCCATCTCCTCCAGATCATCAGGGTGAAGTTGTTCCAGATCATCATTAATCAAGAAGTTGTTGCTGTGACCGGACAAAAAGGCTTCAAAGACAGTTTCAGTGCCTTTTTCTGAATTCACCCCACTAGCAGCACTAACTGCTTCAGGGTTAGCAGTAGTATCAGTGGATGCTGATAGAAGTGCAACATTATGAATATATCTAGTGGGCTTCTTCTTAGCTTCTACCTCAGATTCAAAAACTCTTAGATCATTATACAGATCATCTAGTTCCTTCTCTTCCAGATTGTCACTCTGTCTATATGAGACAGTGTACATAGTCCATTCATCCCCAAGAGATCTGAGGAACTTCCTGTTGATATCATCTTGCTCCATCTTCACTCCAACAGTAGCCTGTTCACCAATAAGCTTTTTGAACCTGTCAAAATTTTGAGTCATAGACTCATTCTTTGATGAAGTGAAGTTCTCATACTGCTGCTTCAGAACATCCCTTTGATTTCTTTTGGTGCTCTTAGTTGCAACAAATCTTTTCTCTAGAGCATTCCAGAGAATCTGAGCATCAGTGTAGTTGCAGAATTGATGTTGAGAAAACAGGCTCTAATACCACTTGTCAGGATCGAATTCTCAACAAGAATTATGAACACTCAGAAACAATATTAAAGAAGTTGCGGAAAAACACTTTAATATTCAATAGAGAGAAAAAAACAGTATGAATCACAATCACAACTTGTAAACTTGTATTGAATGATTTAAGTTACAGGCTTTTCACTCACAACCTCAATCTTGAAGAACAGACTCTTTCAAGACGAATTCTACTTCTCTAGAATTAGGAACGATGCCTTGAGGTTGATTCTCTCTCTAGAACAAAAACTCAGAATTAATAATTCTTCTAACTATTCTAAACAATTCTATACATATACTAAAGATAAAGATAATTACAAAAAAAAATAAAAAGATCTTCAAAATAATCTTCATAATTATCTTCAAGCTTTCCATGCTTATCTTGAGACCCGATCACTTCAATATTATCTTCACATTATCCTAGAAGCAGCATTAATTACATTGATTACCTTGGAAGCATTAACTGAGTCTTGGCAGTATTAACTACTAAGCAGCACTAACTACTAGCAGTACTAACTAGCTAAGCAGTACTAACTTTGTTCAAGCAGCACTAACTTTGACTAGCAGTATTAATTCTACTAGAAGTACTAATACCTAGCAGTATTAACTTTAAGATCTTCTGGCAGTACTAACTCTGAACTAGCAGCATTAAAGACTTGGTCATATCTTCAGTTCCCAACACTAACAATTTCCATCTCGACGTCACTCAACCTGAATGCCAATATCAGGTGATGATCGAGATCCTCCGTGGCCACCCTCTCTCCTATGCACTCACAGAGACCGCTGAAGTTCCCCACTTATACTTGCAACAATTCTGGCGTTCTCTTACTCCGATGGAGGCCGAAGATGGCTTCCATCTGGAGGGCTAGATTGACACCACGACCATACTGCTCTCGCGAGAACTATTCCGACAGTTTCTCCACTTTCTGAACGCAACTTCTTTTCCGGGGAGATACAATTTTGATCCAATAGTGTCCGACGCAACCCTCTGCTCCGATATTCAGTCCCTGGGTTACAGCTCGATTCTACATCTCCCATCCGCATTCAACAGAAAGAATCTCACCACCATATGGTACACGCTCTTCACATATCTTAATCGGTGCCTATCGGCTATCACGAAAGGCATCGATCAGACTAGTATCAACATCCTCCGATTGTTCCATGCCGTGGCATTCCACAGACATGCCGATTACGCCAACATTCTCTGGTTCGAGTTAATTCAAAAGGTCCGAGACCACGCAACAAAAAGACGGAACTTCATTCCGTATATGCGCTTTCTCCAAATCTTCATCCGCAACTACATGGATCTTCATCCAACCATTGTGCGTCGATCTTCGCACCCGACATGTCCGCAAAACCAGACTCACCGTATCCCGACTCGTCCTGATCCAGAAGGTCTAGTCGCCAGACTTATTCCAGACGGGTTACGGGCCTATGCTAGTCCAACGGCGCTGAGTGTGATAGATTATAGGCGCACACACAACCTACAAGCTCCTATTGTCCGTCCAGAACCGGAAGGACCTCCCCAGGGAGCGAGACCCGAGCGGCGTGAGGGTCCACGTACGAGAGGCGGTAGAGTCCGTAGGGCTGGGGCTCCCGGACAAGGTGTGCAGAGTGAAAATATTGTGAGGGGTTCTGGAGTGGGCAGCACCGTTCGACTAAGCCAGGCCAGTACTTCTCGACGATCACCTACACCGTCAGCCTCTCAGACGGTGGAAGACGACACAGCTACTGAAATCGCTCAAGTTCAGTCTTCTTCTGCCACCGAATTTGAGGAAACGACAGATCCAACCGGCACCCAATTGGAATCCACCACCGAAGCATCATAATCAAGTGATGAGTCATCTGACTCTGATGGTGACGATGACGAGCCTACACCTAGAGAGACAAGGAGAGCGGAGGGAGTATTAGTTGAAAATGTTATTGTGATTAGAGAGAGGGAAAGGAAGAGTAAATTTAATTCTGAGCATACACGAGTGATGAGGCAACCATCTTCGGTTGACCTCCCCCTAACCCCATCAAACCAGGTAGCCACATCTGCTACCCAGTCTCATGTGTTGAGACAGGGTATTGAAGGACCGTCGTGGACCTAGAGACGCAAATTCACACCCCCAAGCCACTCCGAAATCTCTCAACAGATGTTGGTTTCAATTGCTCATGGGGATTTAGCACAAACGCTACCGGTGTCTCGCTCGGAGAGTTCTGGTATTGAAACAAGAGGACAACAACCCCCGTCCTCGACTTCTTTGGGTGCACAACGTCTAGAGACATTTGATATTATATCTACTATTCCTAGGACCCAGGTACCTTTCTCGGCTACTGCTGGAGGCCTTAGTGGCCCGGCCAGAACACCCATAGTAATTCCAACTTCGGTTGGTTTATGAGGATTGGGTGGAAGTCCTACCACAACTATTATTACGCCAGCTGTGAACGTAGGCGGTGCGACTTCTACAGTCGTCACCACAACTGGAAGTCTAAATGACCCAGGAGTTATTCACCCCGAGTTTGTCTCAAGGGAATTTTTGGACGACGCCCTAAAGGTTGTCCACTCTATCATGCGTATCGAGATGAGGGAAGAGGTAGATGCCCTGAAACGTCTGATCAAAGGCAAAGGTCCAGCGACTGAGCCTGAACCACTACCTACTACACCACAACTCTCTACCACTGCTTCAGATATGTCCATCGATGACCTTAAATCCATCCTCCTAGCCAAACTACTTGCCCAATCTCAAATCGAACCCACCCAAGATGTCGATCTACTTTCCTAACTTCGTGCCCAAGCATCTACACCTACCCCACCACCCCACCCACTATATCTCTTGAAGCCTTCCAGCACCTACACAGTATCTGTATTACCTGAAAGAGTATCATCCTTGGAAGACACCTGCAGCAGCCAGGCAGAGCGGCTCAAGCGTAGACATGATGATAAGGATGATCCTGATCACCATGGGGGGGAGAAGCGCCAACGATTACCTAAGCCAGAGACACAAACAGTGGGAACAGTACAGGTGGAAATAGAAAGGGGTTCGGGTTCAGGTACTCAACCGGAAGGGCAAGAACAGGTCCAGGATCAGATTATGGATTTGGTTTTATGCGATATTCCAACGGTTGAAATGCCTGAGGAACAATATGAGGGTTCATCGATAGATCCGGAAAAATGGGCTATAATAGTTGATCCATATTCAGATGCTAACCCGACAGAAGAACCGATCAACATGGAAAGAGCGCTGGTAGTTTTTCAAGTCGAGATTAATGAGCTTTTCAATTATGAATATACGGCTCAAAATTATCAGCCAGATGTACAACCTTCTGTCGAGGTTCTGCTATTGTCCTATACAGCAGATCACCCTGATCTTCCACAACCAGACATTCCTGATCGATCTCCTCAAGCATCGCCAGCATCACCAGTTTTGGGAACAAGTAGTACTCCGCCAGCTAAGTCGTCCAAGTGGGAAAGAGTCAGAATTAAAGTTCCATTTATTGAAGAAATCCCGAAGAAAATCTTTGCCTATTGGATACGTCTGTTTGATGAAATTGTAGCAAATAGTCTCAAGTCGATGAAAAGCAGGGAGAAGCAACGAGAACATATGTTCGTGTATAATTACTTTAAAGACAGGTTCGACAAGACAAAGCTTAGAATTAAATATGTCGATCAGATTCATGCTTGCTACTTCAAGGGCGTAAAGTACTCCTTCTTCATTGTGACAAGAGAAGATGGTAAGCAGTGGAGTTTTTCTAAAGTTAATTTTCCACGTCTTAAACCATAACCATCAGACTAGGGGAAGTTACAGATGCACTAGAAGCTGTAAAAAGATATATGAAGTGTGCAATGAAGCTTGCCTCTGTAGAAGACTTTCAGATCGAGTTAGAAAGCAACCAACCGAAGATCAAACTGCTTAAACCTTATCTGAGAATTTCATCAGACGCCCAGAATGTACCAGTTTTCAAAGTTTTAAAGTTTCCAGAATTCGGCATGACATACGCGAACGACAAAGGTGATATGCGTTTTATCCGATTCAGTTAGATTGCCAGATTTTGCGATGGTACTTTGATGTTGCTTAGAGACAAGTTAAAGAAATATGTTGATCAAGATGAAAAAAGGGTTCAACCATTGGATCCTAAGTATAAGAGTCTTGTTCTCGAAGCACTGGGTGTTATTTTAGAGCGACTGGAGTACAAAACTACAATGCGCTATTTCGAGATCAGTTTTGGGTTTCGAAAAACATATGTTCCAAACTGGCGTGATTTCGAACTTCTATTTAAAGGGGGAGATTGTTAGGATGTTTATGTGTTAAATAGAAGTTCAGGGTGCAGAATGTAATTCTTTAATAGTTTTGTTGATTGTTGGGCCTAAAGCCCATTAGCCCATACGTGACATATATAAGGCTTAGTTTAGCTCATAATTCAGTTTAGAAGTTTAGAGATCTCTTTCATAATTCTCTAGTCAATAGGTTTACTTTGCTTATCAGATATTCTCTCTATAAACCTAAACCTTTCTTGAATATTAATAATATGACTAGAGGTTGTGATTCATTAATTGTTCTTCATTGATATTATTGTTCGTGATTGCACTGTACTGGGATCTACAAATATACCCTTCATTATGATCTACTACCGGAGTAGAAGATTGACCCACGTCTTGATGCCCTTCATTATGGTAATAGGTTTCACCATGTGCCCACCATGTGGTATAATCAGGCATGAAACCGTGCTTCATTAAATGCAGCCTCACGTCATCCCTTTCTTTATAGCGTAAGTTTTGACACTTCTTACAAGGGCATCGGATACGAAGCACTATCCCATCACATGTAGGTTTCCTTTCAACAGTCCCTTCATTGGCATAGGCATAGTCCAAAAAACTGTCCATTGCAACAATATAGTCGATGCTAAGAAACCCCCGACTGTCATTCTTTCTATACATCCATCCTCTATCTGTCGACATATTCAACAACTACAACAAAGAAAGAAGTAGTTAGTCGACATAATCAAGATAGTGGTGGTGTAGAGGACTATTGAATAACTTGAAAACACTACATGTAATGGTTTGCCTACTTGAAAGTCAAACCGTAGGTTTAGAGGAGCTTTGGATGACTTTAAAACTCTAAGTGTAATGGTTGACTATTGGAAAGTCAAAACCGTAGGTTACAATTTAAGAAAGGTGTTTTGGAAAGTTTAAAACCCTAAGTGTGAAGGTTTGACTATTTAAAAGTCAAATTGTAGGTGTCAATGAAGTTAGAAGTCTATTGAACACACTACATGTAATGGTTTGCCTACTTGAAAGTCAAACCGTAGGTTTAGAGGAGCTTTGGCTGACTTTAAAACTCTAAGTGTAATGGTTTGACTATTGGAAAGTCAAAACCGTAGGTTACAATCAAAGAAAGGTGTTTTGGAAAGTTTAAAACCCTACGTGTAATAGTTTGACTATTTAAAAGTGAAACCGTAGGTGTCAATGAAGTTAGAAGTCTATTGAACACACTACATGTAATGGTTTGCCTACTTGAAAGTCAAACCGTAGGTTTAGAGGAGCTTTGGATGACTTTAAAACTCTGTGTGTCCCAATACGTAATCATTCAATCAAGTAAATCAATAAACAACACAATAATGCAAACCTGATATTGATTAATCAAACGATTCAACAGGTTACAAGCTTGAAATCGAAACCACTCTGTTTCTCTATTCTGTGTACGGCGCACCAACAGCTAGCTTCTCTCTCAATAATTATTTTCTCAATTAAGCTCCCTTAACCTAATCACCTCTAAATCAAACTATTTATACTTAGGCCTTAAAGCCTAATGGGCTTGGCTTGCTTGGGCCCAACAACAAAACAAACTAAACTTATTTAACTAAAAATAAAACTAATAAATAAAATACGTAAACAAACTTTGACTATTTATTACAAACGGACCCTAGACTATTTGTTGAGACGACTTTATCAGCTTTGACTTCAGATTTCCATATTCAGATAATTATGATCTTGAATCCAATAAATATGTGCTTTAACAAACTCTAAGTGTAATGGTTTGACTATTGGAAAGTGAAAACCGTAGCTTACAATGAAATTAAAAGTTTATTGAACACTACATGTAATGGTTTGCCTTCTTGAAAGTCAAACCGTAGGTGTAGAGGAGTTTTGGATGACTTTGAAAAGAGTTTAAAACACAAACATGTGTTTCTTAAAATTTCGGCAGCATAACGAATATAAAATGAATATTTCCATTTATCAACCTAATGTTTGCCCAACAATTGGCAACCCAGTTAAAATAAATAAACACTTGGCAACCTAATGTTTCTATTTATCAACCTAATGTTTGTCCAATAATTGACAACCCAACTAATTAATATCATAAGTTTATAAAACCAAATCATACCAAAACATTTTCACAAAAACCAAACCATAAGCTAAAATCATACAAAAACATTATCACAAGTTTATTAAACCAAAAACGGCGTTTTCATAAGCTAAAATAACTCATATCAATTTCAATATACAATATACTCATATCAATTTCAATCTACAATATACTCATATCAATTTCGGCGGTATAACGGCTATAAAATTATTATTTCCGTATATCAACCTAATGTTTGCCCAACAATTGACAACCCAACTAAAATAAAGAAATAAATAGATTGAGAAGTCCCAACTAGTATGTATAGGTCACAAGTCACAAATAGCAAGCATAACATTGATAGCGCATACATATATCATCCATACACATGTATATAAATACATACATATAATTACACATAAATATAAACATACATACAGTTTGTTCATTTTGTCGTGTAGTCGTAGCCCTATAAACACAACCAAATTTTACATATTGTCAAATAAAAGATATATTAATATAGAAGCAATAAGTTGTTGTTTGGTTTATAGAATCCACAAGATTTTAAGGGAATTGGAACGACAAACATAACATTAAATTTGGCTCAACGACAAACATAACATACAATGTAGCAACCACAACCAAATCATAATCCTTCAACATGTACCTCCAAATAGAGCATACAACATGTACCTCCAAATAGAGAGGAGATAATACCTTCAAAATAGATGCTTTGTGCTCCTTTCAAAATATATCCAAATAACCTACACAATCCCAACCAAATTCGAACTTAGATTCATGGGCCCTAACCATAATGTAGTAACAACAACCAAATCATAGTCCCTTAAAAACTAAACACACTTACAAATAAACCCCAAATAATGTCGTATGGTTTTCGTATTTTAACATTTAAGTCCTTTAACAATGAAGTACGGGTCTTGAACTGAATTATTCAAAAAGCCTTTGTTCAAAAGCCACAATCTTGACATTTAAGTCCGGGTTTTGAACTGCTTTGTTCAAAAGCCTTTGTTCTTGCTCCCCCTTAAATCTTGGGTGTCTGCAACACAGATTTAGATTTTGGTACCCACTGGTATTTGGGTCCTGATATGTAAGTTGCGGTTCTTGTGGGGTTTACATAATATGAACCATATCAGTAATTAATAAAATTATTACTTACAAAGTCATATGCTCCACAGTAAGAACAACATATTTTCTTTTCAGCTAACCTGATAAGATGATTAGTAGAGTAAAATATATCAGGTTTACTACAAGATTTACCTTTATGCGCACTGTTCTATTTGGCATTGGATGTGGATTCAGATACTTTGTCCTTTTTCTTTTCATCTTTAGAATCTTTAACCCTCCAGACCATCTGTCCTTTCTTAGATTTCTTCCCAAGAGATTTAACATAAAAACTTACTAGACTATCAACAGATTTGTCATAAAACAGATTAGATGGTCGAATATGATTTGATTTGACAATATTTGGTTTGACACTTTTCTTTTTGAACACATTTTTCTCATGAATAGAACTTGAAGCTGTTTTGAAAGAGCAGACTGATTCTGTTGAATTATCAACAGGTGATTGATTAATCACATCAGCTGAAATATTTTCTGACAAATTGACATTTGCAGCTTCAAGTCATTTATCTTTTTGGATAAAATGTTTCTTTCAGCAGAAAGTGTCAAACTTTTGTTACAAATCAGATCTAGCCATTTCTTCTTTAAGAATATCTGAGGATAGAACAGAGATCTTGGATGTAAGCTTAGATATTTCAGATTCAAAGATTTGACGTTCTTGCTCAAAATCTTTTTCCAATTCTTGTTTTGTTCAGAAATATCTTTGAAAATCCCAACATTTCTCTTCTCATCATTTTTCTTTTCAAGATCAAAAGACTTTTTCTTCTCTTGAAAACACTTCCTTTATTTCTCAAGTAAGTCTTGTAATGCAGAGATCTGTTTGGGAAGTTCAGTGAGTTTTGTCTTCAAGAACTTTTCTCTCTTTAGCAAACGTGTCTCTTTGTAGATCCCAGTACAGTGCAATCACGAACAGTTATATCAATGAAGAACAATAATATAGCCACAACCTCTAGTCACATGATTACTATTCAATGTAAGGGTATAGGTTTACAGAGAGAATATCTGATCAGTAAACGTAAACCTATTGACTAGAGAATTATGAATAATGAGACTTCTAAAACTTCTAAACTGATAATAATGTCTAACCTGAATAATGAACTAAAATACGCCTTAAATATGAAGCGCACAAGGCCTAATGGGCTTTAGGCCCATTACCAAATAACTAACAAACAATTACAATATAAACCCCTAGAAATGCTTTAATCAACTTTCAACGCACAAGACTTTTAGTCCTAATAATCTCCCCCTAAAGTTGAATAAGGCATTTATTTTCTTGAAAACTTCAGTCATTGATCTTCTTTCCCTCTTGAATCTTTGAAACACTTTTGGTGTTGCGTGTCTTCATGTCTTTTCAAACTTCCCCTTGAATGAAGCTCTTGGTCTTCATATTTCAACTTTGTAACCAGATTCAATGTACAATAGCCTCGACTGAATGCACTATCAAGCAGCTTTCAACTGTAGAAACTCAACACATCGGATCAGCACACAAGAAATATAATCTGCGAGTTACTTGACATTCCACAGTGCATCTTTAGTTTAAAACAAAGAATCAGTTTTTGAACCGCGAGTTGAATAGACTTTTAGCTTAAGAACTTGTTTCAATCAGCGCGGAGGAGGTACAAACTTGTAGCAAACACCACTTGATACGGGAAAGAAGAAATACAAACATTGAAATCTTCAACTTTGAAAATTGAAATAGCATTGAACTCATATCTTCATCGCTTTGATCTCTAGACTGTCTTCAGAAAAGCAAACTTTCACGAATCATCTTCATTCAGAAATTGAATCATTATGGAATGATTTCTTTTTACCAATCTTGAAAAACTTGAACTTCAACTTTCACAGAACTTTCTTTCTTTATAACTTTGAAATTGAACTTTGTAAAATTTCTCCCCCTTTTTGATGATTGTGAACATCATGATCATCAAAACTTTTCAATTTCAGCACTTTCTTTGATTTCTCCCTTTGTAAAGACTAACAATTTCCCCTTCATAATAATTTGACATACTCCGCCCTTCGATCTGATTATCCGTCAATTCATGAAATGTATATATCCGATTCATTTCAAATTCAGACATAATGAATAATGTAACCCTGATTCAACAGATGAAACTGTTAGTATGCCTGTAAGTAGCACGGAGCCACTTTGTACAACAGATGTACTTTGGAAAGGAGCTTTTGTAATGTTCACTCCCCCAGGGCTTCCATTCAATCATCGAAAAACCACAAAGAAATTTTCTATTAATGTTATGACAAGAAAACTCATTCCTTGTGTGTATGTGCAAGTGTAGAATGATTGAAGCTACTTAGCTTTCTCAGGCTCAAAAATGTGTAAACTGTTGAGACAGCAACAGATATTACATGGACTCAATGTGCATGAAAGAGGTGCGAAGGTGGGGCAACGTTCCTTCTTTTTCAATATCTAAATCTTCCGGGTGAAGACTAGATAACAGATATGCTGCGTCCCCAAAGAAAATGAAACATTTCATTGTTAAGAAAGAAACGAGTGGCTGGTGGGGTTAATGCAAGAGTTGGCATGGGCTAGGTGCCTTTTCAATGATGGTCACCAAAGAATGTGAACCAATCAGAAGATGTGGCTGCTCGGCTCAAAAAGTGGTTGGTGCAGAGTTCTGATATTCTTGTAACTCTGTTCTCACACCCTCTTTCTTTTTAACATTATGATCACTTCTAACCAAACTCTCATTTCCAATTTTCTGCTCCACACAATGAGAAAAACTCAACCGGATGAGTTATCTCCCCCACTCTTTGATTTAAGACCCCTCACCCCTCAATCACTCAAGGATAACTTCCGGGGTAGGAAACACTGGTTAACGTGAATCCATGGAAGTTTTGTTTAAGTTCTTACACAAATCCCATGTAAGTCCTAAAAAGAATAGTTGCTCAACAGTTTAACTGAACAGTTAAGCACAAACTGTATGATAATATTGTCAAAATGTATGCTTATGAGATTTGAGTAATTGAACTTTGAAGATTTCTCAAAACAAAAATATTGAAAAAATGAAATGAAATCAAGAGAATTGTTTTGAGAATCTGACAATGTATCAATCAGATCAAATAAAATGGTTAGGGTATCAAAGAACTGGATATTTTGTTTATATGAACAAATATAAACAATTTAGCAATAAAAGCACAAATTTAGAAATAATGATAGATGCTCAACAACATTTGAAATCAAACGGGAGTATTACCATCGAAAAATTGTTTCGTTATGAGACATGGTAATAACAAATTCAAACGATGTACTGAACTGGTGTGTGTGAATACTTTACAGTATAAAGACAAGATAATACGCAGGTATTGATCTTTGGAAACACACGGTCAGTTAAACATTAAAACTCAAAATTGAAAAACATTTAAAAGTCACACTTCTAAATTCATAAATTCTTTTGAGAACCAGAAGTGGTTTGAACATTTCAGAAAACGTTTTTCATGTTCGACAGTTGTTCTTATTTCAAACAATCAGAGATCTAGGATTAGAAGATATTTACCTTTAAAGCTCCCCCTCAAATCATGATATAATGATTTAGGTCAGATAAGCATTTAAGAACGAGTCCTGAACTGAAGTGTTCAGAAGTCGAACTCCGTTGAAGTACGGGTTCTAAGCTGATTTACTTAGAAGCCTTAGTTCTTCTACTCCCCCTTGACAGTAGGTTTCTGCAACACATAATCAATTTTAGGCTTTGGTACCCACTGGTATTTGGGTCCATGAATGTTAGTTGCAGTTCGAATGGGAGTAATGGAATAAGAACCATACCAGAAATGATCACTGGTATTGTGAATAGGATCATGTGTACAGCAATAAGAACAATAGTATTTCTTATGTGACAACTTGATTAATTGATCTCTTGAGTAGATTTAATCAGGTTTACCTCTACGTGCATTGTTCTTTTTGGCTTTGTGTGTATGTACACATGATTTCATTCCTTTCAGTTCATCTTTCTTCTCATCTTCAAGTGGTTTCTTCTTCCAGACCAGTTCCTCTTCTTTATATCTTCTTCTTCTCCTTCTTTGTTTACCTGAACCATCTACATTTTCATCAAATAAAATGTTAGTACTGCGAATCTGATCATATGATTTAACTGGCCTTTTTGATGAAACAGTTTTCAGATGTGAGCATGAGGCTGTCTTTTTGAAGTCAGCTTAATTATTTCTAGGTGTGTGGATTTGTGACTCTGGAGTCGTTTGCTCAGTCACCACTACCTTGGAAACAATCTTTTCATGCTCTTTAATCCTTGAAGCAAAGTTTTCTCTTTCTTTAACAAGCAGGTCAATCTTCTTCTTTAATTCAGACTTCGCTTTCTGCTCTTTCAGTGCATTCTCAGATAGTTCAGATAACTTGACAGTCAGCTTTTTAATCTTAGTGTCAAACATGCTTCTTTCTTCTTCAAATCCCTTCTCAGCATTGTTTCTCTGGCCGGATATTTCTTTGAAGAATTCCACATTCTTTTGTTCAATGACCTTCTTTTCTTTTGCAAACTTTTCTCTTTCAAGGATGATCACTTTCTGAAAATCAGAAACTTGCTGAGAAAGTTTTATGCATTTCAGCTCAACTGCTTTCTTTTCATCACAATTATTTTTGGAAAAATCTGATAACTTCTTTTCAAATGATTTCTCTTTAGTCTAAAAATCGGATTTTTCTTTTGCAATCTTTTGCTCCAAATCAGAGATCTTTCTTTTCAGCTCAAAGTTCTTAGATTCCAGTTCTCTTCGTTTTAAAATCACCTTTGGCCCTAACACCAACCATTCAGTACAATCCCACATATATTTTCCTGTCATTTTGTTAATAATTTATTTGACCAAGAATTTCACTAAGAACGTCACGAAAAAATGTCACAAGAAATACTCTTAGTCATAAAATAGCGAGCTATATTATTAGCCCTCTCTCTTTTCTCCTGTTCCACAGAAGAAGCTTCTGTTGGAATTTGGGAATGCATCTCTCCTTCCGTCAATGATAATCTGATATAATGACCCACCTCATGTTCATCCACAAAATTCAAAAAATAAACTTTCCACTCTTCATATTCTCCTTTGGACCACAGCCTTGGTGGGTTCATCCTTTTTTGATCGTATCGAATAGAATTAATTCGATCCGGTTTTGAAAAGCTTGACAAGAGATGAAACTTGAACGGGTTTAAACTTTAATCTTAGCTACACTGTAGCGATCGTGAGACAAACAAATCGATCCAAAAACAAAAAATAAATAAACAATACAAGGACCCGGTCGATCAAGAACCCGGTCGAGCAGGGTCCCGGTCGAACAGAGATCCGGTCGAGCAGAGGTACCGGTCCGCAAAGAGTACCGGTCGACTGCTGAGTATCGGTCAACTAGAGTACCGGTCGAGGGGTTCCGGTCGCTCAAAGTACTGGGCCCCCGGTCGAATCACAAGTCCGGTCAACAAATCACCGGTCGCCAAAGCTATCCGGTCTAATCAGGGTATCGGTCGAACAAGGTTGTACCGGTCAAACAAGGTACCGGTCGAGACTAGTTATCGGTCAAGCAGGGTACCGGTCAAGACTCGTTACCGGTCAAGCAATATACCGGTCAACACTGTACCGATCACGCAGGGTACAGGTCGATAGGGCCGGTCGATAACAGATAACCACATAACCGATAACTGATAATACGATTAACAGATAAGACCGATAAGTTCGATGAATCTCAAGAACAATCGACCCAGAAACAAATCAATCAACCCAGAAATTCAATCGACAAACAACAATTTCAATCGATATGCAGATTGATAAACAAACCAGAAACCACATACCGATAAAAAATTTATTTTTCAAGACAGATCGATCGATACTTCAACCCAGAAAACTCAGACCGGAAAAAAAATTATTTTCAAGAAAACAGATCGATCGACTACTGTTTTTCCAGAAAGAAATCGATTTAATTCAGAAACAATTAAGCAAAATTAAGAACACTATCGACTTGACTTAAAACACATATCAATATTACTGCAGATAAACACAATGAACACGATAATCGATTAAAGGGTTTTAAACAAACCTTTTTGGATCAAACCTTCAGTCTCTTTGCTTTGATACCAATTGTAGATCCCAGTACAGTGCAATCACGAACAATTATATCAATGAAGAACAATAATATAGCCACAACCTCTAGTCATATGACTAATATTCAATGAAAGGGTATAGGTTTACAGAGAGAATATCTGATCAGTAAATGTAAACCTATTGACTAGAGAATTATGAATAATGAGACTTCTAAAACTTCTAAACTGATAATAATGCCTTAAATATGAGGCGCACAAGGCCTAATGGGCTTTAGGCCCATTACCAAATAACTAACAAACAATTACAATATAAACCCTTAGAAATGCTTTAATCAACTTTCAACGCACAGGACTTTCAGTCCTAACAATCTTTCAATAATTAAAATCTTTTCAAACTCTGACACTTGCTTTGAGAGTTTAAGACATCTAAGCTCAAGATCCTTTTTCTCTTGTAAAGTTTTCTTTAAAAGACCAGACAGCTGTTGAGTAGAAGATCTCTCTGAATTATCTTTATCTTTATCTATTCGAAGACTTTTCTTCAGATCAGCATTTTGTGGCTCCAAAACAGATATCTTGTCTTCAAAAGCCTTAAACTTCTGTTGAAGCTCAACTGATTCAGCTTGTTGTTCAGATGACTTTTGTTCAGTTGACTTCAATTGGCTTTGAAGATATACAATCTTTCTCTCTTACAACTTGATTTCTTTTTTCACAAGTCTGAATAGTATTTTCTTTTATTTCAATAATTTTCTCTTTCTCCTTAATCTCTTTCTCTCTTGCTTTGATGAAATTCTCTTTGATAGCAATATCTTTCTGTTTTTCATTAATCTTTTTCTCTCTTTCCTTGACGATGCCTGCAAAATCAGATTTAACATTATTACCACAATTTATACAATCAGGAGTTTTATTAGAATTTAACAATTTAGATTTCAACTCCTGAATCTGTTTTAGAAGAACTGAATTTTGATTTTTTTCAGTTTATCACGTTCAACTTCTAATGCTGGTATCTCAGGCATGTACATGACAACAACATCTCTGGCTGGCAGTACAGTATTTTCTCTTTCATCTGTAGTTGGCATCTTGAATGATAGATGAGCTTGAAATGAATGATCGTTCCGAAATCAATTCAGAAAAGTTGACTAAAAGTCAAACTCAGATCACCACTTGAAAAAATTTCTCAGAAAAAATTTACTAGTCCGGAACTCGCAGACACTAGAACTCGCAAACCACAAAACTCGCAAGTAACTATTCACTGAGCTTCTCGCTAAACTTGTTGTGCGCGAACAAGGAACTCGTATGACACTACATGCGCGAACTGAGAAACTCGCTAACAACGTTAAGCGCGAAGTTACTTCTCGCAAGGTGCTTCGTGCGCATATTGAACTTAGAAAAATTTGATCAAGTAAACTTCTCGCAGATCCAAAACTCGCAGAAGAATGAAAACTCGCAAGTCAACACTTAGCGCGTTTCACACTTAGAAAAATTTCGAGAATTCAAGAGCTCGCACGTCTATAAAACTCGCAAGTCACTATTCATATCCTTTCTCTCAAGTGACTTGTGCGCGTATTTTACTTCTCGCAAGAGATTTATGCGCGGACAAACATCAAAATTTCAAAGATCATCATGCGCGTTCTTGATTTCTTGCGTGTTCTTCAGATGAATGTTGCGCGAAGAGTAGATCTAGCGCGTTCTTTGACTCTAAACTCACAGATTCGGCCCAAAAACTTGAAATACCTACAAATCGTTTTACAACTTGAACCATTATATTCGAAATTCAATTCTAGACATTTTTCTAAACAACAATTTTATCTAAGACTCAAAATTACAATGCATTGATTCGAATTACAGTGATCGATATATTTTTCAAGAAAACCCAAAATTTCAGAAATTCAATCTGAATTTATGATTAAATTGTGAAGCAATGTGAACAAGAAGTGATCAAAACAATGAATCGAACATCACAGGACCATTTTTATACCAAAACACAACTAATTAATAAGAATTCGATCAAACAGTAACAGTCCAGAAGTCGTTCAACGCGTTCTTGAAAAATTCAAGAAGTCAGTCTAATTCAAGTAGTGTGATCTTTCTGAATGAATTTGGTCTCGCTCTGATACCAATTGAAAATGTAAAATTCCCAGTTTAATCAAGCACAATTCAAGATTTGACAATTATATGTTCTAGAGAGAGTGTGTAGAGAGAGAAAACTTTGTATTCATATATCTGACAATATCAAATGTTACAAGCTACAAACTCTTAGAAAACATAAGGTTTTTATACCAAGGACTAAAACTCTCATATCACTATTTCTACAAAGAACTCTCTTGACTCACATGCTTATACAACAAGTTGACTTTACAAGACTTGACTATTTGACTTTACAACACTTTGACTTTTCCTATTAAATCTTGGATACAATTATACACTAACAACTTTGAAACTTTATATTGTACGAATTTTGGTACCAACTTTATGAAATTTATATTGAAACTGTGATTTATGCTCATTATCATCATTTCATTCCTTTTTTCTTGATCATAATGTCGTCCAACCAAATAAACCCCAAATTTCACAACAAAAACTAAACACACACACACACACACACACAAGTAAACATATGTATACAATACATCTATACACATACATACATATATACATATATACATACATACATACATACATACATAGACATGATATAGACGTATATGTGCTATATACATACAAGCAATACATATGTATACGATACATCTATAGACATACATACACACATATATAGACATGATCTATAGACATACATACATACACACATGACATAGACATGATCTATTGACATACATACTACATACATACATAGACATGCATGATCTATAGACATACATACATACACACATACATAGACATGATCAATAGATATGTGTGCTATACACACACATATATATGTATACAATACTTGATCTAGACATATAAACACACTTATATGCATACGACACATATATACATGATATACATATATATATATGTACTATATACATACAAGCAATACATGTATACGTACATATATATATATATATACTATATATACATACGTACATATATATATACTATATATACATACGTACATGATCATATACACACACACTTATATACATACGACACACATACATGAATACACATACATCCATCCATCCATACATACATACATACATGATCTTGGAAAAAAGAAATAAATTATTTTCCGACGGATTTCCTTAAGGCCGTCGGAAATCCGTCGGTAATTTGCGACGAATTACCGATGGACTGTAGGAAAAACAATTATTAATTAAATTAGTAAATTTACTGACGGACTACCGACGAATTGAAATATTAAAAAAAATGAAAAATAAAATAATTTTCGGTCCGTCGGTGATCCGTCGGAAATTGCTATATTTACCGATGGATTACCGACGGATAGTTATCCGTCGCAAATGTTTCATATCCGTCGGTGTTCCGTCAGAAATTACCGACGGATCTTGGCCGTCAGTAATATCTGGTCGGAATTAAGCATTTTTCTAGTAGTGACTCCATCCTCTTTTTCTCCTCGCTTCCAGGTCTCGTCTCTCAAGCTATCAATTTCCAGTTTTTCGGATTTCTAAACCTAAATCCTAAATCAATCTCCAGTTTCATTCAAGCAATAGTGACATAGAACATTTCTTTCTTCTCTTTTCATCTGACCAGTCGGTCGGAATTGTATCATATCCCAAGAAAGCTTCCTCTAATTCGAAAGTATGGGCTCATGTGCTGCACACAATGCTTCCACATCAATGCCAAAGAAATTGGTTTCATTAAGGTTACTTTGACTTGTTGATTTGATGACGTTTTGGGAAATAATCCAATTTTTTAAAATATCTGTGATATCCTGTTAATTGTTATGGTGATGTCCATAAAATCTAACATTTCTTACACAGTATGTGGCAGATGTGTTGATAAATTTAGTGATAGTGTTAATTTGTTGTTGGTCTGCCATGTTATTTGTATGAGATTTAATTGCAGGTTTGTATTTTGGATGGGTTTTTTTGTAAGTGCTTTTTTTTCTTATCAAATAAAAACTATTGACACTCATGTCAACAACCTTGCTGACAAGGTGGAGTCGCTCACCACCTCTTTAAATGAATCCACCAGCACTGCGAATAAAGCTAGTGAAGAGCTCACAATGTTAACCGCTGCCTCATCCTCCAAGGCGGATTCCTCTCAAATGACAGCTGTTCAGGAGGACATTGTCAAGATTAAGGAAGACCTTGTTGGAACTCATCAACAGGTCCAAATCCTTCAGGAACGATTCGACACTCTCAACAATGATGTCCGAGACCTGACAAAGAAAGTTGACTCCTGCACATCCATACTTCAGCAAGTATTGGCCAAGCTGAATGAAGCAGCTCCAACGCCGACACCCTCTTTCATAGAGAATGACCGTACATCTCTAAATGTAGCTGTTGAATTCATTCATCAAGCTACCTCAGATCTTCCTGTGATTGAGGGTCGCTTAGAACGTCTAGAGGCTGAAGTCCGGTCTTTGGCTACTGTAAAAATTGCACCTCAAGCCGCAGAACTCTCCCTCGCTGGTAATGACAAAGAGGGGGAGAAAGACCTTAATGAAGAAAATGTTGAGGAAGTTGCTGCTGAAGTCCATGTGGAAGAACCTCCCTCTCATGTTGAGGGGGAGAAGGTTGTTGATCAAGCCCCTCCCTCTTCTGCACTTGCTCAAATTCTCAATGAAGAAGAAGAAGAAGAGGAGGACGAGGAAGATGATGAAGATCTTGATCTTCATGATCAAGAGAAGGAGAAACCAGCTGAAGATGATGATGACGACGATGAGGAAGACCAATCTTTTTGGTTCTCAGTGGCTAACGTCACTTCAGCGATAGCTTCGAAAGAAGCTGTCACAAAAGAAGCAGGTGGGAGAGGTGAAACATCTTCAAGTACTCCTTCCTAAGGCAAGCAGAAGGGTATAGCTGCCGAGGGAAACCTGAACATTGTCTCATGATCTGAGGGGGTGAATCCTTCTTAGGTATGCCTTTCCATCGTACCCATCTCTTTCTATACCTACCAAACCCCTGTCTCTTTCTAAGCCTTTATCTTTCTTATTCCAAAAAATATACACTAACTCCTTTTTCACTTCTTGTCTAGACAATTCTATCCCCCGCTTAAGGGAACCGAACTACAAACAATCCCAGCTTCTATAACTGAAGAACAAATAATCCCAATTTCATTCAGTGAGATTGATGAACAAGAAGAAGAAGAAGAAGAAGAAGCCCTGATCCACCCAGGAAGGCCCTCTAGACCAGCTCATTGGTTAGAGGAAGAACTGAACAAAAGAACAGAGATGATCTCTCATTTGGAGAGTCAACGACTGAAAAACCCTCTTCAACAATCATCCAATGAAATTGACTTCCTTACTGAAGCTGAGATAGAAGAATCCATCAGAGCTGAGAAGCTTATTGCTAAATGCCAATAAGACGCAACTCTTGCTCTTAAGGTTCAATCTTCTCAGGTCAAAGACAAAAGATTAAAGAAGAATCCAGTGGAAGTTCAAGCTGCACTTTTAAAAGAAATTGAAGAGGAGCGATCAAGAGAACAAGAGTTCAGCGATAACTCTGTCGAATGGTTTAAGCAAAAAGTCGACTATCGCTCCGACCCACTAAAAATAACAGTTGTTGTCATCTCTGGAAGAAAGAAGAAGGACCGAACTTCTGTAACCATGGAGATAACCAGAGAGGATGCAAGCTCAAAGGCAATGTTCGTTTCAAAGTTTAAGAGTTTTGGCTATATGGAATGGCTAGAGTTCAAAGATGCGCTGAAGAAATCAAAGTTAACCTAAAGAGGCTATGTCGAAAGCATCCTAGATGCCCTCATCAACAGAGTCACTGCAGTCTTAAACTTGCCATCTGCTCTTCCTCCTAAGCCAAGGAAAATCAAAAGAAAGCATGCTTCTTCCTCCTCTGAAAATGTCGTTACTATCATAAACGACACATCCATCAAATTTTCAAAGGAAGCATTGTTCGGACCTCCTCCTGATCTCTCAGTTCTAGATCTACCACTTCCTCCTGGTGGACCATATATTCTCGGGCAAGTACTCAACAATCCTCATGGAATCTTCTTCAGAGATGATGAAGGGGTACTCAGATTTAAAAGAGTCTATTAGATTCCCATCTCTCAATCAGCTGATTCAATCAAATCAATCATTCGTCAAGAATCATCAGATCGAAGGCAAAGAGGAGAAGAAATACCTGACTATATGATCAATATTCCAAAAACTTATCTAGATAGATGATAGATTAGTCTCTTACTTCTTGTAATCTATTACTTAGACTTGCAGTAGTTAGTTCTTCACTTGTACTTTATATTTTCATCCCTTGTAATTCTTTCTTTGAATTAATGAAAATTCATTGAAGTACTTAACCATGTCAGTACTGTAAAAGATCCCTCAAGATAGTAATTGGGACAGGTATGTTATGAGTCCTGATTATTCCTTATTTTGAATTAAAAGTAATTTTCTTCAGTTACTTTGTCATTATCAAATAGGGGGAGATTGTTGATCCATGCTCTCTCAGTAATTTGATAAAGACCCTTTTCTATACCTAGTGAAGATTACGTTTAATAAATATGTATTAGTGTTTCATCATCAACGATCAGACTGAGTCTGTTCAGTTATCACTGATGATATTTCTTGTAAACATTCATATGTATTAGTGTTTCACTATCAAGCGATTAAATACTGAGTATGTTCAGTATCGCTGATAGTTTCCGATATAAACAGTTAGACGTAATCCTGAAGACAAGTTTGGCGTCAACAGATGTTCATAGCTGAATCGAAGATGAAGCTGCTGAACAAAGACAAGTCTACTTGTGACCTGATGCGGATATCATCGAAGCAAAGAAAAATCTACATACAAGAAGAAACCTGAGGAAAAGCTTCAGCGATAGTTGAACTTCTTTGTATCTCTTAAGGAAGAGATATTCAGCGATCGATGATCACTTAGCTTATGCCTAAAGTCTCTTTTTTCTTTCCCTTGCACACCCAGTACGATGTGTCAGAACAGACATACCTTTGCCACAATTCGTACAACAACTATGTCAACTACACTATTCATGATACGGCCGAAAGCATGTTTCCCAAAGTCATACCCTCTCAACCAATCAATGAAGGTACGGTATAAATAGAAAGATTACAACTCTATCTTAGAGTTGCCCTAAGCCTTCATCTTTCTAAAAATATAGAAACACTTGTTTTCTATACGTCTAAAATCTCCTATTCTCTATATTCTTGTGCAACCATCTTAGTGTTTTCTAAGTTTGTTTAGATTAGGTTCTACTTAATCTTATTCCACAACAGACTTGTAAATTGTGCTTGATTTATCAATAAACAATTTATTAAACTTTAAAAACTTATGTTTGTATTCAACCCCCACCCCCCTTCTACAAACTTGTTAAGCACCTTCGGGATCAACAAATAACAATCATCTTGTGAGGAAATGCTTAAATTCTTTTCTATATAGATTAAAGAAACATCTCTTTTACTTAGTAAAGGAGAGAGGTCATGAGGGTAAAATGTGTCTCTGTCCTGAGCCTTGTCTTCTTAGTGTATCAAAGTATCAATCATTTAGGATATTCTGTGTGGTTTGACCGAATGTTTTTTAGGGATTTGGATTTCATGGAAAGATTTGGAATTAGAAGATTTTGAATCTTTGGGGTAATTGATTTGTTTGAATTTGAAGGAATTGAATTCCATTCTTTATAGATTTGAATTCTGAATTTTCTTTTAAACCAAACAGGTATTGGAATGAAATTCAATTCCAAATCCTATCAAATTCCATGAACCAAATAGACCCCAAGTTTTTCGTGTACTGAAAGTACATTAAATTATAGAGTTTGTATAAAACTTCTCTGCAGAAATGTGCTTTATATGAAATCTAGTAATATGGTGTGCGTATGTGCTTCAAAGAGGAGGAGAATATTTGCTTTTTAAGCTTCTTTTTTTCATGATTTTGCAACAACTTTGGCACAGTAGGTTTGAAATAAGTAGGGAATCATTTGTGAGATACAAAAGAGGTGGCTAATGTGCATTTTAATATAACATTTGGAGGTTTTTATAGGTTCTTCATGTTTGATTGCTAATTCCCAGTTTGATTATATTTTCTTCATATTTGATTTCTTGTTTTCTTGTCTGCGAGAATTTACATCTTAAGTTTCTAACTTTGGTAAATTGTATATTACAGTATCGTTGATTCTATCAAAGGTTGTAGTCTCCATTCAGAAGTATGATATCGGGAAACCGTTGGTAATGTTGGAAAATGTAGTCTTTTGTTTTAAACTAATGTTGATCTCTTTGTTAGGACTTTTTGTTGAATGAATTTGCTCCTTTCTTTACTCTTTTTTGCTATAATTATATTATTACTCTGTTATCGAAAATTAAGCTAATGCATCTTGACATTTGCTATCTGTGTCGAGTACTGTGTTCTTTGTTGGTTGATTTATATCTATTGAAGTCACTTCATATAAAATTAATGTGTATAAAATAAATTGAATCCATAAAGCAAAACAAAGGTTGTAAATAGCCTTCTATGTGTTATGGGAGTCCACAGTCTTGTGATGTTTATGGAGTAGAAAATGTCTCTGGCAATCAGATGTAGGGATTAGTATTGTTAAGGAGTAGTTGGGACCTTCTGAAATGATGGATGGTTTTTGTGAACACATTTTTATGGAGAAACCGATTGAAATAGCCAATCTCATCAACCAAATTTACTTTTTAGCCATTTTTCCGAGCTTCTCAAAATAGCCTGTTTTTATGTAGATGTTTTATGCATTTGTGTAATGATTTTTGAAGAAGATATGAATCTTTACACAAAAATATGAATCTTTACGCACACAAAATCTTCTCTCTCTTTTTTGTTTTTAATTTGAAAATCGAGTTTACGCAAATATATGTGGAAACTCTGGTTGAAATGGCTAAAAGGTAAAGTTGGTTGATGTAATTGGATATTTTAGTCAATTTTCTTAAATATGTATTTATTATCTCTACTATATTATTAAAAGTCTAAAACGGTTCTTGAAAAGCAGTTTTTGGAAACGCCCTTTTGTAGTTCTATCTTCTTGCTCCCACGTCTCCTTCTTATTTGCTTCCACCATGTCTCTCTCTTCGCTTCCACCACGTCTCCTTCTTCCCCACGCCCAGGCCTAATTTCTCTACCCCTCACCTCCCTCTCGATTTCAACCTTCGGAAGAATTGGTACAACCTTTCCTCATAGCAAGATCAAGATAATGCTCAGGTTGCCCATATCGAGAGAAAATCCAACGACTACACATCAAAATGTAAGGGAGAGAATTGGGGAAGATGAAGACTCTTGGTGAATGAAGCCAGAATCCTACCCTTATTGGTTCCCATGAATTCTACCTTGACTTCCCCTAACCTTTTCACACCTTTCCTCAAGCCCTCCTCCTTCAATTTATGTTCATCTTCACAATCACAGTGTTAAGACACAGTCTCATTGGATTCAAGATCATCCAAACTGAAGATCGCAATCTGAAGCTAAAGCCGGAAAGTCGACTCTCGATATTAAAGTCTATGTCGTTTGTAATAAATGTCAATGTAATTGTTTGTTATTGTAATAGTTAACTTAATATCTAGTATGTTAGATATTAGTTAACTTAGTTAGTTTCTAGTTTGTTAGATATTAGTTATTTAGTTAGTTATATAATATCTAACTATTTAGATATTAGTTTAGTATTAGTTTAATAATTTAATATTGCAACTTGTAGTTGCAAGTTGTTGGTTGATAGTGTGTCTTAGAAGCTAGAGATAATATCTCTGATATATCTCTCACGATAAGATTAGACAAAAAAAAGAGAACACACATAAACACACACTAAAAGGTGTAAAAGAGAGAATACACAGAGAACACAAATAGCTTGAATCTGATCAACCTTGTAACCATTTGTTATAATCAATACAGGTTGGTAATCTTATTGTGTTGTTTCTATAAACATCATATAAGCATTCTTGGACCCACAATTGGTATCAGAGCCTGATAAAGATCAAAATCAAGTTTTTCAGAAAACGACTTTGTGTTCTGCAAGAAAAATCGTTTTCAAGATTTAAGGTGTTTTAGGTGTTCAAATGGATCAGGTTCTAATCGATTAGCATGCTAGATCGAGTCGTTGTTGTTTGATTTCACTTTTAAGCTTTAATCGAGTTTCATTTTGTGATTTAAGTGAGAAAACAGTCGAGTGGAAAAAGGTACTGTACGATCAAATTTTTCTTCAAAAAGTGTATTTTATTGAGATCGAGTGCTCACATTCAGTTCTAGAAGTGTTTCTAGACATAAGGGTAGAGTTTGGTATTGCTAATCGTTTGAGGAACGAGTTTTTAAGACAATTCTCGAAGTACAGAAGAACTAGCGCAAACCAGAAGACGAACATACGCAAAGTCCAAATTTGCGCGTCCAACAACATACGCAAAGTCCAACTTTGTGCTTCCAACATCATACGCAAAGTTCACTTTGCGCACCCCAAGTAATACGCAAAGCTCAACTTTGCGCATCTCAAGCAATACGCAAAGCATACTTCTCAGATCCAACAGCATACGCAAACCTCGACCTCACTTCTCGCAACAAGTAGGATACGCAAACCTCAGTAAACGTGTTCATCTCTTCACGAAAAGCCAAGTCAAGTTTGCACAACCCTCTCGAAACGCAAAGCTCAACTTTGCTCCTCCCACGTGAAACGTAAACTCAACTTTGCACCTCCCACGTGAAACGCAAACTCCATCTTGCGCACGCAAACCTTGATACGCAAAGCTCTCTGCTCCAATCCAGACATAGATTTTCTTCAAAATGACATCCAGAGAAGCCCTTGCAATAGGAACTGACACCAAGCCACCAGTTCTCTTTAAAGGAGAATACGAACAGTGGAAAGATAGGTTCCTGAACTTTGTTGACAGACATGAGCTGGGTGATTTCATCAGGAAATCCATAGAAGAAGGTGTTATAAAACCAGTTAAGACGACTCGCTTGGTTGGAAATGTACCGACTGAGGTTGATCTTAAGTTTCATGAGCTAGAAGATGATAATCTCATAAGAGCTAAAGGCGATAGATTAGCCAAGTCATACATTCTTCAAGGAATTCCAAATGAAATCTATGTAAAGATTGACAGCTACAAAGCCTCCGGCAAAGAAATGTGGGATCAGCTTGAAAAGATGATGTTGGGTTCAAAGGTTGGGAATCAGCTGAAAATCTCTAACTGCCTAAATAATTATGAAAAATTTAGAGGCAGGGTGGGAGAATCTTTAGAAGAAACCTATGACAGGTTTGTGACTTTGCTGAACGAACTTAGCAAGAACAAATTGAGCTAAACGTCAAATTTCTGAGTATTCTTCAACCGGAATGGAAAAGATTTGCTAGGCAGATGAAGCAGATCAAAGATCTGAATGAGATTCCACTTCATGAGGTGTATGAAACCCTCAGACAAAATGAAGAAGAGGTGGATGAAATTCTAGATGAAAAGAGGCACAAAGGAAAGACAGTTGAAGACACAGTTGCTCTTGTTGTCAGGAAGAAGAAGAACAAGACAATTGTGGATGAATTAGAAGAATATGAAGGTTATGAAAACTCTGACATGGAGGAAAATGAACAACTGAAACAAGCAATGATTCTGTTGTCAAATGCTTTTCAGAAAAAGTTCTACACGAAGCCAAGTTCAAATAGTCAGAGATATTCTTCTGGTCCGAAGAACTACATCCACAAGGAAAGGGTTGAAGGAAGCAGATATGAAGGAAAGAGATATGAAGGGAAAAGAACATAGGAAAGAAAGCCTGAAGAGAGAAGATATCAGTCTGAAGGAAAGAGTGTCAGGATCGAATTCTCAACAAGAATTATGAATACTCAGAAACAATATCAAAGAAGTTTACGGAATAACACTTTGATATTCAATGTAACAGTAAACAAACAGTAGATATGATAAACAACTTGTAAACTTGTATTGAATGATTAAAATCACAAAATTACACACACAACCTCAAACTTGAAGAACAAGCTCTTTCAAGACGAATTCTACTTCTCTAGAATTAGGAACTATGACTTGAGGTTGATTTTCTCTAGCACAAAAACTTAGAATCAATTAATCCAATCAAAACTATTCTATACATTCTATACATATACTAAAGATAAAAGATAATTACAATTAATAAAATATCTTCAGAATATCTTCCATGAATATCTTCAGTCTATCCAGCTGTCATTCTTGTAATTCGGATCTCCATCTCATAAGCAGTACTAATCATAAGCAACATTAATACTCTGAGCAGTACTAAGTTCAACAGTACTAACCATGCTCAGCAGGATTAAACTCTTAGCAGTAGTAACTCTAGCCGTACTAATTTCGAAGAGCAGCATTAACTTTGTTCCAGCAGCATTAAATTCAGCTGGCAGCATTAACCACAGAAGTAGTAACCATGATGAACTAGCAGCATTAACCATACTTGGTAAATTCTTCAGTTCCCAACAATCTCCCCCTAACTTGACTTTTAGGAAGAGAAGTCAAGTTCTTCAGATCTGATTTTCAAGATTCTTTCAACACCTCAGGTTCAGTTGCCCAAATTTGGATCTAGCCCCAAACATTGATTCACAGTTCTTCTCACCACAAGTTTGTCCATTTCTGAACCCTTTGTACATACCAGTGTAGCTTTTAGCATCCCTTCTAGCTTCTCCTTGCTATGCTCATAGATTTTGTCCACTAGGTAGTATTCATGATAACAGTTGTCAATAGTAATCATGTATACTCCACAGTTTTCAAATAATATCCATTTATCAATCTTCTTGAATAAAAACTCATGATTATGATCTTTAATCCTATATGCCACTCTCTCTGGATCAAACATCATACACAAGTATTCCATTGTTACCTTGAGAAGATTTTCTTCAATACCTTTCAACATAGGCTCATAGAGTTTCATCCCCACTTTGTACATTTCCTCTATATCTGCTCGTGAACAACTTCTGATAACTCTCCCCCATGTTGAATATGATTCAAATGTATCACCTACTCTTTTGATTCTGAAGAAATTCTTTTCACTATCTCTTAGAATGTCCCATAAGATGATCTCTGGAGCTTTCATGGAGATTGGAACAGCCTTCATAGGTTCTACTATGGTCATGTACAGATCCATACTCTCATCAGTTTGCTTATTGGACTGCTCTAGACTTTGTACTGATTCTGCTAAAGGTACACCTGAAGGTTCTGCTGCAGATTCTGCTGTTTCTTCCATTCTAGGCCTTTTAGACTGCTTTTTGGAAGCAATTGTCTTCACCCTCTTTCTAGATTTGGCTTCTACACCAACACTCTCATGTTATTCCTTCATCTCTTCAGCTTTGTCTTTTGAGGGTGTGGTCTCCTCAGGGAATGGTTTTTGAATGTTAAGGTCATGCCTTCCCTTCATTCTTCTCTCAGCCTCTTCCCATTGGGCTGAATCCCCTTGAAGCTTAGCCATCTCTTTATGGTACAACTCCTCAAAATGAGTGTATGCCATATTGGTGAACATCTCCCCCTTGACACCAATTGCACCTTTCAGGAAATTTATCATTTTTCTTCTTTCCTGATTGGCCAAAAATGTCTTGGAGGGTTGTCTTTTCTGTTTCTCTTTTTGAATTGGCATCTTTTTGACTTGAAGTTTCTTGGTCTGAGCTGCTTCTTTTATGCTTTTCTGATATTCTGCATTGCTTTTCTGATATTCTGCATTTAACTTTTTAGCCATCAGCTTTGCAAGTTCTCTATCTGTTTCTGTTTGAAGCTGCTCCTCCTTTTCCATTTGATCTTGAAGCTGCTTTGTTATTGCCTCATCCATTTTAATATGAGTTTTCTTCTTTGCAGGTAGTTCAACTTCAACCATCTTTTCCTTCCCTTTTCCCTTTGTCTCCTTTAAAGTTGCTTTTTCTTTTCCCTTCTGTGAAATTCCTCCTTCATTGATGACTACTCCCTTGGCCTTTTGAGTAACCTTAGGAGTATCATTCTTGGCTTTAATCAAGGTTTCTGCTATCTCTATTTCCTCTACAGAGAGCCCTGTTTCTGCTGCTTCTGTTTCTGCTGCTACTTTTTCCTCAGCAGCATTAACTGTTTCTGCTTCTATTCCTTCCTCTTTCTCCCCCTCAACTTCAACTCCCTCAGCAGCTTTTTCAGAAGACCTTTCTTTCTCTTTATCAGTCTCTTTCTCCCCCTTGTTGGAAGCATCTTTATCAGTTGGCCTCTTTCTCAACACATATTGTTTTCTCCTCTTCTTCTGCACAAGCCTTGTCACCATTTTCTTTAACTTGGCAATCTGTACTTGTTGTGACAGAACTATGAGTTTAAGATTTTCAATATCCTTTCCCTGGTTGATCACATCCATGTTGATATTACCCATGGCATCCATCAATTCCTGATAGTTATATCTATCCTCACCTTCTCCAGAAGTATTACCCTCTTTTGAAGGATCCTTGGATCTTTTTGTAGTGGAAGTCTTCTGCCTAGTAGAAGCACTATCCACCCCCGTGGGTTCTTGGCACCTGGGACCTTTGAATGATTGCTCATTCAAAGTTTCCATGGAGGAGGTCTTAATTATGTTACCACTGTCCTCCTCTGTGCTAGCAGAAGTAGTGGCAGCCTCAGCACCCATATACTCAACCCTCTCCTCAGTGAGCACCTCCTTGGAGTTGGGAGACACTCCTTTGGTTTCCCTATGGATATTCTCTAAAGGAGAATTCTCCCTTAGAGGGCTTAAAGGCTTAGTGGGTGAAGGTACAAGAAGGGAATGAGCCTTCTTTACCTTTTTCCTTGAATAAGTTTGGGTTATGGGAGAAGTTGGTTTATCGAGAAGAGACTGGGGAATTGATTTAGAGTGGGAAGGTTGGGATTGGCTAGCAGTGGGATGGTCTAATGTGGGTCTTGACCCTGCTGCCATATCTTCATTAGTGTGGGACACCACCATCATTGTAGAGAATAATGGGGTGTCAACTCCTTCCGAGTCCCTAGCAGATCTTCTCATATTTGAGAAAACCTTGCCTTTAGGGGGTTTAGGTACATATACCCCATCAATGTGAGGTATGTCCATCAATTCATTAGTAATAACTGCCTGAACAAACCTGGGATACATGAAGAAACTCTTCTTGTTGTCCAGATTTGAGACAAGATCATTAAAGATCATTTGAGAAAAATTATATTTTCTAGCAGTGGATAAACATACCAAAGCATATGCAATGGGACTGCTAAATTGGCTCCAGCCAGTTGTTTTCTTTGAAATACAGTGTATCAAGGTATGAACAAAGAACCTCCATTGGGGTGAAAATTTAGCTTTGAAAAACTTAAAAATCCCCATTTGGCCTTCATACCCCATTCTTGAAAGAGTTGAGAAAAGTTCCTCATTAGGAATAGAGGTTATACCTGCAGCATCATCTAGACGTAGACAGATGCGTAGTACCTCTTCAGTAACGGTTAGGGGTTTTTCACACACCCTTGTCTTTATCATTTGCACACCATTCTCAGTAACAATGGTGGCATTAGCCCAGAACTGCCTCTGATGCTCTATGAAGATGGTAGGAGACACAGAGCGATGTGACTTGACCTCAGAAAGTCGACTATTTGGTGAAAACCTTCGGCTTGTTTTGGCTTTTGGAGCATCGCGATTTCATTGTGCTCATCGATGAATGCCATGGATGCCATTGAACTTGAATATTCTTGCCTGAAAACTTGGTACTTGAGAGAAAAGGGGTTAGAGCGCAAGTGAACAGTATGCAAAGAGTCGTTATGAACTTTTTAGGCGGGCAAAGGGTATTTATAGTATTCGGGACATAAGCAGTATTAACCTAGAGCAGTATTAACTTCTAGCAGTATTAACTAAGAGCAGTATTAACTACTAGCAGTATTAACTAACTAGCAGTATTAACTGAGAGCAGTATTAACTACTAGCAGTGTTAACTAACTAGAAGTATTAACTGTGCACTTGCAGTATTAAAACTGTAATGGCAGCACTAAAACTGTACTGGCAGTAGTAACTATACTTACACTTTTATGCTTATGATGAACTGAGTACTTGCTATACATTTCCTGAAAAAGAAGATTAGTAACACCAAGAATAAACAATATATAGGTATTTAACCACTTTTTGAGAAGGGGCTTATTCAGAGTTGATCATGCCCACACTTGTTACCAAGAAAGTGAATCTACCCACATCAAAGGCTTTGGTGAATAGATCAGCAAACTGGTTATCAGTGTGAACTTTTACAACTTGAATAAGTTTCTTTTCATTGCAGTCTCTTATAAAGTGATACCTGATCTCAATGTGCTTTGTCTTTGAGTGCTTGACAGGATTATTAACAATGCTAATAGCACTGCTATTATCAATAAAGATTGGAGTGTGTAGAAAGGTTACCGCATAGTCCAGCATTTGATTCTGAATCCATAAGACTTGAGAACAGCAACTTGCAGCTGCTATGTACTCTGCTTCTGTTGTAGATGTGGACACTGTGGTTTGCTTCTTGCACTCCCATGACACGAGTCTTGCACCCAAAAACTGGCATCTTCCAGAAGTAGATTTTCTGTCCAAGTTTGCTCCACCTAGATCACTGTCTGAGTATGCAAGTAGGTCAAATGATGAGTCATGAGGATACCAAAGTCTCAATCTGGGTTGCCCTTTGAGATATCTGAATATCCTCTTAACAGCTTGATAGTGTGATTGCTTTGGCCTAACTTGGAATCTTGCACATACACAGACTGGAAACATTATATCTGGCCTAGAGGCTGTAAGATACATGAGAGAGCCAATCATGGATCTATAATGATGAACATCCATATCCTCCCCCTCAAGATCTGCTGTTATCTGCTTGTGTGTCTCCATAGGTGTGCTGGCAGGTTTTGAATCTGAGAAACCAAACTTGGTTAAAATGTCCTGCACATACTTGGACTGACAGATAAAAATACCATCTGACTTCTGTTGAACTTGGAGTCCAAGGAAGAAAGTAAGTTCCCCCATTGAACTCATTTTGAACCTTTGATGCATTAGTTCCTCAAACTCATTGCACATGTTGTCTCTTGTGGATCCAAAGATAATATCATCCACATAGATTTGGACCAGCAAGATGTCCTTCTTCTTTCTCTTGATGAACAGAGTCTTATCAATGACTCCTCTTTCAAATCCATTTTCCAAGAGATAAGATGACAGAGTGTCATACCATGCTCTTGGTGCTTGATGCAGTCCATAAAGTGCTTTCTTCAATTTGTATACTCTGTCTGGATATCTTGGGTTTTCAAACCCTGGTGGTTGACAGACATATACTTCTTCTTCAATTGAACCATATAGAAAAGCACTTTTTACATCCATTTGATAGACTTTGAATTTCATATAAGAAGCATAGGACAGGAATAATCTGATTGCTTCTATCCTAGCCACTGGTGCAAACACTTCTTCATAATCTATTCCTTCTTCTTGTGTATACCCTTGTGCCACCAACCTTGCTTTGTTCCTTATTACTATTCCTCTTTCATCTCTCTTATTCCTGAAGACCCATTTTGTGCCTATTGCTCTTTGACCATTAGGAAGGTCTACCAGATCCCAAACATCTTGCAGCTTGAATTGTAGTAGCTCTTCTTGCATGGCTTCTTTCCAACTGGACTCTTTCATAGCATCATGAGCCTTCTTAGGCTCAAGCTGGGATAGAAAGCAAGAAAGAACTGTATGCTATTGGTCTTGCATTTCTTGCAGCCTGCTTTGATTTCTAGTCATCATAGGAGAAGAGATATCTCCTATTACCAGCTTAGCAGGATGATTCTTTTGAGTTCTTGTGTGATGATTGGGTTCTTCATTGAGTCCAACCTCTATATTGGAGTCATTCAACTGAACTGAGGTGATTTCAGCAGCTACTTCTGGATCTTTATTTTCTTGACTCTCCTCATCTCCTCTTTTTTCTTCACTATGATTTGGTTCAGTAGATGGCTCCTTTTCACAGTCTTCAACATGATTCACTGTAGGTATGGGATAAATCACAGAATGGGGTATATTGTCTTGAACTTGTGTAGTCCCTGATCCTCCATTTCCTGAACCTGCATAATCATCACCACTGAAACCAAAACAGTTAGTTAGTAAATCAATGTCAAACAGCCATTGAGGACCAGACCCAATAGGATTTGGTGTGTTCACATTGTGTTGGGAACTGAAGAATTCATCAAGTATGGTTACTACTGCTAGTTCAAAGTTACTACTGCTAAAAGACTTAAAGGTTAATACTGCTGAGTGTTACTACTGCTAGTAGTTAATACTGCTAGTCAAAGTTAGTGCTGCTTGAACAAAGTTAGTACTGCTTAGCTAGTTAGTACTGCTAGTGGTTAGTGCTGCTTGGTAGTTAATGCTGCTAGAAGGAATTAATGCTGCTGAGCATAGTTAGTGCTGCTTATGACTTGAAGATCCGAATGGAAAGGATGACAGCTGGAAAGATTCAAGATATTCATGGAAGGCTTGAAGATAATGATGGAAGATATACTGAAGATATTTTATTTATTGTAATTATCTGTTTATTCAGTATATGTACAGATTTGATAGAATAGATTAAAAAATTAATTCTAAGTTTTAGTTCAAGAGAGAAAATCAACCTCAAGGCATAGATCCTAATTCTAGAGAAGTAGAATTCGTATTGGTGAGCCTGTTCATCAATATTGAGGTTGAGTGTGTAATCTTGTAACTTCAAAGCATTCAATACAAGTTTACAGTTTGTTCTTGATATTTACTGTGTTGATTTACTATTTCATTGAATATCAAAGTGTTATTCCGCAAACTTCTTTGATATTGTTTCTGAGAATTATTTCTTGTTGAGAATTCGATCCTGACAAGTGGTATCAGAGCCAAACTCTCTCAGAAACATCTATTCATCATGGAAAATCTTACAGAATCAAGCAGTACTTTGGTCTCTAAGGTTCCAATGCTCAAACCCAGTGAGTTTGACATGTGGAAGATCAGAATCAGACAATATATTCTTCTCACTGACTACTCAATATGGGATATCATTGAGAATGGTCCTTCTGAAGCTGGAAGGATAGGAGCAGATGGGAAAAGACCTCCACCAAAGACAGATGGTGAGAGGAAGATCAGACAGACAGAGATGAAGACCTTGAGCACTCTGCTCTTGGCCATCCCCAATGAATATCAACATCAATTTTGCAACTGCACTGATGCTCAGATTCTCTGGAATGCTCTAGAGAAAAGATTTGCTGGAACTAAAAGCATCAAAAGAAATCAAAGAGATGTTCTAAAGCAGCAGTATGAGAACTTCACTTCCTCAAAGAATGAGTCTATGACTCAAACTTTTGATAGGTTCAACAAACTCATAGGTGAACTGGCTACTGTAGGAGTAAAGATGGAACAAGATGATATCAACAGAAAGTTCCTCTGATCTCTTGGGGATGAATGGACTATGTACACTGTCTCATATAGACAGAGTGACAATCTGGAAGAGAAAGAACTTGATGATCTATACAATGATCTAAGAGTTTTTGAAACTGAGGTAGAAACCAAGAAGAAGCCCTCTGGTTATATCCACAATGCTGCACTTCTCTCAGTATCCACTGATACTACTACTAACCCTGAAGCAGTTAGTACTGCCAGTGGAGTAAGTTCAGAAAAAGGCACTGAAACTATCTTTGAAGCCTTTTTGTCCAGTCATAGCAGCAATTCTTTGATTAATGATGATCTGGATCAAATTCACCCTGATGACCTGGAGGAGATGGATATTAAATGGCAGATGGACATGTTATCAATGAGAGTGAAGAAGTTCATTAAAAGAACAGGAAGGAATAACTTCTCTCAAAGAAGAGAAGATGGAGCTGGTTTTGACAAGACCAAGGTGGAATGTTATAAGTGTCACATGAAAGGACACTTTGCTAGAGAATGCAGGAGTGCTGTTCCAAACAACAACCACCAACAAGCTCAGAATGGAGGTTACAATCAAAACAAGAATCCTACTCAAGCCCTTGTTTCTCAACAAGGAATGGGTTTTGACTGGAGTGATCAAGCTGAGGAAGCCATTCAGAATCAAGCTCTTATGGCAGAAGTGTCTGATCTTCCCTCTGAGGTAATTTCTAATCTTTGTACAAAATCTTGCATTGACACTGTCACAAGATACAGGGATCACAATCAAAGTATGTGTGATGACCTCAAAAGATTAGAAAAGGACAGAAGAGATTATGTGTTGATAGTAGAGAGATTTGAAGAGCAAATCAAAGGCTTTCAAGCTAATGAACTTCAACACTCTTATGACACAAACTATTGGAAGTGGGAAAAGAATGAGTTAGAGACCAAACTGTCTAAATCCTTAGAAGAGAGTGATAGACTGAAAGAGGAACTGTCTAAAGTTAAACTTGACATAGAAAAGTTTTCATATGCTTCAAAAGCAATGGATTCTCTTCTAAAGGCCCAGATTCATGACAAGATGAAGCCTGGTATTGGATACAACAATACACCTCCTCCTTACAACAACAATTATATCTCTCCTACTTCAGACTTGTTAGAAACCAAGGAGAAAAAGGACTTATCTGAGAAAGCCTTTAAGATAGATCCTTTGGATGAAGTAGTAATTAAGGATTTAACTGAGAAAGAAGCCAGTGAGTATAGGGATAATGATGTGAGTAAAAAGATCCCACTAGAAAATAACATTATCACCAATGAGGGATGTGGGAAAATCTGGGTCAAGTCCAAGGAGATAGAGAAGACAAAAGGAAAGGATAACAAGGTCCATTACAAACAAACCACAGTTGTGAATCCTGGATCTTGTAAACAGTGTGATTGCAGTAAAGCCAAGAGCCTAAATTCTGGTTTAAAAAGAGGAAATCAAAGAAACTGGAATAATCAATGGGCTCAGAAACAAGGAGTTGATCTGAATAAAATCAATAGACCAAAACCTTGTTTCATATGTGGCAAGTTAAATCATTTGGCTAAGTATTGTTACTTTAACCCTATTAACCAACAGATGAACTTTCAAAGATTTGTGCAAAAACCTGTTGGTTATAGGAAGGCTGGAAAGAAACATGTGATAAAGAAACATGGTGAAAGGAAAGGCCCCATGAAGAAAAAGATTTTAAAAGAAAGTGTCAAAATGTGGGTGCCTAGAAGCACTAGAACTGTTAGTACTGATGACAGGGTTAGAAGCACTAAAACTGTTAGTACTGCTAACATGGTTACTGCTGCTACCTGTGTTAGTACTGCTGAAAATATTAATGCTGCTAATACTGTTAGTACCTCTTCAAAGATTAATACTGCCAACACAGTTACTGCTGCTAACACAGTTACTACTGCTAACAAGGTTAGTACTGCTAAGCATGCTAGTGCTGCTAAGGCAGTGAGTACTTCTAAAAACAGTACTGATTCTAGCAAAAATATTTCCAAGCCTATTATTGTAACAAAGTACTCCAAGAATGAGGAGTTAAAGTTCAAAAATCTTGTCAAGAAAGAATGCAAGTATTTTGATGAGAAAGGGGTACCCAATACCACTTTGGCTTGGGTTCCTATATCATACTAACTGATCTATCTTATGTGCAGGGCAACCAACAGCTCAAGGGAAATAGCATATGGCATGTTGATAGTGGTTGCTCTAGGCACATGACAGGCAACATGTCATGCCTTCAGGATTTCAAGCATATCAATGGAGGACATGTTGCATTTGGAGATAATCTTACTGGTGGTAAGATAAGTGGAAAAGGTAATGTCACCAAAGGTAAGATGACATTTGAGGATGTCTACTATGTTGATCAATTAAAGTACAACCTGTTAAGTGTATCACAGGTTTGTGACAAACAACATAGTATATTATTTACAAATACTGAGTGTATGATCCTTGCTCCAGGGTTCAAGGTAGTTGATGAAAGCATGATACTACTTAGAACTCCAAGGAAGGACAATGTTAATAGTGATTCATCCCTGAACTGTCTTGTTTCAAAAGCTTCTTTGGATGAATCCTCTCTTTGGCACAGAAGGATGTGTCATATGAATTTCAAGACTATGAACAAACTTGTTAAAAACAACCTTGTAAGAGGTTTACCTTCAAAAGTCTTTTAATGTGATGATCATTGTGTTGCTTGTCTTAAAGGCAAACAGCACAAAACTTCTCATAAGACCAAAGAGTTAAATTCTGTTTCTTCTTGTCTCCAGTTACTGCATATGGATTTGTTTGGTCCTACAAATGTTATGAGTATAGGCAAGAAATCTTACTGCTTGGTTATTGTTGATGATTACTCCAGATTTACTTGGGTATATTTTCTAAGGACTAAGGATGAGACAAGTGGACTTATCAAATCCTTTATTCTAAGAATTGAAAACCAAACTAATCAAAGAGTAAAAGTCATTAGATCAGATAATGGAACTGAGTTTAAAAATCATGATCTAAACACCTTTTGTGAAGAGAAAGGTATTGAGAGGCAATATAGTGCTCCTAGAACTCCTCAACAGAATGGTATTGCTGAAAGGAGAAATAGGACACTAATAGAGGCTGCTAGATCTCTGTTGGCTGATTCAAAATTGCCAATTACCTTCTGGGCTGAAGCAGTTAATACTGCTTGTTATGTCCAAAACAGAGTTCTAGTGGTCAAGCAAAAGAACAAGACCCCATATGAGCTTTTAAATAAAAGAAAACCTTTCATTGGTTTCTTCAAACCTTTTGGGTGTCCTTGTACTATTCTCAATACCAAATCTCACTTAGGTAAGTTTGATAGCAAAGCAGATGATGGATTTCTTGTTGGATATTCATCTCAGAGTAAGGCCTACAGAGTTTTTAACTCTTCTTCCAGAATAATTGAAGAAAGTGACAATGTCAAATGTAATGAGAATACACCAAATCCAATTGGGTCTGGTCCTCAGTGGCTATTTGACATTGACTCACTAACTAATTCTTTTGGTTTCAGTAGTGATGATTATACAGGAACAGGAAGTGGAGGATCAGGGACTACACAAGTCTCAGAAAGTATATCTAAATCTGTGATATTTCCCATACCCACAGTGAATTCTGTTGAAGACTGTGAAAAGGAATCATCTACTGAACCAAGTCAGAGTGAAGAAGAAACTAGAGGTGAGGAGACTCAAGAAAATAAAGAATCAGAAGTGTCTTCTGAAAACACTTTAGTTGAGTTGCATGACTCTAATCTAGAGGCTGGACTGAATGAAGAACCTAGTCATAACACCAGAGTTCAAAAGAATCATCCTCCACAGCTGGTAATAGGAGATATCTCTTCTCCTATGATGACTAGACATCAAAGTAGACTTCAAGAAATGCAAGATCAACAGCATACAGTGCTTTCTTGTTTTCTATCCCAGCTTGAGCCTAAAAAGGCACATGATGCTATTGAAGAATCTAGATGGATAGAAGCAATGCAAGAAGAACTGTTACAATTCAAGCTACAAGATGTATGGGATTTAGTAGACCTTCCTAAAGGTCACAGAGCAATTGGCACAAAGTGGATTTTTAGAAACAAGAGAGATGAAAGAGGTATTGTCATAAGGAACAAAGCAAGGTTGGTGGCTCAAGGATATACTCAAGAAGAGGGTATAGATTATGAAGAAGTCTTTGCACCTGTGGCAAGGATAGAAGCAATCAGACTATTTCTAGCCTATGCTTCTTACATGAACTTCAAAGTCTATCAAATGGATGTAAAAAGTGCTTTTCTCTATGGCTCAATTGAAGAAGAGGTATATGTCTGTCAACCACCAGGGTTTGAAAACCCAAGCTATCCAGACAGGGTATACAAATTGAAGAAAGCTCTTTATGGACTGCATCAAGCTCCAAGAGCATGGTATGACAATCTGTCATCCTATCTCTTGGAAAATGACTTTGAAAGAGGAGTCATTGATAAGACTCTATTTATCAAGAGAAAGAAGAAGGATATCTTGCTGGTCCAAATCTATGTTGATGACATTATCTTTGGATCTACAAGAGACAACATGTGCAAGGAGTTTGAGGATCTAATGCATCAAAGGTTCAAAATGAGTTCCATGGGGGAACTTACTTTCTTCCTTGGACTCCAAGTTCAACAAAAGTCAGATGGCATCTTCATCTATCAATCCAAGTATGTGCAGGACATTCTAACCAAGTTTGGTTTCTCAGAGTCAAAACCTGCCAGCACACCTATGGAAACACACAAGCAGATAACAGCAGATCTTGAGGGGGAGGATATGGATGTGCATCATTATAGATCCATGATTGGCTCTCTCATGTATCTCACAGCATCAAGGCCAGATATAATGTTTCCAGTCTGTGTGTGTGCAAGATTCCAAGTTAGGCCAAAGCAATCTCACTATCAAGCTGTTAAGAGGATATTCAGATATCTCAAAGGGCAACCCAGATTGGGACTTTGGTATCCTCATGACTCATCCTTTGACCTACTTGCATACTCAGATAGTGATCTAGGTGGAGCAAACTTGGACAGAAAATCTACTTCTGGAGGATGTCAGTTTTTGGGTGCAAGACTAGTTTCATGGCAGTGCAAGAAACAAACCACAGTATCCACATCTACAACAGAGGCAGAGTACATAGCAGCTGCAAGTTGCTGTTCTCAAGTCTTATGGATTCAGAATCAAATGTTGGACTATGGGGTAACCTTTCTACACACTCCAATTTTTATTGATAATAGCAGTACTATTAGCATTGTGAATAATCCAGTCAAGCACTCAAAGACAAAACACATTGAGATCAGGTATCACTTCATAAGAGACTGTAATGAAAAGAAACTTATTCAAGTTGTAAAAGTTCACACTGATAATCAGTTTGCTGATCTATTCACTAAAGCTTTTGATGTGGGTAGATTCACTTTCTTGGTAACAAGTGTGGGAATGATAAACTCTGAATAATCCCCTTCTCAAAAAGTGGTTCTATACCTGTATATTATTTATTCTTGGTGTTACTAATCTTCTTTTTCAGGATATGCATAGCAGTACTCAGTGTTTAGCAAGTTTAAAGGAGTAAGTCAGTTAATACTGCTAGTTAGTTAATACTGCTAGTAGTTAATACTGCTAGTTCGTTAATACTGCTAGTGGTTAATACTACTTTCAGTTAATACTGCTAGTAGTTACTAATGCTTTCAGTTAATACTGCTAGAAGTTAATACTGCTAGTAGTTAATACTGCTTTCAGTTAATACTGCTAGTAGTTAATACTGCTCTAGGTTAATACTGCTTATGTTCCAAATACTATAAATACTCTTTGCCCGCCTAAAAGCTTATAACGAGTCTCTGCATACTATTCACTTGCGCTCTAAACCCTTTCTCTCTCAAGTTCGAAGCTTTCAGGCACGTTGTTCACTAAGATCAATGGCATCCATGGCATTCATCGACGAGCACAATGAGATCGCGATGCTACAAAAGCCAAAGCAAGCTGCAGGATTTCATCAGATTGTGGATTTCCTCAAGTCAAGCCATATTGCTCATGCTCTTACTGTATCTCCTACAATCTATATCGAGCATCAAAGACAGTTCTGGGCTAATGCCACCATTGTTGCTGAAAATGGTTTGCAAATGATCAAGACAAGAATCTGTGAACAATCACTAACAGTTACTGAAGAGGTTATTCGCATCAGTCTACGTCTAGACGATGCCTCTGGTATAACTTCTATCCCAAACGATGAACTGTTCTCTAATCTTACAAGAATGGGGTATGGAGGCACATTGGGTGTATTCAAATTCTCAAAAGCCAAATTTTCACCCCAATGGCGTTTCTTTGTCCATACTCTTATGCACTGTATCTCCAAAAAGACTACTGGATGGAGTGAGTTCAGCAGCACCATTGCTTATGCTTTGGTGTGCTTGGCAACTGCCAGAAAGTATAACTTTTCTAAAATGATTTTCAGTGATCTTGTCTCAAACATGGGAAACAAAAAGAGCTTCTTTATGTACCCCAGGTTTGTCCAAGCAGTTATTACTCATGAATTGACGAATATACCTCAACCTGTTGGGGTATATGTACCTAAACCCCCCAAAGGCAAGGTTTTCTCAAATATGAGAAGATCTGTTGGGGACTCGGAAGGAGTTGACACCCCATTGTTCTCTACAATGATGGTGGTGTCCCAAACCAATGAAGGTATGGTAGCAGGGTCAAGGCCCCCATTAGACCAACCCACTGCTAGCCAATCCCAACCTTCCATCTCTACATCAATTCCTTAGTCTCTTCTTGACAAACCAACTTCACCTATCACCCAAACTTATCAAAGAAAACAGGTAAAGAAGGCTCCTTCCCTTCTTGTACCATCACCTACTCAGCCTTTAAGCCCTCTATTGGAGCATTCTCCAGTAGAGAATATCCAAAGGGAATCCACAAGGGTGTCTCCCAACCCAAAGGAAGTGATCTCTGAGGAGGAGGTAGAGCATATGGGTACTGAGGCTGCCACTACTTCTGCTAGCACAGAGAAGGACAGTGGTACCATAAATAAGACCTCACCCATGGCAACTTTGAATGAGCAATCATTCAAAGGTCCCTGGTGCCAAGAAACCAAGGGGATGGATAGTGCTTCTTCTAGGCAGAAGACTTCCACTGCAAAAAGATCCAATGATCCTTCAAAAGAGGGTAACACTTCTGGAGAGGGTGAGGACAGATATACTTACTATGAATTGATGGAAACAATGGGGAACATCAATCAAGATGTTCTCAAACAAGGCAAAGAAATTGAAGAAATGAAGCTGGTCATTATGTCACAACAAGTACAGATTGCTAAGCTGAAGAAGATGGTGATAAGTCTGGTACAGAGGAAGAAGAGAAAGCAATTCCAACTAAGGAGAAGGAAATCTGAGAATGATGCTCCCAAAAAGGGGGAGATCAACATGGAAGAAGCCACAAGAGAGGGGGAGCTTGATGGAGAGAAATGTGATGTTGAGGGGAAGCAGGAAGCAGAAACAGAAAGAGATTCAGTGCCAATAGAAACATAAGAAGCAGCAGAAACGGTTACTACTGCTGACATAAAAGAAGCAGCAGAAACGGTTACTACTGCTGACATAAAAGAAGCAGCAGAAACGGTTACTACTGCTGACATAAATAAAGCAGCAGAAACAGTGAAAGAAGTTTTAACAGATCTTGATATTGCAGAAACCTTACTTAAAGCCAAGAATGATACTCCCAAGGTCATTTCAAAGACCAAAGGAGTAATCATCAAAGAACAAGGTGAAGTGATCAAGAAAGATAACAGTAAGAAGGCAATGGACAAAGACAAAGGAAAAGCAAAGATGGTGGAATCTGATCAACCAATCAAAAAGCAAAGGTTGGTTGAATCAGATGAAGCCTTAGCTAGAAAGATGCAAGATGACATTGAAGAGGAAGAAAGAGTTCAGATGGAAAAGGACAGGGAGATGGCAAAAGCTCTAGCTGCTGAACGGAATGAAGCTTATCAACTGAGTCTGGCAACTGAAATTGCACAGAAGAAAGCTGCAACTATGAAGAAATCAGTGGTAATAAAAGCAGCTACAAAAAAGAGAAAACCCTCAAAGACATTCCTAGGTACCCAAGAGAGAAACAAGATGATTATATTTCTCAAAGGTGCTGTAGGAGTCAAAAAGGAGATGTTCTCCAAAATGTCTTTTGAGAAGATTAAAGAGCTGTATGATTCAGAGATGTTAAAGCTGCAGGGGAATGAAACTGCAAGAGTGGAGATGGAGAAGAGGATGAAAGAAAGTAATGATCTTCTGATACAAAAGCCCTTTCCAGATGAGCAGGAAACACCATCAAAGAAAGAAGCTACTTTGGGAGAAAGTCTAAGGACTTTAAAGAGAACAAAGATGATGGCTAGGAGAAAGTCAATCAAGAAGCCTAGAATAGCTGAAGGAGAAGCTGAGAAGGTTGCTGAAGAAGAAGGGGCACCTGGGTCATCTAAACAGAAAGAGCCATCAAACACAGATGATGTAAATTTGTATATGGTATTGATGGACAAAGTGCCTGAACCAATTTCAGCAGAACCTGTAGGAGTTAAGCCTCCTGAGGTCATTCTCTGGGATACATTGACAGTGGATGGAAAGGAATACATAAGGCTAAAAAGGAAGGATGAAAAGTATAAGGTGTTCAATACTTGGGCAAAGATTGTAAGAACATGCTCTAGGTCAGATCTTGAAGAGATGTTTGAGATAGGAATAAAGTTGTATGCAGATATACTGAAGGCTCCAGGGATTTCAATTACAAAACTGGTAATGGAGTATCTGTGTATGATGTTCAAACCTGAAGAAGTAGAGCATGTGATCAAGAATGTATTCAAGTCAGTCAACAGTTGGACTCTATATGAAATTAGTGGAGTATATACAGTGACTTTGGATTTAAATCACACTGAATACTTCCTAGTGGATAGAGTGTACAATCATAGCAGATTGAAGCTTCATGCCATGCTGAAGAAAAAGTTAAGATGTGTTCCAGATTCAGAAATGGCTAAATACTTGATTCAAAGAACAATTAATCAGAGTTTGGGATTGGATGCAAACACTGGAATTTAGGCCATGATAGAGTTTTGGGAGCATCTTGAAGAAAAATTGAAGAACTTGACTTCTCTTCCTAAAAGTCAAGTTAGGGGGAGATTGTTGGGAACTGAAGAATTCATCAAGTATGGTTACTACTGCTAGTTCAAAGTTACTACTACTAGAAGACTTAAAGGTTAATACTGCTGAGTGTTACTACTGCTAGTAGTTAATACTGCTAGTCAAAGTTAGTGCTGCTTGAACAAAGTTAGTACTGCTTAGCTAGTTAGTACTGCTAGTGGTTAGTGCTGCTTGGTAGTTAATGCTGCTAGAAGGAATTAATGCTGCTGAGCATAGTTAGTGCTGCTTATGACTTGAAGATCCGAATGGCAAGGATGACAGCCGGAAAGATTCAAGATATTCATGGAAGGCTTGAAGATAATGATGGAAGATATACTGAAGATATTTTATTTATTGTAATTATCTGTTTATTCAGTATATGTACAGATTTGATAGAATAGATTAAAAAATTAATTCTAAGTTTTAGTTCAAGAGAGAAAATCAACCTCAAGGCATAGATCCTAATTCTAGAGAAGTAGAATTCGTATTGGTGAGCCTGTTCATCAATATTGAGGTTGAGTGTGTAATCTTGTAACTTCAAAGCATTCAATACAAGTTTACAGTTTGTTCTTGATATTTACTGTGTTGATTTACTATTTCATTGAATATCAAAGTGTTATTCCGCAAACTTCTTTGATATTGTTTCTGAGAATTATTTCTTGTTGAGAATTCGATCCTCACACATTGCATTTGACATTGTCACTTTCTTCGATTATTCTAGAAGAAGAGTTAAAAACTCTATAAGCCTTACTCTGAGAAGAATAACCAACAAGAAATCCATCATCTGCCTTGCTATCAAACTTACCTAAGTGAGATTTGGTATTGACAATTGTACAAGGACACCCAAAAGGTTTGAAAAATCCAATAAAGGGTTTTCTTTTATTTAAAATCTCATATGGGGTCTTGTTCTTTGGCTTCACTACTAGTACTCTGTTTTGGACATAACAGGCAGTATTCACTGCTTCAGCCCAGAAAGTAATTGGCAGTTTAGAATCAGCCAACAGAGATCTAGCAGCCTCTATTAGTGTCCTATTCCTCCTCTCAGCAACACCATTCTGTTGAGGAGTCCTAGGGGCACTATATTGTCTCTCAATGCCTTTCTCTTCACAAAAGGTGTTTATATCAAGATTTTTTAAATTCAGTTCCATTGTCTGATCTAATGACTTTTACTTTTTGATTAGTTTGGTTTTCAATTCTTAGGATAAAGGATTTGATCAGTCCACTTGTCTCATCCTTAGTCCTTAGAAAATATACCCAAGTAAATCTGGAGTAATCATCAACAATAACCAAGCAGTAAGATTTCTTGCCTATACTCATAACATTTGTAGGACCAAACAGATCCATATGCAATAACTGGAGACAAGAAGAAATTGTATTTAATTCTTTGGACTTATGAGAAGTTTTGTGCTGTTTGCCTTTAAGACAAGCAACACAATGATCATCACATGAAAACACTTTTGATGATAAACCTCTTACAAGGTTGTTTTTAACAAGTTTGTTCATTGTCTTGAAATTCATGTGACACATCCTTCTGTGCCAAAGAGAGGATTCATCCACAGAAGCTTTTGAAACAAGACAGTTCAGGGATGAATCACTTGAAACATTGTCCATATCTAGACAATAAACATTGTCCTTTCTTGGAGTTCTAAGTAGTATCATGCTTTCATCAACTACCTTGAACCCTGGAGCAAGGATCATACATTCAGTATTGGTAAATAATATGCTATGTTGTTTGTCACAAACCTGTGATACACTTAACAGGTTGTACTTTAACTGATCAACATAGTAGACATCCTCAAATGTCATCTTACCTTTTGTAGCATTACCTTTTCCACTTATTTTTCCACCTGTAAGATAATCTCCAAATGCAACATGTCCTCAATTGATATGCTTGAAATCCTGAAGGCATGACATGTTGCCTGTCATGTGCCTAGAGCAACCACTATCAACATGCCATATGCTCTTCCCCTTGAGCTGTTGGTTGCCCTGCACATAAGATAAATCAGTTAGTATGAATTAGGAACCCAAGCCAAAGTGGTCTTGGGTGCCCCTTTCTCATCAAAGTATTTACATTATTTCTTGACAATATTTTTAAACTTTGACTCCTCATTTTTGGAGTACCTTGTCACAATGATGGGTTTGGAAACACATTTGCTAGAAGCAGTACTGGTTTTAGAAGTACTAACTGCATTAGCAGCATTTGCATGCTTAGCAGTGCTAACCCTGTTAGAAGTAGTAACTGTGTTAGCAACAATAACTGTATTAGCAGTAGTAACCTATGAGGAAGTACTAACAGTGTTAGAAGCATTAAGGTTTTCAGCAGTACTAACACTGGTAGCAGCAGTATTGCTACTAGCAGCACTATCCCTGTCAGCAGTACTAACAGTTTTAGTGCTTCTAGGCACCCACATTTTAATACTTTCTTTTAAAACCTTTTTCTTCATGGGGCCTTTAGTTTCAACAGATTTCTTAACCACATGTTTCTTTCCATCCTTCCTATAACCAACAGGTTTTTGCACAAATCTTTGAAAGTTCATCTGTTGGTTAATTGGGTTAAAGAAACAGTGCTTAGCCAAGTGGTTCAACTTACCACATATGAAACAAGGTTTTGGTCTGATAATTTTATTCAGATCAACTCCTTGTTTCTGAGCCCATTGATTATTCCAGTTTCTTTGGTTACCTCTTTTTATACCAGAATTTAGGATCTCAGGTTTATTGCAAGTACACTGTTTACAAGGTCCAGGATTCACAACAGTGGTTTGTTTGTAGTGGACCTCGTTATCCTTTCCTTTGGTCTTCTCTATCTCCTTAGACTTGACCCAGATCCTTCCACCACCCTCATTGGTAACAATGTTATTTTCTATGGGTATCTCTTTACTCACAGCATTGTTCCTATTCTTACTGGCTTCTTTCTCAGTCATATCCTTAACAACTACCTCATCCAAAGGATCTATCTTAAAGGCTTCCTCAGACAAGTCCTTTTTCTCCTTGGTCTCTAACAAGTCTGAAGTAGGAGAGATATAGTTGTTGTTGTAAGGAGGGGGTGTATTGTTGTATCCAATACCAGGCTTCATCTTATCATGAATCCGAGCCTTTAGAAGAGAATCCATTGCTTTTGAAGCATATGAAAACTTTTCTATATCAAGCTTAACCTTAGCTAGTTCTTCTTTCAACCTATCATTCTCTTCTTTGGACTTAGAAAGTTTGGTCTCTAACTCATTCTTTTCCCACTTCCAGTAGTTTATGTCATAAGAGTGTTGAAGCTCATTGGCTTGAAAGCCTTTGATTTGTTCGTCAAACCTCTCAACTATCAACACATAATCTCTTCTGTCCTTTTCTAATCTTTTGAGGTCATCACACATGTTTTGGTTGTGATCTTTGTACCTTTTGACAGTGTCTATGCAAGATTGAGTACAAAGATTAGAAATTACCTCAGAGGGGAGATCAGACACCTCTGCCATAAGAGCTTGATTCTGAATGGCTTCCTCAGCTTGGTCACTCCAGTCAAACCCCATTCCTTGTTGAGAAACAAGGGCTTGAGCAGGGTTCTTGTTTTGATTGTAGCCTCCATTCTGAGCTTGTTGGTGGTTGTTGTTTGGAACACCACTTCTGCACTCTCTAACAAAGTGTCCCTTCATGTGGCACTTATAGCATTCCACCTTTGTTGTAACACTCTAAATTTTCAGAGTAAATTAAAACCTGGAAATAAGGCAACGAGACATCCGTGATGATATTAACTTCTCATAAAGGGGATCAGTCCTTAAGACTATACAAAACTCATACGGATATAGAATTTATCAACAATACTAATCTAAACATAATCGTCTAGACTACAACACTTGACGAACCAGAATTCACTAAAAGATGGGACTTAAACAATGCCCAACACCAAAATACTAGACATCTCAAAATATGCCTCGAGCCCACGCTCGACTCTCAAAGACCCTGTGCAACCCACCGCTAAGGAAAACCTATTATACATATCATTTGAGAAAAAGTGTTAGGCTTAAATCCTAGTGAGAACATACAGTTTATTCAAAATCAGAGATATAAACATCAGTATCATAAAGAAATCTTTTCATAAAGGATTAGTTTATAAAAGATAACATTTCGCCACAACCGGCCTCTTCGGTCCAAAACTCTTAAACGGTGATAAAAGGACCATTTTACCAAGGATAGTGGTGTAACACAAAATAGACCACAAATCCGAGTTATGAGCTAAACACTTGGAGTCCTCAGCAATGAACCAAGAGTCCGTGCTACGAGGTGAGATCGCGCTCCCAAGGGAAACCAATGTATACTCTTTCACTAGGATCACCATGAACCATGGCTAGTATCCGGCCTCACATAACCGTACCAAGTTGCCCCCGAGGAACATGTGATCCATAGCTACAATTTGGGGAATATAACCTCCCAACAAAACAGTCTAGTCCAAAACCTAGGGATCCACTAGTAATGGTAAGGACTCGTCACAACAACATATGTGACCAACCATAAATCAATATATGGTATAAGTACATTTTATAACCAAAATGCCATTCTCAATTCAAGTTCTGGTAAGAATGAAAATCATTAAAATGAGTTCATAAACATTCTTTTCAAACGACCACATAATGTGCAAGTAAAACATCATTTTACTTCAATAAGGCGGAACCCGTCATTTTGGTCAAATCTGACCGGGAACCCCGAGATTCACCAAAACTTCATTTATAATAAAATGTAGAGAACATAAAATCATACCGTAGAAATACTTTAGATTTTGCAAATAAGAGTTTTGACATGTATAAAGTTTGTAAAATGGTAGTAGGAACTCACCCAATAGGTTTATACGAAAACCCGAAGAACCAGATATCGACCACGACGAAGAGGTGAAACTTTATACACCGAAACCCCGAGCAATGCACTTAATACTAGCGATCAACGGAGCTTCAAAGATCGAAGAAACCAAAGAGAAATCTTAGAGAGAGAGAGAGAGAATTTGAAGAGAGAGAATGAGATTGAGAAATGAGAGATATTTTGGGTGGAAACCCTTAAGTCGGCCAGGAGAGCTTCGCGGGTTATGCCGCGACTTCCACTCGCGGCATAAATCGCCCGTGTCCCTAAAACCCAAGACATCCAGTGGGTTTCGCAGGTTATACCACGACCTCAACCCGCGGCATAACTCGCGTAGTTCACTGTGGTTTGTCCAAAACCACCAAAGGCCAAACTCACACTTGGTAACAAACGCGGTGCTAGCGACAAAAGCTTAACACTAGAATACCAAGGTTACATAACGAAATTAGAGGTGTTACATTTGTCTTGTCAAAACCAACTCCATCTTCTCTTCTTTGAGAGAAGTTGTTCCTCCCTATTCTTTTAATAAACTTCTTCACCCTCATGGATAACATGGCCAGCTGCCATTTAATGTCCATCTCCTCCAGATCATCAGGGTGAAGTTGTTCCAGATCATCATTAATCAAAGAGTTGTTGCTGTGACTGGACAAAGAGGCTTCAAAGACAGTTTCAGTACCTTTTTCTGAATTCACTCCACTGGCAGCACTAACTGCTTCAGGGTTGGCAGTAGTATCAGTAGATGCTGATAGAAGTGCAGCATTGTGAATATACCCAGTGGGCTTCTTCTTGGTTTCTACCTCAGTTTCAAAAACTCTTAGATCATTATATAGATCATCAAGTTCCTTCTCTTCCAGATTGTCACTCTGTCTATATGAGACAGTGTACATAGTCCATTCATCACCAAGAGATCTGAGGAACTTCCTGTTGATATCATCTTGCTCCATCTTCACCCCTACAGTAGCCAGTTCACCAATAAGCTTGTTGAACCTGTCAAAAGTTTGAGTCATAGACTCATTCTTTGAAGAAGTGAAGTTCTCATACTGCTGCTTCAGAACATCCCTTTGATTTCTTTTGATGCTTTTAGTTCCAGCAAATCTTTTCTCTAGAGCATTCCAGAGAATTTGAGCATCAGTGCAGTTGCAAAATTGATGCTGATATTCATTGGGGATGGCCAAGAGCAAAGTGCTCAAGGCCTTCATCTCTGTCTATCTGATCTTCCTCTCACCATCTGTCTTTGGTGGAGGTCTTTTCCTATCTGGTCCAATCTTTCCTGCTTCAGAAGGACCATTCTCAATGATATCCCACATTGAGTAGTTAGTGAGAAGAATGTATTGCCAGATTCTGATCTTCCACATGTCAAACTCACTGGGTTTTAGCATTGGAACCTTAGAGACCAGAGTACTGTTTGATTATGCAAAGTTTTCCATGATGAATGAATAGATGTTTCTGAGAGAACAGGCCCTGATACCACTTGTCAGGATCGAATTCTCAACCAGAATTATGAATACTCAGAAACAATATCAAAGAAGTTTGCGGAATAACACTTTGATATTCAATGTAACAGTAAACAAACAGTAGATATGATAAACAACTTGTAAACTTGTATTGAATGATTAAAATCACAAGATTACACACACAACCTCAAACTTGAAGAACAGGCTCTTTCAAGACGAATTCTACTTCTCTAGAATTAGGAACTATGTCTTGAGGTTGATTTTCTCTAGCACAAAAACTTAGAATCAATTAATCCAATCAAAACTATTCTATACATTCTATACATATACTAAAGATAAAAGATAATTACAATTAATAAAATATCTTCAGAATATCTTCAGTCTATCCAACTGTCATTCTTGTAATTCGGATCTCCATCTCCTAAGCAGTACTAATCATAAGCAGCATTAATACTCTGAGCAGTACTAAGTTCAACAGTACTAACCATGCTCAGCAGTCTTAAACTCTTAGCAGTAGTAACTCTAGCAGTACTAATTTCGAAGAGCAGCATTAACTTTGTTCCAGCAACATTAAATTCAATTGGCAGCATTAACCACAGAAGTAGTAACCATGATGAACTAGCAGCATTAACCATACTTGGTAAATTTTTCAGTTCCCAACAAAGAGATTAGAGGAGAGGAAACCAGAAGAGAGAAAGTTTAAAGCTGAAGGATCCAGTCAGCCAACAGGTCACTATGCCAGAGACTGCCGAAGGCCAAAAGTCAGAAACTCCGATTATTACAAGAACAAGATGCTTCTTGCAAAGTAACATGAGGCTGGTAAAGCACTGATGGCTGAGGATGAATACTGGCTTGATCACTCAGATGATGAAGAAGAGGATGAAGAGAAAGATGAAGCCGTCAACATGTGCTTGATGGGACAGATAGAATCAGATGCTGAAGCTGATTCAAATAATGAAGAAGAGGAGGTATGTAATTTATCAGATTCAGATTTCATGAATAAAATGCATGCCATGAGTTTAAAACAAAAAGAGTTAGAATCTAATCTTGAGCAAGAAAATGGTGTCATAACTGACAAAAACCTATTAATACAGAAACTTAGCAATGAAATTGCTGAAAAGAAAGTATTAGTTGAGGTTTTGCATAAGGATAATGACACCAACGCAAGGGAAAAGACAATAATTCTTAAAGAGAATTCTGATCTCAAGTCTAAACTGCTAAAAAGTGAGATTGATAAATATGAGCTTAAAGAATTTCATTCTTCATGTATCAAAGAAAACTTTTCTTTACTTGGAAAATTAAAAAGTTTGGAAGAGAAGTTATATAAAATGGGTCAAACTGAACAGACTATTCATCTGAACAAACCTAAAGAGGAAATAGAGAGATGGGGAATCGGTTATAAGAATCCTCATTGTCTACAAAAAGGGATGTCTGAAGTGCCAGGACTTTATGATCATCTTTCTATGAAATTAGCTCGAAGAATCCCTGAGTTTAAAACTTTCTGAACTAAACTATCGGAAGAGGATGAAGCCAACAAACCTGAAAAACGTTTGAAATCATCTAAAGTTCATCTTCCATTTTATTATGCGAAGATGAATAATAGTTATAATGAAAATCCAATATATCAAAAGAAGAAATCTCTTTCAAGTGATTTATTTCAAAGTTATTCTGAAAAGGAAATGGAGGCGAAGCCTATTCAAGGTAAACTATATGTCCCTCCTCTCGTTTTAGAAAGTAAAATTTCTGAACTCGAGAATTCTTTATCAGATGAAAGACTTTTGATGAATATTGAACAAAAGTTTTTTTCAACAGTGTTGAAAAATGTTATAATTTCTAAGGCTTCAAACTCTGAGGATATGTTTGGTTCATCAAATAAAGGATTTGATTTTTTTTAACTCTGACGGTGGTTTAGATGATTGTTCTGAATAATTTGATTTTAATGCAAAACTTCCTAACCTTTCATCTTTTGTTAAGAAATCTTTGAGAAAGACCAGTATGCCTGTTAACAGTGCAAAATCAGCGAAAGTTGATAAGTCAGTCTCTGTGAAAGCTAAAAATGCTAAAGGTAAGAATAAATCTAAGCATGTACAGAAACCGAACACTACTGGTGATCCTAAGAAGAAGCATTCGTTTGTTGCTGAAAAGTCTAACTCAACAGCTTCACATGTTTCATATCTGAGCAAGCAAAGGCCAGAAGTAAATTTTCAATGGCAACCCAAACGGAAGCTTGACAAGACCGTTTTATCGTTTAGTAGTGTAAATTGTAATAAGACTTCGCTTAGTAAAGATGTTTTAATTGCTGATATTGCTGTTTTGAACTCAAAACTTGTTGTTCGTAAACAATATACAATGAAGCAATTATTTCAGTTATCTTTATCTGCTAGAAATTCTTCTATTTATGATAAACATGTTTCTATCTCTTGTCAAGATTCTGAAGATTGGTTTGGAAATTACCATGTGCATTCATCTCATACTAATTCTTCCAAAGCATTTCAAAAGAAAAGAGGACCCAATTTGAAATGGGTACCAAAATCTTGTGCTAACACAGAAGGACCCAAATTCCAGTCGGTACCTAAGGCTAAATCTGTGTTGCAGGCACACAAAGATTAAAAAGAAGTCGACTTCTGATTATGTACAGATCAGGACTCGGTCTTCAATGACAAAATAGGTTTTTGAATAATGCAGTTCAAAACCCGAACATCAAAGTCAAATAGGCTTTTGAACAAATCAGTTCAAGACCCGCACTTCGATAATCAAAGTGAATATTCCAATGTTGTCATATAAAATATCTAAATTTGTAATTTCTCTTATGCAGACTAGTCATACATTGTTCTTGGACAGCGGATGTTCCAAGCACATGACAGGGCAAAAAGAGATATTGTCCAATTTTAAAGACAAATATTGCGGAACAGTCAGATTCGGCAACGACCAGTTTTCTCCAATCATGGGATATGGTGATGTACAACATGACAATGTCACGATCAAGAAGGTGAGCTATGTAGAAGGCTTACGACCCAACTTGTTCAGTATAGGCCAGTTCTGTGATAAAGACTTAGAGGTCAACTTCAAAGCCAAGAGATGTTCAGTTTGCAATGAAGTAGGCGAAGAACTCTTGGTCGGTACTCGATAATCATACCTCTACACAATCAATTTATCAAATGTCCAGACTGACAAGCAAGTTTGTCTACTGACGAAAGCCTCGATGCAACAAAGTTGGTTATGACATCGAAGGCTCTCTCACCTCAACTTCTGGTACATCAACAATCTGGTCAGTGGAAAGCTCGTCAAAAGACTTCCAGAACTCAAATATGAAAGAGACCATCTTTGTGCAGCTTGTGAAAAGGGCAAGATGAAGAGGGCACCTCATAAACCAAAGCCTGAACCAAGTACAAGCGCTCCGTTAGAGTTATTGCATATAGACTTATGCAGTCCGATGCGAACTCAGAGTCTAGGCGGAAAGAAGTACATACTCGTGATCGTGGACGATTACTCACGATACACATGGGTCAAGTTTCTACGTTCAAAAAATGAGACACCTGATATTCTCATCACATTCCTAAAGACGACCCAGGTGAATCTACAGAAATCGTTCAAGTTTCTAAGAACAGACAACGGCACAGAGTTCAAGAACAACAAGTTGAAGAATATCTCGAATCTGTCGGGATTTCACATCAATACTCTGCTGCTCGAACGCCTCAACAAAAAGGAGTGGTCGAAAGAAGAAATCGAACGCTAGTCGAGGCTGCTCGTACTATGCTAAGTCAATCAGACTTACCTCTATTCTTGTGGGCATAAGCTGTATCGACCGCATGTTACACACAGAATCGCTCCATGGTACATCGATGATTCAAGAAGACTCCTTATACGTTAATCAACAACCGAACACCGACAATCAAATACTTCCATATATTTGGGTGTAAGTGTTTCGTTCTAAACGATAGGTAGAGTCTAAATAAGTTCAGTGCTAAGGCGGATGAAGGAATCTTCATTGGCTATTCCTCGACATCAACTGCATTCCGTGTTTATCTAAAGAAGTCAAAGACGGTGATTGAAAGTATCAACGTCTCGTTTGATGAAGAGATGGCTTCCGAACAACACAGTTCAGAACCCGTTATAACCGGAATACTAGCTTCTGGGCAAATCAGTCCAGGACCTATGTCTCAACAGAATAAATCAGATGAAGCATCAACTTCTACTAACCATTTATCTGATTTAGATTTATTATTTGAATTGTTTTATGATGAATTTCTTGGATCTAATAAAAAGAAATTTGTTGTGGTTGACAGGATGGAAGACTTCACGACTACTCATCCAACCAGTTCAGATGTTCCTATTGAATCAAACACCCCGATTCAACAAGAGATTACAATTCAAATGTCGACTCCAATAGTTGAAGAAGTGACAAATGATAAAGAGACAAAAGTGCTGAAACAGTAGGAGATACTATTCAGATCAATCTACAGCCAGAACAAGTTGTTCATGCTGAGCCTTCTGAACCTATCACTTCAACTGAAATCATAATTCCTCCTGAACAAACAGAAGAAGGTACAAGTGGATTTGTAGATGATACAACCGACACACAATCATCTAATCCACTGCCTCATGAACATAAATGGACCAAAGAGCACCCGATGAGCCAGATTATTGGCGATCCATCAAAACCGGTGCAAACTAGGTCAGCATCAATGAACATGTGCATGCATGACTCCTTTCTGAGCAAGTTTGAGCCAACACGTGTATCAGAGGCACTTGTTGATCCAGAATGGGTGATCTGAATGCAAGAAGAGATAAATCAGTTCAATGCACTTCAAGTCTGGAGATTCGTACCAAAGCCTAAAGGTAAAACAATTATAGGTACAAAATAGATTTTCAAGATAAAGAAAGACGAAGATGGTATCGTTATCCGAAACAAGGCAAGACTAGTAGCCAAAGGATACAGAAAAGAGGAAGGAATCGACTATGACGAGACATATGCTCTTGAGGCGCGATTAGAGGCAATCAGAATATTTTTAGCCTACGCAGCCCACAAGAACTTCACGGTCTTTCAAATGGACGTGAAGACAACTTTCCTGAATGGAATTCTGAAGGAGGAAGTCTACGTCTCTCAACTAGAGGGTTTTGTCAATCAAGAGAAGCCGAATCACGTATACATTCTCGACAAAGCACTCTACGGTCTGAAACAAGCACCTCGAGCCTGGTATGATGTCCTTTCCAACTTTCTAGTCATGTCTGGTTTTTCAAAAGGTACGGTGGAGACCACTTTGTTTATCAAAAAGGAAAAAGGCGATATCATTTTAATTCAAATCTATGTAGATGATATTATCTTTGGTTCTACAAATACTAAGTACTGTAAGAATTTTGCAAACCTTATGGTGTCTAGATTTCAGATGAACATGATGGGAGAGATGAATTTCTTTCTCGGATTGCAAGTCAAACAATTTTCTATGGGTATTTTTATCAATCAATCAAAATACATTACGGATATTCTTCGGAAGTTCCAAATGGAAAATTCAAAACCGATTGGTACCCCAATGGCACCAGGTACTAAGATTGACACCGATCCTTCGGGAAAGGCTGTTGATGTTAGGACTTATCGAGGGATGATAGGTTCTTTAATGTATCTTACTTCTAGTAGGCCAGATATAATGTTTTCAACATGCTTATGTGCAAGATATCAGGCCAATCCTAAAGAAATCCATATGTCTGCTGTAAAGCGCATTATTAGGTATCTAAAGGGCACTGCAGATCTTTGTCTGTGGTATCCTAAAGATACTAGTTTTCAACTAACATCCTACACAGATGCAGATCATGTAGGTTGTATGTTAGACAGGAAGAGCACGTCGGGACATGTACAGTTCCTCGGTGACAAACTTGTAAGTGGGGCATCGAAGAAACAACTTTGTGTTTCAACTTCCATGGCCGAAGCAGAATATGTAGCTGCTGCTAGCTGCTGTTCTCATGTCTTATGGATGAGAACTCAATTGCGCGACTACGGTTTCTACTTCAATAAGATCCCGATATACTGTGACTCCAAGAGCGCCATCGCAATATCAGAGAATCCTATTCAACACACCAAGACTAAGCACATAGACGTCAGGTATCATTTCATTAAAGATCATGTTGAAAAAGGAACAATTGAACTTTTCTTTGTAAAAACTGATTATCAACTTGCCGATTTGTTCACCAAACCCTTAGACGAAAAGAGGTTCAACTTTCTTGTCTCTAAGCTTGGTATGCTAAATCTTAAAATCTAATCAGTAGTTACCTATCAAAGTTTTCTAATTGTATACTTTTTCATCATTTCTTCATTCTTAACTCTGATTGATATCTGCACTTCTATATTCTGTTCATAATCTAAGGGGGAGTATGAGAAGAAATTGACAAAGTGGTCAATATTACTTCGAGGGGGAGCTCATAAAATTTTGTAATATGTGGGAGCTCATAAAATTGACAAATTTTGTAATGCAAGAATTTAGGGGGAGCTCTTCAAGACAAAAGGGGAGTACGGATATGACTTCTGATTATTTCTGATCAGAACTCGTACTTTAAAAAGTTTTACTGCTTTTTGTCTTTTCAATTTAAGTGAATAAATTTTACTTTGACTTGACAAAAGACTTTTGCAGAATTTTTGAGAGATGCTTACAAGATCATATCTTTATGACTTTAAGCTTAGCTTCATGAGATGTAAGATCGCTCGTCAAGGTATAATCTTTAATCTTAATCTCATATATGGTTGGAAGTTGGACAACTTTCAATCATAGAAAACATTGTTCTAAATGTTTAAACCACTTCCCGAATCTTAAACTAATTTCATCATTTGGAAGTGTGACTTTAAATGTTTTCAAGATCAATTTTGTGCTTTAACTAAAAAGTTAAACCAATCTGAGCATCATATGCATCATAGGAATACAAGGATTTAATTGTGCTAGGAATTAACACAACTTCTATGGAATCACGTTAACCAGTGATTTCTACCCAAGAAGTTAATCCATAGTGATTGAGTGTGAGAAGTCAAAAGAAATGAGTGTGTTAAACAGAAAAAGAATGTTTGGTTAGAGTGAGCTAAATGTTTAAAAGAAAGAGGGTGTGAGAACAGAGTTAAAAGAATATCACAACTCTGCACCAACTTTTTCTGAGTCGGGCAACCACATTACTAGTGTTTCACAATTCTTTAGTGAACATTATTGAAACAGGCAAGTAGCCCATGCCAACTCTTGATCAAACCTCACCAACTACTCATTTTCTTCTTAACAAGAGAGTGTTTCACATTTTCTAAAGGGAAGCAACACATATTCTATCTGATTTTCATTTGGAAAATCTGGATATTGAAAAGAAGGAAGTCTGCCCCACCTTCGCACTTCACTCATGCACATTGAGTCTGTGTTTAACTTACTGTTGTCTCAGTGGTTTACACAAATTTTTAGCCTAGAAGCAATCATCAGTGCTTAATTCTTTCAACACAAGCACGAACACACAAGGAATTAATTTCTTTGTCAAAACGTTTATAGAAATTTACCTTTGTGGTGTTTCGATGATTAAATGGAAGCCCTGGGGGAGTCAACATCAAACAGCTCCTTTCCAATGTGTATTTGTTACACAGTGACTTAGTGTTACTGACATGCATGTTAATTGATTCAGGTGTTACTTGATTATTTTGTCTATATTTGCAAAGATCAGGATGAATAACTATTGAATTGACGGATCTGTGGCTCCAAGTGGTTGACATTTCTTACAAAAAGTTTTGATGAAGTCCTTGCACTTATCATCAAAAAGGGGGAGAATGACTACACAAGAAATGGCAAAGATCACATGTTTCAAGAATCACGTCCAAGATTGAATTCTTCAAAAGCAACTATTCTGAAGACATGCTGATTTCAGAGCCAGAGAAATAGATTGCATCTTCTGAGCTGAACAAGAAGACTGAATTGCTAAAATCATTTTCATAATGATCTTGATACAAAGGGGGAGATTGTTAAGACACAGTCTCATTGGATTCAAGATCATCCAAACTGAAGATCGCAATCTGAAGCTAAAGCCGGAAAGTCGACTCTCGATATTAAAGTCTATGTCGTTTGTAATAAATGTCAATGTAACTGTTTGTTATTGTAATAGTTAACTTAATATCTAGTATGTTAGATATTAGTTAACTTAGTTAGTTTCTAGTTTGTTAGATATTAGTTATTTAGTTAGTTATATAATATCTAACTATTTAGATATAAGTTTAGTATTAGTTTAATAGTTTAATATTGCAATTTGTAGTTGCAAGTTGTTGGTTGATAGTGTGTCTTAGAAGCTAGAGATTATATCTCTGATATATCTCTCACGATAAGATTAGACAAAAAAAAGAGAACACACATAAACACACACTAAAAGGTGTAAAAGAGAGAATACACAGAGAACATAAATAGCTTGAATCAGATCAACCTTGTAACCATTTGTTATAATCAATACAGGTTGGTAATCTTATTGTGTTGTTTCTACAAACTTGATATAAGCATTGTTGGACCCACACACAGCATCAGTATCACCACCACCGCTGGCGTCAGCTTCATACACGTTTCACAGTTAATCATCTCACAATATCAAAAATATCGGCTGGATCTGAATACCTAGAATTACTCATTGTTAGATTGTTGTAGATTTGAGCTTGTTCTAACAGATGAAAAGAATGCCAATTCATTGCAAGTCTTCTTATCTCTGTTCAAATCTCCATAAACAAGTTGTAAAGATGTCGTTTGATCATTCTTCAACTTAAATTTGGCATATATACTATATTTACTTAGATTTTGTATAAAAGCTCTTTGAACTTGTTCGAATTTCTTAACTGATGCCATTAAACTTGCCTACTTATGAATAATTTTGGATTAACAATGCTTCTATCAGCCTGTAATCGCGTATTCTCAATAGACATGGAAATTGAACTTCGGAGAGCCCATGCATGCCGAGAGTGGCTATTGGAGGCCGAAGTCCGATGGAACCATTGAGGTTATCATAACTCAGAGCACTAATCTCGTCAAAGTTCAGGTTAGTGAGTTCACCTTCTCAGATTATCATTCAATTATTAATTCTGATCGGCATAATTCAATTATGGTTGAACATGAAGTATTTTCTGTTTCAAATTACAAGGAAATTGCATTCAAAGGTGTATAACTTTAGTAAATCTTTTGAAATTACATAATATTGTTTTCATTCAAGAATCTTGTACCCATCTTTCTTTTGGGCTTCTTCTTTAGCATTTGGGGGAATTTAGTTGTGGATATATAGAGTATTAAATTTGTGTTATACCTTTTTTACCTTTTTTGCTCAATATTTATGTTTCAGGTCATACTACTACTACCTTCTAGTTTTATTGTAGATGGTTTCATTTGTGGTTTCATACTATTTTATTTGCATGTATATGTGGCAGCGTTGCTAAGCATATAGATTCGTTTTTGTTTGTTTGGTGGATTGTTGGATTCTATTGGGTGTCTTCCGGTGGTCAACATCTTACTCTAAATGCACGTCAATTACTCTGGTTTGTCTTTCTTCTTCTTAGGAACTAGGAAGGTTTAATATGAAAATAGTGTGTGATAACTTGATGACAATATCGATAATCAGCTGTTAATGAATTAAGAAAGCAAAAGTTAATTAGTAGTTACTACTTAGTACCAAGAGTTATAACATAAACTCTATGGTTTTGGAGAAGAAATAAGATACAAAGAATGAACTTGAACCAAAATTAACAACAAACAGGCTTATGGCATCATGACTGAGAGACACGATTAATCCTGAACCCCCCCCCCCCCCCGTTTGTCGGTCGCTGTCAAAGTACATTTGTAATTGTCCTTGTCTGTTAATTTAGGGAGGGATTGATTTGAATCAACATTTTGACAATATTTATAGTTCTTCCCTCTCAGTTGATGACTAACAAAAAGCTGACTGAGTTGCTACTATGTCCGCTTATAATGCTAAATATGATTATCATCAACTTATCTGATGTAGATTGGGTTAAAGCCTTAAATTTTGAATGTTGCCTATGTAAATTTTATTCAAGACATGCCCTTTTGATCTATGTATACATTGAAGTTGTTGTATTAAGGTTTTAGCATACTTGTTTAAACCTCTCCCCTCACAGTGTATATATATATATATGTATATATATGTGTGTGTTCCTGATCAGTTTATGTAACACATGCGGCTGAAGTTGGCCATCATGGGTTTACTATCCCACAAACAGAAGTCCCTGCTCCGATGGACACCAATACTATCTGAATAGCACCAAGTACAATGTTCTATAAGTCGTTGGAGATTATTTATTTATTTTGATACCGGAATTAATTCATGGAATAGATCGGTCTCAAGTTGGCCAACATGGATTTGATCAAGACTTAAACAGGGAACAGTTTAGGGGTGGCATTGCAAAAATCAACTGGCATGGTGCAGGATCCAAGTGCCCCTAATCCGACAACGACCATGTCTCCGGCGAACCATAAAACAAAAGTCACTTATCCTACGAAAACAGGTAGTACCATCCCAAACAAACTTCCCGGAGATTATCTATATATATATATATATATATGTGTGTGTGTGTATATTTTACTTTAACTCCGCCGATGTGATGTGATGTGATCACAGGTGAGAAAGAAACAGGGATCACAGATGTCCTGCGGTCATTCAATAAAATGAGGGTCTACGACGAACCCCACTCAAAATCTTCAGAATACGATCAAAACGAACCCAAGGTGTATAAAGGGTCCCATGATCAACAACCTCTGTCTTGGTGCTATACTAACCTCAGTTTTAGACCTGTTCATAAAGCTCTTTCTGTTAATGTTTGACTTAAATCCAGTTTAAAATTCAGCCTTGGGATCCTTCTATTTCATTCCAGCTATTTGCTTTACTAGAGGGATGACCATAGGTGAATAATTTTGGCTGTTAGCTTTATTTTCATTTCCTAAGTTTGGCACAAAAGTGGATCGTCAAAGTATAAAGTTACGTTTTCTAGAAGTGGGGACGATTTGGACCATTTGGTTGCAATGCTTGTAAGCCATTTTGAACGAATTATATGGATGGGGTATAGAGAGATATTTGCTAGGTCTTTCCTTTAAGTTCTAAGTCATGTAACACAAATCTATGTATAATTTTACTAATAGTATATTTAGACTTTCGAGCATATTATTGTTTTGGTAATCTTTATCCAATGGTTTGTTTCATTGTCTATGACAATTGTATACATGAATGGCATTTTTCAGGAAAACTTGTTTACATTCCGCTGTATCAAGCGGGTATTTGACTAGTATATAATAAATGAGGTTACATATTCTTCTCAATTTTGATGAGGCTTGTTGACCTCTCATAAAGCTAGGGCTCTATATATCGTTATGGCGAGACCCTTTGCTTTTATTCTTCTGAAGCATCCTTACTTGTAATCAACTTGTTTAATGGATACACCGCTAGATGTGAGAATTGTTTAATAGGGTCCGAATTTGGTTATATATAAACAATAATCTATCCTACTTAATTAAAATTCTATTACGATTAAGAAGTTATTTTGAAAGTCTCCTTCTCCTCTTCCCCACGTCGTCTCCTTCCCCACGTTTCGTCTCCTTCTTCATCTTCAACGCTGCCACATCCCCTCCAACCGTCCTCCTCTACATTCTTGATAAACGCCTACTAGGATGGTTCAGGGAGAATCAATTATTCTAGGCATTGTACTAAATCTAAATGCTAAATCTACTCGGGCAGGGTAAGAAAATTGTTGGAGTCGCCACGTAATATTTCACTCCCAAGTCCCATGTCATCAAGTCAAATCAACTCTTTTCGTCTTCAACAAGCCCTAGCTTCATGCTCCCAAGTAACTCCTCCCTATTTTTCTCTATAATTGCATATGCGTGTGTATCTAATTTATCTACACAATCAATCACAAGCACACACGCTCGTTTGTTTGATTGATGCTAATGGGGACTTACAAATATGATTATGCTATTGTTTGACAGTCGATGTTAATGGGGACTTTAAGCAATGAGAAGAATCGATATCAGAACTTGTACATTTTCTTAATTCAATATCGGATTTGATCGCGAAAGATCAGCAAGAAGCTAAGAACTCAACATTTGGATTTCTTTCAAAAATTTATTGGTACTTATTATTACATACGCTTGATGAGGTAGGTCCTTTCTTACTTAAGGCAGACAACTCGGTAAAGAATGAAAATATCGAGTAAAATTTCAAGTTCTTCGTGTTTAATGTAAGTCTCTTTTTCACATTTTGAAGGAATTAGTTTAGATTCATAGATATCTCTCTTCAAAGTTTCATGGGATCCAGGTGGAAAGATACTTTGCCGATGTTGGTCTTCAAGAAGATTCCACACAGGTATAACTTGAGTTCAAGTATTTAATATTTCTTCAAGAAATGCAAGTGTTCTTCAATTGATAATAGTATTGGGATAAATGTAGTTCTGAATTTGTACTTTTGTATGGTCAATTTTGATTTAGCGATTATTTAGATTCTTTGAGTAGCTTTACAATATTGACCGGCTACGACATTTATTAGATGTTGTGTTTCAATTGCAATGCCAGACAACAAGATAAAAAGAATCTATCAATCTACTTTGCAAGGTAAAAATGTCATTTGAATGTTTATTTCATTGTTTATTTTGACTCTTTGGTGTTATCCGGTTAGAATTAACTTTGAAATCTTGGTGTTCATGGTTGTGCCTGCATATTTGGGTAATATTGAATTGAACTAAGGGAATATGTTCTATTTGATAGTCAAGTCTTAACAGTTTTTTCATGTTGGTTATAGCTAATGCTTTAGGTTTGTTTCTAGAACATCTCTTTCACCGAATATACAAGATAACTCTTAATAGGAGAGCAAGGACTTTGAATTCTTTGTACATGGAAGTACATTTCTGCCTCATATGTGCTATAACTGATATCAAGTGTAGGGATAACCGATTGATATATGTTTGCTTTGTTAAGATTGGTTTTATTAGAATAAGTTCCTTTGATATTGTTTCACTTCAAGTTGTTATGATTTCCAGTCTCTTGCTTCTTCAATTGATTCGATACTGTTTCGTTAACATTTGTTTTGTGTAGTTAATTCGTTTCAGTCGCATGTGTTTTGTTTGATTCAATTGGAAGTTTCAATTTCGATCGTGTGCGTGAATGAATTTCGGTTAGTTTCGTTGAAGTGTGATTTGTTTGTTTTAGTGATCATGATTCTCAATTTCATGTTTAATTTTGTGTTTATATGGGTTGTAGTATATTAGAATGGAAGAGATAAGACCTTGACTTTTGGAGTGACTTTTCAAAAGTCTATGGATTGGCGGTCAAATTCTTGCACTATTCTTGTTCCTTCTTGTGGGAGCTGATATAAAGTTATATGTAGTAATTAACGGTTTTAAGAAACGATTATTGTTCTGTATATATATATATATATATATATATATATATATATCTTTATGAGTTGACTATTAAGCATGGACTTGAAATATGGCAAATAGATGAGTTACAATTTCGCTTTGAATCCATTCTTGTTAATTATCGGTATAATTAGGCTATAATTATCAGTATAATTAGGTTACATTTATCTGTTTTCCTCTAGATTCTGATTGCTTCGAGAGTCAGATCAGACGGTTTGGTTGAAGTAATCATAAATTTTTTTCAAGTTAATTTCGATATGACCTTAGTAGATATTTATTTTTATTGACACCTAACTTTAGAATAGTTGTTGGTTTGGTTAGGTGTTCGGGTGAACAGTAGGAGGTGCAATTGATTATATTGACTTGGGGTGCATATAATATAGAAACTTTCTATAGAAACTTTCTTTTGTGAATTGCATTTACGAATTAGCTTTATGATAACGTAAAATAGCTTACCTAAGTTACTTATGAAAAAGAAGCTATCTGATTTACTTGATAAAATAGAAACTTTCTTTTGGCAAGGATCTGTTAGGCTATGCTTTTTTTCTTGGTAGGTGAAAGAATTACTTATTATGCAGACATCATGCTTCTTTTACTTGTACCTATGGTGTCCATATGATCTAACTTTGAGTTTGAACATATGGTATCCATTCAGGGTGCACCTTTGCCTTGGTGCTTGTCCCTAATTTAGGCTTGGAGGTCGGTTTAGCTCTGCAAACTACCATTTGGCATTAGCTTTTATTTTCCTTGATTCAGATTCATTGTATATATTTAGTATTTACCTTCTTTTTGTAAGATAGTATAGGGGTTATTTTGTAGTTTTGTATATTTTAGTTTCTTTTAGGGTTTTTGTCTCCTTATATATAGTTGTTGTAACCCTTTGTAATTATTCATTCTCTCTAAGAAAAACCATAGCCGTTTCCTGGTAATTCTTTTCTCTTCTTAAAGTTATCATGGTATTAGAGCATGATTAATCTCTTTTCATCTCTCAAGTACTGTTAATCTCAAGCACTGTTGTGCACTCTTGTTAATCTCAAAATTAGCCGTTTCCTACTATTTTTTTGGGTATCTGTTCGACGGCGTCTTTTCTGTTCGACGACATCTTTTCTGTTCGACGACACTATCTGTTCGACGATGCTTTTTCTGTTCGGCGGTGCTAGGGTTTCTTCTTGTTCGACGCTTCATTCTGGATCTAGCAGTTTCGATACTTCTTCAAAGGTTCTGTTTGAAGATTGATTTTGGCATACGGTATCTCTATACTCTCTATTCTCTTTTCCTTCCTATTATTTCTCGTTTGCAATGGCTGGAAAAGATGATTCTATCCAAGCAATTAGTGTTCGTTTGGATGGAAAAAATTACTCCTATTGGAGTTATGTCTTGAAAAATTTTCTGAAGGGCAAAAAGATGTGTGGTTATATTTCTGGCACTATAGTGACCCCGAAAGAAGCAAAGGATTTGGAGCCTTGGGAAGTGGATAATTTGAAAATTATCACTTGGATAAACAATTCTGTTGAACATTCGATTGGTGTTCAATTGGGAAAATATGAAACAGGCAAGGAAGTATGGGATCATCTTGAGAGACTGTATATACAGTCTAATTTTGCAAAACAGTATCAACTAGAAGCTGATATCTGAGCACTTGAACAGAGAGATATGAGTATTCAGGAATTCTACTCAACAATGACCGATCTTTGGGATCAGTTAGCTCTTACTGAACCTGCTGAATTATGTGCCTTTGGACCATACATTGCTCGTAGGGAATAACAGAGATTGGTTCAATTTCTTATGGCCCTGATAAGTGACATTGAATGACTTCGTAGTAACATCTTGCATCGCACCACACTCCCTTCAGTTGATTCAGTAGTAAGTGAATTGTTAGACGATGAAACTCGTCTAAAGACACAAGCAGGAAAGGGTATTCTTCCAACTCCAAGTCGTTTTCCTCCTCAATTTAGCACTGTTGCTGTCGTTCCTCCATCCGGGTCAACTACTAATCCTACTCTTGCATCTATAACTGAACAACTCCAGAGGCTTCTTGATGTTCAGTCTCATGCCATGCCTGTCTCTTCGCCAATAGGTCAGTCGATTAGTAACGAATCAGGTATGCATCCAACTACATGGATTCTAGATTCTGGTGCTTCTTTTCATATGTCTCCGTGTTGGGAACTGAAGAAAATCTTAAGTATGGTTAATGCTGCTAGTTCAGTTTTAATACTGCTAGAAGACTTCAAAGTTAATACTGCTGAGTATTACTACTGCTAGTAGAAGTTAATGCTGCTGGAACAAAGTTAGTACTGCTCAACAAGATTAATGCTGCTAGTTCAGAGTTAATGCTGCTTGAAGAGATTAATGCTGCTGAGTATGGTTAGTACTGCTTATGAGATGGAGATCCGGTTGGAAAGGATGACAGCTGTAAAGAATCAAGATATTTATGGAAGGATTGAAGATAATGATGGAAGATATACTGAAGATATTTTATTTTTTGTAATTATCTTTTATTCAGTATATGTATAAAATTGATAGAATAGTTTAGAATCAAGAAGATTCATTCTAAGTTTTAGAGAATTAACCTCAAGGCATAGATCCTAATTCTAAGGAAGTAGAATTCGTATTGGTGAGCCTGTTCATCAATATTGAGGTTGAGTGTGTAATCTTGTGATTTGATAATTGAATACAAGTTCACAAGTTGTTGATTATTTACTGTTTTGATTACTGTTACATTGAATATCAAAGTGTTATTCCGCAACTTCTTTGATATTGTTTCTGAGACTTTATTCTTGTTGAGAAATCGATCCTGACAAGTGGTATCAGAGCTTGTTCTCTCAGAAACATCTATTCATTCGTCACGGAAAACTTTGCAGAATCAAACAGTACTCTAGTCTCAAAAGTTCCAATGCTCAGACCAAATGAATTCGATATGTGGAAGATCAGAATCAAGCAGTACATACTCCTCACTGACTATTCTATGTGGGATATCATAGAGAATGGTCCTTCTGAAGCAGGAAAGATTGGTGCAGATGGAAAGAGAACTCCACCAAAAACTTATGCTGAAAGAAAGATTAGACAGACAGAGATGAAAGCCTTGAGCACTTTGCTCTTGGCTATCCCCAATGAATATCAACATCAGTTCTGCAACTTCACTGATGCAGAGATGCTCTGGAATGCTCTAGAGAAGAGATTCTCAGGTACCAAAAGTACCAAGAGAAATCAGAAAGCCATTCTGAAGCAACAATATGAGAACTTTATGTCAACCAAGATTGAGTCTATGACTCAAACTTTTGACAGGTTCAACAAGCTTATTGGTGAACTTGCTACAGTGGGAGTACAAATTGATCAAGATGATCTGAACAGAAAGTTTCTAAGGTCCCTGAGTGATGAATGGACCATGTATACTGTGTCTTTCAGACATAATGATCAACGGGAAGAAAAGGAACTTGATGATCTATATAATGATCTAAGAGTTTTTGAATCTGAGGTAGAGGCTAAGAAGAGGCCTTCTGGGTATGTTTACAATGCTGCACTCCTTTCAGCATCAACTGATTCTACTTCCATCCCTGAATCAGTTAGTACTGTCAATGGAGCACCTCAAGATAAAGGCACTGAAACTGTTTTTGAAGCCTTTCTAGCAAGTCATGGAAACTCTTCTCTCATTAATGATGACTTGGAACAACTCCATCCAGATGATCTTGAAGAGATGGACATTAAATGGCAGATGGCCATGCTCTCTATGAGAGTTAAGAAGTTCATCAAAAGAACTGGAAGGAACAACTTCTCACAAAGAAGAGAAGATGGAGCAGGCTTTGACAAGTCAAAGGTGGAATGCTATAAATGCAACCAGAAAGGACACTTTGCTAGAGAATGCAGAAGTGGAATGCCTCAAAACAATAACCACCAACAAGCTCAATCTGGAAGCTTCAATAGTAACAGAAACTCTGCACAAGCCCTTGTCTCTCAACAAAGCATGGGGTTTGATTGGAGTGATCAAGCTGAGGAGGCCATCCAGAACCAAGCTCTAATGGCAGAGGTGTCTGATCTCCCAACAGAGGTAACTTCCAATCTTTGTTCTCAAAATTGCATTAACACTGTTAAGAGGTATAGGGATCACAATCAGAACATGAGTGATAACCTTAATAGATTGGAAAAAGACATAAAAGATTATGTAAGGATAGTTGAGAGATTTGAAGAGCAGATTAAGGGTTTTCAAGCCAATGAGCTTCAACACTCTTATGACACAAACTACTGGAAGTGGGAGAAGAATGACTTAGAACTTCAACTGACCAGATCCAAAGAGGAGAATGAAAAGATAAAGAGGGAGTTTGAGAAAGCCAAGCTGGATATTGAGAAATTTTCCAATGCTTCTAAAGCAATGGACTCTTTGCTCCAAACTCAAATCCATGACAAACTTAGAAGAGGAATAGGGTACAATACCACACCACCACCCTATAACAACAACTACATCCCTCCTAGTTCAGATTTGTTAGAAACAAAGGATAGGAAGGACCTACCTAAGGGAGCCACTGAGGTAGATCCCTTAGATGAAGTAGTTGTTAAGGATAAAACTGAGAAAGAAGTTGTCAAGGATAAAGACAACACTGTGAGTGGTGAGATTCCTATAGAAAACCACATAATCACCAATGAGGGATGTGGAAAGCATTGGATCAAGTCCAATGAGATAGAGAAGACTGAGGGAAAGAACAAGAAGGTTCACTATAAGCAGACCACTGTTGTGAACCCTATCCCTTGCAAGCAGTGTGCATGCAATGAATCTAAGCTCCAAAAACATGATAAACCAAGGGGAAATAAGAGAAACTGGAATAACCAATGGGCACAAAAACAAGGCATTGATCTGAGTAAAATCAATAGACCAAAGCCTTGTTTCATATGTGGAAAGTTAAATCATTTGGCTAAGTACTGTTTCTTTAACCCTATTAACCAACATATAAACTTTCAAAGATTTGTGCAAAAACCTGTTGGCTATAGGAAGGATGGAAAGAAAAATGTGATGAAGAAATTTTCTGTTGAAACTAAAGGCTCCATGAGGAAAAAGGTTTTAAAAGAAAGTATTAAAATGTGGGTGCCTAGAAGCACTAAAACTGTTAGTACTGCTGACAGGGATAGTGCTGCTGGAAGCATTACTGCTGCTATCAGTGTTAGTACTGCTGAAAATATTAATGCTGCTAATACTGTTAGTACCTCTTCAAAGGTTAATACTGCCAACACAGTTACTGCTGCTAACACAGTTACTACTTCTAACAAGGTTAGTACTGCTAAGCATGCAAGTGCTGCTAAGGCAGTTAGTACTTCTAAAACCAGTACTACTTCTAGCAAATGTGTTTCCAAGCCTATCATTGTGACAAAGTACTCCAGAAATGAGGAGTCAAAGTTTAAAAATCTTATCAAGAAAGAATGCAAGTATTTTGATGAGAAAGGGGTACCCAAGACCACTTTGGCTTGGGTTCCAAATTCATACTAACTGATTTATTTTATGTGCAGGGCAACCAACAGCTCAAAGGATAGAGCATATGGCATGTTGATAGTGGTTGCTCTAGGCACATGACAGGTAACATGTCATGCCTTCAGGATTTCAAGCATATCAATGGAGGACATGTTGCTTTTGGAGATAATATTACTGGTGGTAAAATAAGTGGAAAAGGTAATGTTACCAAAGGTAAGATGACATTTGAGGATGTCTACTATATTGATCAGTTGAAATACAACCTGTTAAGTGTATCACAGGTTTGTGACAAACAACATAGCATATTATTTACAAATACTGAGTGTATGATCCTTGCTCCAGGGTTCAAGGTAGTTGATGAAAGCATGATACTACTTAGAACTCCAAGAAAGGACAATGTTTACTGTCTTGATATGGACAATGTTGATAGTGATTCATCCCTGAACTGTCTTGTTTCAAAAGCTTCTGTGGATGAATCCTCTCTTTGGCACAGAAGGATGTGTCACATGAACTTCAAGACTATGAACAAACTTGTTAAAAACAACCTTGTAAGTGGTTTACCATCAAAAGTGTTTTCATGTAATGATCATTGTGTTGCTTGTCTTAAAGGCAAACAGCACAAAACTTCTCATAAGACCACAGAGTTAAATACAATTTCTTCTTGTCTCCAGTTATTACATATGGATCTGTTTGGTCCTACAAATGTTATGAGTATAGGCAAGAAATCTTACTGCTTGGTTATGGTTGATGATTACTCTAGATTTACCTGGGTATATTTTCTAAGGACTAAGGATGAGACAAGTGGACTGATCAAATCCTTTATCCTAAGAATTGAAAACCAAACTAATCAAAAAGTAAAAGTCATTAGATCAGATAATGGGACTGAATTTAAAAATCTTGATCTAAACACCTTTTGTGAAGAGAAAGGCATTGAGAGACAATATAGTGCCCCTAGGACTCCTCAACAGAATGGAGTTACTGAGAGGAGAAATAGGACACTAATAGAGGCTGCTAGATCTCTGTTGGCTGATTCAAAACTGCCAATTACCTTCTGGGCTGAAGCACTTAATACTGCTTGTTATGTCCAAAACAGAGTTCTAGAGGTCAAGCCAAAGAACAAGACCCCTTATGAGCTTTTAAATAATAGAAAACCTTTCATTGGATTTTTCAAACCTTTTGGGTGTCCTTGTACATTTCTCAATACCAAATCTCACTTAGGTAAGTTTGATAGCAAAGCAGATGATGGATTTCTTGTTGGTTACTCATCTCAGAGTAAGGCCTACAGAGTCTTTAACTCTTCTTCTAGAGTAATTGAAGAAAGTGACAATGTCAAATGCAATGAGAACACACCAAATCCAATTGGGTCTGGTCCTCAGTGGCTATTTGACATTGACTCACTAACTAACTCGTTTGGTTTCAGTAGTAATGATTATGCAGGTTCAGGGAGTGGAGGATCAGGGGCTACCCAAGTTCAAGAAAGTATATCTCAATCTGTGATCTTTCCCATACCCACAGTGGATCCTGTTGAAGACTATGAAAAGGAACCATCTACTGGACCAGATCAGAGTGAAGAAGAAAGTAGAGATGTGGAAAATCAAGAAAATCAAGAACCAGAAGTAGCTACTGAAAACACCTCAGTTGAGTTGAATGACTCCAATCTAAAGGTGGGACTTAATGAAGAACTTAATCATCACACCAGAATTCAAAAGAATCATCATCCACAACTGGTAATATGAGATATGTCTTCTCCTATGATGACTAGAAATCAAAGTAGGCTTCAAGAAATGCAAGACCAACAGCATACAGTGTTATCTTGCTTTTTATCCCAGCTTGAGCCTAAAAAGGCACATGATGCTATGAAAGAGTCTAGTTGGATAGAAGCAATGCAAGAAGAGCTACTGCAATTCAAGCTGCAAGATGTTTGGGATCTGGTAGACCTTCCTAAAGGCCAAAAAGTAATAGGAACAAAATGGGTCTTCAGGAATAAGGGAGATGAAAGAGGTATAGTGATAAGGAATAAAGCAAGGCTGGTGGCTCAAGGGTATACACAAGAAGAGGGAATAGACTATGATGAAGTATTTGCACCTGTGGCCAGGATAGAAGCAATTAGATTATTCCTGGCTTATGCTTTCTATATGAATTTCAAAGTCTATCAAATGGATGTGAAAAGTGCATTTCTTTATGGCTCAATTGAAGAAGAAGTATATGTCTGTCAACCACCAGGGTTTGAAAACCCAAGCTATCCAGACAGGGTATACAAATTGAAGAAAGCACTTTAAGGACTACATCAAGCTCTAAGAGCATGGTATGACACTCTGTCATCCTATCTCTTGGAAAATGGCTTTGAAAGAGGAGTCATTGATAAGACTCTATTCATCAAGAGAAAGAAGAAGGATATCTTGTTAGTTCAAATCTATGTTGATGATATTATCTTTGGATCAACAAGAGAGAACATGTGCAAGGAGTTTGAGGAACTAATGCATCAAAGGTTCAAGATGAGTTCCATGGGGGAACTTACTTTCTTCCTTGGACTCCAAGTTCAACAGAAGTCAGATGGAATCTTCATCTGTCAGTCCAAGTATGTGCAGGATATTCTAACCAAGTTTGGTTTCTCAGATTCAAAACCTGCTAGCACACCTATAGAGACACACAAGCAGATAACAGCAGATCTTGAGGGGGAGGATATGGATGTTCATCATTATAGATCCATGATTGGCTCTCTCATGTATCTTACAGCCTCTAGGCCAGATATAATGTTTCCAGTCTGTGTGTGTGCAAGATTCCAAGTTAGGCCAAAGCAATCTCACTATCAAGCTGTTAAAAGGATATTCAGATATCTCAAAGGGCAATCCAGATTGGGACTTTGGTATCCTTATGACTCATCCTTTGACCTGCTTGCATACTCAGATAGTGATCTAGGTGGAGCAAACTTGGACAGAAAATCTACTTCTGGAGGATGTCAGTTTTTGGGTGCAAGACTAGTTTCATGGCAGTGCAAGAAACAAACCACAGTATCCACATCTACAACAGAGGCAGAGTATATAGCAGCTGCAAGTTGCTGTTCTCAAGTCTTATGGATTCAGAATCAAATGTTGGATTATGGGGTAACCTTTCTACACACTCCAATTTTTATTGATAATAGCAGTGCTATTAGCATTGTGAATAATCCTGTCAAGCACTCAAAGACAAAGCACATTGAGATCAGGTATCACTTCATAAGAGACTGTAATGAAAAGAAACTTATTCAAGTTGTAAAAGTTCACACTGATAACCAGTTTGCTGATCTATTCACCAAAGCTTTTGATGTGGGTAGATTCACTTTCCTGGTAACAAGTGTGGGAATGATCAACTCTGAATAAGCCCTTTCTCAAAAAGTGGTTCTATACCTGTATATTGTTTATTATTGGTGTTACTAATCTTCTTTTTCAGAATATGTATAGCAGTACTCAGTGTATCACAAGCTTAAAAGAGTAAGTATGGTTAATACTGCCAGTACGGTTTTAATTCTGCCAGTACAGTTTTAATACTGCCAGTGCACAGTTAATACTGCTAGTAGTTAATACTGCTCCCAGTTAATACTGCTAGTTAGTTAATACTGCTAGTGGTTAATACTGCTCTTAGTTAATACTGCTCTTAGTTAATACTGCTAGTCGTTAATACTGCTCTCAGTTAATACTGCTAGTGGTTAATACTGCTCCCAGTTAATACTGCTAATTAGTTAATACTGCTAGTAGTTAATACTGCTCTTAGTTAAAACTGCTAGTCGTTAATACTGCTCTCAGTTAATACTGCTTATTAGTTAATACTGCTCTAGGTTAATACTGCTTATGTCCCGAATACTATAAATACTCTTTGCCCGCCTAAAAAGTTCATAACGACTCTTTGGATACTATTCTCTTGCGCTCTAAACCCTCTTTCTCTCAAGTATCAAGTGTTCAGGCAAGAACTTTCAAAGATCAATGGCATCAATGGCATTCATTGACGAGCACAATGAAATCGCGATGCTTCAAAAGCCAAAGCAAGCTACAGGATTTCATCAGATAGTGGATTTTCTGAAAACTAGCCATATCGCCTATGCACTGACAGTGTCTCCATCAATCTATATCGAGCATCAAAGGCAATTCTGGGCACATGCCACCATTGTTACTGAGAATGGTGTGCAAATGATCAAGACGACAGTGTGTGACAAGCCATTGACAGTTACTGAAGAGGTAATTCGCATCAGTCTACGTCTAGACGATGCCTCTGGTATAACTTCTATCTCTAATGATGAACTGTTTTCTACTCTTACAAGAATGGGGTATGGAGGCCCATAGGGTGTGTTCAAGTTCTTAAAAGCAAAATTTTCACCTCAATGGCGTTTCTTTGTCCATACCCTTATGCATTGTATATCTAAAAAGACTACTGGATGGAGTGAGTTCAGTAGCACCATTGCTTATGCTCTGGTATGCTTAGCCACTGCCAGAAAGTATAATTTTTCCCAAATGATTTTCAATGATCTTGTCTCAAACTTGGGAAACAAAAAGAGCTTTTATATGTACCCCAGGTTTGTTCAAGAAGTTATCACCCACGAATTGACGGATATTCCTCATTTTGATGGGATATATGTACCAAAACCCCCTAAAGGCAAAGTTTTCTCAAATATGAGAAGATCTGCTGGGGACTCGGAAGGAGTTGACACCCCATTGTTCTCTACAATGATGGTGATGTCCCAAACTAATGAAGGTATGGTAGCAGGGTCAAGGCCCTCATTAGACCAACCCACTGCTAGCCAATCCTAACCTTCCCACTCTAAATCAATTCCCCAGTCTCTTCTTGATAAACCAACTTCACCAATCACCCAAACATACAAAAGGATACAGGTAAAGAAGGCTCCTTCCCTTCTTGTACCAACAACCCCTAAGCCTTTAAGCCCTCTAAGGGAGGATTCTCCCTTAGAGAATATCTACAGGGAAACCACAAAGATGTCTCCCAACCTAAAGGAGGTGCTCTCTGAGGAGGAGGTTGAGCATATGGGTCCTGAGGATGCCACTACTCCTGCTAGCACAGAGGAGGACAGTGGTAACATACATAAGACCTCTCCCATGGCAACTTTGAATGAGCAATCCTTCAAAGGTACCCGGTGCCAAGAAACCAAGGGGGTGGATAGTGCTTCTGCTAGGCAGAAGGCTTCCACTACTAAAAGATCCCATGATCCTTCAAAAGGGGGTAACACTCCTGGAGAAGGTGAGGACAAATATGACTATCTTGAATTGATGGACACAATGGCCAACATCAACAGGGATGTCATTAAGTAGGGGAAAGATATTGAAGAGCTGAAACTGGTCATTCTGTCTCAACAAGTACAGATTACCAAACTGACGAAATTGGTGACAAGATTGGTCCACAAAAGGAGAAGAAAACAATTTGTGTTAAGGAAAAGGGACAGTGCTCAACATGCTTCCAACAAGGGGGAGAATCAAGAGAATGAAACAGAAAAGGAAAGTATTTCTGAGATGGGATTTGATGGTAAGGGGGAGAAAGCTGCAGAAACAGAAGCACAAGCAGTAGAAACAGATAAGGTTCAAGCAGCAGCAGTAACAGAACAGGTAGCAGCAGTAACAGGGCTATCTATTGAAGAATTGGAAATAGCTGAAACTTTGGTAAAGGCAAAGAATGACACTCCTAAGGCTACTCAAAAGGCCAAGGGAGTGGTCATCAATGAAGGAGGCCTTGAAAAGAAGACAAAAGAAAGAAGTGAGGCAGGTTTGAAAGATGCAAAGGGTAAAGCTAAGATGGTTGAATCTGAACAACCCTCAAAGAAGAAGAACCAGGTGGAGTTAGATGAAGAAGTAGCAAAACAACTTCAAGTTGAGATAGAAAAAGAGGAACTGCTACAATCTGAGAAGGATAGAGAGCTCGCACTGAATATAGACAGAAAACTAAATGGAGAGTATCAGAAGAGCATGAAAATAGAAGCTCAGGCCAAGAAAGTACAAGTCAAAAGAATGCCACTCAAAAAGCAGAAGAGCAACCCTCCAAGACCTTTTTGGCCAATCAGGAAAGAAGAAAAATGATAAATTTCCTGAAAGGTGCAATTGGAGTCAAGGGGGAGATGTTCACAAACATGGCATACAGTCAGGTTGAAGACTTGTATAAGAAAGAGATGGAAAAACTTCAAGGGGATTCATCTAAAAGGGAAGAGGCTGAGAGAAGAATGAAGGAGAGGTATGATCTTAATATTCAAAAACCATTCCCTGAGGAGACCACACCCTCAAAAGACAAAACTGAAGAGATGAAGGAAGAACAAGAGAGTGTTGATATAGAAGCCAAATCAGGGAAGAGGGTGAAGACAATTGCTTCTAAAAAGCAGTCTAAAAGGCCTAGAATGGAAGAAACAGCAGAACCTGCAGCAGAGCCTTCAGATGTACCTTTAGTAGAATCAGTGCAAATTCCAGAACAGTCAAGTAAGCCAACTAATGAGAGTATGGATCTGTACATGACAATAGTATAACCTTTGAAGGCTGTTCCAATCTCTATGCAAGCTCCAGAGATCATTTTTTGGGACATTCTAAGAGATAGTGGAAAGAATTTCTTCAGAATCAAGAGAGCTAATGATTCATTTGAAGCACATTCAACATGGGGGAGAGTTATCAGAAGTTGTTCAAGAGCTGATATAGAAGAATTGTACAAAGTGGGACTGAAACTCTATGAGCCTGTGTTGAAAGGTACTGAAGAAAATCTTCTCAAGGTAACATTGGAATACTTGTGTATGATGTTTGATCCAGAGAGAGTCTCTTATAGGATTAAAGATCATAATCATGAGTTTATATTCAAGAAGATTGATAAATGGATACTATTTGAACACTGTGGAGTATACATGATTACTATTGACAACTGTTATCATGAATACTACCTAGTGGACAAAATTTATAAGCATAGCAAGGAGAAGCTAGAAGGAATGCTTAAAGCTACATTGGTATGTTCAAAGGATTCAGAGATGGCTAAAATTGTGGTGAGAAGAACTGTAAATCAAAGTCTGGGGCTAAATCCAAAATTGGGATACTGAATCTGAGGTGTTGAAAGCATCTTGAAGATCAGATTTGAAGAACTTGACTTCTCTTCCTAAAAGTCAAGTTAGGGGGAGATTGTTGGGAACTGAAGAAAAGCTTAAGTATGGTTAATGCTGCTAGTTCAGTTTTAATACTGCTAGAAGACTTCAAAGTTAATACTGCTGAGTATTACTACTGCTAGTAGAAGTTAATGCTGCTGGAACAAAGTTAGTACTGCTCAACAAGATTAATGCTGCTAGTTCAGAGTTAATGTTGCTTGAAGAGATTAATGCTGCTGAGTATGGTTAGTAATGCTTATGAGATGGAGATCCGGTTGGAAAGGATGACAGCTGTAAAGAATCAAGATATTCATGGAAGGATTGAAGATAATGATGGAAGATATACTGAAGATATTTTATTTTTTGTAATTATCTTTAATTTAGTATATGTATAAAATTGATAGAATAGTTTAGAATCAAGAAGATTCATTCTAAGTTTTAGAGAATTAACCTCAAGGCATAGATCCTAATTCTAGAGAAGTAGAATTCGTATTGGTGAGCCTGTTCATCAATATTGAGGTTGAGTGTGTAATCTTGTGATTTGATAATTGAATACAAGTTCACAAGTTGTTGATTATATACTGTTTTGATTACTGTTACATTGAATATCAAAGTGTTATTCCGCAACTTCTTTGATATTGTTTCTGAGACTTTATTCTTGTTGAGAAATAGATCCTGACACTCCGAGTTCTAAATTATTTGATTCTTTAAATCCTATGCCATCTGTGCCTGTCATGACTGCTGATGGTACTCCTATGCCATTAGCAGGCATTGGTTCTATTATGAGTTCGAATTTTTCCCTTCCTAATGTATATCATATTCCTAAACTCTCATTGAATCGTGTGTCTGTTGGTCAATTATTTCATTCTCGTTATAAGGTATCCTTTTCTCCTGATTCTTGTTGTGTGCTGGATCCACGTACTCAGAAGCTGATTGGGACCGACCGTATGCGTGGGGGCTTATATGTGTTGGAATAGTTTCGGTTACCAGTAGCAGTTGCTCATAGTGCAGATCTATCTTCTTTTCGTTTGTCGTCCAAGTTATCTAGTTTTTATGTATGGCATTCACGCCTTGAACATGTTTCGGTTTCTCGTCTAAAATACTTAGCTTCTTCTGGAAATTTGGGAAATTTGCAAGTTCATGATATTTCTAATTGCACTGGTTGTAAACTTGAAAAAAATTCATCTTTACCTTTTAAATTAAGCAAATCTCTTTCTGTTGCACCTTTTGATTTGATTCATTCTGATGGATGGGGACCATCTCCTGTTCCTACAAAAGGAGGGTCTCGATATTATGTCTCTTTTATTGATGATTATACTCGGTTTTATTGGATTTTTCTCATGAAACATCGTTCAGAATTCTTTGATATTTATTGTCGTTTTCGAGCATATGTTAAAGCCCAACATAATTTTGTGATTAAATATTTCCGATGTGATTTTGGAGGTGAATATACTTCCAATAAATTATGTGAATTACTTGCTTTAGATGGAACTATTTACCAGACCTCTTGTACCGACACTCCGGAGCAGAATGGTGTTGCTGAAAGAAAACATAGACATATCTTTGAAACCGCCCGCTCTCTCTTGTTATCTTCTTTGGTTCCTAATCAATTATGGGGTGAAGCCGTTCTTACTGCTGTCAATCTGATCAACAAAATTCCATCCTCAATCACTTCAGGTTTATCTCCCTTTGTAAAACTTTATGGTTGTTGTCCTGATTATTCTTCTTTGCGTGTCTTTGGCTGCACTTGCTTTGTTCTTCGTCCACATGTAGAGCATGATAAATTATCTTCTAGATCTGTTGTATGTGTTTTTCTTGGTTATGGTGACGGACAAAAAGGTTACCGTTGGTTTGACCCTACCTCTTAGAAATTATATGTATCTTGTCATGTTGTGTTTCTTGAGCATATTCCTTTCTATTCCATTCCCATAAATGCACACAACTTGACAAAGTCAGATGTAATTAATATTGATCCATTCTCTGAGCAAGTAAACTCTACTCAGTTTCCAGATATTTCTCCAACCGAAGAAAATGCTACTGGTACTTCAATACCTGACACTGTTGCCCCTCCTCCTACTACTGTCACTCAAGATGCACCTGAGACTGTGGATCCTCCTCGACAATCCCAATGCCCTCATAAGTCTACTCGTCTACCAGAATTTGTTTATTCTACTTATTCTCCCTCTTTTACTTCATTCTTAGCTTCTATACACTCTCTTTCTCAACCTTCCTCTTATAAAGAAGCAACTACTGACCCTCTTTGGCAGCATGCTATGAGTGAGGAACTCTCTGCTTTGCAAAATACCCATACTTGGGATTTGGTTCCGCTTCCCAACGGTAAGCGTGCTATTGGTTCCCGGTGGGTCTATAAAATCAAGACCAAATCTGATGGATATGTTGAACGTTACAAAGCCCGTCTTGTAGCTAAGGGATTTACTCAAGAATTTGGCTTGGATTTTGAGGAGACTTTTGCTCTTGTAGCCAAAATGGCTACAATTCGAACCCTTATAACTGTTGCTGCTGTTCACAAGTGGAATATTTCACAAATAGATGTTAAGAATGCTTTCTTGAATGGTGACTTAAATGAGGAGGTATATATGGTTCCTTCTCCCGGTGTTCCTCATAAAACTGGTGAAGTTTGCAAGTTTAAAAAGGCGTTATATGGGCTTAAACAAGCCCCACGAGCTTGGTTTGAAAAAAATTCTGATGTTATTCTGTCTCTTGGATTCTCTACAAGTGAACATGATTCTGCTCTCTTTGTCAATCATACTTCTGCAGGTCGTATATTGCTTTCATTGTATGTTGATGATATGATCATCACCGGTGATGACCTTCAAGGAATTCATGCCTTAATGTCGGAATTAGCTGCACAATTTGAGATGAAGGATCTGGGTCCTCTTCGATATTTCTTGGGTATTTATGTTGCTTCATCTCCTAGAGGTTACTTGCTTTCTCAATCTAAATATACAGCTGAAATTATTGAACGAGCTCGTCTTACGGATACTCGTGTTGTGGACTCTCCGACTGATGGTTCTCCTCTCAAAGACCCTACCTTGTATCGTACTATAGTTGGCAGCCTGGTTTATCTCACTATTACTCGACCAGACATTGCATATGCTGTTTACATTGTCAGCCAGTTTGTTGCAGCTCCGACCCCTACTCATTGGATAGATGTTGTGCGTATTTTACGTTATTTTCGAGGTACCATGTTTCGAAGTCTCCTGCTATCATCCACATCTTCTCTCGAACTACGGGTATACTCCGATGCTGCTTATGCACGTTATCCTATAGACCGTCGATCTGTCACAGGTTTTTGTGTTTTCTTGGGAGACTCTCTTATTTCATGGAAAAGTAAGAAACAATCTGTGGTTTCTCTCACTTCCACTGAAGCTGAATACCGAGCTATGGCATCTACTTCCAAGGAGATTATTTGGTTGCGTTGGCTACTTGCTGATATGGGTGTCTTCCTTCCTCATAAAATGACAAACAACTTGGATATGATCGACCTCCATATACCCAACTTGCGGGGGAATGACGAATTTATGGTAATTAAATCACAGATCTTGGAGATCTTGGAGATCATGTCAATTACAGTGGTATCCCTAATTTCTAGCATTCTGATCTCTTAGAGATTTTCCTATCATTTCCTTATTTGTTGAGAAAGGATTCTCCTTCTCCTGTATAAATAGTCTTTCTTCTGTGTTTTGTAAATCATCTAGAAATATATGAAAAGCCTTTGATATTCAATTCTGATTAGTTTCTAAATGGTATCAGATCAGCGTCTATGATCCTCACCTCTCATGGAAAACCTTCCCTTTAACTTCCGTCATTTCCAACCAGGCCAAACAACTCTGGTTTGCGAGTCCACCAGCTCTACCATCGACCAAAACAGACCCAACAACCCTCTTCCTCAGGTTCAACAAATGGTTGCTCCAGATATCTTTCCAATAACTGGTCACAAGCTAAACAGCCATAATTTCAGCTTGTGGTCACATTCCATCCAGATATTTATTGGCGGCAAGGGAAAAGAAGACTATCTCTCGGGGAAAAGTGTGTCACCCGAAGAAGGAGACCCCACTTACAAGCAATGGAAAACCGAGAACAATCTCGTAATGTCTTGGCTTCTTAGATCCATGAGGGCTGAAATCGGAGAGCAATTCATCTACTACAAAACCGCTGCTGAAATCTGGGAAGCAGCAAGAGACACATTGTCCAACAAAGATAATACATATGTTATCTTTGAAATCAAGGGGTTACTCCATGATCTCCGGCAAGGAGATTCCACAGTCACGAGTTATTACACAACCCTAACTCGTTTCTGGCAACAACTTGATGCTCTTGATGAAAATACGTGGAGTTGCCCCACTGATGTAAAGCGATATAGACAGATCCTCGAAACTGATAGGATCTACAAGTTCCTTCTCGGTCTAAATCGAGAACTAGATGAAGTTCGAGGAAGAATTATCAGCACTAAGCCATTGCCCAACATCCGAGAAGTGTTCTTTGAAGTCCGACGTCAGGAAAGCAGAAGAAAAGTAATGCTTGGAAGCACTACTACCTACCTGGCTGGAGAGGGGTCTGCCCTAGTTGCCCGATACCCATCACCTAGTGGGAAATTTCAGCAAGGCAATTCCCAGAAAAAGTCAGGACGACGATGGTGCAACCATTGCAAACGGACAGGTCACACAAAAGAAGTTTGTTGGAAAATTCATGGGAAACCACTGGTTCAGAAATCGTACTTCTTAGAAAACAACGGTCGTGCAAATATGGCAATGTAACACCCGTAAATCATTGCATTCACATCGGGGACGCATGTATATTCGAGGTATGTATATTCTCTCCTAGCTTCATGTGTTGCTCTCTCTTGTGTGAAAATCGCTAAGTTTAAACGTTTGAGGTTTTAGGAGTTTGAGGCTACTCTAGGGGCTTACGCGGGTTACCGCATGACTTGGAGGCTGCGACCAAAGCCGCGGGACTCACTGGAGTCTGCAGGCCCAGTGATACGCACGATTTACACCGCGACTTCGTAGCCACGACCAAAGCCACGGGAGAAGGTGTGCAGGTCATATGCGGGGGTTTTCCCATTTTTCTCATTATTTGTAATTTGTGTTTTATTCAGGACGATTTTGGAAGAGCCAAAGGTAGGGTTTCCTTCTCCCCTCATTGATTGCTACTAAATGCAAGGTTCTTATGCATTTATTCGGTTGATTTAGGTTGGTGGTTGTGTTTAAGAGGTTGTGGTTCAAGTTCAAGTGTCATCTCTCTTTCCCTTTCAAAAATCGTCATCTAGGGTTTATACAAACTCTACAATGTGAGTTTTCCTATCCTTAATCTACATATTTATTAAGGATTGCTAGTTGTAACTCTTTTTGATGTTTTCTATGTATACATTGGGATTTATGTGTATTTTGAGCTACAAGTATGTTTTTGAAACATTGGGGGTTTTTGTATTCCAAACAATAATGATGAGGTTTGTATTTCAAGAATAAGATTTATAAGTTCTTATGTTTTCTACACTTATGAATCTTAACTTTCTTCCCTTTGGGATGTTGATGAACCCAAAGTGGAAAATTAGGATTTTGGGAAATGATAGTATTGGGTTAACAAATCAAAATCATGACTTTTAAAAATGGAATGTAGATGGTATATCGTTGATGGGTTATATTTCTAAGTCTCCTCATTTATGGGAGCCAATATTTTATGTTGATACCCTTATACATACGACCCACTTATATGCATGATTTAATACGAGTATTGTATGTTCTAGCATGTTTTGGTTTTTGGTCTTAAGTTTGATGGATCCATAGGCACGTTGTTCCTATTTCCCCGTTTTGGACATTAGGTTCGCCATTTTAGCACGGAATAGGCATCGGGTCACCATGATAAGTAAGATGTGGACCTATACGGCCGGACAACGTCTAAGGGCAGTAAGGTGTAATTCCCTTATGCTAGAGTTCCCCGTTTTGGAACTCTCAAGAATAGACCTAGAGGGGTTGACTTAATGTTTTCGAGCATTATGTGATTTATTGGTTGAGCTCATTATGTGATTGGTGTTATTTGTACCATGTTTTAATCACTAATGGTTTATTTGATTTATTGGTTTTAACTCATGGCTATATCCTCCGCGTGACTCTGATTGGGTTTTGTACTTCCATTCTTGTTTGACTTGTTCTTATTAGGCTTTAGCCTAACACTTGTTCTTTGTTGTCATGTCTGAGAGGTCATCTTAGCGGTGGGGCATGTCGGGACTGAGGGTACGACCTTGGGGTCGTGAGTGGTCTTTTTGAGGAAACATAGTGACCAACATACCTCGATTTTTGGAAGAAATACTTTTGAAAGGATTGCGACACCCGACCATAATCTAGTTAACCAATTTTAGATTAGTAGGTTGTCGTCTTATGCTTCATTTATTGGGTTTGTAAATGCCTTACTTTATACCCCGTTATGGGATGACACACTTGTGTTGAATTGTCTTACCTTTTATACAGGTTTAAATTATCCCCTATTTTAGGGTGACAAGTTTCTCCATTTTCAAGTGTCGTATTGTCGAAATTTTGAATTTTATTTTTTTTAAGTTTTAGAGTGTTACAAGTTGGTATCAGAGCCTAAGTTTAAGTGAACTAGGTATGAATGTAAGATGCCTAGACTTAAGATGGGATTATTAAGCTATGACTCGTGAGATGGGGTAGAACTCTTAAGATAGGACGGTCTTAGAGTCGACGGAACTTGCACAAATTGAAAGTTGTAGTGATGGTAACGAGAACTCTTACGTATTATGTGTTCATAATTTCACTTAGCTAACGTTTTTATGAAGATATTTTACGTGGGCATACTTGATCTACTGTTGTTATAATAATTGATAAGTGTAGTAGTACGTTTCTTTGTGTTGTTCTAGTAACCAATCTCTTATTCTATTTCGTGTTTATGCGTGGTAGAGCCATGATTAATACCAGGAACCGACCAGAGGGTCAAGAGGCCACAACATCCACGGCCGACCATCCGCGAGTGACTGCGGTAGAGGAACCCTCTCGTCGGGTTAGTGTGTTGGGTGGAGGACCCGATCACTTTCCCCGACGCAATTTAGATATGAAGAACCGGTTATGGAGGAGGTAACGGCAGAGACGATAATGATAGACCGCATGATGCTAGCCATGAATAGGGCTATGGCACAATAGCAAGAAATGTTACTCAAACTCCTGGAGGACCGGGACATCAACAATCGTAGGCATGAAACGGTAGATGAAAACATCATCGTGGCGGGATCCGGGGGCACCGGACCTGGGATCCACATTGATGCAATCACAACCCCGGGAGTCGGGCAAGCGGAAAAAACTTGCACATTCAAAGCTTTTCATTGTTGCCGATCGCCGGAATTTAAGGAATCGGATAACCCCGTGGACTGCATGAGTTGGATCCGGGAGATGGAGCAGGCTTTCCGCTCTAGTGAATGCGGAGAAGGACCAAAAGTGATTTTGGTTCCCGTATGTTAAGGGATACGACTCTCACTTGGTGGGATGTGTACTTCGCTTCAGTTGAGTCAACTATTTTGGATCGACTGTCTTGGGCAACGTTCAAAGAAAAACTACTAGAGGAGTACTGTAACGAGAGGTCAAGGGATCAGATCAAAGAAGAGTTTCAAAGTTTGAAGAAAGGTAATATGTCTGTGAAGGAGTACAATCGAATCTTCATGGACAAATTGGGTTTTGTGGGTCACTTGGTCAAGATAGAAAAAGACAATATTAAGGCTTACATCAAGGGCCTTCCATCGGAAATGATGTCAATGGTGCGGGTGTCAAAGGCCTCCACTCTTCGAGAGGCGATTGAAGAGGCACAACTCATGGAAGACGCCTACAACCTTGGCAAAGAGGAAGGCAATCGTCAGGTTAAGAAGAGGAGATGGGAGGGTAGCTCTATGCCCTCAAAGAAGCCTAGATACGCCAACAATAATCAACGTGGAACTGATCCTAGTCGTGATGCCAAATGGTGCTCTAAATGCCGAAGCAAACATTTCGGCCAATGCAACTTTGTTCCCGGAACGTGCTACAAATGTGGAAAGATGGGTCATACGTTTCGAGATTGCCCTATTTAAGGGCAAATATGTTTCGAGTGCAAGGAACCGAGGCACGTGAGGGCGGAATGCTCGAAGCTCAAGACCAGGGGAAGCGGCGGGAAGAAGATGGAACCCCCGCGGGTGGTCGGAAGAGGGTTTCAGCTGACATCAGAGGAGGCTAAGGCATCGACCGATGTGGTGTCGGGTACGTTTCTTCTAAACTCCGCACCTACACGTGTGTTATTTGACTCGGGTGCTAGCTACTCGTTTATATATGATATTTTCTGTCAAAAGCTTGCTATGTCTATAGGTAATCTAGAGGATGCTATAGTTGTAGAAATAGTGAATGGGGGCCAAGTAGTAATCCGAAATATCCTTAGAGGTTGCACCCTTGAGTTTGAAGGAAAGAAATTCCCCATAAACTTGTTGCCTATACACATTGGTGGTTTCGATGTGGTTGTGGGTATGGACTGGCTATCGGATAACCAAGCCGAAATTTTCTAATCCAAGAAGATGATCCAATTGCCCATGACTAACGGAGAGGTGACAATAATATACGACGAAAGAAGGAAAGACGATGTGGCAATTATCTCTATGATCAAAGCTCGGAAGTGTTTGGCGAAAGGATGCCCATCCTTCTTGGCGTATGCTATCGACACCAAACTTGAGAAACTGAAACTAGAAGATGTTAGGGTGGTGCGCGAGTTTCCCGTTGTGTTTCCGGAAGACTTGCCCGTTTCGCCACCTGATCGCTTAGTGGAATTCCGAATCGACCACATTCCGGGAGCAACTCCGATTGCTCGAGCTCCTTATCGATTGGCTCCTACCGAGATGCAATAAATGATGACTCAACTTCAAGACCATCTTGAGAATGGATTCATTCGACCTAGTTCATCTCCTTGGAAAGCTCCGGTCTTGTTCGTCAAGAAGAAGCACGACTCAATGAGGATGTGCATCGACTACAGAGAACTGAACAAGGTTATAGTGAAGAACAAGTATCCGCTCCCTAGGATCGACGACTTGTTTGCAAGGTGCGGGTTACTTCTTAAAGATCGATCTTTGATCAGGGTATCATCAAGTGAAGGTGGCGAAGAACAACATTCCAAAGACGACGTTTAGGACGCGATACAGTCATTACGAGTTTCTAGTGATGTCGTTCGACTTAACTAATGCACCGGAAATATTTATGGACTTGATGAACCGAGTATGCCGACCATTCCTTGACAAGTCGGTAATAGTGTTCATCGACGACATCCTTGTGTACTCTAAAGATGAAGCAGATCATCAGTATCACCTTCGGGAAGTTTTAGAAGTGTTAAAGCAGGAGAAGCTCTATGCAATGTTTTTGAAGTGCGACTTTTGGCTTCGAGAAGTACAGTTTTTGGGCCACGTGGTCACGAAGGAAGGAGTGAAGGTAGATCCCACGAAGATAGAGGCGATGATGAATTGGGAACCTCCCAAGAGTCCGTCTGAAATCCGAAGCTTTCTAGGATTGGCGGGATACTACCGAAGACTCATTCAAGACTTTTCGAAGATAGCTTCATCGTTGACGGCCCTAACGCGTAAGAATGTTAAGTTTTCTTGTACCGAGAGTCATGAAAAGGCGTTACGAACTCTACAAAGGAAGCTTTGCGAAGCTCCAATCCTATCCTTACCCGATGGGACGGAAGATTTTGTGGTGTATAGCGATGCGTCGAAAATGGGTTTAGGTTGTGTTCTTATGCAAAGGGGGAAGGTGATTGCTTATGCGTTGAGATAACTCAAAGTTCATGAGGTCAACTATCCTACCCATGATTTGGAACTAGCGGCGGTGGTGTTCGCATTAAAGTTGTGGCGACACTACCTCTATGGCACAAAGTGCACTCTCTACATGGATCACAAGAGTTTGAAACACATATTTGATCAACAGGAGTTAACATGAGGCAACGGAGGTGGCTGGAGCTACTAAAGGACAATGACTGCGAGTTGCTTTACCATCCGGGTAAGGCAAACTTCGTCGCCGATGCTTTGAGTCAGAAATACTACGGAGGAAATTCCCGTGTTACCTTTGCATGGATTGAGTTAACTTCAACACTCATCGACCGAATCAAGATGTCGCAAGTCGAGGCCTTACTAGAAGAAAACCTCAAAGGAGAAGTCATGACAAAACAACATCTTCTATTGACTGAAGATAGTCGAGGGGTGAAACTATTCAATGGGCGAATTTGGGTGCCTAAGATCGCGGGTAATCGGGAACTTCTTCTCGAGGATTCCCACAAATCAAAGTATTCTATCCATCCGGGAAGAACGAAGATGTACCGAGACTTGAAAATGTATTATTGGTGGCCGGTCTTGAAGCTTGATGTGGCGCACTACGTAGAGCGATGTGTAACCTGTTTGCAAGTGAAGGTCAAACACCAACGACCTTATAGAAGTCTACAGTCCTTGGAGATTCCGGAATGGAAGTGGGAGCACATCACGATGGATTTCGTGACGAAGTTGCCAAAGACCTTGCGCGGTCATGACACCATTTGGGTGATAGTAGACCGTTTGACCAAGAGCGCTCATTTCTTGGCCAAGCGGGAGACTTTACCTATGGACAAGCTGGCAAAGTTGTATATTGATGAAGTGATATCTCGTCATGGCGTGCTGCTATCGATTGTCTTGGATTGAGATATTCGGTTCACGTCACATTTTTTGGACGGATTACAAAAATGGATTGGGTACACGCGTAAAGTAAAGCACCACCTACCATCCCCAAACCGACGGACAAAGTGAGAGGATAATTCAGACACTTTAAGACATGTTGAGGTCTTGTGTGATCGACTTCGGGGGTAGTTGGGACTCGCACCTACCTTTGGTGGAATTCGCGTACAACAGTAACTACCACTCGAGTATTGGGATGGCGCCTTTTGAAGCATTGTATGGTCGCAAATATCGAACTCCCGTGTGCTTGATGGAAGCGGGAGAGAAGCAGTTTGCCGGGCCCAAGATTGTGCAAGAGACGGCAGACAAAGTGAAGGGTATACGCGAGCGTCTAAAGGCGGATCAAGACTGACAGAAAAGTTATGCCGAGAAGAAAAAGTGGTCGATAGACTTCCAAGTGGGTGATCGAGTTATGTTGAAAGTGTCCGCTTGGAAGGGTATTATCCGGTTTGGAAAACGTGGGAAGTTGAGTCCCCATTTTCTAGGACCATTCACCGTGATTAAGCGGATAGGACTTCAAGCCTATCAATTAGAACTCCCTCCGGAGATGAAGGGAATCCATAACACATTTCATGTGTGCTACCTTCGTAAATGTCTAGCGGAAGAGGAGAGTGTTATCCCACTCTCCGAGATTAGAGTTGATGAGGGAAACCGTTGCATCGAAGAACCCGATTCGATTTTGGAGAAGAAGACGAAGAAACTTCGTCACAAGAAGTCACTATGGTGAAGGTTCAATGGAAACACCATCGTGGTGCCAACGTGACTTGGGAGGCAGAGGAGGATTTGAAGCGGAGATATCCACACCTCTTCACCTAGCCAAGATTTCGAGGACAAAATCTCCTTCAAGTTGGGGAGGATTGTAACACCAGTAAATCTTTACATTCACATCGGGGACGTATGTATATTCTCTCCCAGCTGCATGCGTTGCTCTCTTTTGTGTGAAAATCACCAAGTTTAAGTGTTTGAGGTTTTAGGAGTTTGAGGTCACTCCAAGGGCTTACACGGGTTACCGCGCGGCTTGGAAGTCGCGACCAAAGCTGCGGGACTTACTGGAGTCTGCAGGCCCAGGGACACGTGCGGCTTACACCGCGACTTCGTAGTTGCGGCCAAAGTCGCGGGAGAAGGTCTGCAGGTCATATACGGGGTTTTCCCCCTTTTCTCATTATTTGCAATTTGGATTTTATTGAGGACGATTTTGGAAGAGCCAAAGGTAGGGTTTCCTTCTCCCCTCATTGATTGCTACTAAATGCAAGGTTCTTATGCATTTATTGGGTTGATTTAGGTTGGTGGTTGTGTTTAAGAGGTTGTGTTTCAAGTTCAAGTGTCATCTCTCTTTCCCTTTCAAAAATCATCATCTAGGGTTTCTACAAACTCTACAAGGTGAGTTTTCCTACCCTTAATCTACATATTTATTAAGGATTGCTAGTTGTAACTCTTTTTGATGTTTTCTATGCATATATTGGGATTTATGTGTATTTTGACCTACAAGTATGTTTTTGAAACATTGGAGGTTTTTGTATTTTAAATAATAATGATGAGGTTTGAATTTCAAAAATAAGATTTCTAAGTTCTTATGTTTCTACACTTATGAATCTCAACTTTCTTCCCTATGGGATGTTGATGAACCCAAAGTGGAAAATTAGGGTTTTGGGATTTGATAGTATTGGGTTAACAAATCATAATCATGACTCTTAAAAATGGAATGTAGATGGTATATCATTGATGAGTTATATTTCTAAGTATCCTCATTTACGGGAGCCAAGATTTTATGTTGATACCCTTATACATACGACCCACTTATATTCATGATTTAATATAAGTATTTTACGTGCTAGCATGTTTTAGTTTTTGGTCTTAAGTGCGATTGATCCATAGGCACGGTGTTGCTATGTCCCCGTTTTGGACATTTGGTTCTCCATTTTAGCACAGAATAGGCATCGGGTAACCATGATAAGTAAGGTGTGGACCTTTACGGTCGGGTAGCGTCTTATGCGCAGTAAGGTGTAATCCCTTGTGCTAGAGTTCCCCGTTTTGGAACTCTCAAGAATAGACCTAGAGGGGTTGACTTGATGTTTTCGAGCAATAGACTTAGAGGAGTTGAGCTCATTATGTGATTGATGTTATTTGTACCATGTTATAATCACTAATGGTTTATTTGATTTATTGGTTTTACCTCGTGGCTATATCCTCCGCGTGACTCCGAATGGGTTTAGTACTTCCATTCCTGTTTGACTTGTTCTCACTAGGCTTTCTCCTAACACTTGTTCTTTGTTGTCATGTTTGACAGGTAATCTTAACGGTGGGGCACGTCAGGACTGAGGGTACGACTTTGGGGTAGTGAGTGGTCTTTTTGAGGAAACATAGTGACCAACATACCTCGATTTTTGGAAGATATACTTTTGGAAGGATTGCGACACCCAACCATAATCTAGTTAACCAATTTTAGATTAGTAGGTTGTCGTCTTATGCTTCATTTATTGGGTTTGTAAATGCCTTACTTTATACCCCGTTATGGGATGACACACTTGGGTTGAATTGTCTTACCTTTTATACAGGTTTAAATTATCCCCTATTTTAGGGTGACAGGTTTCTCCATTTTCAAGTGTCGTATTGTCGAAATTTTGAACTTTATTTCCGTTAAAATTTAAGAGTGTTACAAGCAACTTCTCAAGGTCATGAACCGTTCAGCAACGAATAGGTAGCAACCCTCCAGAAAATTCTCCATGACACGCTACGAGGAACCCAATCCTTGGATCAGACAAAGACTGCAACCGTGGCACAAAGGAATGCAATGACCACTCATATGGTGCAAAACAAACCTTGGATTGTGGATTATGGAGCATCAGACCATATGACCAGTAACCGAAACATCTTCTCCACTTTTTAGCCAGAATCAAGTGGTACCACCGTACGAGTAGCAGATGGGTCCAATTCACAAGTAACGAGTATTGGTACAGTTGTTATATGAAAGGAAATTGTGTTAAATTATGTGTTTTATGTTCCAAATCTGGAGTACAACCTTCTATCTGTTAGAAAACTCACCCAATATTTGAATTATCGTGCTAATTTTCTACCCGATATATTTGAATTTCAGGTTTTGAACTCGGAGAAGAAGATTGGCAGTGCTAAAGTTCAAGTAGGTCTGTACCTCCTTAATACCAATGTGTCCGCCAACCCCTCCAAACCCAAGCCAGCCTTGTTTACGGTTTCTAGCGTAGAAAGTGATGTTATGTTATGGCACCATAGACTAGGTCATCCCAATTTCTTGTATTTAAAGAAATTATTCCCTGAATTAATAAAGAATCCTAGTTCTCTTAAATGCGAAACATGTCAATTCTCGAAAGATGTTCAACATTCCTACCCTCCGGTTCCTTATAAAGTTTCTCACCCGTTTCACCTTATTCATATTGATGTTTGGGGACCTTCTCGAATAAAAAATATATCCGGTTCACGATGGTTCATCACGTTTATCGATGACCACACCCGCGTAACCTATTTATTTTTAATGATGGAAAAATATGAAGTTGGGGCTATCTTCCAAAAGCTCCACAAAATGATTCAAAACTAATTTTCCTCAAAAATCCAAATTCTGAAAACCGATAATGCCAAAGAATATTTCCAGTCCGAACTTGGAACATACCTTTCCCAAGAAGGGATAGTCAACATTAGTTGTTGCGTAAACACACCTCAACAAAATGGCGTGGCTGAAAGGAAAAATCGGCACCTCTTAGAGGTTACCCGCTCTCTCCTGTTAGCTAACCATGTTCCTAAGCACTATTGGGGAGAGGTTGTTATGACGTCAACATATTTGATCAATTGCATGCCCTCTCGTATCCTCACTTTCCAAAGTCCACACCAAACACTGTTATCCACATATCCTCACCTCAGACTCATGTCCCATATTCCATTAAAGGTGTTTGGGTGTATAGCTTTTGTCCACAATACTCGGCCAAACCGAAGCATACTTGATCCGCGAGTGTTTAAATGTATATTTCTTGGGTACTCCCCTAACCAAAAAGGGTACAAGTGTTACTCTCCATCCACAAACAAAGTATATAACACCATTGATGTTACCTTCTTCGAAGAACAACCATTCTATATCAAAACTGATATTCCGGGGGAGAGTGTGGAAGAATACCGGTTCCTCTCATATTCTGACAGCACAAATCAGCACTCACCAGTCTCAAATATGCCCTCGACAGTTTCAAGTCAGCCCCCACCAGTCTCAAGTCAGCCATATCCTGTCTTAAATCAGCCCCCACCAGTCTCAAGTCAGCCATATCCTGTCTGAAATCATCCCTCGACAGAAAAAATTCAGCCGAATGATACTGAAAACACAATTCCAAAAGATTACATTGTGTATACAAGAAGGTCACAGAAACCTACTGTTGAGTCGATGCACTGTCAGACTACCTCTCCAAGGTCACAACCAACAAATAATGATCATACAGATAGTAATCCTTCCTTCTCGTATAATACTAACAATTATGATGACATGGAAACTCCCATAGCTCTCAGGAAAGGGAAACGGAGTTGTACGATGCACCCAATAGGCAACTTCGTTGCATATGAGAAATTATCACCCAAGTATAAATCCTTCACTACCAACTTGGATGATTTAAAAATTTCCAGGAACATACAAGAAGTTGTTTATCAGAAAGAATGGAATGAGGTAGTAAATGAGGAGGTCAAAGCCCTGAAAACCAATGGCACATGGAAATATATGGAACTAGCAGAAGGAAAGAAGACGGTTGGGTGTAAATGGGTATTCTCCGTAAAATACAATGGCGATGGAAGCATTAGTAGATATAAGGCCAGGTTGGTGGCCAAGGGGTTCACTCAATCATACGGAATTGACTACTCCGAGACCTTTCCACCGGTCGCCAAATTAAACTCTATACGAGTGCTATTGTCAATAGCTGCTAACCTGTATTGGCCTCTACACTAGTTGGACATCAAAAATGCTTTCTTAAATGGATAATTGATGGAAGAAGTCTATATATATGTGCCCCAGGTACTGCCCCAGGTACTGGAATCTGGCGAAAATCAAGGAATGGTATGCAAATTGTTAAAATCATTATATGGTCTAAAGAAATCCCCAAGATCTTGGTTTGACAGGCTCACTCAGGTACTAAAGAGACATGGCTTCATTCATGGGCAAACTGACCACACAATGTTTACCAAACACTTCTCGAACGGTCGAATTATCGTGATGATCGTCTATGTGGACGATATCATCATTACCGGGGATTTTTTCCAGGAAATCGCCCACCTAAAAACAGTTCTCGGAAGAGAGTTCGAAGTCAAAGATCTGGGACAGTTAAAATACTTCCTAGGAATGGAGGTCGCCAGATCAAAGCAAGGAATTGTTGTATCACAGAGAAAATATACGGTTGATCTTCTCTTTGAAACGGACTTTTAGTATGCAAGACAGCAAGTATTCCAATGGAACCCACCAGAAGGTCTTTTCAACCAAAAGAAGGTGCAAAGCTAGTGGATAAAGGGAAATACCAACGGTTCGTTGGAAAATTAATATATCTCACCCATACAAGACCGGATATTGGATATGCAGTTGGAATGGTCAGCAGGTTCATGAATACTCCAACTAAGCAAAACATGGATGCAGTGTTCCAGATCTACACTATCTCAAGAAAAATCCAGGATACGGAGCCTTCTTCAAAAAGACAAATAAGAGAGACCTCCAAATCTTCACTGATGCTGACTGGGGAGGTTCAAGGACCGATGGAAGGTCTACAAAAGGTTATTGTACCTTTGTTTGGGGAAATCTAGTAACGTGGAGAAGTAAGAAACAACAAGTGGTTTCCAGGAGCAGCGAAGAGAAAGAATTCAGGGCCATGTGCCATGGGATTTGCGAAGGAATTTTGGTTAAAAGGATGCTCAAGGAACTAAGGATTCTTAACCCGGAACCAATAAGGCTCCAATGCGACAACAAGGAAGCCATAGAAATTGCAAAAAATTCGGTGCATCATGATAGAACGAAACACGTGGAGATAGATCGACACTTTATCAGAGAGAAGGTAGAAACAAGAGCCCTTGAGATTTCTTTCGTGCCATCTGAATTTGAAGTAGCAAATGTCCTTACTAAAGCTTTACTTAAGGGCAAGTTCGAGAAAATGACAAACAAGTTGGATATGATCGACCTCTATACCCAACTTGTGGGGGAGTGAAGAATTTCTGTTAATTAAATCACAGATCTCGGAGATCATGTCAATTAGAGTGGTATCCCTAATTTCTAGCATTCTGATCTCCTAGAGATTTTCCTATCATTTCCTTATTTGTTGAGAAAGGATAATCCTTCTCTTGTATAAATAGTCTTTCTTCTGTGTTTTGTAAATCATATAGAAATATATGAAAAGCCTTTGATATTCAACTCTGATTAGTTTCTAAAGGTTTTGTACTTTTGTATATTTTAGTTTCTTTTAGAGTTTTTGTCTCCTTATATATAGTTGTTGTAACCCTTTGTAATTATTTATTCTCTCTAAGAAAAACCCTAGCCGTTTCCTGGTAATTCTTTTCTCTTCTTAAAGTTATCACTTTGATATGTTAGATGCTTACTATTATTAATTAGAAATTTTTATATAAATTACAGCGCCATGAAGACTAGAGTTCATGGGTGGCAAAAGTTCAAAGAGGGTTGTTTCATGGGCTTATAATCCGCAATCACCATCACCATACTCGCAATCGCCGTACCCTTAACCACCCGTGCAACAACCATATGCTTCCCCTTCTCCTTCTCAAAGCTATCCAAATAGGGTTCCCGCAGTTAGGAGGAAGCTTGAGAGAAAATACTCAAGAATAGATGATAATTACAACAACTTAGAGCAGGTAACATTATTGTCTATGTATTTGAGCACCATAGTAACTGTACTATCATTCAATTCCCATTATCAATTAATGAGGAAAAGATCAAGCTTTAAAATTATATTAGTTAAAAGATTTAGGGGTCGTTTACAAAATGCTTACTCGGTTACCGGGGAATTTACTATAGCGGAAGAACATGACAAGAGAATAGGATCTTACCCGGTAAGAGATAGGATAACGATGAAGAGTGTTACCCGGAAAGAGAGAGTGAGAACTCTTACCCGGGTAAGCGCTTACTAGGTAAATTGTTGTATATATAAGATACCATCGTGATGATTAAAATCTTATCCGGTAAAGCAAGTTAGTGTGTCGAATTTTATTGGTAAGCGCTTACCGGGTAAGTATTTGCGTAAACGACCCCTTAGTTCACTTTGAACAAAGCCAATGCCTTTCTAAGGTCTAAAGAACTCCAATGATGGCACCGATCTTGTTTTTCAATGTAAAACGATCTTGGGTTTTGCCCTTTTCTCACTATGCATCTACAATAAAATATTTATGATCTTTTGACTTGTTTCATAATTATATTAAGTTTATCTTTTGTTTTTAATCTTGAGAACTAACACATGGTTGCTTGCATTTATGTTAGGGTTAATTACCAAAAAGACAAATGTGCTTTAGCTGATTTGTCCAATAAGGTTATGTATCATAACCATAGCAATTTGACCAATATGGTTATGTAGTCAGTTTAGAAACAAATATTTGGCGAGTTGGTTTACCATCATTGTTGTTTGATAAATCGGTCAACAATTCAGAACACATTTTTCTTCTTGGTAATTAACCCTTCGTTTTACTTTATCCAAGTCAACTTGTGTGTGTTTTTTTATATCTTTTTGTTCCTTTCTTTTGGTTGGGTCAGAAATATGCTAAGTATGGTTAATGCTGCTACTTAAAGTTTATACTGCTAGTTGAAAATTACTACTGCTAGAGGTATTAATACTGCTTGGAAGTTAATACTGCTAGTAGTTAGTACTGCTTGAAGATTACTACTGCAATAGGGGAGTTAATACTGCAAACATAGTTAGTACTACTGAGGATGTTAACGCTGTTGAAGATTAATGTTGTTGGATAAGGATGAAGTTAATGCTGATTATAATGAATTGGAACAAAAGAATAGGAGCTGGAGATAATGATGAAGATAATTATGGAATGGATTATGAAGATCAATTTTGTTTTGATAATTATCTTGTAATTAGTTCTGTATATATAGTTTAGAAGTCTTTGATAGAAAAACATAATTTACATAGAATACGTTTGTTTTAGAGAGAATTAACCTCAAGGTTCTTTGTAGTCCTTTCAATAGAGAAGTATTGAACGTCTATTGAGTCTGTTCAACAGATTGAGGTTTTGTTTGTAATCATTAAGTTAATTCAATATAACTTGTGATTTACATTCTGACATTATTCCATTGATTTATTGTTAAAGTGTTTTTCCGCGACTCCTTTAACATAGTTTCTGAGTGTGTGTTAAATTCTTGTTTGAATTTCGATCCTGACAAGTGGTATCAAAGCCATCAACTCAGAAATCAAAAATCATCATGGACGGATCTCATGAAAGTGTTCTTGTTTCAAAGGTCCCCACTCAAACCCAATGAGTTTCACATGTGGAAAATCAGAATCAGGCAGTACATTCTTCTTACAAACTACTGAATGTGGGATATCATTGAGAATGGTCCCTCTGATGGAGGAAAGATGGACGCAGATGGCAAGAGACCTCCACCAAAGACTAATGGAGAAAAAAATATGAGGCTGACAGAGATGAAAGCCTTGAGCACTCTTCTCTTGGCAATTCCTAATGAGTATCAACATCAATTCTGCAACTGTTCTGATGCTCATATCATGTGGAATGCATTGGAGAAGAGATTTTCAGGTACTAAAAGCACTAAGAGGAATCAGAAGGCAATTCTCAAACAACAATATGAGAATTTTATGTCTACAAAGAATGAGTTCATGACCAAACCTTTGATAGATTCAACAAGTTGATTGGAGAGTTGGCCACTGTTGGTGTCAAGATGGACCAGGATGATGTCAACAGAAAATTTCTAAGATCTTTTGGTGAAGAGTAGGTGATGTACACTGTATCCTTCAGACAGAATGATAATCTGGAGGATAAGGAGCTTGATGATTTCTACAATGATCTAAGGGTATTTGAAGCAGAAGTTGAATCTAAGAAAAGGCCATCTGGATACTCTCATAATGCTGCCCTCCTATCATCTACTACTGATTCTACTGCTAATACAGAATCAGTTAGTGCTGCTTATGGCTCAAAACAGGATGGGTCCAATGATTTTGTTTTGGAGGCATTCCTTGCTAGTCATGCTAAATATGCTCTTATCAATGATGATCTGAAGCAGATCAATGCTGATGATCTTGAAGAGATGGATATCAAGTGGCAGATGGCAATGCTCACCATGAGAGTCAAAAGATTCATCAAAAGAACAGGTAGAAACAATTTTTCCATGAAAAGAGAAGATGGTGTTGGATTTGATAAATCCAAGGTAGAATCCTACAAATGCCATAATCTGGGACACTTTGCCAGATAGTGCAGAGGAGGAACTGCCCAACACCATGGAAGCAATAATCATCAACCAATGTCCACTAACTATAGAAGTAATTCATCTCAAGCTCTTGTCTCACAAGAAGGAATGGGCTTTGATTGGAGTGATCAAGCAGAGGAGGCCATTCAGAACCAAGCATTGATGGCAGAGGTTTCAGAGTCATCAAGCACTGCACTTCCCACATACGTAAAATCTAACCTTTGCTCTAAAACCTGTATTGAAACTATTAAAAAGTACAGGGATCACAATCAAAGCATGTGTGATGACCTTAAAAGGTTAGAAAAAGATAGAAGAGAGTATGTTTTGATTGTGGAGCAGTTTGAAGAACAAATTAAGGCATATCAAGCCAATGATCTTCAACATTCATATGATACCAACTATTGGAAGTGGGAGAATAATCAGTTAGATATTGAACTAGAGAAGACTAAAGAGGAATGTGAGAAAATAAGGAGTGAATTTGAGAAGGCTAAATTAGATATTGAGAGATATTCCAATGCTTCTAAAGCAATGGACTATTTACTCAAAACTCAAGTTCATGACAAACTGGGAAGAGGAATAGGCTACAACACCACCCCTCCACCATACAACATTCCTCCCACCTCAAACCTCTTAGAAAGACAAGACAAGAAGGAATTACCTGCAGGAGCCACAAAAGTAGATCCTTTAGACAAAGTAGTGGTTGAGGCAGACTCTGAAGATGAAGACTCTGAGAGTAAGAATGAGGTAGACCATAAATATATTCCCTTAGAAAACCACATTCTAACAAATGAGAAGGGAGGTAAACCATTTATCAAAAGTGATAAAGTGGAGATAGCCAAGACAGTGAAAGAGACTGTTAGGAGTGAGAAAGCTGAGACCTCCAGGAAAGGAAAAGGTACAGGGAATTCACTACATGCAAACCTCTATTATAAATCCCTGTACTTGTCAACAGAACAAGCCCTATAAACATGATAAAATAAGGGGACATGTTGCATTTGGTGACAATCTAGAAGGAGGTAATATTAGTGGAAAAGGTATGGTATCAAAAGGTAAGATGTCCTTTAAGATGTATACTATGTTGAACAATTGAGATACAACCTGTTGAGTGTATCACAGGTCTGTGACAAGAATCATAGTATACTATTTACTGAGACTAAATGTATTATCCTTGCTCGAGGTTTCAAGGTAGTTGATGAAAATATGATACTACTTAGAACTCCTAGAAAGGATAATGTTTATTGTTTGGATTTAGAGAATGTATCATCTGATTCATCATTAAAATGTTTACTTTCAAAAGCTTCCTTAAATGAATCATCTCTTTGGCACAGAAGGATGTGTCACATGAATTTTAAAACAATGAACATTCTTGTGAAAAACAACATTGTAAGAGGTTTACGTCAAAAAGTTTTCTCATGTGATGATCATTGTGTTGCCTGTCTTAAAGGCAAGCAGCACAAAACTTCTCATAAGTCCAAAGAAATAAATACAATCTCTTCTCCTCTTCAATTATTGCATATGGATCTCTTTGGTCCTACAAATGTGATGAGTATTGGTAAGAAATCCTACTTGTTAGTCGTTGCTGATGACTTCTCTAGATTCACTTGGGTATATTTTCTATGAACTAAGGATTAGACAAGTGGACTGATCAAATCCTTTGTTCTTAGGATTGAAAACCAAACTAATCTAAGGGTTAAAGTGATCAGATCTGATAATGGAACTGAATTTAAAAACAATGACTTAAACAACTTTTGTGAGGCTAAAGGTATTGAGAAACAATGCATTGCTCCTAGAACTCCTCAACAAAATGGTGTAGCTGAGAGGAGAAATAGGACACTAATTGAGGCTGCTAGATCTCTGTTGGCAGATTCAAAGTTACCAATTACATTCTTGGCCGAAGCAGTTAATACTGCCTGTTATGTCCAAAACAGGGTTCTAGTAGTCAAATCTCATGGCAAGACACCTTATAAACTTGTTGACAATAAGAAACCTTTTATTGTCTTTTTTAACAAGAAGAAACCTTTTGGGTGTCCTTGCACTATTCTTAACACCAAATCCCATTTAGGCAAGTTTGAAAGCAAAGCTGAAGATGGATTTCTTGTTGGATACTCATCTCAGAGTAAGGCTTATAGAGTTTTTAATAGTTCTTCAAGGATTATAGAGGAAAGTGACAATGTCAAATGCAATGAGAACTTACCAAATCAAATTGGTACAGGTCCTGATTGGTTGTTTGACATTGATTTACTAACTAATACATTGGGTTTTAGCAATGTGCAAAATACAGGAACAAACTCAGAAAAGGTACAAGCACAGAGTTCCGAGTTTGTGCTGTTTCCAATACATACAGCAGATCCTGTTGAATTTTGCCAGCAAGAAAAGAAAGATGATTCAGAATCATAAGATTCTGATCCAGATCAAGATAAAGATGCTAAAGCAGATAAAGAGGACAAAAGTGATGAAGAGAAAAAAAGTGATAAAGAGGATGCTCATAATTCAGGAAACTCAGGACCTGAGATGCCCATACTGTCAGAAGATGACACTGATGATGAAAATTCTTCAGTGTATGGTGGAAGCACTCCAGAAAAGAATGACTCCAATCTCGAAGCAAATCTTAATGAGGAGGTTGTTAATCATACAAGAACACAAAAGAATCATCCTCCTCAATTGGTGATTGGTGACATCAATTACCCAATGATCACAAGGAAACAAAGCAAGTTAGGGGGATTGAAAGACCTACAATCAGGCTTGCTATCTTCTTTTCTATCCCAAATTGAACCCAAAAAGGCTTATGATGAATTGAAAGACCTAAGCTGGATAGAAGCAATGCAATAGGAGCTGCTGCAGTTTGTGCTGCAAGATGTATGGGATCTGTTGATCTTCCAAAAGGACACAGAGCAATTGGCACAAGATGGATATTCAGGAATAAGAAAGAGGAGAGAGGAATAGTAATAAAGAACAAGGCCAGACTTGTGGCACAAGGGTACACACAAGAAGAGGGAATAGACTATGAAGATGTATTTGCTGCAATAGCAAGAATTGAGGCAATTAGGTTGTTTCTAGCTTATGCTTCTTTCATGAAGTTCAGAGTTTATTAGATGGATTTCAAGAGTGCATTCCTATATGGGACAATTGATGAAGAAGTATATGTTTGTCAGCCTCCGGGGTTTGAAAATCCTAACTTTCCTGACAGAGTATACAAATTAAAGAAGGCACTCTATGGGCTACATCAAGCACTAAGAGCATGGTATGACACTCTGGCTACCTATCTTTTGGAAAATGGTTTTGAAAGAGGAATAATAGACAAGATTCTGTTCATCAAAAGGAAGAAGAAGGACATCCTACTTGGGCAGATCTATGTGGATGACATCATCTTTGGATCCACAAAAGATTATATGTGCAAGGAGTTTGAGGAGCTAATGCACAAAAGATTGAAGATGAGCTCTATGGGTGAACTTACATTCTTCCTTGGGCTACAGGTTAAACAGAAGAAAGATGGTATCTTCATCAGCCAATCCAAGTATGTGCAGGATATACTTACCAAATTTTGATTTTCAAATTCAAAGCCTGCAAGCACACCCATGGAAACACACAAACAGATCACTGCAGATCTTGAGGGGGAGTATGTAGATGTTCATCACTATAGATCTATGATTGGCTCCCTCATGTATCTAACAGCTTCAAGGCCAGATATTATGTTTGCTGTCTGTGTGTGTGCCAGATTTCAAGTAAGACCTAAGCAATCTCATTTTCAAGCAGTCAAGAGGATCTTCAGATATCTCAAAGGACAACCTAGGTTGGGTCTTTGGTATCCTCATGACTCACCATTTGATCTACTTGCTTACTCTGATAGTGATTTGGGTGGTGCAAACTTGGATAGAAAGTCTACATCAGGAGGATGTCAGTTTTTGGGTGCAAGACTAGTGTCATGGCAGTGTAAAAAGCAAACAAGTGAGGCACTAAAAAACCAAGCATATAGAAATAAGGTACCATTTTATTAGAGACTGCAATGAAAAGAAGTTAATTCAGGTTTTGAAGGTACACACAAGTAACCAATTTGCTGATCTATTCACCAAAGCTTTTGATGTTGGTAGATTCACATTTTTGGTCACCAGTGTGGGCATGATAAACACTGAATAAAGCATCTTTTGATTTTCTTCGTGTACCATTTCTGTATAGATTCCTTCCTGTTTACTTTCTCACATTTTATTGTGCATGGTGCTGCTAACCCTGTGTGTTTAAGTGTTTCAGATTACTTTGATTGGATACATGGTACTTCTAGTTAAGTTAATACTGCTCTCTATATTACTCATAATGACAGTTTAAATATAGTTAAGTATGGTTACTACTGCTAGGTAGTTTATACTGCCAGTGCAAAGTTACTACTGCTTACCTTATTTCTAATGCTAATCAGTGTTACTACTGCTGGTATGTGTTAATATTGCTAGTCCGTGTTAATACTGCCAGTATGCGTTACTACTGCCAATCTCAGTTAATACTGAGGGCTTGTTAATGCTGCTAGGGTAATTAGTACTGCTTCTAACTGAAACTCTCTACCTATAAATACCCTCCTTGCCCGCCATTTTCAAAAACGGCTCTTTGAACATCCTAAGAGTGTTCTTTCTCTCTCCTTCTCTTGAATTCTTTCTTATCAGTGCATAACCCTAGTTTCGATCAAGAAGATGGCAAGACTCGACTTCTTTGATGAACACAATGAGCTCGCCATGTTACGAAAACCCAAGCAAGCTGAGGGTTTTCATGCTATAGTGGATTTCCTCAAATCATCGCACATTGCCTACGCACTCATTGTCAATCCCACAATATATGTGGAAAACTTGCGACAGTTCTGGGCAAATGCCTCAATACAGACTGTAGAAGGATATCAAGTCATCCAATCAAGGGTTTGTGAGAAACCCATCTCCATCACAGAGGATTGCATACGCACTCATCTATTCTTAGATGATGCCTCAGGTATAACCTCTTTACCTAAGGAAGATCTCTTCCAAGTTCTTAGTCAAATGGGGTATGAAGGTCCCACTGATGTCTACAAGTTTTACATGAACACATTTTCACCTCAGTGGCGATTCTTTCTTCATACCCTACAACACTGCATTTCACGCAAAACAACTGGATGGAGTGAGTTCAGCAGTACCATAGCTTATGCTCTGGTCTGCTTAGCAACCTCCAGAAAGTTTAATTTTTCACAAATGCTTTTAAATGATTTGCTGTCAAACCTGGATACCAAAACAAAGAGATTTTATATGTATCCTAGGTTTGTACAAGAGATTCTACTAAAGGAATTGACGGATCTATCCTCTCTTGAAGAGGTGTATGTACGAAAACCTCCCAAAGGGTCAGTATTCTATAACATGAAAAGGCCTAGCAAGGACTTTTCTGGACAAGACACTCCATTGTTCTCTACAATGATGGGTGTGTCTCATTCCCATGGTAAGGCATCAGGGTCACAACCCACATCTGACCACCCAACTGATGACCTACCCACACCATTCAATTCCATTAATACTCCTTAGATCCCTATTGTCAAGCCCAATCCCCCACCACCAAAACATATATAAGGAAAAAGGTACAGAAGGTTCCTTCCTTTCTTGTATATTCACCCCCAAAGCCTACAAGCCCTCTGATGGAGCATTCTCCATCAGAGAATATCCAAAGGGAAACCATAGGGGTGTCTCCCAACCCTAAGAAGGTGCTCTATAAGGAGAAGGATGAGCATGTGGGTAGAAAGGCTCACACTACTGTTTCTGCACAAGATGTAGGACAGGACAGTGTGAACATCTCTAAGACCTTCCCCACGGCAACTTTAGATGAGCAATCATCTAAAGGTCCCAGGTGCCAAGAAACCACGGGGGTAGAAGGTGCTTCTGGTAGGTAGAAGGCCTCTACTAAAAGATCCAAGGATCCTTCAAAGGTGGTAAACACACCTAAAGGAGGTGAGGACAGATATAACTACGAAGAATTGATGGATACTCTTGGTACATTAAGTTTGGAAGTTCACAATCAAAACTTGGAGATAAAAGATATGCAAAAGGTAATTTTGTATCAACAAGAGCAGATAGCCCATCTCAAGAAGCTGGTGCTCAAACTGGTGCACAAGAAGAAAAAAACTTAGTTTGTATTAAAGAAGAGAAGGACTACTGATTCTTCCAAAAAGGGGAGAGGTCAGAAGCTGAAATAGAAAAAGAGAGTACAAGTGAGATGGAATTTCAGTTTGAGTGGGAGACTGCTGCTGAAAAAGAAAAGGAGATTGGTACAGAAGCAGAAACCTTTGTCAAAGCAGCAGAAATAGGTAAAGAAGTAGTAACAGAGTCAGCAGCAGTAACTACACCAGAAGCAGAAACAGAACAACCAGCAGCAGAAACTGATCTGACAGTTAAAGCACTAGAAATTGCAGAAACTCTAGTTAAAGCAAAACATGACACTCCTAAAGCCACTCAAAAGGCTAAAGGAGTGGTAATCAAAGAAGGAGGATCAGAACAGAAAAAGAAGAAGATCAGTGAGGCAGAGATCAAGAGGAAAGGAAAAGAAAAGGTGGTTGAATATGTGATGCCATCAAAGAAATCATCTCAAATAGCTCTGGATGAAGAGTTAGCAAAGAAGCTGCAAGAAGAGATGGCAAAGGAGGAAGAAATCCCATATGCAAAAGACAAGAAGATTGCTTTAGAATTGTCTACAAAGCTTAATGAGGAATTTCAAAGGAGTATGAAAACTGCTGCTGCTGCTAAGAAAGTTACAAAGAAGGCATCAAGGCAAAGGCTGTTATTAAAGACAAGACAAAGACAGCCATCTAAAACATTCCTAGCCAATCAAGAAAGAAGGAAAATGATAAACTTTCTTTAAGGAGCTATTGGAGTTCCTGAAGGAATGTTTACCAGTATGTCATTTGGAAGGATAGAAGAGCTATACAAGAAGGAGATGGCCAAGCTGAAAGGGGATTTCACTCAAAGGGTTGAGGTTGAAAGAAAGTTGAAAGAAATACATGATCTCAACATACAACAACCTTTCCCTGACAGTGAATAAGGCACTCCTATCAAAGAAAAGGTAGAAGTGAAGCAAGAAGAGAGTTTAGCTCAAAAGATTGGAGCTATTAAAAGAAAGAAGTCCATAGCTACCAAGTCAAAGGCAAAAAGGCCTAGAATTGAAGAAGGAAAGAATGAACAGAAAAATGGGAAAATGGAAACAGAATCTTCAGAGCAGCAGAAGCAGGGTGAACAGGTTGACAAGGAAAAGGAGAGTCAAGAGCAGTCCAATAAACAATTTAATGAGCAGTTCCATTTGTACACGACTTTGACAGATGAAGAACCAGTGTAAGCTGACCCTATCTCAATGCAAGCACCATAAATCATTCATTGGGATACTCTGAGGAACAACAGAAGAGAATATTTCAGACTCAAAAGAATGGGTGATCAGTATGAGGTGTTCCAACCTGGGGAAAGATAGTGAGAAGCTGTACAAGGGTTGATTTGGAAGAAATATACAAAGTTGGACTGACTCTGTATGAATATGTGCTGAAAGGAATAGAAATGAACCTAATAAAGATAGCCATGGAGTACCTATGCATGATGTTTGACCCTGACAGGGTTAAGCATATTATCAGAGATGTGAATCATGAAAAGGTATTCAGAAGCATTGACCACTAGATGCTCATTGAAAGATGTGGAGTATATGTCCTAACCATAGACAAAAGCTATCATGAGTACTTCTTGGTGGATAAGGTGTATGATCACAGCAAGACTAAACTGCAAGGGATGTTGAATGCCAAGTTGGTCTGCCCTACAGGTTCTGAAATGGCAAAAATTGTAATCAGAAGAACCATTAATCAAATCCTGGGTCTGGATCCTATTATAGGGAACTGAGTAGCAGTTTTGAAAGCATCATGAAGACCACAATTTTCTTGAAGAACTTAACATCTGCTTTTTAAAAGTTAAGTTAGGGGGAGATTGTTGGGTCAGAAATATGCTAAGTATGGTTAATGCTGCTACTTAAAGTTAATACTGCTAGTTGAAGAATTACTACTGCTAGTAGTTAGTATTGCTTAAAGATTACTACTGCAATAGGGGAATTAATACTGCAAGCATAGTTAGTACTGCTGAGGATGTTAATGCTGTTGAAGATTAATGTTGCTGGATAAGGATGAAGTTAATGTTGCTTATAATGAATTGGAACGAAAGAATAGGAGATGGAGATAAAGATGAAGATAATTACGGAATGGATTATGAAGATCAATTTTGTTTTGATAATTATCTTGTAATTAGTTCTGTATATATAGTTTAGAAGTCTTTTATAGAAAAACAGAATTTACATAGAATATGTTTGTTTTAAAGAGAATTAACCTCAAGGTTTTTTGTAGTCCTTTCAATAGAGAAGTATTGAACGTATGTTGAGTCTGTTAAACAGATTGAGATTTTGTTTGTAATCATTAAGTTAATTCAATATAACTTGTGATTTACATTCTGATACTGGTCCATTGATTTATTGTTAAAGTGTTTTTCTGCGACTCCTTTAACATAGTTTATGAGTGTGTGTTAAATTCTTGTTTGAATTTGTGAGGCACAATTTTTACCTAACAATTGGTATCAGAGCTTCGAATCTAGATTTGGGTTTTTTGTAGAAAATATACATAAACCAGTTTGTACATTTTTTTCTTTATGACTGACGTAGAAAATCCATTTGGTGTCGGTTCCTCAAACCAGTCCCAAAAACCGTACCAAGAAGGTAGATTTAATTTGTCCGGGGCTGGGATTCGTATACAGACTTGGAATGGGGACGGTGACTTTGGTAAATGGCAGTTCACAACATCTGTTGCACTTAGAAAAAATGGAGTCCATCCCGTAGTATTTGCTAAAGACGAGTTAGACCCTAATATGTCTGACCTTAAAGCTAAAGAAATGGAAGCATGGGCATTTACTGTAACACTCTAAATTTAGCGGAAATAAAAATTCGAAAATTCTGCAATATGACGGCTATAAATTAGAAAACCTGGGTATATAAAAACCTGTTGTAAACAACCCCAAAGTATCATCCCGATAGAACGGGGAAACAAACTATAACCATTACAATTAAACAAGTGAAGAATATACTAACAACCTAATAATCTAACTTAACTAAGAAAGATTAATATCTGGTGTTGCTATTCTTTCAAAATGTACTCGCTATCCAAAATATCGGTCTACACATCTCCCAAAAAGACCGCTCTTGGATTCAAAGCCATCCACTCTGTCCCGACGAACCCCTTCCAAAACCTGACCTGTTATACATGTCATTTTAAGAAAAAGTGTTAGGCTAAAGCCTAGTGAGATCAAACATTTGCAGTTTAAGTAATTCAAACGTAAAAACGAGTAAAAGAATTTATTTTTATGCAACAACAATAATGGTAACAATAACTGCAAATGTTCTTTGAAATGTAGCAAATACCTCTTGGGTTAACAGGGGAGACCCGCTTACTAACACAAATGACGGAACACAAAAGTAAGCCATTCGATGAGTCAGTAAAGCCAATAAACATATAAAGTACACGCAAGGGATGTCAGGCTCAGTGGCTTTAAACGTGCACCCACGGAAACTGAAGTTCAACCCCGCCAATATCGTAATACTTGAGCACGAAGGACTTATAACCTAATCCGATGCCAAACGTGCCTCGACGTGGAAAACTAGTCGTCCCAACGCCGGAACAATAATAAACCAAGTACGGGGTCATGACTCCTAATGCATCAAATAAGCCAATTAATGCGCATAAGGCCCAATAAATAATCCCAGTAATGGTTAATATGCATAAGTGATATGAAGGGTAATTTCCACCAAACCATTTCCATTGTTTGCCAATAGATCTATAATCAAAATATATTTGATCTATTTTTCATTTGTAAATCCCAAAACATGGTGCAAGTTGATTTACAAACTTATCAGCAGTTAACCATAATTTCCATATTCTTAAAATCATAGATTCCACATAGTAATTATCATTCCCTTAAAAGCATAACCCAAGTAAAAGCAAGTTAAAGAACATTATTATAGTTCATAATTCGTCATTTCCTCAAAAATCATCATAAAAACTAATATCCCCAAAAGTTAGGTTTAACACAAATTTATACAAATGAAGTATATGAAAGAGGAGATATTAAGTATCCAAAATCTACCTTTTGAAATGTATAAGGGTTAGTAAAAGTGTAAGAACTCACCTTGGTAGTTTCCTTAAGAAAGAAACCAAATCCTAGAAATAGAGGAGATGAAAACCACTTGAGAGCTCACCACAATACTTCCTAAATGTTTAGGACCACCATTAATGACTTAGAATCACCATAAATGATGAAAGAGGTTGTAAGGAAGACATACCTACTGATTTTTGGCAGAGAGAAACGCATACCAAACCCTAGAATCAGATATAAATGACTGAAATCACGACCTACTCTTTTTATATCCAAACCCCCACCGGCGATAGTGACACGGCGAGAGTGACATTTATCACTCTCGCGTGGCACAATCGCGAGAAATGTACCGTAGGTCATCGACCTCCGGCGATTGTGCCCTCCGCGATTGTGACACAATGTCACTCTCGCGGGCATAATCGCAAGTAGCCCAAAATCTCCAAATTTTGATGTTTTTCAAACCACGATGCTTAAACCAAACAACCTCGATAATATATAGGTAAATCCATAAGATCAGAAGGTTCCAAATAGAGAAGAATAAAACATAGGTTTTCAGAATTCGGGGTGTTACAATCCTCCCCAACTTGGAAATGATTTCGTCCCCGAAATCCTACTAACTGAACAAATGAGGGTATCTACGCCTCATGTCTTCTTCCGCTTCCTAAGTCACATTGGTGCCGCGATGGTGTCTCTATTGAACCTTTACCATCGCCACCTCCTTATGTCGGAGCTTCTTAATTACCCTTTCCAAAATGGACTCGAGCTCTTCGATGCAACGGTTATCCTCTACTCGAATCTCGGACAAAGGTATGACACTTTCTTCTTTCGCTAAGCATTTCCGTAAATAGCACACATGGAAAGTGGGGTGAATCCCGTCCATCTCCGGCGGTAAATCCAATTTGTAAGCTTGGAGCCCGATGCGTTCGAGTATAGTAAACGGCCCTAGGAAACGGGGACTTAGGTTCCCGCGCTTCCCAAACCGAATCAATCCCTTCCAAGGGGACACCTTTAACATCACACGATCTCCCACTTGAAACTCTACTGGTCTTCTCTTTTTGCCGGCGTAACTCTTCTGACGATCCTGTGCCGTTTTTAACCGCTCTCGAATTGATTTGACTTTGTCGGCCGTCTCTTGTACAATTTCCGGGGCGACAAACTGCTTCTCCCCCACTTCTAACCAACACACGGGGGTTCTACACTTCCGTCCGTAAAAAGCTTCAAATGGTGCCATCCCGAGACTAGAGTGGTAACTATTGTTGTACGCAAATTCCACCAAAGGTAGATGGGCATCCCAACTACCGCCAAAATCGATCACGCATGATCTAAGCATATCTTCAAGCGTTTGAATCGTCCTTTCACTTTGTCCGTCCGTTTGTGGGTGATAATTCGTGCTCAAATTCACCCGTATGCCCAAATCTTGATGCAAGGCTCCCCAAAATCTGGACGTGAACCGAGTATCACGATCGAAAACTATTGACAAGGGTTTTCAAATTACTACTGGTATAACAAGGGTTTTCAAATTACTACTGGTATACAAGACCATCAACAATAAAGTAACAGTATGGTTAATGCTATTTGGTTTAAAAATCTTGGGTTTGATGAAAACTATGGTCCGTTTGGGAACTGAAGAATTCATCAAGTATGGTTAATGTTGCTGGTTCAAATTACTACTGCTAGAAGACTTAAAGGTTAATACTGCTGAGTGTTACTACTGCTAGTATTATTAATACGGCTAGTCAAAGTTAGTGCTGCTTGAACAAAGTTAGTACTGCTTAGCTAGTTAGTACTGCTAGTGGTTAGTACTGCTTAGTAGTTAATGCTGCTAGAAGGAAGTTAATGCTGCTGAAGATTAATACTGCTTATATGATGAAGATTCGTATGAAAGGATATACATGGAAGCTTAGAGATATACATAGAAGATATACTGAAGATATTTTATTTATTGTAATTATCTTTGTATTCAGTATATATATTGTATTGTTTAGAATAGTTAGATAACTTTTGTTTTTTCATTTTTTTTGAGATAAAAACAACCTCAAGACATAGATCCTAATTCTAGAGAAGTAGAATTCGTATTGGTGAGCCTGTTCATCAATATTGAGGTTGAGTGAGTAATCTTGTAACTTCAAAGCATTAAATACAAGTTTACAGTTTGTTCTTCATATTTTCTGTATTGATTTACTGTTTAATTGAATATCAAAGTGTTATTCCGCAAACTTCTTTGATATTGTTTCTGAGAATTAATTCTTGTTGAGAATTCGATCCTGACAAGTGGTATCAGAGCCTGATTTCTCAGAAACAACTATTCTTCATGGAAAATCTTGCAGAATCAAGCAGTACTTTGGTCTCAAAGGTTCCAATGCTTAGACCCAATGAATTCGATATGTGGAAGATCAGAATCAAGCAGTACATACTCCTCACTGACTATTCTATGTGGGACATCATAGAGAATGGTCCTTCTGAAGCAGGAAAGATTGGTGCAGATGGAAAGAGAACTCCACCAAAAACTGATGCAGAAAGAAAGATCAGACAGACAGAGATGAAAGCCTTGAGCACCTTGCTCTTGGCTATTCCCAATGAATATCAACATCAGTTCTGTAACTGCACTGATGCAAAGATGCTCTGGAATGCTCTGGAGAAGAGATTCTCTGGTACCAAAAGTACCAAGAGAAATCAGAAAGCCATTCTGAAGCAACAATATGAGAACTTTATGTCAACCAAGAATGAGTCCATGACTCAAACTTTTGACAGGTTCAACAAACTTATTGGTGAACTAGCTACAGTGGGAGTCCAAATTGATCAAGATGATCTGAACAGAAAGTTTCTAAGGTCCTTAAGTGATGAATGGACCATGTATACTGTGTCTTTCAGACAGAATGATCAACTGGAAGAAAAGGAACTTGATGATCTTTATAATGATCTAAGAGTTTTTGAATCTGAGGTAGAGGCTAAAAAGAGGCCTTCTGGGTATGTTCACAATGCTGCACTCCTTTCAGCATCAACTGATTCTACTTCCAACCTTGAATCAGTTAGTACTGCCAATGGAACAAACCAAGAGAAAGGCACTGAAACTGTGTTTGAGGCCTTTCTGGCAAGTCTTGGAAACTCTTCTCTCATTAATGATGACTTGGAACAACTCAATCCAGATGATCTTGAAGAGATGGATATTAAATGGCAGATGGCCATGCTCTCCATGAGAGTTAAAAAGTTCATCAAAAGAACTGGGAGGAACAACTTCTCCCAAAGAAGAGAAGATGGAGCAGGATTTGACAAGTCCAAGGTGGAATGTTACAAATGCCATCAAAAGGGACACTTTGCTAGAGAATGCAGAAGTGGAATGTCTCAGAATAACAACCACCAACAAGCTCAATCTGGAAGCTTCAACAGAAACTCTGCACAAGCCCTTGTCTCTCAACAAGGTATGGGGTTTGATTGGAGTGATCAAGCTGAAGAGGCTATTCAGAATCAAGCTCTAATGGCAGAGGTGTCTGGTCTCCCTACAGAGGTAACTTCCAATCTTTGCTCTCAAAATTGCATTAAAACTGTTAAAAGGTATAGGGATCACAACCAGAACATGAGTGATGACCTTAAGAGATTGGAAAAAGACATAAAAGATTATGTGAGGATTGTTGAGAGATTTGAAGAACAGATTAAGGGTTTTCAAGCTAATGAGCTTCAACACTCTTATGACACAAATTACTGGAAGTGGGAGAAGAATGACTTAGAGCTTCAACTGACCAGATCTAAAGAAGAGAGTGAAAAGCTAAGAGTAGAGCTATCTAAAGTCAAACTTGATGTAGAAAAGTTTTCTAATGCTTCCAAAGCAATGGATTCTTTGTTACAAACTCAGATTCATGATAAACTGAGAAGAGGTATAGGGTACAATACCACACCACCACCCTATAACAACAACTACATCCCTCCTAGTTCAGAGTTGTTAGAAACAAAGGATAGGAAGGATCTACCTAAGGGAGCCACTGAAATAGATCCCTTAGATGAAGTGGTTGTTAAGGATAAAACTGAGAAAGAAGTTGTCAAGGATAAGGACAATACTGTGAGTGGTGAGATTCCTAAAGAAAACCACATTATCACCAATGAGGGATGTGGAAAGCACTGGATCAAGTCCAAAGAGATAGAAAAGACTGAGGGAAAGAACAAGAAGGTTCACTATAAGCAGACCATTGTTGTGAACCCTATTCCTTGCAAACAATGTGTATGCAATAAATTTGAGCCCCAAAAACATGATAAACCAAGGGGAAATCAGAGAAACTGGAACAATCATTGGGCACAAAAACAAGGGGTTGATCTAAAAAAAATTATTAATAGACCAAAACCCTCTTTTATCTGTGGAAAGCTGAACCACATTGCCAAATATTGTTACTTTAATCCTATGAACCAAAGGATAAATTTTCAAAGACCTACTCAAAAATCCTTTGGTTATAGGAAGAAAGAAAAGAACCATGTGGCTAAGAAAGTTGTTAAATCTAAAAGCCACATGAAGAGACAGAATGTGGAAGATAATGTCAAGATGTGGATTCCAAAATGTACTAAAACTGTTAGTGCTGCTACTACAAATAGTGCTGCTAACAGTGATAGTACTGCTAGAAGCAATACTGCCAAACCTGTTAGTACTGCTAACTCTGTTAGTACTTCTAAAGATAGTGCTACTGCTAGTATTAGTGCTGCTAATCCAATAATCTTGACAAAGTATTCAAATACTAAGTGTTCTGATTTTAAAAATCTTGTCAAGAAAGAATGCAAGTACTTTGATGAGAAAGGGGTACCCAAGACCACCTTGGCTTGGGTTCCTAATACATACTAATTGATTTATCTAATGTGCAGGGCAACCAACAGCTCAAGGGAAAGAGCATTTGGCATGTTGATAGTGGTTGCTCTAGGCACATGACAGGCAACATGTCATGCCTTCAGGATTTCAAACATATCAATGGAGGACATGTTGCATTTGGAGATAATCTTACTGGTGGTAAGATAAGTGGAAAAGGTAATGTCACCAAAGGTAAGATGACATTTGAGGATGTCTACTATGTTGATCAATTAAAGTACAACCTGTTAAGTGTATCACAGGTTTGTGACAAACAACATAGTATATTATTTACTAATAATGAGTGTATGATCCTTGCTCCAGGGTTCAAGGTAGTTGATGAAAGCATGATACTACTTAGAACTCCAAGAAAGGACGATGTTTACTGTCTTGATATGGACAATGTTGATAGTGATTCATCTCTAAATTGTCTTGTTTCAAAAGCTTCTGTAGATGAATCCTCTCTTTGGCACAGAAGGATGTGTCACATGAATTTCAAGACTATGAACAATCTTGTTAAAAATACCCTTGTAAGAGGTTTACCTTCAAAAGTCTTTTCATGTGATGATCATTGTGTTGCTTGTCTCAAAGGCAAACAACACAAAACTTCTCATAAGACCAAAGAGTTAAATTCTGTTTCTTCTTGTCTCCAGTTACTGCATATGGATCTGTTTGGACCTACAAATGTTATGAGTATAGGCAAGAAATCTTACTGCTTGGTTATTGTTGATGATTACTCCAGATTTACTTGGGTATATTTTCTAAGGACTAAGGATGAGACAAGTGGACTTATCAAATCCTTTATTTTAAGAATTGAAAACCAAACTAATCAAAGAGTAAAAGTCATTAGATCAGACAATGGAACTGAGTTTAAAAATCATGATCTAAACACCTTTTGTGAAGAGAAAGGTATTGAGAGGCAATATAGTGCTCCTAGGACTCCTCAACAAAATGGTATTGCTGAAAGGAGAAATAGGACACTAATAGAGGCTGCTAGATCTCTGTTGGCTGATTCAAAATTGCCAATTACCTTCTGGGCTGAAGCAGTTAATACTGCTTGTTATGTCCAAAATAGAGTTCTAGTGGTCAAGCAAAAGAACAAGACCCCATATGAGCTTTTAAATAAAAGAAAACCTTTCATTGGTTTCTTCAAACCTTTTGGGTGTCCTTGTACAATTCTCAATACCAAATCTCACTTAGGTAAGTTTGATAGCAAAGCAGATGATGGATTTCTTGTTGGATATTCATCTCAGAGTAAGGCCTACAGAGTTTTTAACTCATCTTCTAGAATAATTGAAGAAAGTGACAATGTCAAATGCAATGAGAACACACCAAATCCTGTTGGGTCTGGACCTCAGTGGCTATTTGACATTGATTCACTAACTAATTCTTTTGGTTTCAGTAGTGATGATTCTACAGGAACAGGATGTGGAGGATCAGGGATCACACAAGTCTCAGAAAGTATATCTAAATCTGTGATATTTCCCATACCCACAGTGAATTCTGTTGAAGACTGTGAAAAGGAATCATTTACTGGACCAAATCAGAGTGAAGAAGAAACTAGAGATGAGGAGACTCAAGAAAATAGAGAATCAGAAGTGGCATCTGAAAACACTTCAGTTGAGTTGCATGACTCTAATCTAGAGGCTGGACTGAATGAAGAACCTAGTCATAACACCAGAGTTCAAAAGAATCATCCTCCACAGCTGGTAATAGGAGATATCTCTTCTCCTATGATGACTAGACATCAAAGCAGGCTTCAAGAAATGCAAGATCAACAGCATACAGTCCTTTCTTGTTTTCTATCCCAGCTTGAGCCTAAAAAGGCACATGATGCTATGAAAGAATCTAGCTGGATAGAAGCAATGCAAGAAGAACTGTTACAGTTCAAGCTACAAGATGTATGGGAGTTAGTAGACCTTCCTAAAGGTCACAGAGCAATTGGCACAAAGTGGATTTTCAGAAACAAGAGAGATGAAAGAGGTATTGTCATAAGGAACAAAGCAAGGCTGGTGGCTCAAGGCTATACTCAAGAAGAGGGTATAGATTATGAAGAAGTTTTTGCACCTATGGCTAGGATAGAAGCAATCAGACTATTCCTAGCCTATGCTTCTTACATGAACTTCAAAGTCTATCAAATGGATGTAAAAAGTGCTTTTCTCTATGGATCAATTGAAGAAGAAGTATATGTCTGTCAACCACCAGGGTTTGAAAACCCAAGCTATCCAGATGGTCTTGTATATGGAACTATGTTTTCGGAATATAAGCAGTATTAACCTAGAGCAGTATTAACTACTAGCAGTATTAACTGCTAGCAGTATTAACTAACTAGCAGTATTAACTAACTAGCAGTATTAACTGAAAGCAGTATTAACCACTAGCAGTAGTAACACTCAGCAGTATTAACCTTTAAGTCTTCTAGCAGTAGTAATTTGAACCAGCAGCATTAACCATACTTGATGAATTCTTCAGTTCCCAACAATCTCCCCCTAACTTGACTTTTAGGAAGAGAAGTCAAGTTCTTCAAATTTTCTTCAAGATGCTCCCAAAACTCTATCAATGCCTAAATCCCAGTGTTTGCATCCAATCCCAAACTCTGATTGATGGTTCTTTGAATCAAGTATTTAGCCATTTCTGAATCTGGAACACACCTTAACTTTTTCTTCAGCATGGCATGTAGCTTCAATCTGCTATGATTATACACTCTATCCACTAGGAATTATTCAGTGTGATTTAAATCCAAAGTCACTGTATATACTCCACTAATTTCATATAGAGTCCAACTGTTTACTGATTTGAAGACATCCTTGATCAAGTGCTTTACTTCTTCAGGTTTGAACATCATACACAGATACTCCATTACCAGTTTTGTAATTGAAATCCCTGGAGCCTTTAGAATATCTGCATACAACTTCATTCCTATCTCAAACATCTCTTCAAGATCTGATCTAGAACAGGTTCTGACAATTTTTGCCCATGTGTTGAACACTTCATACTTTTCATCCTTCCTTTTTAGCCTTATGTATTCCTTTCCATCCACTGTCAATGTATCCCAGTGTATGACCTCAGGAGGCTTAACTCCTACAGGTTCTGCTGAAATTGGTTCAGGCACTTTGTCCATCACTACCATATACAAATTTACATCATCTGTGTTTGCTGGCTCTTTCAGTTTGGATGACTCAGTTGCTCCTTCTTCTTCAGCAGCCTTCTCAGCCTCTTCTTCAGATACTCTAGGCTTCTTGATTGGCTTTCTCCTTGCCATCATCTTGGTTCTCTTTAAAGTCTTTAGACTTTCTCCCAGAGTGGTCTCTTTCTTAGGGGGTGTTTCTTGCTCATCTGGAAATGGCTTTTGACAATCAAAGTCATTACTTTCTTTCATCCTCTTCTCCATCTCCACCCTAGCAGTTTCACTTCCCTGAAGCTTTAACATCTCTGAATCATAGAGCTCTTTGATCTTCTCAAAAGACATTTTGGAGAACATCTCCTTTTTGACTCCTACAGCACCTTTGAGAAATATAATCATCTTGTTTCTCTCTTGGGTACCTAGGAATGTCTTTGAGGGTCTTCTCTTCTTTGCAACTGTTTTCACCACAGATTTCTTCATACTTGCAGCTTTCTTCTGTGCAATTTCAGTTGCCATACTCTGTTGATAAGCTTCATTCAGTTCAGCAGCTAGAGCTTTTGCCATTTCCCTGTCCTTTTCCATCTGAACTCTTTCTTCTTTTTCAATATCCTCCTGCATCTTTTTAGCTAGGGCTTCATCTGATTCAACCAACCTTTGCTTTTTGATTGGTTGATCAGATTCTACCATCTTTGCTTTTCCTTTATCTTTGCTCATTGCCTTCTTACTGTTATCTTTCTTGATCACTTCACCTTGTTCTTTTATGATTACACCTTTGGTCTTTGAAGTGACCTTGGGAGTATCATTCTTGGCTTTTAGTAAGGTTTCTGCAATCTCAAGATCTGTTAACACTTCTTTCACAACTTTATTAATGTCAGCAGTAGTAACTGTTTCTTCTTGCTGCTCCCCCTGAACATCAACTTTCTCTCCATCAAGCTCCCCCTTTCTTGTGGCTTCTTCCATGTTGATCTCCCCCTTTTTGGGAGCATCATCCTCAGTGGTCCTTCTCCTTAATTGGAATTGCTTTCTCTTCTTCCTTTGTACCAGACTAACCACCATCCTCTTCAGCTTAGCAATCTGTTCTTGTTGTGACAGAATTACTAGCTTCATTTCTTCAATTTCTTTGCCTTGTTTGAGAACATCTTGATTGATGTTCCCCATTGTTTCCATCAATTCATCGTACGTATATCTGTCCTCACCCTCTCCAGAAGTGTTACCCTCCTTTGAAGGATCATTGGATCTTTTATTTGTGGAAGTCTTCTGCCTTGCAGAGGCACTATCCACCCCTGTGGTTTCTTGGCACCAGGGACCTTCAAATGATTGCTCATTCAAAGTTGCCATGGGGGAGGTCTTATTGATGTTACCACTTTCCTCCTCTGTACTAGCAGGAGTAGTGGCAGCCTCATCACCCATATGCTCTACCTCCTCCTCAGAGAGCACCTCCTTTGGGTTGGGAGACACCCTTGTGGTTTCCCTTTGGATATTCTCTAGGGGAGAATTCTCCCTTAGAGGGCTTATAGGCTTAGTGGGTAATGGTACAAGAAGGGAAGGAGCCTTCTTTACCTGTTTTCTCTTGTAAGTTTGGGTGATGGGAGAGGTTGGTTTTTCAAGAAGGGACTGGGGAATTGATTTTGAGAGGGAAGGTTGGGCTTGGCTAGCAGTGGGTTGGTCTAATGGGGGCCTTGACCCTGCTGCCATACCTTCATTGGTTTGGGACACCACCATCATTGTAGAGAACAATGGGGTGTCAACTCCTTCAGAGTCCCCAGCAGATCTTCTCATATTTGAGAAAACCTTGCCTTTTGGGGGTTTAGGTACATATACCCCAACAGGTTGAGGTATATCCGTCAATTGATTAGTAATAACTTCTTGAACAAACCTGGGATACATAAAGAAGCTCTTTTTGTTTCCCATGTTTGAGACAAGATCACTGAAAATCATTTTAGAAAAATTGTACTTTCTGGCAGTGGCCAAGCACACCAAAGCATAAGCAATAGTGCTGCTGAACTCACTCCATCCAGTAGTCTTTTTGGATATACAATGCATAAGAGTATGGACAAAGAAACGCCATTGGGGTGAGAATTTTGCTTTAGAAAATTTGAAAACACCCAATGGGCCTCCATACCCCATTCTTGTAAGATTTGAAAACAGTTCATCGTTTGGGATAGAAGTTATACCAGAGGCATCGTCTAGACGTAGACTGATGCGAATAACCTCTTCAGTAACTGTTAGTGATTGATCACAGATTCTTGTCTTGATCATTTGCACACCATTCTCCACAACAATGGTTGCATTAGCCCAGAACTGCCTTTGATGCTCAATATAGATTGTAGGAGATACAATAAGAGCATGAGCAATGTGGCTTGTCTTGAGGAAATCCACAATCTGATGAAATCCTGAAGCTTGCTTTGGCTTTTGTAGCATCGCAATCTCGTTGTGCTCGTCGATGAAAGTCATGGATGCCATTGATCTTAGTGAAAAGCTTGCCTGAAAACTTCGAACTTGAGAGAGAAAAGGTTTTGAGCGCAAGAGAACAGTATGCAAAGAGTCGTTATGAACTTTTAGGCGGGCAAAAAGTATTTATAGTATTCGGAATATAAGCAGTATTAACCTAGAGCAGTATTAACTGCTAGCAGTATTAACTGCTAGCAGTATTAACTGCTAGCAGTATTAACTGCTAGCAGTATTAACTGAAAGCAGTATTAACCACTAGCAGTATTAACTGAAAGCAGTATTAACCACTAGCAGTATTAACTGAAAGCAATATTAACCACTAGCAGTATTAACTGAAAGCAGTATTAACCACTAGCAGTATTAACTGACTTACTCCTTTTAAACTTGCTAAACACTGAGTACTGCTATGCATATCCTGATTTCAATGTGCTTTGTTTTTGAGTGCTTGACTGGATTATTCACAATGCTAATAGCACTGCTGTTGTCAATAAAGATTGCAGTGTGTAGAAAGGTTACCCCATAATCCAACATTTGATTCTGAATCCATAAGACTTGAGAACAGCAACTTGCAGCTGCTATGTACTCTGCCTCTGTTGTAGATGTGGATACTGTGGTTTGTTTCTTGCACTGCCATGAGACTAGTCTAGCACCCAAAAACTGACATCCTCCAGAAGTAGATTTTCTGTCCAAGTTTGCCCCACCTAGATCACTGTCTGAGTATGCTATTAGGTCAAAAGGTGAGTTATGAGGATACCAAAGTCCCAATCTGGGTTGCCCTTTGAGATATCTGAATATCCTCTTAACAGCTTGAAAGTGAGATTGCTTTGGCCTAACTTGAAATCTTGCACATACACAGACTGGAAACATTATATCTGGCCTTGATGCTGTGAGATACATGAGAGAGCCAATCATGGATCTATAATGATGCACATCCATATCCTCCCCCTCAAGATCTGCTGTGATCTGCTTGTGTGTTTCCATAGGTGTGCTGGCAGGTTTTGATTCTGAGAAACCAAACTTGGTTAGAATATCCTGCACATACTTGGATTGACATATGAAAATGCCATCTGACTTCTGTTGAACTTGGAGTCCAAGGAAGAAAGTAAGTTCCCCCATGGAACTCATTTTGAACCTTTGATGCATTAAATCCTCAAACTCCTTGCACATGTTGTTTCTTGTAGATCCAAAGATAATGTCATCAACATAGATTTGGACCAGCAAGATATCCTTCTTCTTTCTTTTGATAAATAGAGTCTTATCAATGACTCCTCTTTCAAAGTCATTTTCCAAGAGATAGGATGACAGAGTGTCATACCATGCTCTTGGAGCTTGATGTAGTCCATAAAGTGCTTTCTTTAATTTGTATACCCTGTCTGGATAGCTTGGGTTTTCAAACCCTGGTGGTTGACAGACATATACTTCTTCTTCAATTGATCCATAGAGAAAAGCACTTTTTACATCCATTTGATAGACTTTGAAGTTCATGTAAGAAGCATAGGCTAGGAATAGTCTGATTGCTTCTATCCTAGCCACAGGTGCAAAAACTTCTTCATAATCTATACCCTCTTCTTGAGTATAGCCTTGAGCCACCAGCCTTGCTTTGTTCCTTATGACAATACCTCTTTCATCTCTCTTGTTTCTGAAAATCCACTTTGTGCCAATTGCTCTGTGACCTTTAGGAAGGTCTACTAACTCCCATACATCTTGTAGCTTGAACTGTAACAGTTCTTCTTGCATTGCTTCTATCCAGCTAGATTCTTTCATAGCATTATGTGCCTTTTTAGGCTCAAGCTGGGATAGAAAACAAGAAAGGACTGTATGCTGTTGATCTTGCATTTCTTGAAGCCTGCTTTGATGTCTAGTCATCATAGGAGAAGAGATATCTCCTATTACCAGCTGTGGAGGATGATTCTTTTGAACTCTGGTGTTATGACTAGGTTCTTCATTCAGTCCAGCCTCTAGATTAGAGTCATGCAACTCAACTGAAGTGTTTTCAGATGCCACTTCTGATTCTCTATTTTCTTGAGTCTCCTCATCTCTAGTTTCTTCTTCACTCTGATTTGGTCCAGTAAATGATTCCTTTTCACAGTCTTCAACAGAATTCACTGTGGGTATGGGAAATATCACAGATTTAGATATACTTTCTGAGACTTGTGTGATCCCTGATCCTCCACATCCTGTTCCTGTAGAATCATCACTACTGAAACCAAAAGAATTAGTTAGTGAATCAATGTCAAATAGCCACTGAGGTCCAGACCCAACAGGATTTGGTGTGTTCTCATTGCATTTGACATTGTCACTTTCTTCAATTATTCTAGAAGATGAGTTAAAAACTCTGTAGGCCTTACTCTGAGATGAATATCCAACAAGAAATCCATCATCTGCTTTGCTATCAAACTTACCTAAGTGAGATTTGGTATTGAGAATTGTACAAGGACACCCAAAAGGTTTGAAGAAACCAATGAAAGGTTTTCTTTTATTTAAAAGCTCATATGGGGTCTTGTTCTTTTGCTTGACCACTAGAACTCTATTTTGGACATAACAAGCAGTATTAACTGCTTCAGCCCAGAAGGTAATTGGCAATTTTGAATCAGCCAACAGAGATCTAGCAGCCTCTATTAGTGTCCTATTTCTCCTTTCAGCAATACCATTTTGTTGAGGAGTCCTAGGAGCACTATATTGCCTCTCAATACCTTTCTCTTCACAAAAGGTGTTTAGATCATGATTTTTAAACTCAGTTCCATTGTCTGATCTAATGACTTTTACTCTTTGATTAGTTTGGTTTTCAATTCTTAAAATAAAGGATTTGATAAGTCCACTTGTCTCATCCTTAGTCCTTAGAAAATATACCCAAGTAAATCTGGAGTAATCATCAACAATAACCAAGCAGTAAGATTTCTTGCCTATACTCATAACATTTGTAGGTCCAAACAGATCCATATGCAGTAACTGGAGACAAGAAGAAACAGAATTTAACTCTTTGGTCTTATGAGAAGTTTTGTGTTGTTTGCCTTTGAGACAAGCAACACAATGATCATCACATGAAAAGACTTTTGAAGGTAAACCTCTTACAAGGGTATTTTTAACAAGATTGTTCATAGTCTTGAAATTCATGTGACACATCCTTCTGTGCCAAAGAGAGGATTCATCTACAGAAGCTTTTGAAACAAGACAATTTAGAGATGAATCACTATCACCATTGTCCATATCAAGACAGTAAACATTGTCCTTTCTTGGAGTTCTAAGTAGTATCATGCTTTCATCAACTACCTTGAACCCTGGAGCAAGGATCATACACTCATTATTAGTAAATAATATACTATGTTGTTTGTCACAAACCTGTGATACACTTAACAGGTTGTACTTTAATTGATCAACATAGTAGACATCCTCAAATGTCATCTTACCTTTGGTGACATTACCTTTTCCACTTATCTTACCACCAGTAAGATTATCTCCAAATGCAACATGTCCTCCATTGATATGTTTGAAATCCTGAAGGCATGACATGTTGCCTGTCATGTGCCTAGAGCAACCACTATCAACATGCCAAATGCTCTTTCCCTTGAGCTGTTGGTTGCCCTGCACATTAGATAAATCAATTAGTATGTATTAGGAACCCAAGCCAAGGTGGTCTTGGGTACCCCTTTCTCATCAAAGTACTTGCATTCTTTCTTGACAAGATTTTTAAAATCAGAACACTTAGTATTTGAATACTTTGTCAAGATTATTGGATTAGCAGCACTAATACTAGCAGTAGCACTATCTTTAGAAGTACTAACAGAGTTAGCAGTACTAACAGGTTTGGCAGTATTGCTTCTAGCAGTACTATCACTGTTAGCAGCACTATTTGTAGTAGCAGCACTAACAGTTTTAGTACATTTTGGAATCCACATCTTGACATTATCTTCCACATTCTGTCTCTTCATGTGGCTTTTAGATTTAACAACTTTCTTAGCCACATGGTTCTTTTCTTTCTTCCTATAACCAAAGGTTTTTGAGTAGGTCTTTGAAAATTTATCCTTTGGTTCATAGGTTTAAAGTAACAGTATTTGGCAATGTGGTTCAGCTTTCCACAGATAAAACAGGGTTTTGGTCTATTAATAATTTTTTTTAGATCAACCCCTTGTTTTTGTGCCCAATGATTGTTCCAGTTTCTCTGATTTCCCCTTGGTTTATCATGTTTTTGGGGCTCAAATTTATTGCATACACATTGTTTGCAAGGAATAGGGTTCACAACAGTGGTCTGCTTATAGTGAACCTTCTTGTTCTTTCCCTCAGTCTTTTCTATCTCTTTGGACTTGATCCAGTGCTTTCCACATCCCTCATTGGTGATAATGTGGTTTTCTTTAGGAATCTCACCACTCACAGTATTGTCCTTATCCTTGACAACTTCTTTCTCAGTTTTATCCTTAACAACCACTTCATCTAAGGGATCTATTTCAGTGGCTCCCTTAGGTAGATCCTTCCTATCCTTTGTTTCTAACAACTCTGAACTAGGAGGGATGTAGTTGTTGTTATAGGGTGGTGGTGTGGTATTGTACCCTATACCTCTTCTCAGTTTATCATGAATCTGAGTTTGTAACAAAGAATCCATTGCTTTGGAAGCATTAGAAAAATTTTCTACATCAAGTTTGACTTTAGCTAGCTCTCCTCTTAGCTTTTCACTCTCTTCTTTAGATCTGGTCAGTTGAAGCTCTAAGTCATTCTTCTCCCACTTCCAGTAATTTGTGTCATAAGAGTGTTGAAGCTCATTAGCTTGAAAACCCTTAATCTGTTCTTCAAATCTCTCAACAATCCTCACATAATCTTTTATGTCTTTTTCCAATCTCTTAAGGTCATCACTCATGTTCTGGTTGTGATCCCTATACCTTTTAACAGTGTTAATGCAATTTTGAGAGCAAAGATTGGAAGTTACCTCTGTAGGGAGACTAGACACCTCTGCCATTAGAGCTTGATTCTGAATAGCCTCTTCAGCTTGATCACTCCAATCAAACCCCATACCTTGTTGAGAGACAAGGGCTTGTGCAGAGTTTCTGTTGAAGCTTCCAGATTGAGCTTGTTGGTGGTTGTTATTCTGAGACATTCCACTTCTGCATTCTCTAGCAAAGTGTCCCTTTTGATGGCATTTGTAACATTCCACCTTGGACTTGTCAAATCCTGCTCCATCTTCTCTTCTTTGGGAGAAGTTGTTCCTCCCAGTTCTTTTGATGAACTTTTTAACTCTCATGGAGAGCATGGCCATCTGCCATTTAATATCCATCTCTTCAAGATCATCTGGATTGAGTTGTTCCAAGTCATCATTAATGAGAGAAGAGTTTCCATGACTTGCCAGAAAGGCCTCAAACACAGTTTCAGTGCCTTTCTCTTGGTTTGTTCCATTGGCAGTACTAACTGATTCAAGGTTGGAAGTAGAATCAGTTGATGCTGAAAGGAGTGCAGCATTGTGAACATACCCAGAAGGCCTCTTTTTAGCCTCTACCTCAGATTCAAAAACTCTTAGATCATTATAAAGATCATCAAGTTCCTTTTCTTCCAGTTGATCATTCTGTCTGAAAGACACAGTATACATGGTCCATTCATCACTTAAGGACCTTAGAAACTTTCTGTTCAGATCATCTTGATCAATTTGGACTCCCACTGTAGCTAGTTCACCAATAAGTTTGTTGAACCTGTCAAAAGTTTGAGTCATGGACTCATTCTTGGTTGACATAAAGTTCTCATATTGTTGCTTCAGAATGGCTTTCTGATTTCTCTTGGTACTTTTGGTACCAGAGAATCTCTTCTCCAGAGCATTCCAGAGCATCTCTGCATCAGTGCAGTTACAGAACTGATGTTGATATTCATTGGGAATAGCCAAGAGCAAGGTGCTCAAGGCTTTCATCTCTGTCTGTCTGATCTTTCTTTCTGCATCAGTTTTTGGTGGAGTTCTCTTTCCATCTGCACCAATCTTTCCTGCTTCAGAAGGACCATTCTCTATGATGTCCCACATAGAATAGTCAGTGAGGAGTATGTACTGCTTGATTCTGATCTTCCACATATCGAATTCATTGGGTCTAAGCATTGGAACCTTTGAGACCAAAGTACTGCTTGATTCTGCAAGATTTTCCATGAAGAATAGTTGTTTCTGAGAAATCAGGCTCTGATACCACTTGTCAGGATCGAATTCTCAACAAGAATTAATTCTCAGAAACAATATCAAAGAAGTTTGCGGAATAACACTTTGATATTCAATTAAACAGTAAATCAATACAGAAAATATGAAGAACAAACTGTAAACTTGTATTTAATGCTTTGAAGTTACAAGATTACTCACTCAACCTCAATATTGATGAACAGGCTCACCAATACGAATTCTACTTCTCTAGAATTAGGATCTATGCCTTGAGGTTGTTTTTATCTCAAAAAAAATGAAAAAACAAAAGTTATCTAACTATTCTAAACAATACAATATATATACTGAATACAAAGATAATTACAATAAATAAAATATCTTCAGTATATCTTCTATGTATATCTCTAAGCTTCCATGTATATCCTTTCATACGAATCTTCATCATATAAGCAGTATTAATCTTCAGCAGCATTAACTTCCTTCTAGCAGCATTAACTACTAAGCAGTACTAACCACTAGCAGTACTAACTAGCTAAGCAGTACTAACTTTGTTCAAGCAGCACTAACTTTGACTAGCCGTATTAATAATACTAGCAGTAGTAACACTCAGCAGTATTAACCTTTAAGTCTTCTAGCAGTAGTAATTTGAACCAGCAGCATTAACCATACTTGATGAATTCTTCAGTTCCCAACAAGGGTATACCGTGCCTAGAGACGATTTCATCTATGTACAGCTTCGCCAACTTATCCATTGGCAACGTTTCCCGCATCGCTAGAAAGTAAGCACTCTTCGTCATTTGATCGACAATGACCCATATGGTGTCGTTCCCTCGCAAAGTCTTCGGTAACTTGGTCACGAAATCCATGGTGATCTTATCCCATTTCCACTCGGGTATTTCCAGCGATTGAAGGCTCCCATAGGGTCGTTGATGCTCGACCCTCACTTGTGAACAAGTCACGCATCGCTCCACAAAACGAGCTACATCCAACTTCATAATTGGCCACCAATAATGTAGCTTCAAATCCCGGTACATCTTGGTGCTCCCCGAATGGATAGAATACTTGGACTTATGTTCGTCCTCCAAAAGTAACTCTTGACAACCACTAAACTTTGTTACTCAAACTCGACCATTGAAGCACTTTATTCCTCGACTATCTTCGATCAACAATAACCGTTGCTTTGTCATCACTTCCTCCTTGAGGTTTTCTTCCTTTAATGCTTCGGTTTGCGCTTCCTTAATCTTTTCCATGAGACATGACACCAACTCGATTCTTGTAAGCTTGGCTTGAAGTCTCCCGCTATACTCTTTTCGACTCAAAGCGTCGGCCAGCACGTTTGCTTTACCCGGATGGTAGAGTAGTTCACAATCGTAATCCTTAAGTAACTCCAACCACCTTCGTTGCCTCATGTTGAGCTCCTTCTGATCAAAAACATACTTCAGGCTCTTGTGATCCGTGTACAAGGTACACTTTGTGTCGTAAAGGTAATGTCGCCACAACTTTAATGCAAATACTACCGCCGCCAACTCCAAATCGTGAGTGGGGTAGTTCTTCTCATGCTCCTTCAGTTGCCTAGATGCGTACACGATTACCTTTCCTCTTTGCATAAGTACGCATCCAAGTCCCCTTTTGGACGCATCACTATAGACCACAAAATCCTCCGATCCCTCCGGCAAGGTTAAGATCGGAGCCTCACATAATTTTCTTTGCAACATTCTAAAAGATTTCTCTTGCTCCTCAGTCCACACAAACTTTACATTCTTCTTAGTCAACATCGTCAACGAAGAAGCAACTTTGGAGAAGTCTTGTATGAACCTTCGGTAATTCCCCGCCAAGCCTAGGAAGGTTCGAATCTCGGATGGACTTTTGGGCGGTTCCCAATTCATGATAGCTTCAATCTTGGCCGGATCGACCATCACTCCATCCTTTGAAACTAGATGCCCCAAGAACTGCACTTCCTTCAAGCAAAACTCGCACTTGGAAAACTTTGCATAAAGCTTCTCCTTCCTCAAGATTTCCAAGACATCTTGAAGATGACGTGCATGATCGACTTCATCCCTCGAGTAGATAAGAATGTCATCAATGAAAACGATGACCGGCTTATCTAAAAAGGGTCGGCACACGCGGTTCATCATGTCCATAAACACCGCTGGGGCGTTCGTCAAACCGAAGGGCATTACTAAGAATTCGTAGTGACCATAACGCATCCTAAAAACGGTTTTAGGAATGTCTTCTTCTTTGACTTTTACTTGATGATAACCCGAACGGAGATCTATCTTCGAGAATCAACTCGCTCCTTGAAGTTGGTCAAACAAATCATCAATCCTAGGGAGTGGATACTTGTTCTTCACGGTTACCTTATTCAACTCCCTATAGTCGATACACATTCGCATGGTACCGTCCTTCTTCTTCACGAATAAGACCGGTGCTCCCCAAGGCGAGAGACTCGGTCTTACGAACCCTTTCTCTAAAAGTTATTGCAATTGGCTCATCATTTCCTTCATCTCTGACGGATCCAAACGATAGGGAACTCGGGCTATAGGAGTCGCTCCCGGCGTCATATCAATCTTGAACTCCACTTGACGGTCGGGTGGTAAACCAGACAAGTCGTCCGGGAATACATCGGGAAACTCCCTTACCACTTTGACATCTTCTAACTTCTTCTTCTCGAGTTTGGCATCTACCGCATATGCCGAAAAGGATAGGCATCCTTTCGCCAAACACTTTCGCGCCTTCGCCATACTAATGATTGCATCTTCGCCCTTTTTCCTCTCACCATACACGGTCACCGCATGACCCTTCAAACCCGGAATTCGGATCAACTTTTTAGCACAAAGAATCTCCGCGTGATTGGTCGACAACCAGTCCATACTGACTACAACATCAAATCCCCCGATGACCATAGGCATTAAATCGATCGGGAACTCTTTCCCTTCGATTTCTAGCTTGCAATTTCTTACAATATTCCGAACAACTACTTGATCGCCATCGGCTAGCTCTACCACTAACGCCTCGTCTAAATTAGTAGTGGGCATGGATAGTTTTGGGCAAAACGAACTCGATACAAACGAAAAACTTGCTCTCGAGTCAAATAATACACGCGTAGGTATGGAGTTTAGGAGAAACGTACCCGACACTACATCCGTTGACGCCTTCGCCTTTTCGGTGGTCATCAGAAAAGCTATCCCAGTTGCTTTAGGAGTGTCCACCTTATTGCTTCCGCTAAAGTTCGCCTTTGACCTCGGGCATTAGCTCCTAACGTGGCCCGACTCTTTACACCCGAAACAAATTCGCTCTTTGATTAGACAGTCACCGTAACGGTGGCCGAGTTTTCCACATTTAAAACATGGGTCGGGCCCCGAACGGCAAGGACCATTGTGCTTACTTCGGCATTTTGAACACCACGGGGTATCCCGTCTCGGACCATTCCCCCGTTGATTGATGTTGAATTGGTTTGGCCTCTTCGAAGGTGTGGGACCCCCTTCCCACTTCCTTTTCTCGATCACTCCGCTCCTCTCCATCTTGCTCGAGACGTAGGAGTCTTCTATTAACTGTGCTTCTTCTATTGCCTCTCGGAGAGTAGAGGCCCTTGATACCCGAACCATATTCATCATTTCTGTAGGCAAACCTTTGATGTATGCCTTGATTTTTTCTCTTTCGGTGGGGATCAGATGTCCCATCAACCCCAGCTTGTCCATAAAGGATTTGTTGTACTCCTTCACCGACAGATTTCCCTTCTTCAAACCCCGGAACTCATCTATGATTCGATCCATAGCTCATTCATTGCAAAATTATTCCATTACCTTCTTCTTGAAGGCCTCCCAGCTCAGTTGGGACAAAACGGTGACCTCAACAGAAGCGGAAAATAATTCCACCACGTGAGGGTCGCCCCTCTAAGCATTTGAGACCCAAATACGACCTTTTCTCTTTCCCCGCACTCGCTTGATCGGAAAGCCTGTTCCATCTCTCTAATCCAGTTCATGCATGCTACCAGATCATCTGTGCCCTTGAATTCTGGTGGTCGGCATCCAAGAAATGCCTTGAAGGTACAAGCCTTAGGCAGTTGCCTCACTTCGGGAGGTGGAGTTTCATTAGAAGGGACAACGGGTCCCGAACCTCCGGATCCCACCCCAATTACATTTTCCGCCACCGCCTCAGGCCTACGGTGGTTAGCATCACGGTCGTCCAAAAGCTTCAGGAATACTTCCTGTTGTTGAGCCATATCTGCGTTCATCGCTTGCATCATCTGTTCCATCATTCTAGATTCGGGAGTTACCTCCTCCATAATCGGATAAGTTGCAACTAGGTTTCGTCGAGGTATGAATTCCGGTCCTGCACCCAACGCGTTTACCAAAGCTGGGGGCAAATCATTATTAGTTACTCTCGGTTGATCAGTCGTAGACGCCGTAGTATCTTGCCCTTCCGGCCGATTACGCGTATTAACCATAGTCTGCCACACACGCGAGAATATAGGTGAGATGAAGATGAACAAAATGTAAACAAGGAAACGCACTACCACAAGCATTAACTATCATAACAACGGAAAACAAGCATAATCACGTAAAACATCTTCATAATAACGTTAGCTAGGCGAAATTATGAACATGCGATACATAAAAATTTTCATTCCCATTACCATAACTCTTAACTTGCGTAGCTTCCGTCGACTCTAAAACTATCTTATCTTAAGAGTTCTACCCAATCTCACAAAATCATTGCCTAATTTCATAGCTTAAGTCTAGGTACTATACATCCACACCTATTTCACTTAAACTAATGCTCTGATACCAACTTGTAACACTCTAAATTTAGCGGAAATAAAAATTCGAAAATTCTGCAATATGACGGCTATAAAATAGCAAACCTGGGTATATAAAAACCTGTTGTAAACAACCCCAAAGTATCATCCCGATAAAACGGGGAAACAAACTATAACCATTACAATTAAACAAATGAAGAATATACTAACAACCTAATAATCTAACTTAACTAAGAAAGATTAATATCGGGTCTTGCTATTCTTCCAAAATGTACTCGCTATCCAGAATATCGATCTACACATCTCCCAAAAAGACCGCTCTTGGCCTCAAAGCCAACCACTCAGTCCCGACGAACCCCTTCGGAAACCTGACCTGTTATACATGTCATTTTATGAAAAAGTGTTTGGCTAAAGCCTAGTGAGATCAAACATTTTGCAGTTTAAGTAATTCAAACGTAAAAATGAGTAAAAGAGTTTATTTTTATGCAACAACAATAATGGTAACAATAACTGGAAATCTTCTTTGAAATGTAGCAAATACCTCTTGGGTTAACGGGGGAGACCCGCTTACTAACACAAATGACGGAACACAAAAGTAAGCCATTCGATGAGTCAATAAAGCCAATAAACATATAAAGTACACGCAAGGGATGTCAGGCTCAGTGGCTTTAAACGTACACCCACAGAAACTCAAGTTCAATCCCGAAGGGTTCCTACGTCGAGCTCCTCATCCAATATCGTAATACTTAAGCACGAAGGACTTATAACCCAATCCGATGCCAAACGTGCCTCGACGTGGAAAACTAGTCGTCCCAACGCCGGAACAATAATAAACCAAGTACGGGGTCATGACTCCCAATGCATCAAATAAGCCAATTAATGTGCATAAGGCCAAACAAGTAAACCCAGTAATGGTTAATATGCATAAGTGATTTGAAGGGTGATTTCCACCAAAGCATGTCCATTGTTTACCAATAGATCTATAATCAAAATATATTTGATCTATTTTTCATTTCCAAATCCCAAAACATGGTGCAAGTTGATTTACAAACTTATCAGCAGTTAACCATAATTTCCATATTCTTAAAATCATAGATTCCACATAGTAATTATCATTCCCTTAAAAGCATAACCCAAATAAAAGCAAGTTAAAGGACATTATTATAGTTCATAATTCGTCATTTCCCCAAGAATCATCATAAACACTAATATCCCCAAAAGTTAGGTTTAACACAAATTTATACAAATCAAGTATATGAAAGAGGAGATAGTAAGTATCCAAAATCTACCTTTTGACATGTATAAGGTTTAGTAAAAGTTTAAGAACTCACCTTGGTATTTTCCTTAAGAAAGAAACCAAACCCTAGAAATGGAGGAGATGAAAACCACTCGAGAGCTCACCACAATACTTCCTAAATGTTAAGGACCACCATTAATGACTTAGAATCACCATAAATGATGAAAGAGGTTGTAAGGAAGACATACCTACAGATTTTCAGCAGAGAGAAACGCACACCAAACCCTAGAATCAGATATAAATGATTGAAATCACGACCTACTCTTTTTATATCCAAACCCCCGCCAGCGATAGTGACATGGCAAGAGTGACATTTGTCACTCTCGCGGGCATAGTCGCGAGGGACCACCCACCCGCGGTACAAGCTGGGCGATAGTGCCCTGCAATTGTGACCCTGTCACTCTCGCATGGCACAATCGCAAGAAATGTACCGTAGGTCATCGACCTCCGGTGATTGTGCCCTCCACGATTGTGACACACTGTCACTCTTGCGGGCATAATCGCGAGCAGCCCAAAATCTCCAAATTTTGATGTTTTTCAAACCACGATGCTTAAACCAAACAACCTCGATAATATATAGGTAAATCAATAAGATCAGAAGGTTCCAAATAGAGAAGAATAAAACATAGGTTTTCAGAATTCCGGGTGTTACATTTACTACTTTGCAGATGGCTATGGGAGAAAATGTTATATCTGAGATTGTGTCAGAAGAGATATCTGCAGGTATTTGGAGCAAGCTTGAGAATTTATATCTCAAGAAAACTTTGACCAACAGATTGTTACTGATGCGGTCGTGTCTCTTCTTCAAAATGAAGGAAGGCACAACCATTAAAGCTCACATGACCGAATTTGAAGATATCATTATGAAGTTGAAGCCAACGGATGCGCTTCTTGCTAAAGATGAAGAAGCACTTGCTATGATCCTATTGTATTCACTTCCCGAGAAATATTCCCAATTCACTAACAGTTTTATATATGGAAGAGAAACTCTTTCTTTGTTTGATGTGAAAACAGGAATGATTTCTTAAGATAAAAGAATTCAAATGAGGATCGGTAACAATCCCAGGGAGAACAATTGCAGTCAAGGCCTATTTGCTGACAGAGGCCGAGACGATCATCAGTCTTCAAGAGGAAGAAATCGTGAGCTCTCTCAGTCCCGTCGGCCTGGCTCTCGTGGGAAATCAAAGACACGTGGCAACTGTTACTATTGCCACAAGCCATATCATTGGGTGAAAGATTGTCCGAGTCTTAAAAACAAGACAAAGACAACGCCGAATCATCAGCTGTTGCAGCCGAAGAGGAGTAAAATGGCTTATCTGCCACAGTTACACCACCGCTAGGTGACAGGCGATGGGTGTTAGATACCAGGGCATCTTGCCATATGACACCATTTCGGGACTGTTTCTCTACCTTTGAAAAAGTTGAAGGTAACAATATTTTTATGGAAACAGTACTTCGTGTGTTACTAAGGGTATTGGTACTATGCAGATCAAGATGTTCGATGGGTGTATTCGGACATTGAATAATGTCATGTTTGTTCCATCCATGACTCGTTCCTTGATCTCTGTTGGACAACTATCCAAACTGGGTTGCAAGATTCGGATTGACGACGGGAGTTTGCGCATCTCCCGAGGGAGTATCATTGTGATGAAAGGCGAACGGGCGGAAAATAATCTTTTCCATTTGATTGGCAAAACTATTTCTTCTGAATCATGTGTGGCTGATATTTCTCAGAATCTTGATGTTGCTCGCTTATGGCATCTTCATTTGGGCCACACATCCGAGAAGAATTTGGACATTTTGCGCAAGCGAAAACTCATTAAGGTCGTTGTACCTTCCAGCCTGGAGTTTTGTTCGGGATGTGTCAAAGGAAAGCAGACGCATGTTTCTTTTGGTGTTGGAAAACACAACACTAAAGGAATCGTCGATTATGTTCATACAGACGTCTGGGGACCATCCAATACTCCATCCCTCAGTGGAGGTAAATACTTTGTTTCGTTTATTGATGATTTCTCACATAAGATTTGGGTGTATGTGTTAAAGTTAAAGTCAGATGTCTTCGATACGTTCAAGACTTGGTTGGCACGAGTAGAGGTCGAGACTGGCAAGAAGTTAAAAGTGCTGAGATATGATAACGGTGGATAATTTACTAGTGGTAACTTCAAAGACTTTTGTTTGCGTAAAGGCATCCACCGTCACTACACCACACCAGGCGACCCTCAATCTAATGGGGTTGTAGAGCGGATGAATAGGACTTTGCTTGAGAAGGTCCGATGTATGTTGTCGACATCGGGCTTCCCCAAATCTTTCTGGGCTGAAGCACTTTACACCGCGGTGCACATTATTAATAGGTTACCTTGTTCGGCCATCGGGGGAATGATTCCGGAAGAGGCTTGGAGAGGTAAAAGAAATATCTGTCTGAAATACATACGTGTATTTGGTTGTCCTGTTTATTTTCATGTTTCAGGCCGGGACAAGCTAAATCGTAAAGCCACCAAAGGATTCTTGCTCGGCTATACAGATGGTATCAAGGGTTACCGAATCTGCAACCCCTTGACTCGTAAAGTGATTCATTCTCGACATGTCACGTTTGATGAATCAGTCCTGTTGAAGTCACAGGATCCTCGGTCCTCTCAAGATCCGGAAGTCGTTACTACTGTTGCTCCTACTGCTGATGATGTGGAGACAGTAGATAGTCCTTATATTCCTAGTTCATCCACTCCTGATATTAGCTCAGAATCACCCATTAATGTTGAAGAAGTCGTTTCGCCAGTGACTTCTACTAGTGATTCTGAAGAATAGATTCTGAATGATGGTGGAGACGATGGCGATAAAATCCCAGTTATTGCGCCTACCAGGCATAGTCAAAGAACTATTCGTCCGCCTAACAGGTATGGAGATTGGGATTTTTCTAACATGAGTTTGTGCTTTGCATGTAGGTCAAGATGAGCCGCCTGATATAAAGGAGGCGTTGGCCTCGTCCCACAATTCTAAATGGCTTGGAGCCATGCAAGAAGAGTTGGAAGCTCTCTCGAATAACAGAACTTGGGACTTATGTCCATTGCCGAATGGCAGTCGTGCTATTGGTTGCAACTGGGTTTTCAAAGTGAAAGATGGCAATCGGTACAAGGCTCGTCTCGTTGCTAAAGGCTTTGCACAACGGAAAGGTATCGAGTATGACAATATTTTTGCTCTCGTTGTACGCCATACATCTATTCGTGTTCTTTTGGCGATCGTGGCTATTCACGATTTGGAGCTAGAACAGTTAGATGTGAAGACCGCCTTCCTACACAAAGACTTGGAGGAAAGTATCTATATGAAGCAACCTGATGGTTTCGTTTCCGAAAGCAAACCAGAATATGTATGTAAACTCAAGAAGTCCCTTTATGGACTTAAACAATCGCCTCGTCAGTGGTATAAGAAGTTTGATTTGTTTATGCTCGATCTGGGATTTGAGCGTAGTGAAAAAGACGCTTGTGTCCATCATAGACAAAGCGGTGGGTTTTCACATACTTACTTCTTTATGTAGATGACATGCTTATAGCCTGCAGGGACCTGTCAGAGATCAAACTTCTGAAAGATAAGTTGAAGTCAGAATTTGAAATGAAGGATCTTGGCACGACGCAGAAGATTTTGGGCATGGAAATCGTGCGGGACAGAAAGTCTCGAACACTTAGATTGACACAACGGACGTATATCCAAAAGATATTGAAGCGGTTTAATCTTGATGGTGCCAAGACGTCTAGCACTCCGCTACCGAAGCACATCAAGATTACAAGTGAAGATTGTTCGAAGGATGACAAGGGAAAGGCCGAAATGTCAAAAGTTCCATATGATAGTGCGGTCGGAAGTCTCATGTACGCCATGGTGTGTACTCGTCCCGATCTTACACATTGTGTCGGAGTGGTGAGTCGGTTTCTCGCGAATCCAAGTCGATCACATTGGGTAGCCGTTAAAACGGCATTCCGATATTTGAAGGGAACCGAGACACATGGTCTTATATTTGGTTTGCACAATGACTGTGAAATTGTTGGATTTTGTGATTCTGACTATGCAGGTGATCAAGTTGGTTGGAGATCCACATCCGGTTATGTGTTTACTTTAAGTGGAACAGCCGTTAGTTGGAGATCACGTTTACAGTCCATTGTTGCATTGTCAACCACAGAAGCTGAACTTGTTGCTGCGGTTGAGTCTGCAAAGGAAGCGGTCCATTTAAAAGAATTGATGAATGGCTTAGGCTTCGAACAACTTTCCGTGCGCATTTTCTGTGATAATCAGAGTGCCATCCATTTGGCTACTAATTTGGCTTTCAGCTCCCGGACAAAGCACATAAATGTGTGTGATGCATATCTTGTGAGATTACGTGAAGCGAAGATTGTCTATTTGAAGAAAGTCCTGACAGATGACAATGCCGCTGATATGTTCACTAAGTCGCTAACGCCAGCTAAGTTTGAGCATTGCTCAAACTTGATCCAGCTCTGTTTGTGTTAGTGCCGTTGGGCACTTTGCGAGAGAGAGAAGATATTACCACAGGTGACAAAATGACATCTTTGAAGGAATTACTTTGTTAAGTGCTTAGAGCTTTGCTTATGCTCTACCTTGTTTAGTAGATTATGCATTTGAGGTTATTTGTTTGCTTGTAACTTTGACGGGTGATGGCCATGCCGAAGCTCGTCAAGGTTGGAATGCATTTTGCTACCTCGTGCCAATTTACTTTGCTATCTACTTGCTATGATCAACCGTTGGAAGAACTCGTATTGGTTGGATTAGGATTCGTTTCGCTATCGAGGATCACATGCATCATGGTGGAGTGTTATAATATTTAATTATATTATACATTGGATGCTACATGTGACTAAAGCCAAACTTGGACCAACTTGGCATAACTCATTTTGGACCACATATTTTACATTGGAAGACTTGGCATATGTCATCCTTCATATGCTTAGTTGTCATCCTCCACTTCCATCATATAAATACCCCTTTCCCTGCAATCATTTTCTTCATCCCTTTCTTGAGTTTTATCTAGATAACCACCAAACACCCTCTCTAATATATTTTTGAGGTTGAGAGTGTTCTTGATATTCGGTGGTATTCGGGAAAGTTTCGTTAGGTGATCGTGGATCTCAAGATCCTTGTACAAGCACTTTGTAATCTCTTTGGTTGGTAATAATATTCTTGCTCTCTCTCTTTGGTGGATGTACACTATCACAACGATAGTGGAACCACATTAAATCACGGTGTTATTTGTTTTGAACTTGCTATAATTATAGATAATAACGTTTTTATTATTATCTATATTTCGTGGGTTTATTTTTCTACGTTAGAGAATTATTGTGCAACATCTAGATTATTGTTATCCGCATTCGTTGTTGGGTTAATTGTGCACTTGGATTTCTACCCGTTTGGGACCTTAGAAATCACTCTCTAGCTTTTGCATTTGTTAGGCACAATTTTTACCTAACACTCAAAGCATATGATGATACAATACCAATATCCTAAAGGTTATATTCTTTTTTCTTGAACTCGCCAAGATGCATTTTGATTCATAGTTAATTTCCCTCTTGACAAATCCATATCAATATGGTTGTAAAATACTTGTATTTTGATGTGGAATCTCTGTTTTGACACCGTCAAGATGATATCATTTTCATAGATTCTTGTGCCAAAACTCAAAAGGAGTCTACCATTGTCTTTTTATTTCTATTTTCACCTATTCAATGAAAAAATGTATAAAGTGGAATCAAAGTACGAAAAATATTGATTATTAAATTTTATTTCTATATGGTCATCACAGGAGTTGGAATTTCAGAAAGCAAAAAAGATGTCAAATATTTGTGTTGTAAATTAGACAATTTTCAGTTGCATATCTAATTTATGTTGCATGTTTAAATCATGAAACATATAAATTTATCATGTTTACTATATTTATTAAAACATTTACTTCAAGTTCTTAAAATCTTAAAAAATTCAAGTTCTTACACAATATGTCTTATATCTTACCGTATTTCTTATGGATGATTTTACTTTGGACAAAATGTAGCAAAAAAACTTTTCTTATTTTAAACATATTTTAACCCGAACCAACTATTCTTGTATCATTTGATGATATTGATTAAATTTCAGACCCATCGTCATTAAACGATTATCCACAACACACATAGAGTGTTCATGTTAGATTCTATATATCCGTATAATGCATATGATGTTGTTCGAGGCCCGTGATTGGATGTTTAAACTACAAATCAATGCTGGTTTGTTTCATACAAGAATGATTTGGTGGCGTTGGTTGAAAAATGAGTGTTTTACTACTGCTATTCGAGCACCCTAATCTCTTTCTTCTTCAAATGGGCTGACATCCCATTTCACACTCCAAAGACAGCCATTCACGCTCTGCCATCAACCCTAAAACTGAATTTTGTCCCTAATTTATATATTATTCAATTAGCAATATAAAACCACATAGATCTATAAAATTAACATCGAGAAGGAAGGAAAATGGAACAAAAATAGAAACATGATTGTCGTTTCGAGTTATCGGCTACTATTTCAAGATGCTTCACGTCGTATCGTGCACGGATAAGTAACGAGTATTATACAAAGTAACTTAACAAAATTAAAACAAGTCCATTTCTATTTTTTTTTAAATCTCATCACAACAAAATAGACATAAACTAGAATTTTGGTCCCTGGGATTTGGCGGTCACCAACCCCTTCCTTCATCTTCTTAGATATATACTTCGAATATACAAACATTGAAGCTCAAACACATTGAAGGGTAAAATAACATTGAACTTCAAACAAAATACAATCAAGGAAGCATATATGCAAATCATTCTCACCATGAATATTGTGGTCACCACCATCCATAACAACAGGAAAAAAAAACAATATACAAACATAACATAATAACAACTCAAAATAAAAATTCAAAACCAACTTAACAAAAAAAAAAAAAACATTAATATCTCTAAATGTTACACCCTCAAAATTGAAAAAAGAAAACTAATTTAAAATTTTCAATAATATATCAATTAACGAATAAAGTCCTTTTTAATTGTTAGCACTTGATTACTTATAAAGGCTATTTAAAATTTAACATCAACAAATAATAATCCAAATCTTACACATAGTCTAGATTAGGAGCGTGTGTTACTAAAAGTCAATAACTGTCGTTATCTCCAAGGTGCGAAAGAAATCACCGAATAGCTATATATCTCTCATGCATCTAACTAACACTTAATCTTCACGGTGTCGCTAGTACCATTATCAACAATGACGTGATGCACATGCAGACAAATAAAAAAGGTTAGGCTACACTCTTAGTGAGTTTTCATCATTTTATATATAATGGTAAACTAAAAAAAATGCTTTTTAAATCCAGATTTCTAAAATGAAAAGTATAAAATATGAAAGCACCATCTTTCCCAAAACCAACCATTTTCATGATGAAAACCCCAATACAAAACATTAATTCAATATGAATTTGAAACCCAATAATCACCTAAAACGTGAATAATGATTTTCTCGCAATTACTGAAATTCGGATAAAATTATATTATCCAAAATACCGAATTGTGGGTAAGGTTCAATACCCAAAATCATAAATTATGGAGAACACTACATATTCGAAACATCACCAAAAAACATTGATAAAACTCAATACCTAAAACAACATCTCTCAATGACAGGGGAGACCCGATTTTTCATGATTTCTGTCGGCACAAAAAAGTAGGTCACCATTCCACGTTATAGAGCTCATCATGAGGATCAATGCTCCAATGAGATCAATAATTTATGATTCATAGTTCAAGGCCCCCGATGATCCCAGATACACTCATTCACTAGAAATTACATCATGTGCCCAATAGCTAGTATCCGACTCCCATAAGACCGTATCAAGTTGCCCTCGATTACCCAATGCATATTTCTAGTTACAATATGGGAATAACCCTCCCATCACCATATGGCCAATGGCAGATGTTCGACTTCAATAGCTCACACCATAGTCCCCCGATGACCCAATGCCTATTCCTGGTAACAACATCAATTGCATTACAGACAAAATTACATGACCTCAAATGAATGACCAACGTACTTAAAGCGTGTAACTTTCAAATAAATATGTCATAACTGCATATCATACCAAAAGCTTGACATAGAGCAAATTAAACCAGACAAGCATCCCTAAGACCCATCTAATTCAAAACCGAGCCAAAAGCTCAACATAATGCATTTGTTTGATAAATATGGAGGCAAATCATCCCTAAATATAAACCATAATGTTTATACTTCCAAAATATCTCGTAACACAAAAATATGCATTCTAAACAATTCATCAAATCAAATACATAAAGAATGCATTACCGTTAAATAACCTTTATTTATAAATTTACTCGTTAAAAGACACTTTCTCAAGGTTTATTTATCAAAATGACCAAAAATCCTAAATATGAGCATTTCATAAGATTTAGAAATCAAATGCATCAAATATGCAAAACTCACCAAATAACCCACGTATTTGATAATGTAGATCCCAAATTACAACAACTCCATGTATATTCTCCATCAAGATACGCAATTACAATTCATGGAGTGGAGAGAATTCTCTATCCATCCTCAGATTAGAATACAGACTTCTTTTTTCTCTCAATACAATGACTCTCTTACTTTCTCTCTCTAGAATATTACAAACGAGTTCCTCTCCTATTCTAATCAAAACTATTTATACCTTTGACCTACAAAGCTTAAAACTAAATCCAGTTGACTTTACAAGATTTTGATAACTTTGACTCACTATAAATCTTAAATACAATTTATGCTCTAACATCCCCCCCCCCCCCCTTGAATTTAAGATTTAAAAAAATCTGATAGCAATCTTCAGCTCTTGACTTCAGAACTTTAACTCTTTGACATTTGGAATTGAAAACAAACAATCTCTAAAATAGCTCTGAAGAATCTTCAAACTTTATCTTCAAGTTTAAGATCAACAAAAGTCTTAGTATGGGAAGAGCCAGAGCGAGGTGAGAGACTTTCTAAACAAAGGTTTGTCTAAGTAAGAAAATGGGCACTCTGCTCACATCGAAGTAACTGGTCAACCAGTATTTTGGTGTTTTTGCTTGAGCTGTCGGATACTAGATGTATAAATATAACATAAGAATGTGGATCTCTTCTTCATCGAAAGAAATGAGATTCTTTGACAGTCTTGATCTTCATCTGTCTATTCAGAAACAAATTTTCTCATATTTTTCACCAAGTCTTGAAACATGATCTTCAACTATTTGTAGCTTTAATCTTTGCACCTTTGAACTCTGTGTAGCTTTGAACTCAAATTATTTTAAGCAACTTATTTGAGCTTTGTATCTTCATCTCTTAAAACTTTGAACATTATTTAATCATCTAGAAACATCTTTGTCTTTATATTTCTTCTTTTCTCATTATCTCGAACTTCTTGACTTTGAATTATCTTCGTTTCTTTTAAATTTAATCATTCAAATTATCTCCCCTTTTCTTCTATATTCTATTTATCCCCCTTTTTGATGGTTTAAGCATCATGATCATCAAAACTCTTTTCAATTTCAACAATGTCTTTAAAATCCAGTAAAATTCTTCACCTTTTGATCGGATAAACCGTCAATTCCAAATGATATGTATCCGAATCTTTTCAAATTCAGATAGAAAAAGTTGTAACCCTAAATCAATGGATGAATCACTTAAAATGCCTGTAAGTAGAACAAAGCCACTTAGTACAACGGATGTACTTTGGAAATGAGCTTTTTGATGTTCACTCTCCCAGGGTTCCATTCAATCATCGAAAAACACAAAGGAATTTCTATGAACGTTATGACAAGTAAACATATTCCTTCTGTGTCGTGTGTCTGTATGAAAGAATTTAAGCATTTTGTGCTTTATCAAGCTCAAATTTTGAAAACTTTGAGACAACAACAAGGTTTCCACAGACTCAATATGCATGATTGAAGTGCGAAGGTGGGGAAAACTTCCTTCTTTTTCAATATCCAAATTTCCGAATGAAGTGTAGATAGATTATATGTTGCGTTCCCAAGAAAAATTGAAACACTTGTAACAACCCAAAATCAACATAACAATAAATATATAAGAGTGAACTCCCAAAACGGGTCCCAATACAAAATTTCGGAAAGAAAAGATTAACGTAGTCCAAATGGAACAGTTCTATCACAACCAAGAATCTAAAATTTGCATCTACACCACGACTAAGGCCCCGCTCTCCGACTAGCTAGCTCTTAACATTTCTCCTTTCCATTTGAAGAACTGCCAATAGACCCCTTACCTGAAAAGGGTTGTTAAAGAAAGAAAGTGAGGGTTAGACCGGAAGGTATAGTGAATTCCCAATCCTCGGCTTGTTAACAAGAAAAATAATTTACTTTTGATAGGATAATAAAAATAATTGAATAAATACATCAATTAAATTTTACTTGAAACAACATATCAAATATTCCCGCGCCTGCATTCTCGGGGCTCCAGTAGATCCCCATATGGCCCCTCGTAGATGTCGTCGTCTGTATACATAGGAAACGAATTCCAAGCATACGGACCAACCATCCCCGATGGTTAAAATATTGCCATGGCCCACAATCCAACAGTTATAATACAATTTCGTCACAAATGTGATACATATCCGTGTAAATATAAGATCGACAATAACTTTAATGATCAAAAGCTTCAATGTAACACATATATATAAAAAAAATCAATAAAGCTTTTAGAAGTGAACACCACTTTCAATTTAGAAATCTTTTAATAAGGGAACTCACCGGTTTGGATGAAAGTCGACAAACACGAACAACTAGCCTCGGATAGGTCGAACGCCTACATTCCACATTAATAAAACAATTGTGATTTTTGACAATGCTCTAATAATTTCCTTGCTCACAGACCGATCAAAAGGAGTTATACTACCATTGAAAATTTACTAATGAAGTACAGACCCCGGGCGACCGCACGCCGGGCGGCCCCTGTCTAATCTACACCGCCCCGGTCGATTCCACACCGGGTGGTCCCGGTAGGTCTCACACCAGGCGCACCGGTCGGTCGCACACCGTGCGGCCCCGTTTGAACACACACCGGGCGGTCCCGGTCGAAGGGAAAAAGTTCGATTCGAGGGTGGGAAACACACCCCGATTCACGGCGATGGTCGCGATGGCCAGCAATACAGAGTGGCCTTTAGGAACCATCGATTTCTCCCTCTATTTGGCTAAATCACAAGGATTTAACTCAACAATCAAACCACAAATTCCATTTCACCAATTTCCCAATCTAATCAGACCTCTAGCCGATCCTAGAAGAAGAATTTAATAAACTTCAAGAACTATTACCCAACCAAGATTTCTTAATGAAAAAAAAAAGAAGAAATTCCTAGCTCTAAACAAGATAGAAGGCATACCTCTTGAATAACAATCCCCACTAGAAGACACCTTGATTTTTCCAAAGCACTGATTTCTCCCCCAAAGGATTTCGGTCCGTCTCCTTCCTCTTTCCCTGGCGCCGCACCCACACACAGTGTTGTTCCCAATTGAATAGCAACTTAGGGCTTTAGGTCCTAAATGACCACATTTTCACTAAGGTCCTGATCCAACTTCCTTATTATTCCACTTTTTACACCACTTTATATTTTCCTAAAATATAACATAGAGAATTAACGATTGTTACAACACTCCCATCTTTAGAGGAATTCCGTCCTCAGAATTTCCTTACCGAAGAGGTATGGATTTTTGGACATCATATTCGATTCTAGTTCCCACATTGCTTCTCGCCCCTTGTGAAACTTCCATTGTACCTTTACTAAGTTAATATATTTTGTCCTTAAGCGCTTGAATTTACGATCCACAATAGCTTCCGGTTCCTCGACGAAGTTCAATTTCTCATCCACCCGCACATCCTGTAAAGACACCGCCATATCAACTTCTGCAAGACAATGATTTCTAACTTGTAATTCCAACTTGTGAATACCCTTAACCTCTTCGGGTAATTCCAACTTGTATGCCACTTCTCTAACTCGCTCAATGATTTCTAAAGGGCCAATATAACGTGGGCTTAACTTCCCTTTCTTTCCAAAGCGGACCACTCGTTTCCATGGTGATATTTTCAACATCACTTTATCACCCACTGAGAATGCAATATCCTATCGTCGCTTATCCGCATAGCTCTTTTGATGATCTTGCGCCACCTTCAATCCTTCTCGCACTTGAAATTTTTTATTCGCAGTCATCTGCACTAATTCTGGTCCTGCCAGTTGCCTTTCTCCGACCTCATTCCAACACAAAGGATTAGTGCGACATTTCCTACCATAAAGCATCTCATATGGAGCCACTTTGATACTCGCATGATAGCTATTATTGTACGCAAATTAAATTAGTGGTAGATGATTTTCCCAAGAGCCTTGGAAATCCAAAACGCATGCCCTCAGCATATCCTCCAGGGTCTGGATAGTTCACTCACTCTGACTGTCGTTTTGCGGGTGATACGTTGTACTCATATTGATTTTCAACCCCATTTCCCACTGGAAGCTTTTCCAAAATGCTGATGAGAATCGACTATCCCGGCCAGACACAATCGACAAAGGTACACCATGGCGAACGACAATCTCGTCGATATACAACTTTGCGAGCTTTCCATAGTGTAGGTCTCCTTGATAGAAATGCGCCGATTTGGTAAGCCGATCCACGATGACCCAAATTGCGTTGTAACCCTTCGGAGTTCTAGGCAATTTAGTTACAAAGTCCATCGTGATATGTTCCCATTTTCCAGACAGGGATATCTAACGGTTGGAGTTTCCCGTACAGTCGCTGGTGCTCCATATTTACTTGCAGACACGTTAGGCATCTTTCCACGTAATGAGCTATGTCTTTCTTCAATCCCGACCACCAATAGTCTTGCCTCAGATCTCCGTACATCTTGTTCGTTCCCGGGTGAATCGAATACTTCGACTTGTGAGCCTCCGCTAAGATGACCATCCTCAAATCCCCGAGTCTCGGAACCCAAATCCTCCCGCTGAAGCATTTCAATCCCCTACTGTCTTCCACTAATGAATTTGTAAGACCTACTACTCTCTCACCTTTAAGATTCTCAGGCCGCAAGGCTTCCACTTGGAACTTCTTAATCTCCTCCAATAAATTTGGAGTTACCTCAGCTCTCGAAGCTACCATCATTAGGTTTTCAATTCTTTCCTTCCGACTTAGAGCATCGGCTACCACGTTGGCCTTTCTGGGGTGATATTCGATCTTACAGTCGTAATCAGTTAGCATCTTCATCCATCTTCGCTGACGCATATTTAGCTCCTTCTGGTCAAACAAATGGCATAGGCTTTTGTGATCCGTGAAGATCTAACATTGAGTTCCATAAAGGTAGTGTCTCTAAAATTTTAGCGCAAAGACCACGACGGCCAACTCTAATTCGTGAGTAGGGTATCGCGATTCGTGATCCTTCATCTGGCGTGATGCGTAAGCAATCACCTTCCCCCGCTGCATAAGAACACATCCCAAACCCAACCTAGACGCATCGCTATACACTACGAAGTCCTCCATGCCATCCGACAAGGCTAAGATTAGAGCGCTACTCAACATATCCTTAATTTTCTGAAAAACCTCCCTCTGAGGTTCTGTCCATGCGAACTTTTCACTCTTTTTCATCAACGCAGTCAATGGAGTGGCGATTCGGGAGAAATCTTTGATAAACTTTCGGTAATACCCTGCCAACCCTAAGAAACTTCGGACTTTCGACGAGTTCTTTGGCGCATCCCAATCACGAATTGCTTCCACTTTTGCCGGATCTACCTTGATTCCGTCTCGTGACACGACATGCCCGAGAAAATGCACTTCTCACAGCCAGAAATCGCACTTCGAGAATTTCGCGTAGAGCCTTTCTCGTCTTAGCAATTCCAAAACTGTTCGCAAATGCTCCTCGTCCTCCTTCCCAGTTTTCGAGTACAATAAGATATCCTCGATGAACACGATCATGAACCTATCTAGGTAGGGTTGACACACCGTATTCATCATATCCATGAAAGCTTCAGGAGCATTGGTCAAACCGAATGGCATTACATGAAATTCAAAGTGTCCGTATCTTGTACTGAAAGCCGTTTTTGGTATATCTTCTTACTTCACATTGAGTTGATGATATCCCGACCATAAATCGATCTTGGAGAAGAAACTTGCTCCTAGAAGCTGATCGAATAAGTCGTCTATCCTTGGAATCGGATACTTATTCTTGATCGTCAGCTTGTTGAGATCCCTGTAATCTATGCACATTCGCATACATCCGTCCTTCTTTTTTACAAAGAGGATAGGCGCTCCACACGGAGAATTGCTAGGCCTTATAAACCCCTTGTCCAACAATTCTTGCAATTGCGATATCATTTCTTTCATCTCTGAGGGTGCCAATCTATACGGTGCACGCACGATCGGAGCGGCACCAGGCACCAGATCGATCCGAAATTCGACTTGACGATCAGGGGGTAGATCTGTCAAATCCTCCGGAAATACTTTCAGGTATTCGCTTACTACCCGCACCTCCTCTATCCTACATTTCTCTTTCTTAGAATCTACAACATACGCCAAGAATCCCCGACACCCTTTCCTCAAACTCTTATTTTCTTGATCATGGAAATTAAACTAGAATCACTACCATCCCTTTTTCAGGAAACACCATACGGATCATTTTCTTATTACAGACAATACTAGCATCGTTTCTAGCCAACCAATCCATCCCAAGAACCACATCAAACACTCTCATCGCCATAGGGTATAACAGCACTGGAACTAAACTCCATTCGATGTCTATCACACACCCCTCAAACGCCTCCCTAATCAATATCTAATTAGCATCAGCGGTTTCTACCTCAAACACTTTCTCTAAACGTTTAGTCTTTCATCCTAGACACTGAGCAAACGCAGGATATTTAAAAGAGCATGTCGCCCCTGAGTCATACAATACTCTAGCACAAGTAGAGTTCACCAAAAACGTACCTGCAACCACATTAGGAACCTCCTCCGCCTCTTTCGTTGTCATATTAAAGGCCCTCCCTTTCGGTCGAGTCGGTTCCCATTTCTTCTCCTCCCTTCTTCCTCCCCCACGATCCCAAGTTTGAACCGGTCCACCCCGCTTGACCTGCGGGCAAACATACCGAAGGTGATCTGGCGACCCACACTGATTGGAAGTCCTTTTGTTCGGGCAATCCCTAGACATATTCCCCGGCATCCCACACTGGAAACAAGACCTTTCCTTTGAACCACACTTTCCCCGATATACGCGGTGACACTTTCCGCAAGACTTTTCCCCGAACCCACGACCTCCTCTCGGCTCTGCCCTAAAGCTCTTTCCTTTTCTCGGATCTGATGTCGGTCCTTCCCATTTCCTCTTGTCCCCAACTCTCTCTGTCATTTGCCTGTCCTTTTCCTTACAGTCGCTGGTGCTCCATATTTACTTGCAGAAATGTCAGGCATCTTTCCACGTAATAAGCTATGTGTTTCTTCAATCCCGGCCACCAATAGTCTTGCCTCAGATCTCCGTACATCTTGTTCGTTCCCGGGTGAATTGAATACTTCGACTTGTGAGCCTCCGCTAAGATGACCATCCTCAAATCCCCGAGTCTCGGAACCCAAATTCACCTGCTGAAGCATTTCAATCCCCGACTGTCTTCCACTAATGAATTTGTAAGACCTACTACTCTCTCAGCTTTAAGATTCTCAGGCCGCAAGGCTTCCACTTGGAACTTCTTAATCTCCTCCAATAAAGTTGGAGTTACCTCAGCTCTCGAAGCTACCATCATTAGGTTTTCACTTCTTTCCTTCCGACTTAGAGCATCGGCTACAACGTTAGCCTTTCCGGGGTGATATTCGATCTTACAGTCGTAATCAGTTAGCAACTCCATCCATCTTCGCTGACACATATTCAGCTTCTTTTGGTCAAACAAATGGCATAGGCTTTTGTGATCCGTGAAGATCTAACATTGAGTTCCATAAAGATAGTGTCTCCAAATTTTTAGCGCAAAGACCACGGCGGCGAACTCTAATTCGTGAGTAGGGTATCGCGATTCGTGATCCTTCATCTGGCGTGATGCGTAAGCAATCACCTTCCCCCGCTGCATAAGAACATATCCCAATCCCAACCTAGACGCATCGCTATACACTAAAAAGTCCTCCATGCCATCCGACAAGGCTAAGATTAGAGCGCTACTCAACATATCCTTAATTTTCTAAAAAACCTCCCTTTGAGCTTCCGTACATGCGAAAATTTCACTCTTTTTCGTCAACGCAATCAATGGAGTCGCGATTCGGGAGAAATCTTTGATAAACTTTCGGTAATACCCTGTCAACCCTAAGAAACTTCAGACTTTCGACGAGTTCTTTGGCGCATACCAATCACGAATTGCTTCCACTTTTGCCGGATCTTCCTTGATTCCGTCTCGTGACACGACATGCCTGAGAAACTTTACTTCTCACAGCCAGAAATCGCACTTCGAGAATTTTGCGTAAAGCCTTTCTCGTCTTAGCAATTCCAAAACTGTTCGCAAATTCTCCTCGTCCTCCTTCTCAGTTTTCGAGTACACTAAGATGTCGTCAATGAACACGATCATGAACCTATCTAGGTAGGGTTGACACACCCTATTCATCATATCCATGAAAGCTTCAGAAGCATTGGTCAAACCGAATGGCATTACAAGAAATTCAAAGTGTCCGTATCTTGTACGGAAAGCCGTTTTCGGTATATCTTCTTACTTCACATTGAGTTGATGATATCCCGACCTTAAGTCGATCTTGGAGAATAAACTTTCTCCTTGAAGATGATTGAATAAGTCGTCTATCCTTGGAATCAGATACTTATTCTTGATCATCAGCTTGCTGAGCTCCCTGTAATCTATGCACATTCGCATAGATCCGTCCTTCTTTTTTCTCACGGAGAAGTGCTAGGCCTTATAAACCCCTTGTCCAGCAATTCTTGCAATTGCAACATCATTTATTTCATCTATGAGGGTGCCAATCTATACGGTGCACGCACGATCGGAGCGGCACCAGGCACCAGATCGATCCAAAATTCGACTTGACGATCAGGGGGTAGATCTGTCATATCCTCCGGAAATACTTCCGGGTATTCGCTTACTACCCGCACCTCCTCTATCCTACATTACTTTTTCTTAGCATCTACAACATACGCCAAGAATCCCCGACACCCTTTCCTCAAACTCTTATTTGCTTTGATCATGGAAATTAAACTTGAACCCTTATCCCGTCTATTTCCATAAATCACTACCATCCCCTTCTCAGGAAACACCATACGGATCATTTTCTTATTACAAAGAATACTAGCATCGTTTCTAGCCAACCAATTCATCCCAAGAACCATATCAAACTCTCTCATCGCCATAGGGTATAACACCACTAGAACTAAACTCCATTCGATGTCTATCACACACCTCTCAAACACCTCCCTAATCGATATCTAATTAGCATAAGCGGTTTCTACCTCGAACACTTGCTCTAAACGTTTAGTGTTTCATCCTAGACACTGAGCAAACGCAGGATATATAAAAGAGCATGTCGCCCCTGAGTCATACAATACTCTAGCACAAGTAGAGTTCACCAAAAACGTACCTGCAACCACATCAGGAACCTCCTCCGCCTCTATCGTTGTCATATTAAAGGCCCTCCCTTTCGGTCGAGCCGGTTCCCATTCCTTCTCCTCCCGTCTTCCTCCCCCACGATCCCCAGTTTGAACCGGTCTACCCTGCTTGACCTGCGGGAAAACATACCGAAGGTGATCTGGTGAACCACACTGATAACAAGTCCTCTTGTTCGGGCAATCCCTAGACATGTTCCCCGGCATCCCACACTGGAAACAAAACCTTTCCTTTGAACCACACTCTCCCCGATATACCTGGTAACACTTTCCGCAAGGCTTTTCCCCGAACCCACGACCTCCTCTCGGTTCTGCCCTAAAGCTCTTTCCCTTTCTCGGATCTGATGTCGGTCCTTCCCATTTCCTCTTGTCCCCAACTCTCTCTGTCATTTGCGTGTCCTTTTCCTTTTCTGTCATCTCGGTCGCGTTAACGGCCGCCTGAAAAGTAGTTGACTCTCTAGATGAAACCAACTCTCGCAGACTGCTCTTCAACACGAAGATGTAGCGTTCCACTTAACTTTCCTCATCTGGTAGATAAGCCCCAACAAATCAATATTTCTCGATAAACTTAGAAGTATACTCTCTTAAAAACAGATCCTTTTGTTCCAGACTCATAAATTCTTCTTACAACCTTTTCACTGCTGCCAGAGGGCAGAATTGTGCCTTGAATTTTCCCACGAAGGTGACATAGCCTCTGTTGCTGACGCTCCTAGTCCACCTGTTTCTGCATCCCACCATAAGGTGGCTTCAGACCTCAGCATGGGTAGAGCGTAAGTCACCTTGTCTTCCTCAGCACATTTACTGGTAGCAAACACCAGTTCCATCTCTTTGATCCACTTCATTACCAGAACTGGGTCACACTCTCCTTTGTAAGTAGGAGGTTTGCATGCAACAAACTCCTTGTAACTACACCCTTTTCCAGACATTTTGTTTTCCATCAAGGTCACTGATGGAGAATGACCCCCCACTTCAGTCACCGGTGGGCTCGACAGCTCTGTAACTTCCCTGTTCTAGCTCTTGTCTCTGCTTCCCGAGGTTGTCTTCTCCTGTTGAGACAATAATGCTTGCAGGGTCTCTTGAAGCTTCCCCATTTCTGCGGCAAAAGTTTCGTGAGTCACAAAGGCCTGATTTTGGCCCCGACCACGAGCCCTTGCAGCTCCCCGACCTCTCACAATTTTCGAGCTTTCTTGATGCGAGGTTTCCTGTCCACCGGAATTTCAATACTTCTCGCCCTGCGAGTGGTCCGAGTATTGGCTTTTCCCCGATTTCCAGCATTGGTTCCCTTGACTTGAGTCGTAGCCTTTTGGGTGGTCTTCACTGGTTCACGCCCTCGACCACGGCCCTTCCTCGGGCTGTCGACTGTCCAGTGGGACTCCTCGGCATCTCAACATAAACTCCATTTGTCGAAAGATTCTCCCCTGCCGACACTGCTCTACTCCGTGAAACTCACTCAGACATGACGACAGCTGCCCATATGCAACAAGATTTGTAGACACACACATGTACCTGTAGATTTGCAATTACATTAGCGAGATGTAATCCCATATTTAACTTACATGTTAGTCCCTATATCTCATTACATACACCGCTATAGCGGTAAACCTACGGCGTCCTATTTCTCGGTTGTGTCCTACCTACAGTTTAAGTTTTGGTCCAAAAAGGCCACCTAAATCGCTTAAACTATGGTTCTGATACCAAATGTAACAACCCAAAATCAACATAACAATAAATATATAAGAGTAAACTCCAAAAACGGGTCCCAATACAAAATTTCGGAAATAAAAGATTAACTTAGTCCAAACGGAACAGTTCTATCACAATCGAGAATCTATAATTTGCATCTACACTGCGACTAAGGCCCCGCTCTCCGACTAGCTAGCTCTTAACTCTTCTCCTTTCCCTTTGAAGAACCGCCAAAAGACCCCTAGCCGACCCCAGAAGAAGATCTTAATAAACTTGAAAAACTATTACCCAACCAAGATTTCTTAATGAAAAAGAAGAAGAAATTCCTAGCTCTAAACAAGATAGAAGGCATACCTCTTGAAGAACAATCCCCACTAGAAGACACCTTGATTTTTCAAAAGCACTGATTTCTCCCCCAAAGGATTTCGGTTCGTCTCCTTCCTCTTTCCCTGGCACCGCACCCACACATAGTGTTGTTCCCAAATGAATAGCAACTTAGGGTTTTAGGTCCTAAATGACCACATTTTCACAAAGGTCCTCCAACTTCTTTATTATTCCACTTTTTACACCACTTTATATTTTCTTAAAATATAACACAGAATTAACGATTGTTACAACACCTCTTTGTTGAGAAAGAGATGAGTAGCTGGTGGGGTCAAAGCAAGAGTTGGAATGGACTTACTTCCTGTTTCAATGATGTTCATGAAAGAATTATGAAATAACAGTAATGTGGATACTCGACTCAGAAGTGGTTGATGCAGAGTTCTCTTATTCTTTTAACTCTGTTCTTTCACCCTCTATCTGTTTTCAATATGCTCACTTCTAACCAACATAATGAAAAAAACTCAATCAGATGAATTATCTCCCCCACTCTTTGTTTTATGACCCCTCACCCCTCAATCACTCAAGGATAACTTCTTGGGTAGGAAACACTTGTTAACTTGAATCCATAGAAGTTCTTTTAGCTTTCACACTGATTCCATGAAATTTTGTCCTCAAAAGATGTATTGTTCAACAGTTTATCTTGAACAATTATGAATCTCAACACTTGAAAGATATTGTCGTCAGAATGAATGCTCCACAAAAATAGCATTAATATTTGACATTTGAATTTTGAAGATTTCTCAAAACAAGGATATAGAATGAATGAAATAAATTTGAAATACTTGTTTGAGAAACTGATAATGTTTCATAGATCAAATATCATGAAAGATAAACGTGTAAGGTTAGGGTATCAAAGAATTCGATAGTGTTTATATAAACGAATATAAAAAATATGGAAATAAAAGCTGAAGTTGAAATAATATATATGATGCTCAAATCAACTTTGAATACAAACTAGAGCGTTATCATCGAAATATGATTCGTTTTGAGACATGGTAATAAAAAAGTCAATTAGAAGCTGGACCGGTGTGTATGAATACATGTATGTATATAGAAAAGATAATACGCAAGTATTAATCTTTGGAAACCCACAGTCAAAAAGATATCATCAACAATCAAATATGAAAAATATTTAAAATCACACTTTGTAACACCCCGATTTTCGAAAGGTATCAATTCAAGTTAATACAGAAACCGATATATTAAGGAAAAATAAGATATTTGAATTTGGACTTGAATCCTAGATTTTATAGTCTTGATGGATAAAGGATTCAATTACGAGTCCAAACGGTTCTTTCTGGAGCAAAAATGGTTCAATAACGAAAAAGTTATGACCAAAACAGTGACCGAGGAGAAACCAGACGAACATTGCACGGGGAGACTTGTGGCATGACTTAGGCCACCCCGTAACCCGCCCGGAGCCCTATTCGAGCTTAAAACCCGATTTTCAGCCCTAGAACTTCATTTCTTCATATGTTTTGATCTACAACTCTGATTTGGGTGATTCAAGTTGTACGGTTTCATTTTTGATAGATCTTAAAGGATCTAGCAAGATATTGGAAGTCTATTGGAGTATACAAGAGTATTTTGTGGTGGCAAGCTCCCCATGTCTCCCACTTCATCTTCTTCACCAAAGTTTTCAAGGGTTTCATCCACCGTTTATTCTCCCTTTCGTAGATTGGAGGTTTGTAACCATTTTGGTGGATTCAAGTTTGGGTTAAGGTAATCTTCTATTCTCTTCATTTATGGAAGTTAGGGTTTCGGTATCAGTTGAGGTATTCTTGTATAAGGTTTGGGAAACGATTCTTTGTGGTTGATTATGATTGTTTACGGTTGAAATATTTGGATATAGGTTTTGGAAGTTTGGGTTGAAGAGTTGGAATGGGTGTCCTCGGAAAGTCTCATCACTCAAAATGGTTTTGGAAGTCCTCGGCTTGAGGATTCAAGCGACCTTCAAAAGAGCTCATTGGGTGAAATCTAGATTTAGCCTAAATCTAGCAAGGTGAGTTGAAGTTGATTTGTGAAAATGGTGTACATGACAAAATGTGTATTTTAAAGTGTTTTACATGAAATGGTTAATTGCTGATAAGTTTTGAGTATTTAGAAGTAAAATATGTTTTAGTTAGTTATTTGTCAAAGTGTGAGTATTTTGATAAGTTTTCTTACTTAGTAAACTTGGGCTGTGTTAACCTCTTAAAATGTTTCTATTGGGTTTTGAACGTTTCCAACAACTAAATAACATGAATTACGTATTCTTGGTGATTTTGTCCAAGTAAGGTCAATTTTATGAGTTATACGTCACTGACGATTTTGTACAAATAAAGTCTATTTCGTGTTATATGTATTTGGTGTATTTGCATTCATAAACACTTTGGAAATCTTGAGTCCCATCTCGTATGGAGTTTTGGGTAAATCTAGTCTTTGAAGTACGTGTCTTCATAAACGTTATTTAAAGACATTTCACTATTTTAGAGACCGGTAATTATTGGTCAAACGGATTTTGAGCTCTTTAGTTCGGTATTGGCTTAAACGAGTCGTGTGGACATTTGTCCGGATTTTTAACTATCGTGAGTTTCGGATATGATGACACTAAATTTGTGTCATTGGTGAGTTACATGTTTTGGGAGCTTTGGTCTTTCAATTGGAGTCATGTAACGTTAAACAGTGTGTAATGGATCCATAGGCACGTGAGTCAGTCTGTCTTGGATGGTCAATTGGGTATTGTGGGGTTGAACTTCGGTACCTATGTTTTATGACCGAAAACTTTACAAGTGATCGCTAGGAGGGTTGAGTCGGCTAGTGCTACCGGAATAGTAGGCGCTAGGACCTCCGCCGCTTGATGTAATGCCTGAGAGGTAGTCTTTAAGCGTGTCGGGCCTTCGGGATTGAGTTCTTCAGAATGATCCATCAAGGTCAACTGACATGGGGTGACACTTCTAAAGAAGTCGTAGGGACACCGGGTTGGGATGTCGGGAGGTGTCATGCGATTAACGTTGTTTGGGTGGTATATTTTTGTGTTCCCTCCACCCTCAACGGATACGGGTTTCTCCCGTTGTTGGCTATCAGTATGTTAAATATAAGAACGTCTTATTTTATTGTCATTGGTTCCTTACGGTCGCGTGAGTATTAGACCAAGTGTCCATGTTTTCGGACGTACGGTATATGTGGTTTTGATACGATTCATGGGTCGAGCATTCTGTCCCGCCCGCGTTTTGGGTACTTTGGGTTATAAATGGTTATTCATGTTTTTACCAATTAAGTGTCGAACTATGTGTTGGTTCTATATGCTCAAGAATTGTTAGGATCGAATTCTCAACAAGAATTATGAATACTCAGAAACAATATCAAAGAAGTTTGCGGAATAACACTTTGATATTTAATAGAACAGTAAACAAACAGTTTATATAATTAACAGCTTGTAAACTTGTATTGAATGATTAAAATCACAAGATTACACACACAACCTCAATCATGAAGAACAAGCTCTTTCAAGACGAATTCTACTTCTCTAGAATTAGGAACTATGCCTTGAGGTTGATTCTCTCTAAAAACAAAACTTAGAATTGATTAATCTGTAAAACTATTCTATACATTCTATACATATACTAAAGATAAAAGATAATTACAATTAATAAAATATCTTCAGAATATCTTCCATCATTATCTCTAAGCTTTCCATAATCTTCAGTTTATCCAGCTGTCATCCTCTCCATACGGATCTCCATCTCATAAGCAGTACTAATCATAAGCAGCATTAATACTCTAAGCAGTAGTAACTCTAGCAGTACTAATTTTGAAGAGCAGCATTAACTTTGTTCCAGCAGCATTAATTACAACTGACAACATTAACCACAGAAGTAGTAACCATGATGAACTAGCAGCATTAACCATACTTGGTAAATTCTTCAGTTCCCAACAATCTCCCCCTAACTTGACTTTTAGGAAGAGAAGTCAAGTTCTTCAGATCTGATCTTCAAGATGCTTTCAACACCTCAGGTTCAATTGCCCAAATTTGGATCTAGTCCCAACCTTTGATTTACAGTTCTTCTCACCATAATCTTGGCCATTTCTGAATCCTTTGTGCATACTAGAAATTTAAGAAATTTATCATTTTTTTCAAGAAAAAGCAACTTTCAAGAAATTTATCATTTTTCTTCTTTCCTGATTGGCCAAAAATGTCTTGGAGGGTTGTCTTTTCTGTTTCTGTTTTTGAATTGGCATCTTTTTGACTTGAAGTTTCTTGGCCTGAACTGCTTTTTTTTATGCCTTTCTGATATTATGCATTTAACTTTCTAGCCATGAGCTTTGCAAGTTCTCTATCTGTTTCTGTTTGAAGTTGCTCCTCCTTTTCCATTTGATCGTGAAGCTGTTTTGCTATTGCCTCATCCATTTTCAATCTGAGTCTTCTTCTTTGCAGGCAGTTCAGCTTCAACCATCTTTTCCTTCCCTTTTCCCTTTGTCTCCTTTAAAGTTTCTTTTTCTTTTCCCTTCTGTGAAATTTCTCCTTCATTGATGACTACTCCCTTGGCCTTTTGAGTAGCCTTAGGAGTATCATTCTTGGCTTTAATCAAGGTTTCTGCTATCTCTATTTCCTCTACAAAGAGCCCTATTTCTGCTGCTTCTGTTTCTACTGCTACTTTTTCCTCAGCAGCATTAACTGTTTCTGCTTCTATTCCTTCCTCTTTCTCCCCCTTAACTTCAACTCCCTCAGCAACTTTTTCAGAAGACCTTTCTTTCTCTTTTTCAGTCTCTTTCTCCCCCTTGTTGGAAGCATCTTTATCAGTTGGCCTCTTCCTCAACACATTCTGTTTTCTCCTCTTCTTCTGCACAAGCATTGTCACCATTTTCTTTAACTTGGCAATCTGTACTTGTTGTGACAAGATCACCAGCTTCATCTCTTCTATGGCTTTTCCTTGTTGAATGACATCTAGGTTGATGTTTCCCATAGCATCCATCAATTCCTGGTAGTTATATCTGTCCTCACCTTCTCCAGAAGTGTTACCCTCTTTTGAAGGATCATGGGATCTTTTTGTAGTGGAAGCCTTCTGCCTAGCAGAAGCACTATCCACCCCCATGGTTTCTTGGCACCTGGGACCTTTGAATGATTTCTCATTCAAAGTTGCCATGGGGGAGGTCTTATTTATGTTACCACTGTCCTCCTCTGTGCTAGCAGAAGTAGTGGCAGCCTCAACACCCATATACTCAACCCTCTCCTCAGTGAGCACCTCCTTGGGGTTGGGAGACACCCCTGTGGTTTCCCTGTAGATATTCTCTAAAGGAGAATCCTCCCTTAGAGGGCTTAAAGGCTTAGTGGGTGAAGGTACAAGAAGGGAAGGAGCCTTCTTTACCTTTTTCCTTGAATAAGTTTGGGTTATGGGAGAAGTTGGTTTATCAAGAAGAGACTGGGGAATTGATTTAGAGCGGGAAGGTTGTGATTGGCTAGCAGTGGGATGGTCTAATGGGAGCCTTGACCCTGGTGCCATACCTTCATTAGTGTGGGACACCACCATCATTGTAGAGAACAATGGGGTGTCAACTCCTTTCGAGTCCCTAGCAGATCTTCTCATATTTGAGAAAACCTTGCCTTTAGGGGGTTTAGGTACATATAACTCATCAAAGTGAGGTATATCCGTCAATTCATTGGTAATAACTGTCTGTACAAACCTTGGGTACATGTAGAAACTCTTTTTATTTCACAGGTTTGAAACCAGATCACTGAAAATCATTTGAGAAAAGTTATACTTTCTGACAGTGGCCAAGCAGACCAAAGCATAAGCAATAGTGCTGCTGAACTCACTCCATCCAGTAGTCTTTTTAGAAATACAATGCATTAAGGTATGAACAAGAAAACGCCATTGGGTATAAAATTTAGCCTTTGAAAATTTAAAACCACCCAACTGGCCTTCATACCCCATTCTTGACAAAGTTGAGAATAATTCCTCATTGGGAATAGAGGTTATACCTGCAGCATCGTCTAGATGTAGACAGATGTGTATCACCTCTTCAGTGACTGTTAAGCGTTTTTCACAGATCCTTGTCTTGATCATTTGCACACCATTTTCAGCAACAATGGTGGCATTTGCCCAGAATTGTCTCTGATGCTCTATATAAATTGTTGGCGAGATGGTAAGAGCATGAGCAATGTGGCTTGACTTAAGAAAATCCACAATTTGGTGGAATCCAGCCGCTTGTTTTGGCTTTTGTAGCATCGCGATTTCATTATGCTCATCAACGAACACCATGGATGCCATCCGAACTTGAGTATTTTTGCCTAAAACTTGCTAAAGAGCTCGAGAGAAAAAGTGATTAGAGAGACAGTGAACAGTATATAAATAGTCGTTATGAACTTTTAGGCGGGCAAAGGGTATTTATAGTATTCGGGACATAAGCAGTATTAACCACTAGCAGTATTAACTAATTAGCAGTATTAACTGAGAGCAGTATTAACTAACAAGCGGTATTAACCACTAGAAGTATTAACTAATTAGCAGTATTAACTGAGATCAGTATTAACTACTAGCAGTATTAACTAACTAGCAGTATTAACTGAGAGCAGTATTAACTACTAGCAGTATTAACTAACTAGCAGTATTAACTGAGAGCAGTATTAACTGTACTTACTCTTTTTGATGTTTATCAAGGTCTGATGAAGGTAATGAAGTTCCTGAAACAGAAGATTAGAAACACCAAACAGACTATATAGAGGTAGTTAACCACTTTTTAGATAGGAGCTTATTCAGAGTTGATCATTCCCACACTTGTTACCAAGAAATAGAATCTACCCACGTCAAAAGCTTTGGTGAATAGATCAGCAAACTGGTTATCAGTATGAACTTTTACAACTTGAATAAGTTTCTTTTCATTACAATATCTTATAAAGTGATACCTGATCTCAATGTGCTTTGTCTTTAAGTGCTTGACAGGATTATTAACAATGCTAATAGCACTGCTATTATCAATAAAAATTGGAGTGTGTAGAAAGGTTACCCCATAGTCCAGCATTTGATTCTGAATCCATAAGACTTGAGAACAGCAACTTGCAACTGCTATGTACTCTGTTTCTGTTGTAGATGTGGACACTGTGGTTTGTTTCTTGCACTGCCATGACACTAGTCTTGCACCCAAAAACTGGCATCCTCCAGAAGTAGATTTTCTGTCCATGTTTGCTCCACCTAGATCACTGTCTGAGTATGCAAGTAGGTCAAATGATGAGTCATGAGGATACCAAAGTCCCAATCTGGGTTGCCTATTGAGATATCTGAATATCCTCTTAACAGCTTGATAGTGTGATTGCTTTGGCCTAACTTGGAATCTTGCACATACACAGACTGGAAACATTATGTCTAGCATAGAGGCTGTAAGGTACATGAGAGAACCAATCATGGATCTATAGTGATGAACATCCATATCCTCCCCCTCAAGATCTGCTGTTATCTGCTTGTGTGTCTCCATAGGTGTGCTGGCAGGTTTTGAATCTGAGAAACCAAACTTGGTTAGAATGTCCTGCACATACTTGGACTGACAGATAAAAATACCATCTGACTTCTGTTGAACTTGGAGTCCAAGGAAGAAAGTAAGTTCCCCCATGGAACTCAATTTGAACCTTTGATGCATTAGTTCCTCAAACTCCTTGCACATGTTGTCTCTTCTGGATCCAAAGATAATATCATCCACATAGATTTGGACCAGCAAGATATCCTTCTTCTTTCTCTTGATGAACAGAGTCTTATCAATGACTCCTCTTTCAAAGCCATTTTCCAAGAGATAGGATGACAGAGTGTCATACCATGCTCTTGGTGCTTGATGCAGTCCATAAAGTGCTTTCTTCAGTTTGTATACTCTGTTTGGATAGCTTGGATTTTCAAACCCTGGTGGTTGACAGACATATACTTCTTCTTCTTTGGACTTATGAGAAGTTTTGTGCTGTTTGCCTTTAAGACAAGCAACACAATAATCATCACATGAAAAGACTTTTGATGGTAAACCTCTTACAAGGTTGTTTTTAACCAGTTTGTTCATAGTCTTGAAGTTCATGTGACACATCCTTCTGTGCCAAAGAGAGGATTCATCCATAGAAGCTTTTGAAACAAGACAGTTAAGGGATGAATCACTTGAAACATTGTCCATGTCTAGACAATAAACATTGTCCTTTCTTGGAGTTCTAAGTAGTATCATGCTTTCATCAACTACCTTGAACCCTGGAGCAAGGATCATACATTCTGTATTAGTAAATAATATGTTATGTTGTTTGTCACAAACATGTGATACACTTAACAGGTTGTACTTTAGCTGATCAACATAGTAGACATCCTCAAATGTCATCTTACCTTTTGTAGCATTACCTTTTCCACTTATTTTACCACCTGTAAGATTGTCTCCAAATGCAACATGTCCTCCATTGATATGCTTGAAATCCTGAAGGCATGACATGTTACCTGTCATGTGCCTAGAGCAACCACTATCAACATGCCATATGCTCTTCCCCTTGAGCTGTTGGTTGCCCTGCACATAAGATAAATCAGTTAGTATGAAATAGGAACCCAAGCCAAAGTGGTCTTGGGTACCTCTTTCTCATCAAAATATTTACATTCTTTCTTGACAAGATTTTTAAACTTTGACTCCTCATTTCTGGAGTACTTTGTGACAATGATGGGTTTGGAAACACATTTGCTAGAAGCAGTACTGGTTTTAGAAGTACTAACTGCATTAGCAGCACTTGCATGCTTAGCAGTACTAACCTTGTTAGAAGTAGTAATTGTGTTAGCAGTATTAACCTTTGAAGAGGTACTAACAGTATTAGCAGCATTAATATTTTCATCAGTACTAACACTGGTAGCAGCAGTAATGCTTCTAGCAGCACTATCCCTGTCAGCAGTACTAACAGTTTTAGTGCTTCTAGGCACCCACATTTTAATATTCTCTTTAAAAACCTTTTTCTTCATGGGGCCTTTGGTTTCAACAGATTTCTTAACCACATGTTTCTTTCCAGCCTTCCTATAACCAACAGGTTTTTGCATAAATCTTTGGAAGTTCATCTGTTGGTTAATAAGGTTAAAGAAACAGTGCTTAGCCAAATGGTTTAACTTACCACATATGAAACAAGGTTTTGGTCTGATTATTTTATTCAAATCAACTCCTTGTTTCTGAGCCCATTGATTATTCCAGTTTCTTTGGTTACCTCTATTTATACCATAATTTAGGCTCTCAGATTTATTGCAAGCACACTGTTTACAAGGTCCAGGATTCACAACAGTAGTTTGTTTGTAATGGACCTTGTTATCCTTTCCTTTGGTCTTCTCTATCTCCTTAGACTTGACCCAGATCCTTCCACCTCCCTCATTGGTAACAATGTTGTTTTCTAAGGGTATCTCTTTACTCACAGCATTGTTCCTATTCTCACTTGCTTCTCTCTCAGTCATATCCTTAACAACTACCTCATACAAAGGATCTATCTTAAAGGCTTCCTCAAACAAGTCCTTTTTCTCCTTGGTCTCTAACAAGTCTGAAGTAGGAGAGATATAGTTGTTGTTGTAAGGAGGAGGTGTGTTGTTGTATCCAATACCAGGCTTCATCTTATCATGAATCTGAGCTTTTAGAAGAGAATCCATTGCTTTTGAAGCATATGAAAACTTTTCTATGTCAAGCTTAACCTTAGATAGTTCTTCTTTCAACTTATCATTCTCTTCTATGGACTTAGACAGTTTGGTCTCTAATTCATTCTTTTCCCACTTCCAGTAGTTTGTGTCATAAGAGTGTTGAAGTTCATTGGTTTGGAAGCCTTTGATTTGATCTTCAAACCTCTCAACTATCAACACATAATCTCTTCTGTCCTTTTCTAATCTTTTGAGGTCATCACACATGTTTTGGTTGTGATCCCTGTACCTTTTGACAGTGTCTATGCAGGATTGAGTACAAAGATTAGAAATTACCTCAGAGGGGAGATCAGACACCTCTGCCATAAGAGCTTGATTCTGAATGGCTTCCTCAGCTTGGTCACTCCAGTCAAACCCCATTCCTTGTTGAGAAACAAAGGCTTGAGCAGGGTTCTTGTTTAGATTGTAGCCTCCATTCTGAGCTTGTTGGTGGTTGTTATTTGGCACACCACTTCTGCACTTTCTAGCAAAGTGTCCCTTCATGTGGCACTTATAACATTCCACTTTTGTCTTGTCAAACCCAGCTCCATCTTCTCTTCTTTGAGAGAAGTTGTTCCTCCCTGTTCTTTTAATGAACTTCTTCACCCTCATAGACAACATGGCCATCTGCCATTTAATGTCCATCTCCTCCAGGTCATCAGGGTGAAGTTGTTCCAGATCATCCTTAATCAAGGAGTTGTTGCTGTGACTGGATAAAATAGCTTCAAAGACAGTTTCAGTGCCTTTTTCTGAATTCACTCCACTAGCAGCACTAACTGCTTCAGGGATAGCAGTAGTATCAGTAGATGCTGATAGAAGAGCAGCATTGTGAATATACCCAGTGGGCTTCTTCTTGGTTTCTACCTCAGTTTCAAAAACTCTTAGATCATTATACAGATCATCAAGTTCCTTCTCTTCTAGATTGTCACTCTGTCTATATGAGATAGTGTACATAGTCCATTCATCCCCAAGAGATCTGAGGAACTTCCTGTTGATATCATCTTGCTCCATCTTCACTCCTACAGTAGCCAGTTCACCAATGAGCTTGTTGAACCTATCAAAAGTTTGAGTCATAGACTCATTCTTTGAAGAAGTGAAGTTCTCATACTGCTGCTTTAGAACATCTCTTTGATTTCTTTTGATGCTTTTAGTTCCAGCAAATATTTTCTCTAGAGCATTCCATAGAATCTGAGCATCAGTGCAGTTGCAAAATTGATGCTGATATTCATTGGGGATGCCCAAGAACAGTGTGCTCAAGGCCTTCATCTCTGTCTGTCTGATCTTCCTCTCACCTTCTGTCTTTGGTGGAGGTCTTTTCCCATCTGGTCCAATCTTTTCTGCTTCAGAAGGACCATTCTCAATGATATCCCACATTAAGTAGTCATTGAGAAGAATGTATTGCCTGATTCTGATCTTCCACATGTCAAACTCACTGGGTTTGAGCATTGGAACCTTAGAGACCAGAGTACTGTTTGATTCTGCAAAGTTTTCCATGATGAATGAATAGATGTTTCTGAGAGAACAGGCTCTGATACCACTTGTTAGGATCGAATTCTCAACAAGAATTATGAATACTCAGAAACAATATCAAAGAAGTTTGCGGAATAACACTTTGATATTTAATAGAACAGTAAACAAATAGTTTATATAATTAACAACTTGTAAACTTGTATTGAATGATTAAAATCAGAAGATTACATACACAACCTCAATCTTGAAGAACAAGCTCTTTAAGACGAATTCTACTTCTCTAGAGTTAGGAACTATGCCTTGAGGTTGATTCTCTCTAAAAACAAAACTTAGAATTGAATAATCTGTAAAACTATTCTATACATTCTATACATATACTAAAGATAAAAGATAATTACAATTAATAAAATATCTTCAGAATATCTTCCATCATTATCTCTAAGCTTTCCATAATCTTCAGTTTATCCAGCTGTCATCCTATCCATACGGATCTCCATCTCATAAGCAGTACTAATCATAAGCAGCATTAATACTCTAAGCAGTAGTAACTCCAGCAGTACTAATTTTGAAGAGCAGCATTAACTTTGTTCCAGCAGCATTAATTACAACTGACAGCATTAACCACAGAAGTAGTAACCATGATGAACTAGCAGCATTAACCATACTTGGTAAATTCTTCAGTTCCCATCAAGAATGATTATAAAATAATATTGCCGGTAATATATGATCCTATAGGGTCACACCAAAAACAAGTAGACACCTAATTAATATTTATAAGAATTCGATTCTTGATAAATATTAATAATTCTTGAAAATTATTATTGAATATGATTAATAATAATTGATGCAAATAAAAGATTCTAGTTTATTTATAATATGATGGGTTCATATGTAACTAGAATTACAAGAGGGACTTATTCTAATAAAGTTTAAATTGTTAAAATTATGATTTTAACTAATTTAAACTAGGAGGGCTAAAGAGAAAGTCTTGCATTGTCAATTTTGAAACTAGGTGGTCTTAAATGAAAATTGGAAAACCACCAATTTTGAAACCATCAAAATTGAAACCATCATCTTGAAACAATGGAAGTATCATAATAAAAGTGGCTCTTGCAAAATGATTTGGTTCTTGCTTTTTATGACAAAGAAAAAGAATGTCATCTCTCTTTTTGTTTTCTCTCTAATAAAACCAACGATCACCAAGACCATTTTGGGGTGGTTTTTTAGTCTTCTACAAAATCTATAGATTAGATTCTTGGTAGAAGAACCTCTTTTGCATTATCAAGAAGGAACTAGCATTCCATCAAAGTGTTGGAGCTTGTTGGTGGATACCGATAGAGGAACTCTACGTTGGGTTCTACCATCATCATCAACGATCAACCTCCCATGAGGATCCAAAGTCTTCAAATGTTATATCTCCAAATTTTCTTTTGTCTTAAGCTATATCTTTTCATTGCGTGTAACAAGATCCTTTGTGGGAATAAAATGGTTTTATGTTTTTGTTCAATTTTTGCTTCTGTTGCTAGAAAGATATTTTTAGTCTTTCATGGTTTTTTGAAACTCTCTTGAACATTAAATCCCAACAAGTGGTATCAGAGCCGATGTTATATGCATGATTAGATTTTTGGTTGGAACTTGGTTTTTGGAAGCAATGGATAAAAGGTTTCATCTTGTATGAAAAGGGTTCATGCATGGCAATTTTATGCTAGTCTTTATATTTTATGTAACAAATTTTGACTTGCATTTTTGTTACATAAAAGTTACCTTAGAAAAACAAAGTGTTGTTTTATTTCATGAAATATGTGCATAAATAAGCCATGGACCTTTCGTGTTTTTATGTGAGTTAAAAATTCGATATGGTTGTAATATTTTTATTCATGTTGGTTTGTAATAGTAAATAGGATTTATTATCTTCTATTATGTTCATTTTGTAAATATTGGATTAGTTGTTAGAACTAGTTTCTTTATTTAAAAATTGTAAATAAATGGAGACCAACATGGAACTTGAAGATGGATCTTGGTGATTTGTTTGCATGGAGATGTCAAAGCAAGTGGGAGCATAAAGATCTTGAGCATGAAGATCTTCTTAAAAAAAATTTGTCCTTAGGAATGGACTTGACATTTCTTGTTTTGGCTCATAAGAAATGTCATTAGAAATGACTTTGTTTTATGCACATTCTTTTGCATGTTGTATTTGTTTATGTTCCTTTTTATTTGCTTTAAAATATAAGATATTTTATATGCTAGTAGAGAACATAATTTTGGTTCAAACACGCTTTAAAATTGTTTGAATTTTGGAGCGACAATTTCAAGATAAGTTTTATAATGAGATAAACCAAACCTTAAAATGGAGATTTTAAGTGAAACAAAATTTAAAATAGAGATTCTAAATCCATAACATGCAAATTGATTCATATGTGTTTTGAATAAAATAGTTTATTAAAAACACTCTAAAAATTGGATTTTATATGAACCAAACAATTTAAAATGGAGATTTTAAATAATTTTGAAGAAATAAGTTTTTTCAAAACTAAAAGGTTTTTTTTTGACGCATGCAATTATATGGTACTAAGAGTTTGGAAATCGAATTTTGACGTTGTTAATAAGACGCTGAAATGGTTTTGTAAATTTTTGTTCTAAAAACTACCAAACGTCAACTTTTTTTTAATTAGTGAAAGGAGTTAAAATAGAGATTTTAAGACTCATCCAAACTCATAGTCTAAATAATAAAATGTTTATTATAGGACTATAAATATTTTTTTTTGTGATCAAACGTAAATCTTAATATATGATATTAATATTTTGACCACAAATTTTAGATGATAAAATGGGGTTTTTATTTTAACTAAAAGGAACCATATGATGATAAATAAGTGTTTTAAAAAAAATAGTACCACGTACTAGTCGCTTGCAATAACTCTTAACACTAAAAGGTTTTTCAATACTAGAATTGTAAAACATATAAATTCCTCTTAGAAAACAAGTCAATGCCGTTCTTTTGAGAGACACTCAATTCATCACTATGGCACCCTTGTGGGATAAAGGTCACCTAACCGCTTGGATTGTCTTGTGATGAATGAGGTGAATCTTGTGTCCTTGTGGGATAAAGGTCACCTAACCGCATTGATATAATTTCCACACGTTGTCTCAAGTAGGATGACTTGATAGGTATTTTTTGTGATAAAGGTCACCTAAACAAAAGAGGCCCGAGGCATAGATGGCATCAAACATGCCAAGTTGACAAAAGTTTTTAAGAATCCCATACCGCTATAAGTTACATAAAGATGTAATTGGTAAGCGTTGCCTACCTTGTTGGATTGAATAGACGGGATAAATGTCACCTAACCGTTTGTTCGTTTTGCAACTTGTATTATAGATTTGACAAATTAATGTTTAAGAAACGTAAGAGGGTATTAATTGAGTCAAATATTAAATATTGAAAATTCTAAATAAACCTTGTTAATTTTTGTAGATGAACCAAAACACCACAATTAACTCAACCCTAAGAGCCTCTCTCTTGGAAGATAGGTTAACTGTCCCAAACTTCCTTTTGTGGATTCAAAGGCTGAGACTTATTTTCTCACGTGAAAAGAAATCATACGTACTTTTCGTACCTCTTCCACAAGAACCTCCTCTCACCTCCATAGAGGCCCAAAATGCTTGGTGGAAGCATTATAATGATTCATACGATGTTTCATGTCTTATGCTTGAAACTATGGATCCAGTCTTACGAGAAGATGTGGAGATATTTCAAGATAGGGCATATGACCTTGTGGAGAGACTACGGACATATCATAAAAGTTTTGTGAGAACAGAAGTCCTTAAAACACGTCGGACACTTCATCGGACCAAAATGAGGGAAGACCAAAGTGTGGGCTCCCATCTTCAAACCATGAGGATGCATCTAGACTATTTAGATAGACTTAGTTGTCCTTATCCGGATATGTTATCCAAGAATGCGATTCTCGGGTCCTTGAACAAAAGGTTCGATGGTTTTAAAATGGATTTTCAGGAAGTTTCGGTCTCGGACTTATATATGTTACTAGAAACATATGAAAGAAATCTTCCTGAGGCAGTGACTTCAAGTGTTGGAGGAGATTATCCCCTGTGAAATAAAGTTTTCTAACAAGGAAAGTCCTTCAGGTATCTATAAGATAGACAGCACTTTTACCTTTTCTATCTTGCACTTATGTATTTGATACTAAGTGTAGAACTCTATCTTGTAATATGTTACAGATATTCAAGAAAGGTAAGTGGCTGAAAGACAAGCATGATGGTGATCCATGTAAGCAAGGAAGCAAAATGCATACCATGCTTAAAAGAGATTTTATTATGAAACCACATGGCTTGTATTGTTATTGTTAAAACAATGTTGTTTCGAACAATGTTTAAATTTAGTTTGACTAAATTATTATTTCAGTTGAATGTTTATTGATTGGATGAAATTCACTTAAGCATTTTTTGAAACGATCATTTTCATATTCAAAATGAATTATTCTGTTTCTAGAATCGGTTCTCTTAATTGAATAATAAAGTGAATCTCAATTGCTTTCTTAAACATAGTTCTATATCGCGTAAACACCATAAGATTCAAATGAGATTTGAATCAAATCTATGACATAGTCAACTTAGTCATACAAACATTAAACGCATATCCCAACTTCAAAAGTGCAGTATTTTGAAAGCAAATGAGAATGTTTCATTTGATATATGCTAGTTTTGACAAATTGAATATAACTCTTCTCTCTAATTATTGTAGTAAAAGAGAAAAGTCTTTGGTTAAGATTGATACATGTTGATGTATATGGCCTTTCAAAACCTTGTCTAGATATGGTGATAGATGATACAATATCTTCACTAATGTTTTTCAAACGTTGAAGTTATAAGCATGAAGCATTTGATATGATTCAAGCTGCTTCAAAGTGAAGTTAAAGAAAACAGCTCTATAGGACCATTAAAGTCTTTTCTGATATAGGAAAGTAACCAACTAAGAACTCTTGGATCGTCTTAGATATTGTGGGATAGTAACACAATTTAGTCCATCCAGAACACCACTTCTTTATGGTATGTTTGAGAGGATGAACCGAACCTTATTAAATATGGTTCGCTCTATAATGAGTAGAAGTACTATTCCTACATCAATTCCGAGTTCTACCCCATTTACTGTAAATCATATTTTGAGTATGACTCCAACCAAGACGTAGATAAGACACCTTATAAGATTTTGTATGAAAAGTTTCATCCATAATCTTAATTGAAGGTGTAGGATTATGAAGCTCATGTAAGACAATAAGCTTCAACCAAACTCGACCTAATATCTACTAAATGCATATATTATAGAATATACTAAAAATGTTTAGTATACAGATTCTGCAATCCCATAAATAATAAAAGTTGTTTATTATTTGAACTCCGAGTTCTTGCAAACAAGTTTTCAAATAGGCAAGGCAAATGGTAGGTCTAAGGAATTGAAGAAATTAAAGAACCTCATAACCTAATGCATTTATTGGTTGACACTAGTTATCAAACAAAGGTTGTTAAAACTGAACAATTTGATTGATCAGAAACTTAGTAAATCACAAAGTATTCATAATCCAGTAGAATCATTTCAGAAGCCGAGAAATGTCGTTTTCTCACGACTAATGAAGGATGATGTATGATGGGATTCTAGTAAACCCATCAACTACTAAAATACAGTGTCAGATTCTGAATCTGATGAGTGGCTTAGAGTCATGAACACGAAGATGCAATCCATTCATGGATAACTATAAGCATCTTAAAGCTGGAATCTTTATTTTGATGAGAAAATCAAAAGGTTTTAATTTCATCAAATAAAAGAAGACTCGTGCATTTACTAAAAGGCTAGTTGGAGCGCAGTAAAATTCCTAGTATTGTATGTAAGAGACATACTAACAACCGGAAGAAAACACAAGGCAAGGAATCGTGTCTTGGCTGGGGAAACATATCTAAATGAAAGACTTAAGAACATAATTATGTTCTTGGAATAAAGATCTATAAAGATAGATAAAGACGACTTATAGGTTTAAGTCAAAGTATGTAAATTGACAAGATCTTGAAAGGATCAAGATACAAGGCACTAGAGGTAGTTTCTTGCAATTATGATATCACATCATTTTGAGCATATCTCAATATTCTAGCACAAAGGTTGAGTTAGATAAAATGATTGGTATTCCATATGCTTCTGCAACTGGATCCATCATAAATGCCAAGATATACACTAGACCGAGTATGTCATAATGCTTTAGAGCATTAGAAGAAGAAACCAACGAAATACGTGGGAAGGTCATTAGATGACTGTAAAGAACATTCTAAGATACTTACGAAGAACCAAAGAAGTGTTCCTTAATTAAGGGTTGGAAGAAGACAATAGTAAACTGTTACACTGTTGATAGCTTCCATATAGATCGAGAAGGTTCTCGACCATTAAAAGGGGTATGTCTTCATTGTGAATGAAGAAGTAGCTCATTGGAAAGAGTTCCAAACGAAGCTAAATTGCATAATATACTACAGAATAAGAATATATTGTTGCTTTAGAAGCTGCAAAAGATAAGATGTTTTGGATGATAGATATCATTGAAAAGTTAGGATGATACCTTCCATTCAGGATCACCTAGAAATCTTTTGTGACAATATGGGTGCCATTACGCAAGCTAAAGGACACTATGTCACATCAGAGTACCAAGCATCTACTCCAAACATTTAACTATGTTCGGAACAAAGTTAGAGATGGAGATGTTAGTATTCACAAAGTTCACACAAATCAAATTTTAGATGACCCATTTACGAAGCTCTTTTCATATGCTAAGCTTGAAGGGTCATGCTTGAGCCATAGGACTTCGTTATTCTAGTGATGGAAATTGATTTGAATTTAGTATTTGGATATTGGAACAAATTAAGCAACAAGTATAGTATTTAGTAAAGATATATACGATATGATCTCTTATACTTGTTGTGTTCTATATTAGCATGTTTAATCCGTGAATAAATCACTTATTCTAAATGTCCATAGTCGATCATAGTTGTGGGAGCAACTATGAAGAAAGACTAATATGAATTGGATTGGTTGACTTTTAAGGGTAAAAGTGGCAAAGTGTTGCATCCAAGTTCGTAGGTACTTTCTAGGGAACAAGTACTGGACATGACCCGCATCAAGATCACTTCATGGATCGTTGTCATGAGTGACACTTGAATAAAGGTAATATATTTGTATCCTTTGACCTGAGATACATATTAGTGTTGGGAACTGAAGAATTTACCAAGTATGGTTAATGCTGCTAGTTCATCATGGTTACTACTTCTGTGGTTAATGCTGCTAGTAGAAGTTAATGCTGCTGGAACAAAGTTAATGCTGCTCTTCATTATTAATACTGCTGAACTTACTACTGCTCAGAATATTAATGCTGCTTATAATTAGTACTGCTTATGAGATGGAGATCCGTATGAAAAGGATGACAGCTGGATAAACTGAAGATATTCAAGGAAGCTTATAGAGATAATGATGGAAGATATACTGAAGATTTTTTATTTATTGTAATTATCTTTTGTTCAGTATATGTATAGAATTGATAGAATAGTTTAGAATTAATCATTCATTCTAAGTTTTTAGAGAAAATCAACCTCAAGGCATAGATCCTAATTCTAGAGAAGTAGAATTCGTATTGGTGAGCCTGTTCATCAATATTGAGGTTGTGTGTTTAATCTTGTAACTTCAAGCATTCAATACAAGTTTACAAGTTGTTGATCATATACTGTTTTGTTTACTGTTACATTGAATATCAAAGTGTTATTCCGCAACTTCTTTGATATTGTTTCTGAGACTTTATTCTTGTTAAGAAATCGATCCTGACAAGTGGTATCAGAGCCTAACTCTCTCTCAGAAACATCTATTTATTCATCATGGAAAACCTTGCAGAATCAAACAGTACTCTGATCTCTAAAGTTCCAATGCTCAAACCCAATGAGTTTGACATGTGGAAGATCAGAATTAGACAATACATTCTTCTCACTGACTACTCAATGTGGGATATCATTGAAAATGGTCCTTCTGAAGCAGGAAAGATTGGACCAGATGGGAAAAGACCTCCACCAAAGACAGATGGTGAGAGGAAGATCAGACAGACAGAGATGAAGGCCTTGAGCACTCTGCTCTTGGCTATCCCCAATGAATATCAGCATCAATTTTGCAACTGCACTGATGCTCAGATTCTCTGGAATGCTCTAGAGAAAAGATTTGCTGGAACTAAAAGCATCAAAAGAAATCAAAGAGATGTTCTAAAGCAGCAGTATGAGAACTTCACTTCTTCAAAGAATGAGTCTATGACTCAAACTTTTGATAGGTTCAACAAGCTCATTGGTGAACTGGCTACTGTAGGAGTGAAGATGGAGCAAGATGATGTCAACAGAAAGTTTCTCAGATCTCTTGGGGATGAATGGACTATGTACACTGTCTCATATAGGCAGAGTGACAATCTGGAAGAGAAGGAACTTGATGATCTATATAATGATCTAAGAGTTTTTGAAACTGAGGTAGAAACCAAGAAGAAGCCCACTGGTTATATCCATAATGTTGCACTTCTATCAGCATCTACTGATACTACTGCCAACCCTGAAGCAGTTAGTACTGCCAGTGGAGTGAATTCAGAAAAAGGCACTGAAGCTATCTTTGAAGCCTTTTTGTCCAGTCACAGCAACAATTCATTGATTAATGATGATTTGGATCAACTTCACCCTGATGACCTGGAGGAGATGGACATTAAATGGCAGATGGCCATGTTATCTATGAGGGTGAAGAAGTTTATCAAAAGAACAAGAAGGAACAACTTCTCTCAAAGAAGAGAAGATGGAGCTGGTTTTGACAAGACAAAGGTGGAATGCTATAAGTGCCACATGAAAGTACACTTTGCTAGAGAATGCAGAAGTGGTGTTCCAAACCACAACCACCAACAAGCTCAGAATGGAGGCTACAATCAAAACAAGAATCCTGCTCAAGCCCTTGTTTCTCAACAAGGAATGGGGTTTGACTGGAGTGATCAAGCTGAGGAAGCCATTCAGAATCAAGCTCTTATGGCAGAAGTGTCTGATCTCCCCTCTGAGGTAATTTCTAATCTTTGCACTCAATCTTGCACAGACACTGTCAAAAGGTACAGGGATCACAACCAAAGCATGTGTGATGACCTCAAAAGATTAGAAAAGGACAGAAGAGACTATGTGTTGATAGTAGAGAGATTTGAAGAGAAAATGAAAGGCTTTCAAGCTAATGAACTTCAACACTCTTATGACACAAACTATTGGAAGTGGAAAAAGAATGAATTAGAGACCAAACTGTCTAAGTCCTTAGAAGAGAATGATAGGCTGAAAGAGGAACTATCTAAAGTTAAGCTTGACATAGAAAAGTTTTCATATGCTTCAAAAGCAATGTATTCTCTTCTAAAGGCTCAGATTCATGATAAGATGAAGCCTGGTATTGGATACAACAATACACCCCCTCCTTACAACAACAACTATATCTCTCCTACTTCAGACTTGTTAGAGACCAAAGAGAAAAAGGACTTGTCTGAGGAAGCTTTTAAGATAGATCCTTTGGATGAGGTAGTAGTTAAGGATTTGACTGAGAAAGAAGCCAGTGAGAATAGGGATAATGCTGTGAGTAAAGAGATACCATTAGAAAACAAGATTATCACCAATGAGGGATGTGGGAAAATCTGGTTCAAGTCTAAGGAGATAGAGAAGACCAAAGGAAAGGATAACAAGGTCCATTACAAACAAACCACGGTTGTGAATCCTGGACCTTGTAAACAGTGTGCTTGCAATAAAGCTAAGAGCCTAAATTGTGGTATAAAAAGAGGTAACCAAAGAAACTGGAATCATTGGGCTCAGAAACAAGGAGTTGATCTGAATAAAATCAATAGACTAAAACCTTGTTTCATATGTGGCAAGCTGAATCATTTGGCTAAGTATTGTTTCTTTAACCCTATTAACCAACAGATGAACTTTCAAAGATTTGTGCAAAAACCTGTTGGTTATAAGAAACCAAAGAAATCTGTTGAAACCAAAGGCCCTATGAAAAATAAGGTTTTAAAAGAAAGTGTTTTAATATGGGTGCCTAGAAGCACTAACAGTGTTAGTACTGCTGAAAATATTAATGCTGCTAACACAGTTACTACTGCTAACAGTGTTAGTACTGCTGATAATATTAATGCTGCTAACACAGTTACTACTGCTAACAAGGTTAGTACTGCTAAGCGTGCAAGTGTTGCTCATGCTGATAGTACTTCTAAAACCAGTACTGCTTCTGGCAAATGTGTTTCCAAGCCTATCATTGTGACAAAGTACTCCAAAAATGAGGAGTCAAAGTTTAAAAATCTTGTCAAGAAAGAATGCAAGTATTTTGATGAGAAAGGGGTACCCAATACCACTTTGGCTTGGGTTCCTAATTCATACTAACTGATTTATTTTATGTGCAGGGCAACCAACAGCTCAAGGGAAAGAGCATACGGCATGTTGATAGTGGTTGCTTTAGGCACATGACAGGCAACATGTCATGCCTTCAGGATTTCAAGAATATCAATGGAGGACATGTTGCATTTGGAGATAATCTTACTGGTGGTAAAATAAGTGGAAAAGGTAATGTTACAAAAGGTAAGATGACATTTGAGGATGTCTACTATGTTGATCAATTGAAATACAACCTGTTAAGTGTATCACAGGTTTGTGACAAACAACATAGCATATTATTTACAAATACTGAGTGTATGATCCTTGCTCCAGGGTTCAAGGTAGTTGATGAAAGCATGATACTACTTAGAACTCCAAGAAAGGACAATGTTTATTGTCTTGATATGGACAATGTTGATAGTGATTCATCCCTGAACTGTCTTGTTTCAAAAGCTTCTGTGGATGAATCCTCTCTTTGGCACAGAAGAATGTGTCACATGAACTTCAAGACTATGAACAAACTTGTTAAAAACAACCTTGTTAGAGGTTTACCATCAAAAGTCTTTTCATGAGATGTTCATTGTGTTGCTTGTCTTAAAGGCAAACAGCACAAAACTTCTCATAAGACCAAAGAGTTAAACACAATTTCTTCTTGTCTCCAGTTATTGCATATGGATCTGTTTGGTCCTACAAATGTTATGAGTATAGGCAAGAAATCTTACTGCTTGGTTATTGTTGATGATTACTCTAGATTTACCTGGGTATATTTTCTAAGGACTAAGGATGAGACAAGTGGACTGATCAAATCCTTTATCCTAAGAATTGAAAACCAAACTAATCAAAAAGTAAAAGTCATTAGATCAGATAATGGGTCTGAATTTAAAAATCTTGATCTAAACACCTTTTGTGAAGAAAAAGGCATTGAGAGACAATATAGTGCTCCTAGGACTCCTCCACAGAATGGAGTTGCTGAGAGGAGAAATAGGACACTAATAGAGGCTGCTAGATCTCTGTTGGCTGATTCAAAACTGCCAATTACCTTCTGGGCTGAAGCAGTTAATACTGCTTGTTATGTCCAAAACAGAGTCCTGGTGGTCAAGCCAAAGAACAAGACCCCTTATGAGCTTTTAAATAAAAGAAAACCTTTCATTGGATTTTTCAAACCATTTGGGTGCCCTTGTACAATTCTCAATACAAAATCTCACTTAGGTAAGTTTGATAGCAAAGCAGATGATGGATTTCTTGTTGGGTATTCATCTCAGAGTAAGGCTTACAGAGTTTTTAAGTCTTCTTCTAGAATAATTGAAGAAAGTGACAATGTCAAATGCAATGAGAACACACTAAATCCAATTGGGTTTGGTCCTCAGTGGCTATTTGACATTGATTCACTAACTAACTCTTTTGGTTTCAGTAGTGATGATTATGCAGGTTCAGGGAGTGGAGGATCAGGGACTACACAAGTTCAAGACAGTATACCTCAATCTGTGATCTTTCCCATACCAACAGTGGATTTATGTGAAAAGGAACCATCTACTGGACCAAATCAGAGTGAAGAAGAAAGTAGAGATAAGGAGAATCAAGAAAATCAAGAACCAGAAGTAGCTGCTGAAAACATCTCAGTTTACTTGAATGACTCTAATCTAGAGGTGGGACTTAATGAAGAACCTAGTCATCACACCAGAATTCAAAAGAATCATCCTCCACAGCTGGTAATAGGAGATATATCTTCTCCTATGATGACTATAAATCAAAGTAGGCTTCAAGAAATGCAAGACCAACAGCAGACAGTGCTATCTTGCTTTTTATCCCAGCTTGAGCCTAAAAAGGCACATGATGCTATGAAAGAGTCCAGTTAGATAGAAGCCATGCAAGAAGAGCTACTGCAGTTCAAGCTGCAAGATGTTTGGGATCTGGTAGACCTTCCTAAAGGCCAAAGAGCAATAGGAACAAAATAGGTCTTCAGGAATAAGAGAGATGAAAGAGGAATAGTCATAAGGAACAAAGCAAGGTTGGTGGCTCAAGGGTATACACAAGAAGAAGGAATAGACTATGAAGAAGTATTTGCACCTGTGGCTAGTATAGAAGCAATTAGATTATTCCTAGCTTATGCTTCTTATATGAAATTCAAAGTCCATCAAATGGATGTCAAAAGTGCATTTCTTTATGGCTCAATTGAAGAAGAAGTATATGTCTGTCAACCACCTGGGTTTGAAAACCCAAGCTATCCAGACAGGGTGTACAAATTGAAGAAAGCACTCTATGGACTACATCAAGCTCCAAGAGCATGGTATGACACTCTGTCATCCTATCGCTTGGAAAATGGCTTTGAAAGAGGAGTCATTGATAAGACTCTATTCTTCAAGAGAAAGAAGAAGGATATCTTGCTGGTCCAAATCTATGTTGATGATATTATCTTTGGATCAACAAGAGATAACATGTGCAAGGAATTTGAGGAACTAATGCATCAAAGGTTCAAGATGAGTTCCATGGGGGAACTTACTTTCTTCCTTGGACTCCAAGTTCAACAGAAGTCAGATGGAATCTTTATCTGTCAGTCCAAGTATGTGCAGGACATTCTAACCAAGTTTGGTTTCTCAGATTCAAAACCTGCCAGCACACCTATGGAGACACACAAGCAGATAACAGCAGATCTTAAGGGGGAGGATATGGATGTTCATCATTATAGATCCATGATTGGATCTCTCATGTATCTTACAGCCTCTAGGCCAGATATAATGTTTCCAGTCTGTGTATGTGCAAGATTCCAAGTTAGGCCAAAGCAATCTCACTATCAAGCTGTTAAGAGGATATTCAGATATCTCAAAGGGCAACCCAGATTGGGACTTTGGTATCCTCATGACTCATCCTTTGACCTACTTGCATACTCAGATAGTGATCTAGGTGGAGAAAACTTGGACAGAAAATCTACTTCTGGAGGATGTCAGTTTTTGGGTGCAAGACTAGTTTCATGGCAGTGCAAGAAACAAACCACAGTGTCCACATATACAACAGAGGCAGAGTACATAGCAGCTGCAAGTTGCTGTTCTCAAGTCTTATGGATTCAGAATCAAATGCTGGACTATGGGGTAACCTTTCTACACACTCCAATTTTTATTGATAATAGCAGTGCTATTAGCATTGTAAATAATCCTGTCAAGCACTCAAAGACAAAGCACATTGAGATCAGGTATCACTTTATAAGAGACTGTAATGAAAATAAACTTATTCAAGTTGTAAAAGTTCACACTGATAACCAATTTGCTGATCTATTCACCAAAGCTTTTGATGTGGGTAGATTCACTTTCTTGGTAACAAGTGTGGGAATGATCAACTCTGAATAAGCCCCTTCTCAAAAAGTGATTACATACCTGTATATTGTTTATTCTTGGTGTTACTAATCTTCTTTTTCAGGATATGTATAGCAGTACTCAGTGCATCACAAGATTAAAAGAGTAAGTATGGTTAATACTGCCAGTACAGTTTTAATACTGCCAGTGCACAGTTAATACTGCTAGTGGTTAATACTGCTCTCAGTTAATACTACTAGTGGTTAATACTGCTCTCAGTTAATACTGCTAGTGGTTAATACTGCTCTCAGTTAATATTGCTAGTTAGTTAATACTGCTAGTAGTTAATACTGCTCTCAGTTAATACTGCTAATGGTTAATACTGCTCTCAGTTAATACTGCTAGTGGTTAATACTGCTCTCAGTTAATACTGCTAGTGGTTAATACTGCTCTCAGTTAATATTGCTAGTGGTTAATACTGCTCGCCGTTAATACTGCTTGCTAGTTAATACTGCTAGTAGTTAATACTGCTAGTAGTTAATACTGCTAGTAGTTAATACTGCTCGCCGTTAGTACTGCTTATTAGTTAATACTGCTCGCCGTTAGTACTGCTTATTAGTTAATACTGCTCTAGGTTAATACTGCTTATGTCCCGAATACTATAAATACTCTTTGCCCGCCTAAAATGTTCATAACGACTCTTTGCATACTATTCTCTTGCGCTCTATACCCTCTCTCTCTCAAGTATCAAGTTTTCAGGCAAGAACTTTCAAAGATCAATGGCATCAATGGCATTCATAGACGAGCACAATGAAATCGCGATGCTACAGAAGCCCAAACAGGCCGCTGGTTTCCACCAGATTGTGGATTTCCTCAAGACAACCCACATTGCCCATGCTCTCACTGTCTCGCCATCAATCTTTATCGAGCATCAAAGACAATTCTGGGCACATGCCACCATTGTTACTGAAAATGGTGTGCAAATGATCAAGACGAAGGTGTGTGGTAAGCCATTGACAGTTACTGAAGAGGTAATTCGCATCAGTCTACGTCTAGACGATGCCTCTGGTATAACTTCTATCTCTAATGATGAACTGTTTTCTACTCTTACAAGAATGGGGTATGAAGGCCCATTGGGTGTGTTCAAGTTCTCAAAAGCAAAATTTTCACCTCAATGGCGTTTCTTTGTTCATATCCTTATGCACTGCATCTCTAAAAAGACTACTAGATGGAGTGAGTTCAGTAGCACCATTGCTTATGCTTTGGTATGCTTAGCCACTGCCAGAAAGTATAATTTTTCTCAAATGATTTTAAATGATCTTGTCTCAAATCTGGGAAGTAAAAAGAGTTTTTATATGTACCCCAGGTTTGTCCAAGAAGTTATCACCCACGAATTGACGGATATGCCTCATTTTGATGGGATATATGTACCAAAACCCCCTAAAGGCAAGGTTTTCTCAAATATGAGAAGATCTGCTGGGGACTCGGAAGGAGTTGACACCCCATTGTTCTCTACAATGATGGTGGTGTCCCACACTGATGAAGGTATGGCAGCAGGGTCAAGGCCCCTATCAGACCATCCCAATGCTAGCAAATCCCAACCTTCCCACTCTAAATCAATTCCCCAGTCTCTTCTTGATAAACCAACTTCACCAATCACCCAAACTTATCAAAGAAAACAGGTAAAGAAGGCTCCTTCCCTTCTTGTACCTTCACCCACTCAGCCTTTAAGCCCTCTAAGGGAGAATTCTCCTTTAGAGAATATCCAAAGGGAAACCAACAGGGTGTCTCCCAACCCTCAGGAGGTGCTCTCTAAGGAGATGGAAGAGCATATGGGTAAGAAGGCTGCCACTACTTCTGCTAGCACAGAGAAGGTTAGTGGTAACATTTCTAAGACCTTCCCCATGGCAACTTTGAATGAGCAATCATTCAAAGGTCCTCGGTGCCAAGAAACCAAGGGGGTGGATAGTGCTTCTGCTAGGCAGAAGGCTTCCACTACTAAAAGATCCCATGATCCTTCAAAAGGGGGTAACACTTCTGGAGAAGGAGAGAACAGATATGACTACAATGAACTGATGGAAACAATGGGCAACATTAATATGGATGTCATCAAACAAGGCAAAGACATAGAAGAGATGAAAATGGTGATTCTGTCTCAACAAGTACAGATTACCAAATTGAAGAAAATGGTAACAAGATTGGTGCAAAAGAAGAGGAGAAGGCAATTTGTTTTGAAGAAGAGGAAAAATGCTAATGATGCTTTCAACAAGGGGGAGAATTCAGAGGCTGAAGCAGAAAAGGAAAGTATTTCTGAGATGGGATTTGTTGTTAAGAGGGAGAAAGCTGCAGAAACAGAAGCACAAGCAGTAGAAACAGATAAGGTTCAAGCAGCTGCAGTAACAGAACAGGTAGCAGCAGTAACAGGGCTATCTGTTGAAGAATTGGAAATAGCAGAAACTTTGGTAAAAGCAAAGAATGACACTAATGACACTCCTAAGGCTACTCAAAAGGCCAAGGGAGTGGTCATCAATGAAGGAGGCCTTGAAAAGAAGACAAAAGAAAGAAGTGAGGCAGGTTTGAAAGATGCAAAGGGTAAAGCTAAGATGGTTGAATCTGAACAACCCTCAAAGAAGAAGAACCAGGTGGAGTTAGATGAAGAAGTAGCAAAACAACTTCAAGTTGAGATGGAAAAAGAGGAACTGCTACAATCTGAGAAGGATAGAGAGCTTGCACTGAATATGGCCAGAAAACTAAATGAAGAGTATCAGAAGAGCATGAAAACAGCAGCTCAGGCCAAGAAAGTACAAGTCAAAAGAATGCCACTCAAAAAGCAGAAGAGACAACCCTCCAAGACCTTTTTGGCCAATCAGGAAAGAAGAAAAATGATAAATTTCTTGAAAGGTGCAATTGGAGTCAAGGGGGAGATGTTCACCAATATGGCATACACTCAGGTTGAGGAGTTGTATCAGAAAGAGATGGCCAAGCTTCAAGGAGATTTAGCCCAAAGGGAAGAGGCTGAGAGAAGAATGAAGGAAAGGCATGACCTGAACATTCAAAGACCATTTCCTGAGGAGACCACACCCTCAAAAGACAAAGCAGAAGAGATGAAGGAAGAACATGAGGGTGTTGGTGAAGAAGCCAAATCAAAGAGGGTGAAGTCAATTGCTTCCAAGAGGCAGTCTAAAAGAGCAAGAGTGGAAGAAAAGGCTGAAACTGCAGCAGAAACTGAAGCAGAATCAGTGCAAAGTCCAGAGCAGTCTAATAAGCAAACTGATAACAGTATGGATCTGTACATGACAATAGTAGAACCTATGAAGGTTGTTCCAATCTCCATGAAAGCTCCTGAGATTACCTTTTGGGACATTCTAAGAGATAATGGAAAGGATTTCTTCAGAATCAAGAGAGCTGATGGTTCATTTGAAGCATATTCAACATGGGGGAGAGTTATCAGAAGCTGTTCAAGAGCTGATATAAAAGAATTATACAAAGTGGGGATAAAACTCTATGAGCCTGTGTTGAAAGGTACTGAAGAGAATCTTCTCAAGATAGCAATGGAATACTTGTGCATGATGTTTGATCCAGAGAGAGTGTCTTATAGGATTAAAGATCATAATCATGAGTTTGTGTTCAAGAAGATTGATAAATGGATATTGTTTGAAAACTGTGGAGTATACATGATTACTATTGACAATTGTTATCATGAATACTACCTGGTGGACAAAATCTATGAGCATAGCAAGGAGAAGTTAGTAGGAATGCTAAATGCCAAGCTAGTATGCACAAAGGATTCAGAAATGGCCAAGATTATGGTAAGAAGAACTGTAAATCAAAGTTTGGGCCTAGATCCAAATTTGGGAAATTGAATCTGAGGTGTTGAAAGCATCTTGAAGATCAGATCTGAAGAACTTGACTTCTCTTCCTAAAAGTCAAGTTATGGGGAGATTGTTGGGAACTGAAGAATTTACCAAGTATGGTTAATGCTGCTAGTTCATCATGGTTACTACTTCTGTGGTTAATGCTGCTAGTAGAAGTTAATGCTGCTGGAACAAAGTTAATGTTGCTCTTCATTATTAATACTGCTGAACTTACTACTGCTCAGAATATTAATGCTGCTTATAATTAGTACTGCTTATGAGATGGAGATCCGTATGAAAAGGATAACAGCTGGATAAACTGAAGATATTCAAGGAAGCTTATAGAGATAATGATGGAAGATATACTGAAGATTTTTTATTTATTGTAATTATCTTTTGTTCAGTATATGTATAGAATTGATAGAATAGTTTAGAATTAATCATTCATTCTAAGTTTTTAGAGAAAATCAACCTCAAGGCATAGATCCTAATTCTAGAGAAGTAGAATTCGTATTGGTGTGCCTGTTCATCAATATTGAGGTTGTGTGTTTAATCTTGTAACTTCAAGCATTCAATACAAGTTTACAAGTTGTTGATCATATACTGTTTTGTTTACTGTTACATTGAATATCAAAGTGTTATTCCGCAACTTCTTTGATATTGTTTCTGAGACTTTATTCTTGTTAAGAAATCGATCCTGACAATTAGGGACTTGAGTGTAGGGAGTACTGTGCTTTGATATGGTTAACCGCTGATCTTGAAATAGTAGGCAACTATAAAGGCCATCATTGGGTATAGTATGAACTGCATAAGAGGCGTATGTAGTCAAAATGGGATTTGTTCCTCTAAATGGTTTAAGAGTGAGACATCTAAGGCGCCTTACCAAAAGTTGAATGACATATGAGAATGATAGCGATCCATGTCTCATGTTCAACATGATGTCCGAACAAAGGGATAACTGATATCACACCTTATACATCAATTAAAGTTTTGAGCTTATGGGAATTGGATGTTGATGAATGGCACATACAGTCATACGTTGCTGGGGGAAGTGAGATGTTGCTAGACGTCCACCACTGTCTATATTATTCTATAATACAATCTTGAGCAAGTGGGAGATTGTTGGTCCTATATGCTCAAGAATGATTATAAAATAATATTGCCGGTAATATATGATCCTATAGGGTCACACCAAAAACAAGTAGATACATAATTAATATTTATAAGAATTCGATTCTTGATAAATATTAATAATTCTTGAAAATTATTATTGAATATGATTAATAATAATTGATGCAAATAAAAGATTCTAGTTTATTTATAATATGATGGGTTCATATGTAACTAGAATTACAAGAGGGACTTATTGTAATAAAGTTTAAATTGTTAAAATTATGATTTTAACTAATTTAAACTAGGAGGGCTAAAGAGAAAGTCTTGCATTGTCAATTTTGAAACTAGATGGTCTTAAATGAAAATTGGAAAACCACCAATTTTGAAACCATCAAAATTGAAACCATCATCTTGAAACCATGGAAGTATCATAATAAAAGTGGCTCTTGCAAAATGATTTGGTTCTTGCTTTTTATGACAAAGAAAAAGAATGTCATCTCTCTTTTTGTTTTCTCTCTAATAAAACCAACGATCACCAATACCATTTTGGGGTGGTTTTTTAGTCTTCTACAAAATCTATAGATTAGATTCTTGGTAGAAGAACCTCTTTTGCATTATCAAGAAGGAACTAGCATTCCATCAAAGTGTTGGAGCTTGTTGGTGGATACCGATAGAGGAACTCTACGTTGGGTTCTACCATCATCATCAACGATCAACCTCCCATGAGGATCCAAAGTCTTCAAAGGTTATTTCTCCAAATTTTCTTTTGTCTTAAGCTACATCTTTTCATTGCATGTAACAAGATCCTTTGTGGGAATAAAATGGTTTTATGTTTTTGTTCAATTTTTGCTTCCGTTGCTAGAAAGATATTTTTAGTCTTTCATGGTTTTTTGAAACTCTCTTGAACATTAAATCCCAACACTATGATCCCGTTTGGGTGAATTATGTGTTGCGCATTTTATAAGAAATGTGTGTTTTGGGAGTTTTGCCTTTAAAAGTGCATATTATGGGAAATTGTGTCGTTTCCATTTTTAAGTATAATATTTCGATGGACCATGCTTTAAATTGAATTCTTTTCTTTTAAAGATATATGTTGGATCAAATAATTGTATTCAAGATTAAAGTTAAAGTTCAGGGTTTAAACTGCAATTGTGCTAAAGTTAATTAGAGGGTTTATTATGTAATAAGTTAATAGTTTATTAGCTATTGGGCCCAAGACCATTAGAAAGCCCATTAAGGTTAAAGCCCATATGGCCTGTGTATTTAAAGTTATGATTAGTTTAGATTTAGGGTTAACCTTGAAAGAACTCTGATAATTTTCTAAATAGCCGCTATACGTTTTCTCTGTATTCAAAGGGTATCAAAAACACTCAAGGGTTTCATTGTTTATTCAAGGGATTGGTATGTTACTCTGATTTATATATCTCTTGATTATTATTGTGTTGCTTGATTACTTGATTGATTATTTACCAACTAGATTAAACTAGGATAACAAGTGGTATCAAAGCCAAAAGAATCAAAAAAAAAATTACTATTCATCAAAAATCACTATTCATGCGAAGTTACTGTTCATCGAAATTTTTTTTACTGTTCATCGAGTGAAAATTGATTTCGTGAATTAACATGCTTTTATGGTTAAAATCGATATGAATAGATGCGATATATGCTAGTGAACAGTATCTGATTGATTAATTGCATTGTGGATTAACAAGTGATTGAATCTGTGATTTTGAGTTTTCTGGGTTCGTGAAAAGTTAACACTGTGTTCTTCATAATCGATGCATGAGAGTTGAAATTAATCTTTGATTTTGATTGAATACTGATCGATACATGTTTCTGGGTACAAAAGTCTGATTTTTGCTTTCAATTTGAGTGATTTCTGTGATTTCTGGGTTGATCTTTCTGGGTTGTTCATCGTTCTGGGTAAATTAAGAACATTCCGGTCGAACATATCGGTCTTTGTTTCTATCGGTCTAAGTCCACTTCCGGTCGAATACCTTTATCGGTCTTAGCTCTCTACCGGTCTTACCCTTCGACCGGATACGTGTATTCTCCGGTCTTACCCTTCGACCGGATACTTGTACTCCGGTCTTACCATTCGACCGGGTACTTGCTTACTCCGGGTAGCGGGACCCCCGTGCTAAGTCTGCGAAGGGGGACAAAGTTCTGTTCGAGATCAACTTTTTGTTTTTGTTCAGTATTATTTGAAGCTTTACACTGATTGAAAGGACTGCATTTAATTATTTTCGGGAATTTATTTTTCTGAAAATTTTTTAGTGTGGTTTTCATTTTGAGTCTAACGATCTCATCTAGTTGGTTGTCTTGGTACAGATAAGTTTAATTACTAACAAGTGGTACAACTAAGATGTCGAATCAGCTAATGATGTCTGAAGGTTACAGCCTCGATTTTAACAACATGACTCTTTCTGAAGTAAGAGCAAAGGCTAAACAACTTGCTGGACGGTTATCAACATCATCTCACATGATTGATGAGTATGACAAAGAGGACAAAATTCTCAAAGCTGAGAACAAGGCTTTACAGATTCAAAACTCATCTCTTCTTATTCAGATAAATGCTTTAAAAGAAAATTCAAAAGATTCTGATTCTTTAATTGACTTTGCAGGAATAATTGAGTCTAAAGAAAAAGAGATCTTCGATTTTCAAGTAAAGTTGAAAAGATCTGAGTCAATCTCTACATGGTCTAAGAAGGATGCAATGCAAAGAAAGCTTGTGGAGCTTAGAAGGAGTACAAGTGTTGCAAAGGATACTAGTACAGGACTAAGACAGATAAATTCTCAACTCTGCACGGACAGAGATAAGTTTAAAGATAAAGTTATCAGTCTTGAGGTTGAGATTGAAAAGCTGAAAGAAAAGGCAACCCAAGACAGAGACAATACAATAGCTCAAGATGAGATGTTGAAGATTGAGGAAGAAAGAAAAGAATTTGCCAAGAAATTCTCTGACTTCTCTAGAAAAGCCTTTGAAGAGAAGAAAGCATTAGAGCTTAGATGTGTTAAGCTTTCTCAACAAGTTTCAGACTTTGAGAAGGTTATCATTCTTGAAAGAGAACAGACTGAGAATGAGAAGAAGAAAGCCGAGCTGAAGGATACAAATACAGACTTTTCAAAAGAAAAGAAGATATTTGAGACCGAGATAGCCAAACTGACAAGAAAGCTATCTGAATTGTCAACAAACATCATGAAGGAGAAGAATGCAAAATCTGAGTTGCATAAGAAGTTTGATCTGATTGAAAAGGAAAGAAACAGTTTGTCTTCAAAGATAAAAGAACTTGAAGAGATCGTATTCAAGGTGAAGCTGACTGAGCACAAGACGCCAGAATCAATAGCTCAATCACCAAGAGATGATCTAGCTGATTCAAATAGTTCATTAAAAACAACTTCAAGTTCACCTTTTTCAAATGTTTTCTATAATCCTTTCTATGATTTAGATGATTGTCTTACTTCTAAATCTAATGATCATATTCATCCTTCTAACCTTTTCTATGACAAAAATATTGATGGTTCAGGTAACTTCAAGAAGACTAAGTCTCAAAAGAAAAGCTTCTGGAGAAGGGATGATGAGAAAGAAAGAGGAAACTGGATCTGGAGAGTTAAAGGATCCTCGGAGGAGAAGAAGAAAGAAGAATCATTTGTGCATACATCAAATGCTAAATGGAACTATGCTTCTAAAGGTAAAACTTTTGGCAAACCTGATCTAGTTTACACAATCAATCAACTGATCAGGTTAGCACAAAAGAAAATTAGTTGTTCCTATTGTGGCTCAAATGATTTTGTCAGAAAAGATTATGTTAATAACTGGTATGGTTCTTATTTTATATCTCTTACTAGAACTGCAACTAATCCATTAGGACCCAAATACCAGTGGGTACCAAAAGCTAAATCTGTGTTGCAGGCACCCAATGTTTAAGGGGAGAAAGAACAATGGCTTTTGAACAAATCAGTTCAAAACCCAGACTTAATTGTCAAAAAGAAGGCTTCTAAGTAAATCAGCTTAGAACCCGTACCTCAACGGACTATGGCTTCTAATCACATCGGATTAGAACCCGCACTTCAGTGCCTTATTTTTCTGTTTTTTTCTTAATGTTTAAAAAAAATTCAGTTAAGGGAGAGAATATCTGTGATATTAACAGATTTTTGGATACTTAAATGCTTATCTGACCGTGTGTTCTTAAAGATAAATACTTGCGTTTTATCTTGTCAATATACTTTGTCAAGTATTCATACACATAACAGTTCAGAACATTCAATTTGACTTTGTTATTACCATATATCAAAAGTTAAATCTTTCTATGGTAATACTCACGTTATTTGTATTCACTGTTGATTGAATCAAACGTCATTTCATGCGCGTTCATTGAAAATATGTTTATATATTGTTCATATAAACAACATTCGTTTTTGATTCTCCAAAATCTTATTCTTCATGACAAAATGATATGAGCTTAATTGTCAAACTCTTTTAGTTTGAGGGGGAGAATTGCATCGTCAAACTTCTTATGTTTTGACATCTCAGAATATTATATTCTTCATGTAATAAGTGGTATTTGTGCTTACATGTACAAAAAGCCTGTTGAACAGCAATTTCTTTTAGGAAAATACATGGGATTCAGTGTGAGAACTTAACAGAACTTCCATGGATTCACGATAACCAGTGTTTCCTACCCAGGAAGTATTCCCTGAGTGATTGAGGGGAGAAGGGTCAAAAGAATTGAGTGATGGTCTGTGAAGAGGTAAAATGGAAAAGAGAGATTGGTTAGAAGTGAGCATTAAAAGAAAGAGGGTGAGAGATCAAAGTAAAATAATATTAAACTCTGCACCAAACTTCTTTCTGAGCCGGGCAGCCACATAATCTGATTGGTTCACATTCTTTGGTGCCATCATTGAAATAGGCAACTAGCCCATGCCATCTCTTGCATACAACCCCACCAACTACTCATTCTTTTCTCAAAAAGAGAATGTTTCACATTTTCTGGGGAAGCAGCACATACGCTATTGGTTCTTCATTTGGAAGATACTAATATTGATAAAGAAGGAAAGTTGCCCCACCTTCGAACCCTTTCTCATGCACATTGAGTCTTTGTATAATTTGTTGCTGCCTCAACAAGTTTACATACTTTGAGCCTAAATTGAAAAGCAATCATCTATGCTTAATTTCTTTCATTCACATGCACGAGCACACAGAAATTTGTTTTCTGTCAGAACGTTCATAGATAACCATGTGTTATTCGATGATTGAATGGAAGACCTGGGAGCCAACATCAAACCAGCTCCTTATATAGTAACTTTGTGTTACTCAGTAACTTTGTGTGACTGACAGGCATTCTAACTGAGTCATTTGTTGATTCAAGGTTATACCTATTAAACTGTTTGAATTTGAAAAGATTCGAATGGTTACTACTTTCTATTTTTAATCTGAAAAGATTGAAATAATCACTCTTTCCGTCTGGGAAGACTGCTCTTATTTCCATACAGGGCTCGTTCCATGAAGACTGTGCTTACGTGATCATACACAAAGGGGGAGATTGTCTTGAAAAGGGGGAGATTGTTTTGCAAAGTTTTGATGATGATGATTCTCACCACTCATCAAAAAGGGGGAGAAGATACAAAAAGGGAGAATATATTAAAGGGGAGAATATAATCTGAAGACTGCTGAAGATTTTCAAAGATATCAAAGTTTTGAAGATTTAAAGATTTTAAAGATATCAAGTTTTGAAGCGATCAACGACATATCTGAAGAAAAGAGAATACAAGTGAAGACCCGAAGACAATTGCAAATTTGTTTTTAATCTTGAATCCAAAGGGGCAGATTGTTGGATCAAATAATTGTATTCAAGATTAAAGTTAAAGTTCAGGGTTTAAACTGCAATTGTGCTAAAGTTAATTAGAGGGTTTATTATGTAATAAGTTAATAGTTTATTAGCTATTGGGCCCAAGCCCATTAGAAAGCCCATTAAGGTTAAAGCCCATATGGCCAGGGTATTTAAAGTTATGATTAGTTTAGATTTAGGGTTAACCTTGAAAGAACTCTGATAATTTTCTAAATAGTCGCTATACGTTTTCCTTGTATTCAAAGGGTATCAAGAACACTCAAGGGTTTCATTGTTTATTCAAGGGATTGGTATGTTACTCTAATTTATATATCTCTTGATTATTATTGTGTTGCTTGATTACTTGATTGATTATTTACCAACTAGATTAAACTGGGATAACAATATATACTTATGTTAAAACTCTTGAGCTCACTAGGCGTTCAGCCTAACCTTTTTATTTGTCGGCATGTGCATCAGGTTTCAAGGTTGAGAGTTGGTTCTAGCAATCCTGTGAAGAGTAAAGCCTTATCTACATCCGAAAGTAAGTATTCGGTGAAATCTTTCGCATTATGGAGATAGTGACTATGCATGGGTATTAGTACCACCCGTCCCTTATAGTCTGTATATATATATAAGATGGTATATGTGTATTGTAGCTAAATCTGAATTCGTGGTTGTAGATGATTCATTTATCGATGTATTTAGAAAAATTTAAATAAGTTGCTATTTCCAGATTTGAGGGTGTTACAAGTTGGTATCAGATCTTAAGTTTGAGAGATTTAGGTATTGATTTTTGGATGCCTAGACTCAAACTAACATTCTTATAAGTGATTGAAAGTGAAGTTGCACATTAGGCGCCTTAAGATAAGATATCTTGGTGTTGATCGGGTCGCTAGAAACGGGAAATCGTCAATGGTCGCAAGGATGATCATGTATGGTACGTTCATAATGGCACCTGGCCAGTGTTATGGTGAACCTACATATCACATGTGTATACTTGAACTACCTTAGTATGATGACCGTTGGGGTAGTGAGAAAGTTTCTAACCGAGTAATCTAAGGAAAGGTTGATGTCTATAGCGATGTGACGTTGAAGTGATAGTTAAATGCGTTAAGTGCATTAAGTTGATCATCTTGAGTAAGAATTATTGGTTGGATTAGAACTATAAGTTCGTTAGACCAATTTTATTTTGAGGAGAAATTGTAAGTTAACCCAATTAGTGGGTTCGTGACTCTAAGATGCTTGATGTATCCGGATGACAATAGTACGTCGGGAAAATGGAGGAATGTAGTCCTGAGATGCTGAGTTCCGACCAAATTCATGCACGAAATTTATTTCTAATATAAGTTTGCATCAATTGTTTGTCATGTATTCGAAGCATAAAGTGTGTTATACTTTGAACTCTTGGTAAAACATTTAGCACTCATCAGATTTTTAAATTGTGAGCTTAAGCATGCATGGAATTGTTTGTTGCAAGTTACTACAATTTATATGGAAAAAAAATCTCCCCGTCCCTGTTTTGTGTTTAACGCTATTTTTGGATATCTTAAGATCCGTGTTTTAGTGCCACATGTGGTATTGGGCAAGTGACTGTAGAATTTTTAACCTTGACATTAAATCTCCTCCACGTATGTTAAGGTTTTAAAGGAAGAGTTGTCCCACTGTTCTCGAGTCGGAATTTCTATAGAATTGCAGTCTGTACGAGTCGTGTTTAATTTTATGGGGGATAGTCCTACAACCTTTTGAGTTCGTGGGTGTATTTTGAGATGCGTGAGTTTTAATTTTTATGACATATAAATTACTAGCTTTTGGGTGACGTATCTAATGTGAGTTTTGTGGAAAAGGGTCACTTTATCCTACGTGGTGGTTTTAGAGTTTTGACATTTCAGACTTATTGTCGTTTTACGTTTTTTTTATGTTGAGAAACATAGATTTTGACACCGCTTGATTTTACCGTCAATGACTTTATGAAAGTTTAGTTGGGTTTATGGCGTTTTATTTTATGACCCTTAGAACCGCGTAATAAAAAGAAATTTTGGAACGGGTAGACTTGCATTATTGTGTGCGTTAATTTACGAGTTTTGTTTAATACTTTGTCTCATGCGAGTCTTGCACCTACATTTTTGCAACCGTAAAAGGCACCTTGAAAATCTTAATGTCGCATGATTGCATCTTGAGTTTCACGCGGGTATATGTGCATACTTTTGGGTTGGATCTGATTTTCACTCGCCTGAGTAAATATGTGAAATATTTATGTTATCTCATGATTAAACTTCTAATCTAAACGTGCTTCGATTGGGGACTTTGCTGTTATAAATTTTCTGCAAGGCATGAAATGAATTTTCGGATTGCATATCGTTGTAGTTACCATCTTGGTCAAATGTGTTTTATCGAGGTGGCTCAAGGCTTTAAACTCGATTTGAAAATTTATTTGCTTTCCAATCATTTTACAAACTTTTGGGGAATAAACTGATACAAAAGGGGATAGTTGAGAAATTTTATGCCACAACATTTCTGGTTAAAGGAGGAAAGGTGTAAAGTTAAAAGTTGTGAATTTCTCTGTTGAAGTTGTACAAACATTATTTCCCGTGTTGGGGGTGTAAGAACCTGTTTTAACGCTTATAGTGTAAATTGTGGCTGTTGATCCCAGTTATGATGTTCTTTAACTTGATTTAACCTTTTACTACACACAAATTAGTTAAATAGAGTGCGGAAGCGTTTAAGATGTGTAGAAAGGGTTGAACATACAAGGTAGTAAACACACAAGCAATTAATGAACAGAAAGTAAAGTATTACAAGAAAGTTACTCAAATAACTGTTTCATTGATTACTCAAGAACACCAAGAACATGCACTGGTATGTGCAAAAATGCTCAAGGATTATATAGACTGCCATTTTTGTGTGTTCTCTGGTACATTGTGCTCTAAGGTGGTGCTCCCTTAATATAGCAGATGGATGCACCCTTAGTACAAGACAAAAACTGACATTCCATAAACGGAATGCCACCTGTAAAGTAAACATCGTGGGACGCCCATTACTTTGATCTTGAGGATCTTCGTACAGCAGGCCTTACGTGTTTTGCACGTGGTCTTGTCTTGAACACTAAGAAAAGCTTCAACATTGATCTCCAGAGATTAGCCTTCACAGAGGGTCTGTGAGTGATCATAGAGGGTCTGTGAGTGATCATAGAGGCTCTGTGATCTGAGTATCATTATCAGGTTTGTCCTTCTAGCGCGTCTTCTGCGGAGTGGTCTTCTGAGCTTTGTATCTTCTGCGGCGACTTTCGAGATAGCAGGGGCTTCTATACTTAGCCTATTTTTCAACACTTCTAAACATGGTAGATGGAGCTAACAATTTGGAGTGATGGCTAAGCTAGAAACAAAAGAGGTGAAAGGAACTCAACCTCTGAACCTTGATTTTCATTAAAAATAAAATAATGCCAGAAGGCAATTACATTTGACAGTGGATACAAAAAAAATTTACAAGACATCAGAGCCTATACTTTGGCGTCTGGGAAATCATTGATCTTCTTTCCAAACCCACCTTCTTTCTTCAGTTCTCTGTAGTAGTACACACAGGTCTCTGAAGCTTAAGGTTGCACCTATGTCTGTCAGAAGTACATCTGCAACTTCTGTGGGTACGAGTGGGTTGCCTCTGTGCTTGATAAGTAGATCTTGAATGAGCAGCAGAGATTCTGTTGAGTACTTTTGGCTTTCTATCCCCCTGAATAATTTCTTTTCTCCTTTGGGGTTTAAGTACACAAGACCAAAAGAAGGTGAAGTGATGATGGAGTTCGGCAGAATGTTGGCAGAGGGAGGTAAGCTATCTTCTGGTGGAGGGAAGTTGACCTTTTTGACTCCCAAGTCAAGTGCCACTTGAAAGTCAGTTATACTATAGAACAACAACTTTTCTCTCATGACCCTCTTGATGGTGAGATGTGCTTCTTGGTATTCCTTCTTTCAGCCAAACTTATCCTCTGTCCATTTGAATAGCTCTGGAAGATCATGAGGATGAAGATTCGGTAAATCTGCGTCTGTGAAAGTCCATATCTCCTTATCTTCCCTTTTCACGGCGTATTCACTGAACCAGAAGTTCTTACACTTTGTGTGTCCAAGCTTGATTGCCACAACCTCTGTGATCTTGGCCATGTAGAAGACTTTGGATTTTGGCTTGGCTTTATCTTTATAGAATCTCCTTCTCTCCTCTGATACAACTTCCTCTGAGAGTCTGACAGGGGGAAGATCTTGAGCTCTGCGGCTATAGAGGTATTTGTACACTTCTTCTTCGATGTCCTTCTTTGGAGGAACAAGGAAGGGTCTTCTTAGGCTCTCAAAGCCTTGGATAACCTCTGCAACTCTATCCTTTGATGGTTTGTCAAGTGGTTGTAGGATGGGGAGTTCCAACAGAGGTTGCAGATCAAAGGCCCAGTCTTCCTCTTCAGGTTTCACTCTTTTGAAAGAATCAAAATTGTTCTTTAGTAGTTTCTCAGAGGTGGGAGGAGGAGACTTGACCTTCTTCAGAGGTTCTGTAGCTATTGCCTTGCCTTTATCTTTGGCAGTTGGTGGGGATTCGGTGATTTGGATTGTGGTGGGAGGGGGGGTTGCAGAGACCTTTTGTTTAGTTGTTCTCTGTGGTTTAGGTTTTGAGCTCATAGGGACTTGGTTTAGGGGAGCCACTGATATTGGTGCTTCTTTTGTGGATTGCAGATTCTCCCCCTTATGAGGACCACGGCCGGAGGCATCAGGATCTTGGTCCTCATGCCGTGCCCTCTTCTATCCTGCTTGGGTTTGGCAGGTGACAGGTTCCTTCCTCTTCTTTGGCTTACAGAGGTTAATATCGACCTGTTTTGTGATCTTCTTAATTGCGTTCTCTGCGGCCAATGACAGAGCCTTGATTTCGATGTCTGACTTGAAACGAAATGTGGCTAAGGATCGCTTCAAGTCTGCTGTCACATTCTTTCCTTGGTCGTTGAAGTTGGATCGAAGGAGGTTTTGGTTTTGCAGAAACTGATTTCCCATGGCTTCCAAGTCGGCTTTCGTTGCGAATGCAGAGGGGTCTGGGGAACAGGTTGATGCCTGTGTGTGAAATGGGACCATAACACTGCGAGTTATGTCCTTTATTTCCTCTCTGATCCTGGCCATTTCGTTCACTCCGGTCTGAACTCCTTGCGTAGCATATTTTGGGAACTCTTCTTTGCAAAGATCCCCTAGAACTTGAATCTGATTGGAGTGTGCGATGGTGGTTTGACCGCAGGCTTGAAGGTCAGCTCTGGTCACGCACTTTGTTTTGAGGGCGTGCAGAGATTTAGTATTGGCTTTTAGGGCCTCTACAATAGTTTGAGAGTTGGCTTGGGACTCTCTGGAGGTAGAGCTTTGCAACTCGTTAAGTTTTTGGAGCACCGTGTCAGCAAAGGCTTTAAACTCGCCCTTTGTGACATAGATGTCCGGGGTAACCTCTGGAACAACAAATGTTCCAGATTTGGCCAACGAGTCTTTGGCACCCGTAGAGCCTGTGGGGATGTTGAGATCTGAGGGATTTCCTTCCAATCATCGATGTTCCACAGAGGAAGCATCTAAGGAAGTTCTGTCAACATGTTCTTTGGGGGAGGGTTCAGAGACTCCCTTAAGAGCTATGTTGAATGGATCCTGTGGTTGTTCTAGAGCCACAGAATCATTGTGTTCTTTCACCACCAACTCTGAAGTGGTTTGGGTGTCACTCTTGTGTGACAGAGGTAACGAATACCTCTGTGTGTGGAAGAGATGTGTCCTGGGGCGAATTGACACGCAGAGCAACACTCTCACCCTTTTGAGAGGGTGAGGTGGATTTGGTTTCCCCGAAAGGTGGTACAGAGGACGAAGGAATATCCTCTGTCCGGTTGGCTTGGGCTAGGTTCGGACTGTGCGGTTCTGTTTCAATACCATTCTGCACTAGAACTGCAGGGGTAGAGGTGTGGGTTGCACTGGGAGTTGGTATTTGTGGTGTGCCAAAGGCATCTTTTGTTTCCCTCTCCTCCAATGATTTTTTACTTGGTTCTTCTTCTTCATCTTCGCTTTGTGACCTTCCTGTCACATCTTTTATATCTATTTCCACGGTTTCCCCTAATCCTCCAGAGTAATGGAGAGAGACCTCTCGTGCTATTGCAGAGGCTATTTGGATGGGCTCTGAGGTTTATCCTCAGGGGACTCTTCAAGGACTAGGGCTTTTTTTTGCCTTCTGCAGAGGTTTTGCCGGACCCTCTGCAGGTTCGGTTCTTGCAGCGAGGTATTCAACCAGATCTTTCCTTTTCTGCCGGAGGGCTTCCAATGATTGTTCTTTTTTTGCAAGCATCCTCAATTTTCCTTTCTTTTTCTCATAGACTTTGATCGCAGCAGTTTCGTCTGTGGCTTTCTCTTCTGGCACCTTTTCTTCGATGGTCCTCTGGGATTTCTTAGGCTTTGGAACCTCTACGTCTTCGGTTCTCTTCGTTTTGCTTTTCTTTTTCGCCTTTTTCTCACTCCCCTCCCCTCTAACTGAAGGTCTCTCTTTCTCACTCACTTGAGCCTCTGCGGCTTCAACTTCTGTCCGTACTCCCTCGTCTCTAAAGTAAACTACAATGTCTCCTAATTTGAATCCTATGCGAGGGGGGGTTACAGGACGTGGTTCTGCTGTCATGTTCCGTCGTGTGTATTTCCTAACACCCTCTTCACTACCCAAATAAGTCAACATCTTTGTTGACAGAGGTCTGGCTTCTGGATATCCGATTTTGATGGTGGTGGGTTTATGAGACTTCATCTCATGGAGTTTAATTATCTTACCCTCTGTTGGAAGCTTTCCTTCCCCTATTAGGTCATCGCCTAGAAGCAGTCCTAGGAACCGTCCAAATGCAATGTTCTTTGGTTTTGTCCCTCTGTTTTGGTCCTGCTGTTTGGTAATCACGGCATTTTGGATCTCCCTGAAAATAAGTCCAGCGTAGTCCAGTGGGAGATCTTAGTAAAATCCATACATTATGGCCAAAATTGTATGGCTTGATTGATCTGGGCTTCCAACCTTCGATGTTAGGCATCGGTTCAGAATCGAGAAGAGTACGTTCCACAGAGGAGGGAGATTCTGTCGTCTGAAGTTTGTTCTTTTGGTGATTGGAACTGTGTAGCCAATGAACCTCAGAAACTCTAGTATCTCTTCCTCTGTGGGCTCATCTGAGAATTTACGCAGGTTGAGATCTCATTTGGTGGGAAGTCCAAAGACATCGGAGAGTTTCCTACGATTGATGCCTAAGTCCAGAATCTTTTCAGTTGATGGATGGGTTGCATAGCCAATGATGCAGTGTCCATATTTATCCATCTTGACATTGCGAGCACTTAGCCAAAACTGTTGGATGTAAGATTCCGGGATGTCATTTCGCTTCATCGTTAGGGCTTTAACCAGGAAGTAATTCTTGAGGAGTTGAATCAATGGTGCAACTTCAGTGGGGAAACCAGAGGGATTGAGGGTGACAAAATGGTTGTTCGGTTTATTGTTCATTTGGGTTAAGTGATAGTCATGCCTAGTGAAGGACAACATTCTGCTTGTAAGCACTTGTTCATGGCCAACGGAGTCTGAATCATCCTTTTGAACCATCGAGTCATAAGAGTTGTTGGATCCATTAGAGTTTTTGGAGGAAGTTGAGGGAGAAGCCATTGGTAGAATAGAGGAGAAGAAGAGAAGCTTTTTGCAGGAAGCTCTTGAGGGAAAAGGATGTTGGTAAAAGAAATGAAGAGAGGCAAAAGGGATTTTATACAGAGGGAGGTAAAAAAAAATTAAGCGGTAAGAAATAAAATTTTCAAATCCGTGATGAGTGGAAACGGATAAGTAGCCGTTTCTGTGAAACGACGGTATAGATGTAGGCCCATCAAATGTTGCCACGTCAGATAATGGCGGTGCACGATCTAGGACGTGCGCCACCCTAATCTCATGTGCGTGGCATTTGCTATTGTCACATGACAGTGACTTTCAAAAAATAACCCGCAACATATGACCTGAATTTCTCAAGTGATGGGAATGACAGAAGCTCTGTGGATAAGAGGCTTCTGAGGTCACAGATAAGGTTGTTATCAGACAAGTGCGATGAAATGATCGAGTTTCTAGAGTGCATTTGGTCAGACATCCTCAGTTTAAAGGTGCAGAGACTCTGTGAAAGATCGCAGAGGCTCTGTGGTCGACCTCAGAGGTTCTAAGACCAAAAATTTCCTTTTTAGGAAAGAGTTTCAAAGATTTGATCATTTCAAAGTTTTGACAGAAAATTTGCTACTAAGTGGGATCTTTCTGAGGGTATAGTGCTCGAGAAAGAGTTTTGACCCTTGGTTCAGATGGACTAACCTCACTCTGTATTCTGTTGCGCAGAACTTTCTTGCTCCCCCTTGAATAGTCAAGATTCGTCTTTGATGGTTCGGTCTGCTCCCCCTTCAACTATGCTTGGATCATATAAAGATAAGACTAGTATAGGAAAAATAAACTGAAGAAACTAATTTGCAGGGGCATAAAAGTAAATATGTACAACAGAGGTAAATATGTATAATAGAGGCTGTGTGCAAGGGTATAGAGGCTCTGTGGTCAACTCATGTTGAGCATATCAATCTTGCCAACTGGAAAAGTGAATCTTTTCTCATCCAATGCCTTTGTGAAAAGGTCGGCAAGCTGGTAGTCTGTGGGCACTAAGTACATCTCTATTGTTCCATGCTTGACATGATGTTTCAGAAATTGATACCTGATATCGATATGTTTGGTCTTAGAGTGCTGCACAGGATTGGCTGAGATCGCAATGGCACTTTTGGAGTCACAGAGGATGGGGATTTTTTCGATATCAAATCCATAGTCTCTAAGTTGGGTCCTCATCCACAGAAATTGGGAACAACAACTTGCAGCAGCAACATATTCTTCTTCTGCCGTAGAGGTCGAGACACAGTTCTGTTTCTTGGAAGTCCAACTTACTAGTTTCCCTCCTAGGAATTGGCAACTCCCAGAGGTACTCTTCCTATCGAGCTTGCATCCTCCGTAATCTGAATTTGTATAAGCCATGAGATCAAAGCCAGAGTTCTCCGGATACCAGAGGCCAAGATTTTTGGTCCCTTTTAGGTATATGAAGATCCTCTTGACAGCATAAAGATGAGATTCTTTGGGGTTAGCTTGAAATCTTGCACATAGACATGTGGCAAACATTATATCAGGTCTACTCGCGATTAAGTACAGCAGAGATCCTATCATCCCTCTGTAGAGTTTACACTCCACAGATTTGCCATCTGGATCTGCATGGAGCTTGGATCCAGTGACCATAGGAGTTTTCATTGGTGAAGAATCAGAGAGCTTGTATTTTTCAAGTATGTCAGAGACATATTTTGATTGGTTTATGAAAATACCCTATGTGGTTTGTTTGACTTGCAATCCTAAGAAGAATGTAAGTTCTCCCATCATGCTCATCTCAAACTCACTTTTCATCAATGACTCGAACTTTTTGCAATATAAATCATTTGTAGACCCAAATAATAATGTCATCATCATAAATTTGTACAAGCAGAATCTCACCTTTTCTCTTCTTATAGAATAAAGTCGTATCAGTAGTACCTCTTTCAAAACCATTTGCAAGGAGGAAGTTTGAAAGTCTGTCGTACCATGCTCGAGTCGTGCCACAGGGGCAAAGGTTTCATCATAGTCAATGCCTTCTTCTTGACAGTATCCCTTGGCCACCAGTCTTGCTTTGTTTCTGAGCACCACACCGTCTTCATCCTTTTTGTTCCTGATGATCCATTTGGTCCCTATTGCGGTTTTGCCTTTCGGTAGAGGCACAAGGGTCCATACTTCGTTTCTTTCAAACTGCAGAAGCTCATTTTGCATAACTTCTACCCAGTTTGGTCTTCAAGAGCTTCAGATATCTTTTTGGGTTCGATGATACTCACAAAATTTGTATAGTAACAAAAATTTGCAGTACTCGATCGAGTTTGGACCTTGTCAGAAGCGTCACCAATGATTTGGCTCTGTGGGTGACTCTTGTTCCACTTTTTCATGCGGGGCAGGTGATCATTGGAAACTTCTGTGGTTAATTCAGAAGCACGTTCGTCTTGATGCAGATCATTTTCTGTTGAGAGAAATTGATGATTTGTACTTGCCACAGGGCTTGGTTGTTCATCATGAGTTGGTGTAGAGAGCTCTGTGGAGCCTTGATCTGGTGTTGACCCTTCAGAGAGATTTTGAGGATGACCATGATCTTGATTGAACTTGGGGCCTTGATTCGTATTGTCCTCTGAGTGCTCCCCCTCGATGGTTACACCTGCGACATTACTGGAAGAGGGTGAAGCATTACTAGGACCAGTTAGAGAAGTACCTGTTTGGTCCTCAGAGGGTTCGGCTTCAGAGGCTCTGCGGTCACCTTCAGAGGGTTCATCATCATTGAACATCTCTTCAAACAGATGATGAAGATCATTTGTTCGTGATGATCCACCAGAATCTTCATCATGAAGTTTGAGTCCTACGCTGATTTGCTTAGAAGTCACCTGAAAAGAATCATCAAATGAAACATTAATACTTTCGAGTATATGCTTGGATTTGAGTACATAGATTATGTACGCCTTGGAATTTGATGACTAGCCAACAAATTTGGCTTCATCGGCTTTGGGACTGAATTTCCCTATCTGGTCTCTGTCGTTCAGTACAAAGCACCTGCAACCAAAGACATGGAAGTACTTAATGTTCGGCTTCCGCTGGTGTAGTAAGTGATATGGTGTCTTTGCATGTCTTTTCACAATCAAGGATCGATTTTGGGTGAAGCATGTAGTTGAAATGGCTTCTGCCCAGAAAGAAATAGAGAGCCCTGAAGCAGTGAGCATAGTTATTGCGGCTTCCACTAGTGTTCTATTCTTTCGTTCAACAACACCATTTTGTTGTGGAGTCCTTGCAGCAGAGAAGTTCTGTGATATGCCTTTTGTCGAGAGATAGGCTTCAATGGTTGAATTCTTAAACTCTGTCCCATTGTCACATCGGATTCTCTGTACCCTGCAGTCAGGAACATCTAATTTCTTCCGAACGAATTCAACCCAAGTATATCTAGAGAATTCATCTATGAGTAAAAGGATGTACTTCTTGCCACCAAGACTTTGCACAGATATAGGACCACAGAGGTCAACATGAAGCATCTGCAGAGGTCTGGTGCAAGATATGTCAGACTTAGTTTTGTGGGCAACCCTTTTGAGTTTGCCCATCTTACAAGCTGAGCATAGATGATCCTTGTCGAATCTAATACTTGGTAGACCACTTACTAGTTCTAGTTTCACAAGTTTGTTAAGTGTGTGAAAGTTTAGATGACAGAACCTGTTGTGGCAGAGCCAAGCTTCTTCATTCTTAATTGAGACTAAGCGGAGCTTTTTTTCACTGTTAGTTGATTTAAAGTCCATGAGGTATAAATCACCTCGTCTTTTGGCTCGCAGAAGCTCTGTGGTTGTATCTTCCTTCAACAGAGAGCAGTACTGTCTATTAATCATCACATCGAGTCCATTGTCACAGAGTTGACTTACACTCAGAAGGTTGTGCTTGAGGCCATCCACATAGGCAACTTTGTTGACATCGATGTCTCCTTTGGCAATGACTCCATAGCCTTTTATTTGTCCCTTTTTGTTATCTCCAAAAGTCACAGATCCTCCACCAAGTTTTTCTTTGTAAGAGGAAAGCAACCCTCTGTCGCCAGTCATGTGTCTAGAGCACCCGGAGTCTAGGTACCAAATGGGCACATGCTGTTTTTTCTGTGGACAGATTAGAGAGATTTAGGTACCCATTTCCAAATGGGTCCATTTTTGTTAGGAGGCAGTGAAGATACCTTAACACCTTTGGTTTTGGATTTATCCTCATTTGCAGAGGTACCAGATTGTCTCTTCTCACCCATGAATTTTGCATTCTTGGGTTTGGGGTGAGATATAAGACAGGAGGGCCTCGAGAAATGTTGATTCAAAGCATGCATAAGATCAAAGCATTTACAATAAGGAACATTTGAGGCAAACTTCTTGAAAATCTCATTAAATTTGTCAAAGGAGGGTACAGAGCAAATTTTACTACAACCCATTTTAGATTTGGGTTTCTTTTTACAGAAAGCTTTGTCTAATCTAGGTTGAGTTTTTTCAAAAACTCCTCTTGAGTGGCTCTATTGTTGTACTATCCCTTGATCTTCATTCCTTGCTTTCACTGCAACAGAAGCATCAAGTTTATCAATTTTAGGCCATTTGTCCTTCTGTTGCCAAGTGAATTTTTCTTGAAAAGGTTTTAATGGTCTTGGAGCTTTTGAAATATGAGAGATCTTGTTCTTTTTAGAATTTTTAAGCTCAAGAGAAGTCTTTGCTTGTAAGCACATGTCTAGGAAATCAGGACAGATAGGTACACATGTGGTTTTCCTTTTGGGAAGAACTGTTCTATTAAGAATGCCAGAGGTATGTTTACTCTTCTCTAGACCACAGGGGAGTATCTCAAGTTCCACAGTGTTTATCCCATTGTCGACAGAGGACTCTGATTCTTACTCAGAGTCTGAATCGAGAAAGTCTCTGTGAATTATAGCCTGACCTTCTGTTAGTGCCTTGCTTTGTCTATTGGTGTCCTCTGAAGTATTTAGAATTTTTGAAATACAAGGAATGACCATAGGAACGTTAAGACATTTTTGTTGATCTTGCTCAAAGATTTTTCTTATTTCAGAGGTTAAATCAGGATGGTTGAGAAAATAATTTTCATAAGTTCTTCTCAAGTCGCTTTCCAAAAATCTTTTAAATAGTTTTTCTTCCACAGAGGCTGGAACAAACTCTGGTGCTTCAGAGGACAGTTCTTTTCAGGAATCATCATGCACACAAAGGCCATTTGAGTTTGCGTTTCTGGGTGACCAAATCTGAAGAACCCTGTCTGTTTTTGAGACAGATATTTCTTTGGTATAGATTTTCCTTTTGATGAAGGTGCAGATGGTAAATCATTGTTTTCATACCATACATTTGCCATCTGCAGAGGTTTCCTCAGATGCGGTCCTTCAGAAGTTCTGCGCCTCTTAAGTGTGGATAAAAGGTTTGGAAGACTTGGTTTTAAAAATTTTCCAGGGCAGAAGATGTTTGATAAAGATTTGTTTCTTTTATTTCCAGTGTAAGGGTCAATGTCCTCGAACCCTAATCCTCTTCTGCCGATCCGGGTGTTTACCTTTTCATGAACTTTTTGAGGATCCTGATACCTCTTAATTTGGAGATCTCTGTTGAATAGATTTTGATGAAGGACTTCTCTTTCTTTTTGAAAAAAGTTTTTCAAAGAAATGGCATTTAAACGATCACTCTCACATTTCTTTAGCTCTTTGACCTTATCTTTCAAAGCTTTGTCAAGATTTGTGATTTTTTCCTTGAAATCCTTTTTTGTTGAAATATGCTCAGAGATAAGAGATTTGTTTTCAATGTAAAGCTTGTCCTTCTCCTCTGTGAGAAGCCTAGTTTCTCTTTCAAAGAAGGCAAGTTTTTTCTCAAGATCCGAGCTTGTATTTTTATAATCTAGAAGATCATTTTGTATTTCAAGAAGCTTGTTTTCAAAGTCCAAGTAACAAGAATTAGAAGTGGATACCTCACTCTCGTTGTCAGAAGAGTGGACTTCTGCCATTCCACAGAATAATGCGTTGTCTTCTTCATCAGAGGATTCATCGGTTACAGGGTTCTCTTATTCTGCCATAAGGGATCTCTGAGTGTAGTACTCTGCCTTCTTTTTATAGAAACCAGTGTCCCTTGTGGGTTTCCCTTTGTTGGCAGACGACCTGCACTCTGCGGCGAAGTGGCCTGGTTTTCCGCATTTGAAGCACCCTTCAGTTTGCTTTGGGAATTTTTCACCAGCTCTGCCGTCTAGCCTCTGTCCATTCCTTTCTTCTTGCCTTGGCTCCCCAGACTTTTCTCTTTCATGTCTTCTTGCTTCACCATATCCTCTGCTTCTGTCATCTCTTTCTTCTCTCCCTTTGTACTCCGGCTTCTTGAGACCACGATTGAATTGTCGGGTCATAAGTGCAAGTGTTTTGACCAGAGCAGCCATGTCAATCTCCTCCTCAGAATCTTCTTCACTTTTACTCTCTGTTACAAGTACCTTCTTCTTCTTCTTCCTCTGTGCCTCCTCAGCTGCCTTATCCTTCTTTCCCTTGTCTTTGCCTTCTGAGGCACTTCCCACAAGAGCCAGAGGACCTCCAACAGAGGTTGTCAGTTTGGAAATTCTGTTCTCTTGGCTAATCAGTGTTCCAAAGAGATCAGATATGGACCAAACATCAAGATCCAATGTGGCTTGCATAGACATGGTTAGATGAAGCCATTCATCATTCAGGCTCTGTAGAAATCTGACATTGTTTTCTTCAGAGGTTCTGTGGATGCCATACCTCTTACACTTGTTTATCAAAGAATTGTATCTATTGTAAGAGCTTTGAATGGATTCACCCGACAGATCTTTGAATGTAAAATACTCATTTATGCATAAGGCTCTGTTTTTCTTGAGGGTTTTGGCACCACCCTCAAGTTGTTTCTCGAGCTCTAACCACAGGTCCTTTGAAGTTTCACATGAGTCAAGAGATTGAAAGATATCGTTTGGGATAGCCATTATGATTAATCTTTTGGCTTTCTTTGTAAGCTCATGTTGTGCCTTTTCTTCTTCACTCCATTCAAGGACAGGTTTGGGATGTTGATATTCAGGGATTTCAGGAGTATTGGCAGTGGCCGGAACACGAGGAACAGTTGTCATTGGGATGAAAGGAGGATTGTGAAGAAATTCCACCAGACCAGGATCCACACCTTCAAGGAAGTGCACCATCCTGATCTTCCACTGAGGATATTCATCCCTTAGAAGAGTGGGAGGTTTAGACTGAGATCCAGCACTGAAGTAGTTAACAGTGTTTGCCATTTTAGTTTAGAGAGAAAAAACAGAGTATGGCATGAACCAGAAAGAGTATAACAGTAATGGTTTTAGAAATGATGAGAATATGAATCAGTAAGAACAGATGACCAACCAACTAGCTTTGATCTGTCTTTGAATGAAGGACAAACTTGTACCTGTTTCTATACCAAACAGGTTGATATAGCTTCAGAAAACAGAGTGTGACTGTAAATGGAGTTTGGGACGAAGAACAGACTCAAACTACTACCTTGAATACTGGAAACATGTATAGAACAAGATCCTTTGATATTGAAAATCAATGTTTGCTTTGATACCAATTGTTGATCCCAGTTATGATGTTCTTTAACTTGATTTAACCTTTTACTACACACAGATTAGTTAAATAGAGTGCGGAAGCGTTTAAGATGTGTAGAAAAGGTTGAACATACAAGGTAGTAAACACACAAGCAATTAATGAACAGAAAGTAAAGTATTACAAGAAAGTTACTCAAAGAACTGTTTCATTGATTACTCAAGAACACCAAGAACACGCACTGGTATGTCCAAAAATGCTCAAGGATTATACAGACTGCTATTTTTGTGTGTGCTCTCGTACATTGTGCTCTAAGGTGGTGCTCCCTTAATATAGCAGAGGGATGCACCCTTTAGTACAGGACAAAAACTGGCATTCCATAAACGGAATGCCACCTGTAAAGTAAACATCGTGGGACGCCCATTACTTTGATCTTGAGGATCTTCGTACAACAGGCCTCACGTGTTTTGCACGTGGTCTTGTCTTGAACTCCATGGAAAGCTTCAACATTGATCTCCAGAGGTTAGCCTTCACAGAGGGTCTGTGAGTGATCACAGAGTCTCTGTGATCTGAGTATCATTATCAGGTTTGTCCTTCTGGCGCGTCTTCTGCGGAGTGTTCTTCTGAGGTTTGTATCTTTTGCGGCGACTTTCGAGATAGCAGGGGTTTCTATTTTTCAACACTTCTAAACATGGTAGATAGAGCTAAAGTGGCGCATATTTTATTATTGTCTTTATTAACATAAGCATTTAGCAAAGGAGTTTTGGAAATGGTTTCACATGAGTTGTGTTGACAATCTACTTTGAAACCTATTGAATGAACGGTAGTGGATTTTTACCGCACGTTTAGTCGTTAAAAAACTTATGTATTTGAGAGTTTTATAAATTGCAAATTGGCATGCTGGTTGAAAAACCATGAACTCATTAGGCCTATACATTTAAACCCCTGTTGTGGGAGAAGTTGTAATTAGGGACTAATGGAGTCCTTGGGATTTGAAGCGTCGGATGATCCGACTTGCGGTCAGTCTTGAATTGTGGGTTCAACTTTGAATTGGTACGTATATGTATAATGGAAATAGTAGATTTGAGTCTCTCTAGGTAATTAAGGAGTGATTTTATACTTCGGTAATCATGCGGGATAAGGTCTTATGTGATTATCTGTGCTTTCATGATGTTCAATTTGGTGGGTTGCTCGTCGGTGCGACATCATGATATATGTTGATAGTGTATCGTCTTAGTGGATTCCGCGATCAAAGGAAATTTTTATGGTTCGTTTGTTAGAAATGTAGGAATTGGATTTTAGCACTCTGTTAGGTGTCAACCCTAGTGCGACCTTCCATCTGGAATGAAATCTTGGGCGGGATGTCCACGTTTTCGAAGTCACCGTTTCGTCCTAGGCGTCGACTTGTTTTCTTGGAGTCAATGGATCTAGGAATGTTTGGGAGGTATCCCGGTTTGATCATGGGAAATATTGACATTTCGGTGATGAATCATAAAAGAAGGTTAGATGGTGATGATTAAGTACCGATGTGTATAAGAATTCCCGTGGTGATAAAGATTTCATTATAGGAATGTTATGAGGTTGGTGTTGGAACGGAGTTGAGTGTTGTCAGGATCGAAATTCAAACAACAATTTAACACACACTCAGAAACTATGTTAAAGAAGTCGCGGAAAAACACTTTAACAATAACTCAATGGAACAGTATCATAATGTAAATCACAAGTTATATTGATTAACTTAATGATTACAAATAAAACCTCAATCTGTTGAACAGACTCAACAGACGTTCAATACTTCTCTATTGAAAGGACTTCTAAGAATCTTGAGGTGAATTCTCTCTAAAACAAATGTATATCAAAAACTGTCAATTATGATTGTTCTCTATCAAAGACTTCTAAACTATGTATACAAAACTAATTACAAGATAATTATCAAAACAAAATTGATCTTCATAATCCATTCCATAATTATCTTCATCTTTATCTCCAGCTCCTATTCTTTCGTTTCAATTCCTTATAAGCAACATTAACTTCATCCTTATCCAACAACATTAATCTTCAACAACATTAACATCTTCAGCAGTACTAACTATGCTTGCAGTATTAACTCTCCTCTTGCCGTAGTAATCTTCAAGCAGTACTAACTACTAGCAATATTAACTTTCAATCAGTATTAATACCTATAGCAGTAGTAATTCTTCAACTAGCAGTACTAACTTTAAGTAGCAGCATTAACCATACTTGGTATATTTCTGACCCAACAATTTATCTCCCCCTAACTTAACTTTTGATAACTAGAAGTTATGTTCTTCAAGAAAATTGTGATCTTCATGATGCTTACAAAACTTCTGCTCAGTTCCCCATATTAGGATCCAGACCCAGACTTTGATTAATGGTTCTTCTGATTACAATCTTTGCCATTTCAGAACCTGTAGGGCAGACCAACTTGGCATTCAACATCCCTTTCAGTTTAGTCTTCTGTGATCACACACCTTGTCCACCAAGATGTACTCATGGTAGCCTTTGTCTATGGTCAGGACATATACTCCATATCTTTCAATGAGCATCCCGTGGTCAATGCTTCTGAATACCTTTTCATGATTCACATCTCTGATAATATGCTTAATCCTGTCAGGGTCAAACATCATGCATAGGTACTCCATGGCTAACTTGATTAGGTTCATTTCTGCTCCTTTCAGCATATCTTTATAGAGAGTCAGTCCAACTTTGTATATTTCTTCCAGATCAGCCCTTGTACAACTTCTCACTATCTTTCCCCAGGTTGGATACACCTCATACTGATCACCCATTCTTTTGAATCTGAAATATTCTTTTCTGTTGTCCCTCAGAGTATCCCAGTGAATGATCTCTGGTGCCTGCACTGAGATCGGGTCAGCTTGCACTGGTTCTTCATCTGTCAAAGTCATGTACAAATGGAACTGCTCATTAGATTGTTGATTTGACTGCTCTTGACTCTTCTTTTCCTTGTCAACCTGTTCACCCTGTTTCTGCTACTCTGAAGATTTTGTTTCCATTTTCTCACTTTTTTGTTCTTTCTTTCCTTCTTCAGTTCTAGGCCTTTTTGCCTTTGACTTGGTAGCTATGAACATTTTTCTTTTAATAGCTCCAACCTTTTGAGCTAGTCTCTTCTTGCTTCCCTTCTGCCTTTTCTTTGATAGGAGTGCCTTCTTCACTGTCAGGGAAAGGTTGTTGTATGTTGAGATCATGTCTTTCTTTCAACTTTCTTTCAACCTTAACCCTTTGAATGAAATCCCCTTTCATCTTGGCCATCTCCTTCTTGTATAGCTCTTTTATTCTTCCAAAAGACATGCTGGTAAACATTCCTTCAGGAACTCCAATAGCTTCGTTTAGAAAGTTTATCATTTTCCTTCTTTCTTGATTGGCTATGAATGTTTTAGATGGTTGTCTTTGTCTTGTCTTTAATAACAGCCTTTGCCTTGATGCCTTCTTTGTAACTTTCTTTGTAGCAACAACAGTCTTTAAGCTCCTTTGATATTCCTCATTAAGCTTAGTAGCCAATTCCAAAGCAATCTCTCTGTCTTTTGCAGATTGGATTTCTTCCTCCTTTGCCATCTCTTCTTGTAGCTTCTTTGCTAACTCTTCATCCAGAGCTATTTGAGATGATTTCTTTGATGGCTTCACAGATTCAACCACTTTTTCTTTTCCTTTCCTCTTGATCTCTGCCTCACTGATCTTCTTCTTTTTCTGTTCTGATCCTCCTTCTTTGATTACCACTCCTTTAGCCTTTTGAGTGGCTTTCGGAGTGTCATGTTTTCCTTTAACTACAGTTTCTGCAATTTCTAGTTCTTCTACTGACAGATCAGTTTCTCATGCTGGTTGTTCTGTTTCTGCTTCTGGTGTAGTTACTGTTGCTGACTCTGTTACTGCTTCTGGTGTAGTTACTGCTGCTTTGACAAAGATTTCTGCTTCTGTACCAATCTCCTTTTCTTTTTCAGCACCAGTCTCCCCCTCAAACTGAAATTCCATCTCACTTGTACTCTCCCTTTCTATTTCAGCTTCTGACCTCTTCCCCTTTTTGGAAGAATTATTAGTCCTTGTCTTCTTTAACACAAACTGAGTTTTCTTCTTCTTGTGCACTAGTTTGAGCACCAACTTCTTGAGATGGTTTATCTGCTCTTGTTGAGACAAAATCACCTTTTGCATATCTTTTATCTCCAAGTTTTGATTGTGAACTTCCAGACTTAATGTACCAAGAGTATCCATCAATTCTTCGTAGTTATATCTGTCCTCACCTCCTTTAGGTGTGTTTACCAACTTTGAAGGATTCTTGGATCTTTTAGTAGAGGCCTTCTGCCTAGCAGAAGCACCTTCTACTCCCGTGGTTTCCTGGCACCTGTGACCTTTAGATGATTGCTCATCTAAAGTTGTCGTGGGGAAGGTCTTAGAGATGTTCACACTGTCCTGTCCTACATCTTGTGCAGAAACAGTAGTGTGAGCCTTTCTACCCACATGCTCATCCTTCTCCTTATAGAGCACCTTCTTGGGGTTGGGAGACACCCCTATGGTTTCCCTTTGGATATTCTCTAATGGAGAATGCTCCATTAGAGGGCTTGCAGGCTGTTGGGGTGAAGATTCAGAAAGGGAAGGAACCTTCTGTATCTTTTTCCTTTGATATGTTTTGGTGATGGGGGAAGTTGGATTGACAATAGGGATCTGAGGAGTATCAGTTGAATGAATGGTGTGGGTAGGTCATCAGTTGGGTGGTCAGATGTGGGCTTTGACACTGATGCCTCACCATAGGAATGAGACATAACCATCATTGTACAGAATAATGGTGTCTCTTGTCCAGAAAAGTCCTTGCTAGGCCTTTTCATGTTAGAGAATACCTTCCCTTTGGGAGGTTTTGGTACATACACCTCTTCAAGAGTGGGTAGATCCGTCAATTCCTTTAGTAGAATCTCTTGTACAAACCTGGGATACATATAAAATCTCTTTGTTTTGGTATTCAGGTTTGACAACAAATCATTTGTAAAAAATCAAACTTTCTGGAGGTTGCCAAGCATACCAGAGCATAAGCTATGGTACTGCTGAACTCACTCCATCCAGTTGTTTTGCGTGAAATGCAGTGTTGTAGGGTATGAACAAAGAATCGCCACTGGGGTGAAAATCTGTTCTTGTAAAACTTGTAGACATCAGTGGGACCTTCATACCCCATTTGACTAAGAACTTGGAAGAGATCTTCCTTAGGTAAAGAGGTTATACCTGAGGCATCATCTAAGCATAGATGAGTGCGTATGCAATCCTCTGTGATGGCGATGGGTTTGTCACAAACCCTTGATTGGATGACTTGATTTCTTTCCACAGTCTGTATTGAGGCATTTGCCCAGAACTGTCGCAAGTGTTCCACATAGATTGTGGGATTGACAGTGAGTGCGTAGGCAATGTGCGATGATGTGAAGAAATCCACTATAGCATGAAAACCCTCAGCTTGCTTGGGTTTCTGTAACATGGCGAGCTCATTGTGTTCATCAAAGAAGTCGAGTCCTGCCATCTTCCTGATCGAAATTAGGGTTATGTACTGATAAGAAAGAATTCAAGAGAAGGAGAGATAAAGAACACTCGTAGGAAGTTCAAAGAGCCATTTTTGAAAATGGCGGGCAAGGAGGGTATTTATAGGTAGAGGGTTTCAGTTAGAAGCAGTACTAAGTACCCTAGCAGCATTAACACGCCAGCAGCATTAACTCAAATTAGCAGTAGTAACACATACTGGCAGTATTAACACAGACTAGCAGTATTAACACACACTAGCAGTATTAACACAGACTAGCAGTATTAACACATATCAGCAGCAGTAACACTGATTAGCAGTAGAAATAAGGCAAGCAGTAGTAACTTTGCACTGGCAGTATAAACCACCTAGTAGTAGTAACTATACTTAACCATATTGGAACTGTCATCATGAGTAATATAGAGATCAGTATTAACTGAACTAGAAGTACCAAGTATCCAATTGAAGCAATCTGAAACACTTAAACACACAGGGTTAGCAGCACCATGCACAATAAAATGTGAGAAAGTAAACAGGAAGGAATCTATACAGAAATGGTACATGAAGAAAATCAAAAGATGCTTTATTCAGTGTTTATCATGCCCACACTTGTGACCAAGAATGTGAATCTACCAACATTAAAAGCTTTGGTGAATAGATCAGCAAATTGGTTACTTGTGTGTACTTTCAAAACCTGAATTAGCTTCTTTTCATTGCAGTCTCTAATAAAATGGTACCTTATTTCTATATGCTTGGTTTTTGAGTGCTTCACTGGATTATTAACAATGCTTATGGCACTGTTGTTGTCAATGAAGATTGGAGTGTGCAGAAAAGTAACCCCATAGTCCAGCATCTGATTCTGCATCCATAGCACTTGTGAGCAGCAGCTTGCAGCAGCTATGTACTCTGCTTCTGTTGTAGAGGTGGACACTGTGGTTTGCTTTTTACACTGCCTTGAACTAGTCTTGCACCCAAAAACTGACATCCTTCTGATGTAGACTTTCTATCCAAGTTTACACCACCCAAATCACTATCAGAATAAGCATGTAGATCAAATGGTGAGTCATGAGGATACCAAAGATCCAACCACGGTTGTCCTTTGAGAAATCTGAAGATCCTCTTGACTGCTTGAAAATGAGATTGCTTAGGTCTTACTTGAAATTTGGCACACACACAGACAACAAACATAATATTTGGCCTTGAAGCTGTTAGATACATGAGGGAGCCAATCATAGATCTATAGTGATGAACATCTGTTGGATCAAATAATTGTATTCAAGATTAATGTTAAATTAGAGGGTCTAAACCGTATTTGTTTGATAGTTAAAGTTTGGGGTTTAAATTGTAATAAGTTGATAGTTATTTGTAAATGGGCCTTAAGTCTATCAAGCCCATAAGCCCATATGGCCTAGGTATTTAAAGTTTTGTTTAGTTTAGTTTTAGGTTAATCCTCATAATCTCAATTATAATCCTATAGTGAGTAGCTGTTTTCTCTGTATTCAAGGGTATCAAGAACACACAAGGTTTAACTGTTTATTCAAGGGATTGGTATGTTATTCTTAATCTTTATATCTCTTGATCTATATGTGTTTGTGTGCTAATTATCAACTAGATTAAACTTGGATAACAAGTGGTATCAGAGCCTAAAGAATCAAGTTTTAGGATTAAATTTGTGTTTTGAGATTTTACTATTCATCGATTACTATTCACGCAGTTTACTGTTCATCAAAAAAAAAAATTTACTGTTCATCGAATAGTGAAATTCGATTTCATGAATTGATGTGCTTATTGGTTTAAAGTTGATCTGATTAGTTGAGGTTCATGATTCTAAATGCTATTTGATTAATTAATCGCATTATAGATCATCAAGTGATTAGATTTTTAGAATTTTGTGAATTCTGGGTTCAAAGAGGAGTCGACACTGTGTTCTTTAAATTGAATGCATGAAAGTTGATTTTAATTTTTGTTATTGATTGGGTTGTGTTCGATACATGTTTCTGAGTGCAATAGCCTGATTTTTGTATTTGATTTTGAGTTCGTGTTTGATTTCTGGGTTGGTTTTTCTGGGCTGCTTATCGATAATCTGGGTTGAATTAAGAACATATCGGTCGAACACTATACCAATCAAAGCACCATATAGGTCGAACTCGATACCGGTCATAGCACCTTATCATTTGAACATAGATTATCGGTCCATATCATCTTTCGGTCAAAGCCTATACCGGTCTATCACACTACCGATCGAGTTCACCATATCGGTCTAGTCCATTACCGGTGGAGACAACTAAAAGTATACCGGTCGAATATAGTTTATCAGTCAAATAGAATACCGGTTGAATAGTTATATCGGTCCATACCTTTGTATCGGTCGAAGACCAATACCGGTCAAAGCATAGTATCGGTTCTATCACTTACCGGTCGAAGCAAGCTACCGGTCGAACAAAATACCGGTCTTTACATCGTTCCGGTCGATTTCTGCTTTGCGCAATTGCCTTGTCACGAGAACCACGGTTTGCGCAACCCAAGTGACGCGCAAACCTCCACTATGCGCAACCCAAGTGACGCGCAAACCTCCACTTTGCACAACCCACTAGACGCGCAAACCTCTACTTTGCGCAAGTCACTGTTCACGTGAGTACTATTCACTAATCACTGTTCACTGTTCATTTGTGCGAAATTTATTTTTCGTCAGATTCTCACAGTTCGATTTTTCAGTATTGTTTGTGCTTTATACTGATTGAAAGAACTGCATTTAATTATTTTCAGGAATTTATTTTTCTGAAAATTTTTTAGTGTGGTTTTCATTTTGATTCTAACGATCTCATCTAGTTGGTTGTCTTGGTACAGAAAAGTTTGATTACTAACCATACAGCTAGGATGTCGAATCAGCTAATGATGTCTGAAGGTTACAGCCTTGATTTTAACAACATGACTCTTTCTGAAGTAAATGCAAAGGCTAAACAACCTGGTGGACGGTTATCAATATCTTCTCGCATGGTTGATGAGTATGACATAGGGGAAAAATGTTCAAATCCGAGATATTATCTCTTAAAGATGAGAACAAGGCTTTACAGATTCATAACTCATCTCTTCTTATTCAGGTCAATGCTTTAAAAGAAAATTCAAAAGATTCTGATTCTATAATTGACTTTGCAGGAATGATTGAGTCTAAAGAAAAAGAGATCTTGGATCTTCAAGCAAAGTTGAAAAGATCTGAATCTAGCTTTACATGGTCAAAGAAGGATGCAATGCAAAGAGAGCTTGAGGAGCTTAGAAGGAGTACAAGTGTTGTAAAGCATACTAGTATAGGACTAAGACAGATAAATTCTCAACTCTGTGCGGACAGAGATAAGTTTAAAGATAAAGTTCTCAGTCTTGAGGTTGAGATTGAAAAGCTGAAAGAAAAGGCAACCCAAGACAGAGACAATACAAAAGTCCAAGATGAATTGCTGAAGATTGAGAAAGAGAGAAAAGAATTTGCCAAGAAATTCTTTGATTTCTCCAGAAAAGCTTTTGAAGAAAAGAAATCATTAGAGCTCAGATGTGTTAAGCTTTCTCAACAAGTTTCAGACTTTGAGAAAGTTATCGTTCTTGAGAGAGAAAAGGCTGAGAATGAGAAGAAGAAAGCTGAGCTGAAGGATATAAATACAGACTTTTCTGAAGAAAAAAAAATATTTCAGACCGATATAGCCAAGCTGACAGGAAAGCTATCTGAATTGTCAACAAACATCATAAAGGAGAAGAATGCAAAATCTGAGTTGCATAAGAAGTTTGATCTGATTTAAAAGGAAATAAACAGTTTGTCTTCAAAGATAAAGGAACTTGAAGAGATTGTGTTCAAGGTGAAGCTGACTGAGCACAAGACGCCAGAATCAATAGCTCAATCACCGAGAGATGATCAAACTGATTCAGATTGTTCACTCTAAAAGGCTTCAAGTTCACATATTTCAAATGTTTTCTATAATCCTTTCTATGATTCAGATGATAGTCTTACTTCTAAATCTACTGATCAGATTCGTCCTTCTAACCTTTTCTATGACAAAAATGTTGATGGTTCAGGTAACTTCAAGAAGACCAAATCTCAAAAGAAAAGCTTCTGGAGAAGAGATGATGAGAGAGATAGAGGAAATTGGATCTGGAAAGTTAAAGGATCTCTAGAGGAGAAGAAAGACAAATCGTTTGTGCATACATCATATGCTAAATGGAACTATGCTTCTAAAGGTAAAACTTTTGGCAAACCTGTTCTGGTTTACACTATTAATCAACTGATCAGGTTAGCACAAAAGAAAATTAGTTGTTCCTACTGTGGCTTAAATGATTTTGTCAGAAAAGCTTATGTTAATAACTGGTATGGTTCTCATTTCATCTCTCCAACTAGAATTGCAACTACCCCATTAGGACCCAAATAACTGTGGGTACCAAAAGCTAAATCCGTGTTGCAGGCACCCAAGGTTGGTTGCCCCGCACATAAGATAAAATAGTTAGTTTTTAGAGGGAACCCAAGCCAAAGTGGTCTTGGGTTGTCCTTTCTCATCAACATATTTATAATCAGTAATCTTAGTCTGGATGAGATGATCAGATTTAGGAATCTCATGGCTGGAATACTTTGTCAAAATTATGGGCTTGGCAGCATTAACACTGGTAGCAGCACTAACCTTGTTAGAAGTACTAACTTGGTTAGCAGTACTAACTTGGTTAGCAGTAGTATTGCTATTAGCAGCACTATTTCTGTTAGCAGTACTATTTGAGGTAGTAGTACTAACAGGTTTCTTGACTTTTGGAACCCAAATCTTGACAAAGTTGTTTGCTTTCTTGTTCTGTGAGTTACTCCTTGACTTTCTTGAAGTATTTTCTTTTGATTTTGCAAACTTATTCTGAATATGAGATTTTGCAGTCCCAGTTTTCATTGGTACTGTTCTCATATTAGCAGCCATGTGATTTCTTGATTGCTTCCTATAACCAAAAGAATTTTGTGTTTGTCTTTGAAAAGTAACTCTTTGGTTAATAGGATTGAAATAACAGTATTTGGCAAGATGATTCAATTTGCCACAAATAAAACAGGGCTTTGGTCTATTGATTTTGCTTAGATCAATTCCCTGTTTTTGAGCCCACTGATTATTTATGTTTCTCTGGTTTCCCCTTATTTTATCATGTTTATGGGGCTTGTTCTGTTGACAAGTACAGGGATTTATAACAAAGGTTTGCATGTAGTGAATTCCATGTACCTTTTCCTTTCTTTTCCTGGAGGTCTCAGCTTTCTCACTCTTAACAGTCTTTTTCACTGTCTTGGTCATCTCCACTTTATCACTTTTGATAAATGGTTTACCTCCCTTCTCATTTGTCAGAATGTGGTTTTCTAAGGGAATATCTTTATGGTCTTCCTCATTCTTACTCTCAGAGTCTGCCTCAACCACTACTTTGTCTAAAAGATCTACTTTTGTAGCTCCTGCAGGTAATTCCTTCTTGTCTTGTCTTTCTAAGAGGTCTGAGGTGGGAGGAATGTAGTTATTGTTGTATGTTGGAGGGGAGGTGTTGTAGCCTATTCCTCTTCTCAGTTTGTCATGAACTTGACTTTTGAGTAAAGAGTCCATTACTTTAGAAGCATTTGAGTATTTCTCAATATCTAATTTAGCCTTCTCAAATTCACTCCCTATTTTCTCACATTCCTCTTTAGTCTTCTCTAGTTCAATCTCTAACTGATTCTTCTCCCACTTCCAGTAGTTTGTATCATATGAATGTTGAAGATCATTGGCTTGATATGCCTTAATCTGTTCTTCAAACATCTCCACAATCAAAACATACTCTCTTCTATCTTTTTCTAACCTTTTAAGGTCATCACACATGCTCTGATTGTGATCCCTGTATGCAGGTTTTAGAGCAAAGGTTAGATTTTACCTCTGTGGGAAGTACAGTGCTTGATGACTCTGAAACTTCTGCCATCAATGCTTGGTTCTGAATGGCCTCCTCTGCTTGATCACTCCAATCAAAGCCCATTCCTTCTTGCGAGACAAGAGTTTGAGATGAATTCCTGCTATAGTTAGTGGACTTTGGTTGATGATTATTGCTTCCATGATGTTGGGCAGTTCCTCCTCTACACTCTCTTGCAAAGTGTCCCAGATTATGGCATTTGTAGCATTTCACCATGGATTTATCAAATCCAACACCATCTTCTCTTTTCATGGCAAAATTGTTTCTACCTGTTCTTTTGATAAATGTTTTGACTCTCATGGTGAGCATTGCATCTGCCACTTGATATCCATCTCTTCAAGATCATATGCATTGATCTGCTCCAGATCATCATTGATAAGAGCAGATTTAGCATGACTAGCAAGGAATGCTTCCAAAATAGAATCATTGGACCCATCCTGTTCTGAGCCATAAGCAGCACTAGCTGATTCTGTATTAGCAGTAGAATCAGTAGTAGATGATAAAAGTGCAACATTATGAGAGTATCCAGATGGCTTTTTCTTAGATTCAACTTCTTCTTCAAATACCCTTAGATCATTATAGAGATCATCAAGCTCCTTATCCTCCAGATTATCACTCTGTCTGAAGGATACAGTGTACATCACCCATTCTTCATCAACAGATCTTAGAAATTTTCTGTTGACATCATCCTGGTCCATCTTGACACCAACAGTGGCCAACTCTCCAATCAATTTGTTGAATCTATCAAAGGTTTGAGTCATGGACTCATTCTTTGTAGACATAAAATTCTCATATTGTTGTTTGAGAATTTCCTTCTGATTCCTCTTAGTGCTTTTAGTACCTGAAAATCTCTTCTCTAATGCATTCCACATAATTTGAGCACCAGAACAGTTGCAGAATTGATGTTGATACTCATTAGGAATTGCCAAGAGTAGAGTGCTCAAGGCTTTCATCTCTGTCTGCCTCATCTTTTTTTCTCCATCAGTCTTTGGTGGAGGTCTCTTGCCATCTGCGTCCATCTTTCCTCAATCAGGGGGACCATTCTCAATGATATCCCACATTGAGTAGTCTGTAAGAAGAATGTACTACCTGATTCTGATTTTCCACATGTCAAACTCATTGGGTTTGAGCATGGGGACCTTTGAAACAAGAACACTTTCATGAGATCCGTCCATGATGATTTTTGATTTCTGAGTTAAAGGCCCTGATACCACTTGTCAGGATCGAAATTCAAACAAGAATTTAACACACACTCAGAAACTATGTTAAAGAAGTCGCGGAAAAACACTTTAACAATAACTCAATGGAACAGTATCAGAATGTAAATCACAAGTTATATTGATTAACTTAATGATTACAAATAAAACCTCAATCTGTTGAACAGACTCAACAGACGTTCAATACTTCTCTATTGAAAGGATTTCTAAGAACCTTGAGGTTAATTCTCTCTAAAAAAATGTATATCAAAAACTGTCAATTATGATTGTTCTCTATCAAAGACTTCTAAACTATATATACAGAACTAATTACAAGATAATTATCAAAACAAAATTGATCTTCATAATCCATTCCAAAATTATCTTCATCTTTATCTCCAGCTCCTATTCTTTCGTTTCAATTCATTATAAGCAGCATTAATCTTCAACAGCATTAACATCTTCAGTAGTACTAACTATGCTTGTAGTATTAACTCTCCTCTTGCAGTAGTAATCTTCAAGCAGTACTAACTACTAGCAGTATTAACTTTCAAGCAGTATTAATACCTCTAGCAGTAGTAATTCTTCAACTAGCAGTACTAACTTTAAGTAGCAGCATTAACCATACTTGGTATATTTCTGACCCAACAAGTGTTAACCGGATCTGGGTTAACCAGTTACCTGAAGGACGCATTGGGACGCCTTGGAAGGACATCTTGTTCAATATTAGGAATGGATCAGTGGGAATCCGAGGATTCATGGGATTTAGGAATCGACTATCTGTAGAGCGTAATGGTATGTTTCTGGTGGAAACACAATGCTTGGGTCTATGGAAGTGTGGGAGCTATTGCAGACATTATGTCCAAGTCAACTTTGAGGAACGGATTTAAAGGTTGCGATAGTTCAGACCAAACTAGTCGTTAGAAAATTTCGTTAAAGGACAATAACTCTTTAGTAATGATGATTTTTTGAGACATTTGGTGAGAATGTAGAGGTGGACTTTAAGTACAAATGAATTTTTGAGGAGACCTTGATGCATCGTAATCAGAAGTATCTAAGGGAATAGTTCGGATTGGGGTATTCTTGATGGAAATGACTAGATAAGGACGTAAGTTGCTTTCAGGGTAATATGAGAAAGCTAAGGTTGGGAGGCAACCGAGATTTATCGTTTAAGAAAATGAATAATCAACGACGCAATGTTCATCCTGACGTCGGTGAAGTATATTGAACGTTGAGATTTAGTTTGTAACGGCACGTTATGAGAGACGCAACGACAACCTCAACCGGAATGTAATTAGGTCCGTATATGACGTGAGGTTTCATGAAGGCATTCCGTTGAGATGGGGAATCAATCAATCTTTCCAAGTGTGATGTTGGGTGCTTGGTGGTTCCAGATTTCGAGGACGAACTCTCTTTTAAGGTTGGGAGGATTGTAACACCCCGATTTTCGAAAGGTATCAATTCAAGTTAATACTGTTGATCCAAACTCTCTCAGTGATTTGATAACGACCCTCTTCTGTACTTAGTGAAAATTACGTTTTAATATGTATTAGTGTTTCACCATCAGCGATCAGACTGAGTCTGTTCAGTTATCGCTGATAGTATCTCTCATAAACATTTCTATGTATTAGTGTTTCACTATCAGTGATCAGACTGAGTATGTTCAGTTATCACTGATAGTTTCTGAAGTAAACAGCCAACGTAATCCCTGAAGACAAGTCTCGCGTCAACATATGTTCATAGCTGAATCAAAGACGAAGCCGCTGAACAAAGAGAAGTCTACTAGTGATCTGATGCGGATATCAGTCAAGCAAAGACAACTCTACATATACGCGAAGGAACATGAGGAAAAGCTTCAGCGATAGCTGAGCTTCTTTATCTCTGGAAGAAGAGATACTCAGCGATCAACGATCACAAAGCTTATGCCTCAAGTTTCCTTTTGTCTTACCTTGCACAACCAGTACGATGTGTCAGAACGGACACGTCTCTGCCACAAATCGTACAACAACTCTGTCAACTACACTGTTCCTAATACGGCCAAAAGCATGTCTCCAAAAGTCAGACTCCCAAAGCCAATCTATGAACGCCACGTGTAAAGTGCCCTGCCATGCATTTAATGCATAGGGTATAAATAGGAATCTCACCCCTTCATCTGAAGGTGTGCTCAATCCTTGAACTCCATATAGAAACCCTTGTTTTCTATCTCTCTTAATCCCCCATTCTCTGAATTTCTTGTGCAACCATCTTAGTGTTTCTTAAGTTTGTTTAGATTGAGTCTGTCTTAATCTTATTCCGCAACAAACTTGTAAATTGTATTTTGATTTATCAATAAACAATTTATTAAACGTTAATTTCTGTGTTTGTATTCAACCCCCCCCCCCCCTTTCTACAAACTTGTTAAGCACCTTCGGGACCAACAAGTGGTATCAGAGCAGTTTGTTTAATCTAATAAACAAGATCTTGCTGTATACTCTTCCTTGCTATTCTAAAATGGCACTAAACACAAACACAAACTACTATGATAATGGTTCACTTTCTAAACCTCCTCGATTTAGTAGAGATAACTTTTCTCTATGGAAAAATCGAATGATGCTATTTCTTGAAGGTGCGGATCCTACTATACCTGAATATATAGAAAACGGACCCTATGAACTTGTTAGAATTATAGCTGCGGTTCCCGCTACTGCCACCACTGAAGCTGTCCCTGAACGATATGTCGTTAAGGAAATAAGACAGTGGAGTGATGAAGATAAAAAGAAGGTAGGCATAGATGCAAGAGCAAAGACCATTATATCAATGGCTCTGCCTGATGAAGTTTTCCATTCCATCATGCATCTAAAAACTTCTAAAGAAATGTGGGAAACCATATGTGTTCAATATGAGGGCACCACTGAAATCCAAGAGACTCGAAAGATTAACTTGGTAAGACAGTATGAAAGTTTTATCGCTGGTAAGAATGAATCTCTTTCTGATATTCATCAGCGGTTTAACTGCCTGATCATTGACCTAAGAACTGTTGGAAGGACCTATTCTAATTCTGAGGTCCTAACAAAATTCTTGGAAAGTCTTCCTGAAAGCTGGGACAGTTATTCAATATGTCTTAAGCTGACAAAAGACTTACATACTCTCTCTCTAAGCACTCTGTATGGAATATTGCTCAACTATGAGCAATCTAATCTCCTGAAGAAGAATCTTGTAAAAGATTCTAAAGACTCCAAAAGCACTTCTGTTGCTTTAGTCTCGTCAGAGATAATTCCATCCCAGCGATCTACTCTCACCATCACTGAGTTAGATTCTGAATCTGAGGATTTATCAGACCCTGATCTTTTAGAGTTTAATGAGTCCTTAGCACTCTTGACAAACTCTTTTAAGAGATTTGCAAGAAAGAGTAACTTCCGAAGAAGTAAACCTCTCTCTCTTACTGAAAAGCCAAAATCAACTCCGGTTGATAAGGCTACATCCACTTGCTATAACTGCGAAAAAATTGGACATTTTGCTAGTGAGTGCAGGTCGAAAAAGGTCTTCAAACCTTTTACCTCAAGAAGATCCAGTGATGACAAATACCATAAGCTGAAGAACAAATATCAAAAGCTGAAAAGCTATCAGCGAAAAGGTAAAGGTCTCATCGCTGAAGAACATGACTGGGCTGAATCAGAAGAATCATCTTCTGATGAAGAAGAAGTCGCTAATCTTTGCCTCATGGCTGAGATTAAAGAAGAAGTAGAAGAACCAACTGAACCTTCTATGAGCTACATATCATCTCAGGTATCTATCTCTACAAATCCCTCTCTGCCTGAAGCTGAGAGAAGTCGCGCTGACGATTGACCTTTATAATGCTCTAAACGACAAAACTAAAGCTGAAAATAAAAATGTTTATTTAACACAAGAGCTAGAGAAATGTCATGAAAAGATCAGTGAACTAAATCTTTTAGAAGAAAAGCTGAAAGATCAAGTCATTATAAATGAAAAGGCTCATGTTGAAAAATGGTGCAAATCATCAACAAAGATCTCTGAGATAATAAATGCTAAAACTCCTGAAAGTGATAGAACTGGTCTTGGTTTTTGGACACCACAGGATGATCCTAAAGAAGAAAGTTCCTCGCTTAAGTTTGGAACTTTTGTCACATCTTTCTTTGACACTTCTTATAATCAATTCTATCCCTGTTCTTCTTCAAATCCCATCCCTGAGAAGATATCTGCAAGATCTAAGCCTGCAGATAAAGGAAAGTCTATTCTCCCTCAGAAGGCTTCCAAGAAAACCAAACTGAAAGTTCCTTCCAAACCTTCAGTGGATAAACCTTCTAGCTCAGTGACAGAAATCTTTGATATCTGTCCTCCAAAGCTGAAGGCTGATCTAAAGCCCGTGAGACCTGAAGAAATAAAAATTCCTCCCAGATCACGTGCTAAAGGCATTCTTGGAGCTGGTCCTGCTCATCTTAAACTTGCAAAACCTTCTACTGATCCCAAAACCATTTTCAAATACATAAAATGTTATCACTGTGGTTTTACTGATCATATTGCAAGTAAATGTCCAAATACCACCAAAGCTGATAAAACAGCTAAAGTGAAGAAAAATGCCTCTAAGGCAAAGAAAGTCACCAAAGTTGAAAAATCAACCAAAGTGAAATATACCACTAAGGTTAAGAAATTAACCAAAGTGAAGATTACCACTGAAGCTGAATCTTCATCAGCTGTGAAGACTGCTGAATCTTCCTTATCCACTAACTCTGAAGGACCCATTGAAAAGTGGGTACCAAACAACGCTTAATCTTCCTTATGTATGCAGGGATCAAAGGGCATCTGGTATCTCGATAGTGGATGTTCTCGTCATATGACTGGACAAAGAGACCTGCTCACTAAATACAAGGAAGAGAAAGGTCCCTCTGTTACCTTTGGTGGAAATGGAAAAGGATTTACCCGAGGGTTTGGTGTCCTCAGCAATGGGACAACTACCTTTCGAAGAGTCGCTTATGTAGATGGACTGAAGCACAATCTTCTAAGCATCAGTCAGCTATGTGACAAAGACTACGAAGTTCGCTTTTCTGAGAAAGCATGTTCAGTGGTAGATGAAAAAGGAAAACTTGCTCTTAGTGGTTATAGAAGAGAAAATGTCTATGTAATAGATATGGACTCTACTATCACTGAAAACTTATGTTTTCTCTCTAAGGCCTCTTCTGATGTCAACTGGCTATGGCATAAAAGGCTCTCTCATCTAAACTTCAAAACCCTGAATTATCTCTCATCTAAGGAACTGGTTTCTGGTCTTCCTCAGCACTCATATGCTAAATAATCTCTCTGCTCAGCATGTGAAAAAGGAAAACAAACAAAAGCTAGTTTCAAGTCGAAACAAGTTTCCTCAGTGACAAGTCCTCTTCAGCTCTTGCATATGGATCTATTTGGCCCTGTCAACATCCAATCAATAGCTGGAAAGAAATATACGCTTGTCATTGTAGATGAATATTCTCGCTACACCTGGGTTATCTTTCTTCGCTGTAAGAGTGATACTCCAGAAGAACTAATATCTTTTGTCAAAAAGATGGAAGTGCTGAATAATCTTACTGTTCGTTCAATAAGAAGTGATCATGGAACTGAATTCAAAAATAATTCCCTGGACAATTTCTTTGAGAACAAAGGAATCTCTCACAACTTCTCTTCAGTAAGAACACCTCAGCAAAATGGAGTCGCTGAAAGAAGAAACAGAACGATCATAGAAGCTGCTAGATCAATGCTCAACGATTCTCACCTCCCTACTCAATTTTGGGCAGAAGCTGTAAACACTGCATGTTTTACTCAAAACAGATCGCTGATAATAAAGCGATTTGGGAAGACAGCTTATGAACTTTTTCTTGGAAGGAAGCCTTCTATCATCTTTCTTCATATCTTTGGTTGTCAGTGCTTTATCTTAATCAACAAAGATCAACTTGGAAAGTTCGACCCAAAAGCCGATAATGGAATATTTCTAGGATATTCCTCCATCTCCAAAGCCTACAGAGTTTTCAACAAGAGAAGACAAACCGTAGAAGAAACAATTCACGTCACTTTTGATGAAACTCGCTCAGCGAACTCTAAACCAATCGCTGACAATGAAGAGTTAAATGCTTGGATACTTTCTCACTACAGAGAAACAGAACTCTTCTTTTCAAACCATCAGCATTCTGATCCTTCAGCCGCTGATGATGATCCAAACATTATACATCCTACCGCTGAATCCACCTCATGGGTTTCAGCTGAACCTCTAAACACATTACTACCATCAAATCTGCCTTCGTCTGGAAACCTTGCTAGTGAACCTACTCAACAGTTAATTGCTGATGAACCTCAAACGTCCTCATCAGTAAACATCCCAATTGTTGATCCAACCTCTGAGTTAAGCGATCATGCTCCTGCTCAGCGATGGACAAGAGATCACCCAGTAGATCAAATTCTCGGTGATCCAGATGCAGGTATTCAGACACGACGAAGCTCAGGTAATATCTGTCTCTTTGTAAACTTTCTCTCCTTAATAGAACCAAAGAAGACTAATGATGCCCTCAGAGATCTAAACTGGGTCAGCGCTATGCAAGAAGAGCTGACTGAATTTTCTCGAAACAAAGTTTGGAATCTCGTTCCTAGACCATCTGATAAAACTGTAATAGGCACCAAATGGGTGTTTAGAAACAAGTTAGATGAACATGGAACTGTAACCCGCAACAAGGCTCAACTTGTTGCTCAGGGATACAGACAAGAGGAAGGCGTAGACTATGATGAAACCTTTGCCCCTGTGGCCAGGCTCGAAGCAATTCGACTATTCTTAGCTTATGCAGTCTATAAAGACTTCATCGTTTGTCAAATGGACGTAAAATCAGCATTTCTGAATGGAAAGCTGAATGAAGAAGTTTATGTAGAACAACCACCAGGGTTCTATGACCCTAAGCATCCAAATTATGTTTATAAATTGGATAAGGCTCTCTATGGTCTAAAACAAGCCCCTCGTGCTTGGTATGACACTCTCTCATCTTTTCTTATCTCTGAAAATTTTGAACGTGGCAAGATTGATAATACGTTATTTTTCAGAAAGATAAAAGGTCATATAATTCTTGTACAAATATATGTCGATGACATAATATTTGGTTCTACTAACCCATCTCTATGTACTCGCTTCGCTGAAAGAATGAAGAAAGAATATAAAATGAGTATGATGGGTGAGCTGACATATTTTCTTGGTCTTCAGATTAAACAATCTGACAAAGGTACTTTTATCTGCCAAGGTAAGTATGTTAAAGATATGCTAAAGAAGTTTGATCTCACACAAACTTCAGCGATGAAAACTCCTATGGCACCACCTCGGACACTTAACAAAGATCCTTCTGGTAAACCTGTTAATGTCACTGCCTATAGAGGAATGATAGGCTCCCTGCTGTATCTCACAGCGAGCCGACCTGACATCATGTACTCTACTTGTTTATGTGCACGCTATCAATCTGAACCCAAGGAATCCCATCTGATCGCTGTAAAGCGAATTTTCAGATATCTGAAAGGAACTCCTAACCTCGGTCTTTGGTATCCCAAAGACTCAGGGTTCGATCTAACTGGTTATTCTGATAGTGATTTTGCAGGCTGTAAACTCGACAGAAAGAGTACCACTGGTAGATGTCAACTCCTGGGAGGAAAGCTGGTAAGCTGGACAAGCAAGAAGCAAAATTCTGTGTCCACTTCCACAGCTGAAGCTGAATACGTAGCCGCTGGAAGCTGCTGTTCTCAAATCTTGTGGATGAGAAATCAACTATTAGATAATGACCTTCAACTGTCAAAGATTCCTATCTATTGCGACAGCACTAGTGCTATCGCTATAGCAAATAATCCAGTGCTACATTCAAAGACAAAACACATAGAGATCAGATATCACTTTATCAGAGATCATGTGATGAATGGTGATATTGAACTTCACTTTATCCCTACTGACTTTCAGCTTGCTGATATATTCACCAAACCTCTTGATGAGACAAGGTTCAACTTTCTCATCAGTGAGCTTGGAATGCTGAATCTTGAAGAATAATTCTTCAGCGTTCATGTATTGTCAGTAATCAAAAGTTCCCCTTTCATCATTCTCTGATAAATTTTCTGATCCTCAGGTATGTTTTCTCAATCCCTACAACTGAATCTTCATTCAGTTGAGATGTTTTTTTTTTTAAAATATCAACCTTAATCACTGATATTTCTTGTCAGATTTTTTTTAAAAAGAAAATCTATCCCCATCTTTACTATCAGGGATACTTTTAAAAAGGAAAATCTATCACTGACCTTTCTTCAGTGATAATTTCAAAACGGACAAATGTACAGTCTCTCTCTTCTATGACGTCATTTGAACCGACAATCCACGACATGCATTTTCTGACACGTTCGTCCGTTGCTCTTCTATCCAATCAACTTCGTGGAACGTGTCAATGTCATGATGATCCTTTCTTTTCCCGCTTCATTCTCTCTCTCTCTCTCTCCTCTCTCTTCGTATAAAAGGAATTCTTCTCTCCTTTATACTATCAACGCAAGAAACATTCTCTCTCAAGAACACTCAAGCAAGTAAACCCAGAATATTGAATCTGCAACTCTTTTTCTTCAAGATACACAGGTTTATTTCATGTTTATGTGCTTTGTTCGTATGCTTTTTATTCTTTTTAAAATCCTACTCGTTTTCTATGGTTTTATAAAACGTTTTTTTTTTTAAACTAAAGATCATTCTTTCTGATTTTATGTTTTTCAATAAAAACCTTTTGGTTTTAAAGTGTTCTTCATTCTTTCTACCTAGAACACTATTTTTCTACTCCTAAAAATAACTTGATAGTTTTCCAGTTTGCCTTCTTCTATGGCAACTGGTAATCATATTATTTTTAATCTAAATCATTTCTTCTATTATGCCTCTTTCCATAACAGAAATGACACAGTCTTCAATAGTTGCTTCCAAGCATGTACGATTCGCTCTCACTGAAGTTGAGATTACTAAATGTAATCATTTGGCCAGACTCGAGTTCAAAGCTGACAAATACCCACATCTGGTGGAAGCTGCTGAATTCCTCACGCAGTCATGTATAGCTTACGCGATCACTGTGGATCCTAAGCCTTCCAAGACTCTACTCCAGTAGTTCTGGTTCACTGCTGATGCAACTGAACTCACCAACAAGAAAGGTGAACGAGTCCCTGCTATCTCTTTTAGCACGAAATTGGGGCCAGGGAGCATGACCGCTCTTAGCCTCAGGAAATCTTTAAGATTCCTTGACAAACCAAAGAGTGTGTTCGACGCACTCCCCACTGATGATGAGCTGATATCATTCCTGGACGCAATGGGCTATTGTTGGGAAAACAAACCGAGATCTTCTATTCCCAACAAGAAGCTCACCAAGATCCTCAAAGCTCAGATGCCATCACAACTGAACTTTATCTTCTCGCACATAATTCAGTGCATGAGCGGGAAGAGTGGTTCGCTGGATCAAGCCAGCAAAACACAACTGCAGATGGCCTACTCCGTTATCGCTGGTCAAAACTTTGACTACGCCACGGCAATCTTTGAAGACCTGAGGTCGAGATTAGAGAAGCCTGAACGAGATCCAAAGATCTCGTACGTACGTTTCATATGTACGTACATCAAGTTCCTCTATCCCAACACCTATCCCACCAAAGATGATGGCACCTTTGTCAGGGTAGGTCAACGATCACTGGAGGTAAAGCCACTTGCCGACGAGGTAAGTATCTCTCTCCTTCGCTCTCGTCTCTCTCTCCATTCTTCTTCATCTTCAGCGACCACTCAGACGGTTCCTTCGTCTGCTATCCCTGTCGCTACCACTACTTCTAAACGACCATCAGCTAGTCCGATTGGTCCTTCCAAAAAGGCCAAAAACACTAAGGAAAGTACACCCTCTAGTACTATACCTGAGGGAGCTTCTCAACAAGCTACCTTAGATGCATTTGTGGGTCTTTCCTCCACAACTTCAGCAGTCACTCATACTGCCGTGTCAGCGATCTCGCTCGCTGTCACATCATCAGTAACCCCACCTACTATCTCATTCGCTGATATTAACCCCATCCCTACTTCTATCCCCAAAACTCTTCCTTTTTCTACTCATTTGGTCTCTGAACCCGCTACCTCTTCTTTCCCTATAGGACCTGAACATCAAACTTTTGAGGAATCTATGTAGTTCTACAAAATGTTTGATACGTCAGGTACACCTATAATCCTAAACACTTCTCTCCCCACCTCTCCAAATAAGCCCGTATATGAACTAACATTATTTTCAGGTCCTAGTTTGGCGTCTGTTGACACGCATGTCAACAGTCTGGGAGAAAAGGTGGACGCCCTCACCAACACCATCAACGACACCACCAGCGCCGTCAATCAGGCTGGTGAGGAGCTGAAGAAGTTGACCGCGACCTGCTCATCTAAAGCTGAGAACTCACAACTTTCAGCTGTTGAAGAACAAGTCGTCCAACTCAAAGAGTCCTCTCAACTCTTTCAAGGGCGACTTGAGTCTCTTACCGCTGAAGTTCAGGGTCTCTCTTCAAAGGTTGACCTCTGCACGTCCCTTCTTCAGCAAATTCTACAGAAAGTGAATGCACCAGCTCTAGCGCTGCCTCCCTTCTTCACTGAAGATGATCGTACCAACCTCAACATCGCTGTGGAATTCATTCATGATGCCACGTGCGACATCCCTGCGGTTGAAGACCGGATTAAGCGTCTGGAGGCTGACGTCCAAGTGCTAAAAGCTTCAACAGCTACTCTAGCAGCTGAACAATCCCCTACCGCTGATAATGACAAAGTGGGGGAGAAAGCTGAAGAAACTTCTATTGCTGCTGCTGGGGAAGCTAAGACTCCAAAGAAACCTCCCTCTCAATCTGAGGGGGAGAAGGCAAAAGAATCCTCATCTATTCACTCTATTCTCTTTGAAGAGGATGAGGAAGAAGACGATGAAGAGGAAGATGATCTAGATCTTGATGATCAAGAAAAGGATCAGCCCTCCGATGACGACGACGACGATGAAGACCAATCTATGTGGTTCTCCAAGCCGAACGTCGCATCAGGGACAACCTCGCAAGAGGTTGTCAAAGCAGGGGTGAGAGGTGAAGAATGCTTGAGGACTGGATCACAATCTGAGGGGGAGCATACTTCTCAGGTATGTCTTTCAATTGTACCACTCTCCTACTCTTTCCAAACCCCTATTTCCTTCTAGCCTTTATCTCTCTTTTTATAAAAAATATACACTTATCCCTTCTTTCCTTCTTTTTCTATCCAGACAGTTCTCACCCCTGCTTAAGGGTTCTGAACTACAAATAATTCCAGCTACTATCGCTGAAGAAATAATCCCAATCTCTATCACTGAGATTGATGAAGAAGAAGAAGAAGAAGAATATTCCCTGGTCCATCCAGGAAGGCCCTCTCAACCATCTCATTGGTCAGAGGAAGTGGTGAAGAAAAGAGTTGAAATGATCGCTCAACTAGAAAGTCAACGGCTGAAAATTCCTCTTCAAACATCCTTCTCAAAGCTCGACTTCCTCACTAAAGCTGAACGAGAAGAATCTGCCAAAGCTGAGAAACTGATCGCTGAATGCAAACGAGATGCCCAACTCGCTTTAAAGATTCAATCTTCTCAAGTCAAGGACAAAAAGCTGAAAAGCAAACCTGTGGAAGTTCAAGTTGCACTGCTGAAAGAAATTGAAGAGGAACGCTCCAAAGAACAAGAGATCAACGATAGGTCTATCTAATGGTGTAAACAGAAGATGGACTATCGTTCTGATCTTCTTCCAATATCAGCCGTGACTATCTCTGGTCGCAAGAAGAAGGATCAACTCTCAGTGACCATGGAGATTACCAGAGAGGATGGAACCCAAAAAGCAATGTACGTATCCAAACTTGAGAGCTTCGGATTTACGGAATGGTTAGAGTTCTGGGATGCGCTGAAGAAATCCAAATCTACATACAGAGGCTACGTTGAAGGACTTCTTGAAGCCCTCATAAATAGAGTCACTTCTGTACTGAAGCTGCCATCTCCTCTTCCTCCCAAATCTTTGAAACTCAAGAGAAAAATTTGGTCCTCCTCCTCTGAAGACGTCGCCATCATCAGGATTGAAACTTCTATCAAATTTTCAAGAGATGCACTGTTTGGTCCTCCTCCCGATCTTTCAGTTCTGGATCTATCTCTACCTCCTGGTGGTCCTTTCCAAGCTGGTCAAGTAATTGACAATCCTTATGGAATATTCTTCAGAGATGATGATGAGGAACTCAGATTTCAAAGAATCTCTGAGATTCCTATCTGTCCTCTAAATCATCTCAAGGATCTCTTATGCTTATGGTGTGATTTCTTCCCTGCTGCTGAAAAAATTAAAGAAATTATCAGTCAAGAATCTTTGGAACGAAGACAGAAAGGAGAAGAAATACCTGAGTATATGATCAATCCTCCTAAATCTTCTTTTAATAGCTGATAGATTAGTTTCCTTTTCTATAATCTGTTAGTTATACTTACAGTAGTTAGTTATTCACTTGTACTTATGATTTTCATATCTTGTAATTCTATCCCTGAATTAAATGAAAATTGCAGTGATGTACTTAACCCTATCAATACTGTAAAAGATCCCTCAAAATAGTAATTGGGACATGCATTCTATGAGTCCTTTTTATTCCCATATTTTGAATTATAAAGTAATTTTCTTCAGTTACTTTGTCATTATCAAATAGGGGGAGATTGTTGATCCAAACTCTCTCAGTGATTTGATAACGACCCTCTTCTGTACTTAGTGAAAATTACGTTTTAATATGTATTAGTGTTTCACCATCAGCAATCAGACTGAGTCTGTTCAGTTATCGCTGATAGTATCTCTCATAAACATTTCTATGTATTAGTGTTTCACTATCAGTGATCAGACTGAGTATGTTCAGTTATCACTGATAGTTTCTGAAGTAAACAGCCAACGTAATCCCTGAAGACAAGTCTCGCGTCAACATATGTTCATAGCTGAATCAAAGACGAAGCCGCTGAACAAAGAGAAGTCTACTAGTGATCTGATGCGGATATCAGTCAAGCAAAGACAACTCTACATATACGCGAAGGAACATGAGGAAAAGCTTCAGCGATAGCTGAGCTTCTTTATCTCTGGAAGAAGAGATACTCAGCGATCAACGATCACAAAGCTTATGCCTCAAGTTTCCTTTTGTCTTACCTTGCACAACCAGTACGATGTGTCAGAACGGACACGTCTCTGCCACAAATCGTACAACAACTCTGTCAACTACACTGTTCCTAATACGGCCAAAAGCATGTCTCCAAAAGTCAGACTCCCAAAGCCAATCTATGAACGCCACGTGTAAAGTGCCCTGCCATGCATTTAATGCATAGGGTATAAATAGGAATCTCACCCCTTCATCTGAAGGTGTGCTCAATCCTTGAACTCCATATAGAAACCCTTGTTTTCTATCTCTCTTAATCCCCCATTCTCTGAATTTCTTGTGCAACCATCTTAGTGTTTCTTAAGTTTGTTTAGATTGAGTCTGTCTTAATCTTATTCCGCAACAAACTTGTAAATTGTATTTTGATTTATCAATAAACAATTTATTAAACTTTAATTTATGTGTTTGTATTCAACCCCCCCCCCCCTTTCTACAAACTTGTTAAGCACCTTCGGGACCAACAAATACAGAAAACGATATATTAAGGAAAAATAAGATATTTGAATTTGGACTTGAATACTAGATTTTATAGTCTTGATGGATAAAGGATTCAATTACGAGTCCAACGGTTCTTTCCGGAGCAAAAACGAAGCTATAACGAAGATGTTATGACCAAAACAGTGAATGAGGAGAAACCGGACGAACAATGCACGGGGCGACTTGTGGCGCGACTTAGGCCGCCCCATAACCCGCCCGGAGCCCTGTTAACCCATTCGGGAGACTTGTGGCGCGACCTAACCCGTACGGTAACCCGCGCGGAGCCCTGTTCGAGTTTAAAACCCGATTTTCAGCCCTAGAACTTCATTTCTTCATATCATTTGATCCATAACTCTGATTTGGGTGATTCAAGTTGCTACGGTTTCGTTTTTGAGAGCTCTTCAAGGATCTAGCAAGAGATTGGAAGTCTATTAGAGTATACAAGAGTATTTTGTGGTGGTAAGCTTCTCATGTCTCCCACTTCATCTTCTTCACCAAAGTTTTCTAGGGTTTCATCCACCCTTTGTTCTCCCTTTCGTAGATTGGAGGTTTGTAACCATTTTGGTGGATTCAAGTTTGGGTTAAGGTAATCTTCTATTCTCTTCATTTATGGAAGTTAGGGTTTCGGTATCAGTTGAGGTATTCATGTATAAGGTTTGGAAAACGATTCTTTGTGGTTGGGTTGAAGATTTGGAATGGGTGTCCTCGGAAAATCTCATCACTCAAAATGGTCTTGGAAGTCCTCGGCATGAGGATTCAAGCGGCCTTCAAAAGAGCTCGTTGGGTGAAATCTAGATTTAGCCTAAATCTAGCAAGGTGAGTTCAAGTTGATTTGTGAAAACGGTGTACATGCCAAACTGTGTATTTTAAAGTGTTTTACATGAAATGGTTAACTGCTGATAAGTTTTGAGTATTTAGAAGTAAAATATGTTTTACTTAGTTATTTGTCAAAGTGTGAGTATTTTGATAAGTTTTCTTACTTAGTAAACTTGGGTTGTGTTAATCTCTTAAAATGCTTCTATTGGGTTTTGAACGTTTCCAACAACTAAATAACATGAATTACGTATTCTTGGTGATTTTGTACTAGTAAGGTCAATTTTATGTGGTATACGTCTCTGACGATTTTGTACAAATAAAGTGTATTTCGTGTTATAGGCATTTGGTGTATTTGCATTCATAAACACTTTGGAAAACTTGAGTCCCATCTCGTATGGAGTTTTGGGAAAATCTACTCTTTAAAGTACGTATCTTCATAAACGTTATTTAAAGACATTTCGCTATTTTAGAGACCGGTAATTATTGGTCAAACGGATTTTGAGCTCTTTAGTTCGGTATTGGCTTAAACTAGTCGTATGGACATTTGTCCAGATTTTTAACTGTCGTGGGTTTTGGATATGAGGACACTAAATTTGTGTCATTGGTGAGTTACATGTTTTGGGAGCTTTGGTCTTTCAATTGGAGTCATGTAACGTTAGAAAGTGTGTAATGGATCCATAGGCACGTGAGTCAGTCTGTCTTGAATGGTCAATTGGGTTGAGTCGGTTAGTGCTACCAGAATAGTAGGCGCTAGGACCTCCGCCGCTTGAAGTAATGCCTGAGAGGTAGTCTTTAAGCGTGTCGGGCCTTCGGGATGGAGTTCTTCGGAATGATCCATCAAGGTCAACTGACTTGGGGTGACACTTGTAAAGAAGTCGTAGGACACCGGGCTGGGATGTCGGGAGGTGTCATGCGATTAACGTTGTTTGGGTGGTATACCTTTGTGTTCCCTCCACCCTCAACAGATACGGGTTTCCCCCATTGTTGGCTATCAGTATGTTAAATATAAGAACGTCTTATTTTATTGTCATTTGTTCCTTACGGTCGCGTGAGTATTGGACCAAGTGTCCATGTTTTCGGACGTACGGTATATGTGGTTTTGATACGATTCATGGGTCGAGCATTCTGTCCATCCCGCGTTTTGGGTACTTTGGGTTATAAATGGTTATTCATGTTTTTACCAATTAAGTGTCGAACTATGATCCCGTTTGGGTAACGCCTAACTTTTTTATTTGTCGGCATGTGCATCAGGTTTCAAGGTTTAGAGTTGCTTCTAGCAATCCTGTGAAGAGTAAAGCCTTAGCTAGATCCGAAAGTAAGTATTCGGTAAAGTCTTCCGCATTATGGAGATAGTGACTATGCATGGGTATTAGTAGCACCTGTCCCTTATAGTCTGTATATATATAAGATGGTATATGTGTACTGTAGCTAAATCTGAATTCGTGGTTGTAGATGATTCATTTATCGATGTATTTAGAAAATTTTAAATAAGTTGCTATTTCCAGATTTGAGGGTGTTACACATTTCTAAATTCATAAAATCTTGTTGAGCATAGAGAAGTGGTTTGAACATTTAAGAGAACATTTTCAATGTTCGAAAGTTGTCCATCTTTCAAACTATCTGAGTTTGAGATTAGAAAATACTCACAATTAGCATTGATCTCATAACTCCCCCCTCAAATCATGATAAAATGGTTTAAAATCATATACACTCTTTCTTAACATGTGCAAAAGATGTTTATCTGAATAAAATCTGCACACCAGACAAGAGTTAGACAAAAATATCCATAATCAATAAAACGGGTTCTGGATTACTAGGTTTGAAAAGTAAATTCAGAAGTCATAGTCATTGAAGACCAAGTCCTGATCTGAAATGACCAGAAGTTAATTTCTCTGTTATTTCCCCTTTAGAATTGATATTGAATGTATCATGAAGATATGAAAAAATAGAATAACAGCTGGTACTCACAGGAACATGAGTCTGCACCTGTTAGAATGTATCACTTTGAGAAAAAAAAACAATTTAAACTTTAAACTCCCCCTCGAGATAAGTAGTATAAATCCACACAGACACACACACTGCCCTTCATATATGATAATGATCACATTTATGGAGAAGGATTCAACATTCCAAGCTTGCTGAGATGAAAATTAAATCTTTTCTCATATAATGGTTTTGTAAATAAATATGCAAGATGAAAGTTTGTAGAAACAAAGTGCAATTTAATTGACCCTTTTTGAACATGATCTTTTATAAAGTGGTACCTGATGTGAAGGTGTTTTGTCTTTGAGTGCTAGACTGGATTTGCAATGATGGCTATTGCACTTTTGGAGTCAATATAAATTGGGATCATGTTCATGGTGTATCCATAATCTCTAAGTTGTGTCTTCGTCCATAGGACTTGTGAACAACAACATGCTGCGGCAACATATTCTGCATCGGCAATAAAAGTTGACACACACTGCTTCTTTGAGGATCAACTTACTAGTTTATCCCATAGAAATTGACATGATTCTGATGTACTTTTCTGATCTATCTTATTTCTTGCGTTTTCAGCATCTGTAAAAGCAGTTAGATTAAAAGAAGAATACGTCGGATACCAAAGGCCCAAATTCTGAGTGCCTTTCAGATATCTAAGGATTGTTTTCACAGCAGCAGCTAGGTGAGACTCGTTTAGATTTGCTTGATAATGAGCACAAAAACATGTTGCAAACATTATATCAGGTCTACTTGAAGTCAGATAAAGTAAAGAACCAAATATGCTTATGTTATTCTTCTGGTCAACAGATTTACCAGATAAATCTTCGTCCAAAAGTGTTCCAGTTGCCATTGTTGTTTTCATAGATGATGAATCAGTCATGTTAAATTTTTTCAACATATCTTTAATGTATTTTGACTGATTTATAAAAATGTCATTTCGGGATTGTTTAATTTGTAAACCAAGAAAGAAATTTAACTCCCCCATCATGCTCAATTGAAATTTACTTTGCATTATCTTTTCAAATTCATTTCATAATTCAGGATTTGTAGACCCAAAAATAATGTCATCAACATAAGTTTGTACTAATATCAAATCCTTACCTTTCTTGAATCCAGATGTAACAAGATGATCCCTCATAGTTTTATACCAAGCTCAGGGCACTTGTTTTAATCCATATAGTGCCTTGTCCAAGTCATAGACATGATCAGGATATTTAGGATCAATGAAACCTTCTGATTGACTTACATACACTTCTTCATGTAATTTGCATTCAGAAATGCCGACATGACATCCATCTAGGACACTTTTAAATTCTTATGTGTCGCGTATGCCAATAAAATTCTTATTGCTTCGATCCTTGCCACTGATGCATAGGTTTCGTCATAATCTATTCTTTCTTGTTGATTGTACCCTTTAGGAACCAAGCGAGCTTTGTTTCTGACAATCACACTTTTTTCATATATCTTGTTACGAAAGACCCATTTCGTTCCAACAATTGTTTTATTATTGGGTCTTGGAACCAATCTCCATACTTCATTCCTTTTGAACTCAAGAAGCTCATCTTACATAGAATTTATCCAATATGAATCTTTTAAGGTTGTAGATGTCTTCTTAGGTTCTATAGTGCTGAGAAAAGATACATATAAGCATTTATTTGCAGATGTTGATCTCATCTTAACACCACTTTTGACATCACAAATGATATTCTCTGGAGGGTGATTTCTTTTCCATCTATGTGTACTCGGGAAAGGATGAATATCAGTCTGAGTGTTTGTTTCATCATAATCATCTGAAATTGTAGGTAACTCAATGTCCAATGTGTCAGATATATGCTCATTATTTGTTGGTTGAACTGGTTCAGGTGTAGGTAATTCTAATTGAGCAGAGTCAGACACAACTAATTCTAAAGTGGGTATAATCGGTTTAGAAAAGTTGTCTGAGTTTGAATGATCAGGATTAGCATCACTTAAATTAGTTGTAGTAATACCAATATATTTAGATCGTCCAGAAATGTGAACATTTGTTTTTGGGATCTCTGAAGCTTGATTAATTGATATGTTCTGATCTTCAAAATTTGCACATATATCCATAAAAGGATCCATGAATAATAAATCAATTTCAGAATTATTTGAATTTGAATGATATTCATAATTCTTAGTCTTTGATGACACAGATTCCACTTTCGTTTGAGTAGAAGCTTACGCTTTAGATCCGAGTTCTGAACTTGTGTGTTTAGATGTCCGCACGAATATCTCATCGAAAGACACGTGTATACTCTCGATAACAGTCTTGGTTCTTTTGTTGTATATCCGGTAAGCCTTTGAAGTAAGTGAATATCCTATGAATATTCCTTCATCAACTTTCTTGTCATATTTACCTAGATTGTCACGATCATTAAGAACATAACATCTGCAACCAAAAACATGAAAGAATTTAACTAGAGGATTTCGGTTATTTATGATTTCATAAGTTGTATTATTAAGACGCTTATTAATAATTGTTCTCTTTTGCGTCAAACAAGATGTAGCTACTGCTTCGGCCCAAAAATACATAGGCAAATTAGAATACACAAGCATTGTTGTTGCTGCCTCAACAAGAGTTATGTTCTTTTGCTATACTACACCATTTTGCTATGGATTCATGACAATAGAAAATGTTGGGAAATTCAGAAATGCACAAGTACAGTTAATGCTGCTAGAAGAACTTGATTACTACTTCTGAGATTAATGCTGCTGAGTGAAGTTAATACTGCTGAACAAGATTAGTACTGCTAAGTCAAGATTAATACTGCTAGAGGAGATTACTACTGCTAAGCAATTTTAGTACTGCTAGTAGTTAGTACTGCTGAACATTAATACTGCTCAAAGTATTAATACTGCTGAAGACTTAGTGCTGCTTATGAGATTATCAAGATTCGTGCATATCAAGTTTGAAGATTATGGAAAGCTTGGAGATAAAGATGGAAGATTATTTTGAAGATCTTTTATTATTTGTAATTATCTTTTATCTTCATTATATAGAGAATAGTTTAGAATTGATAAAAAAATAGAATTCTGAATTTTTGTTTTCATAGAGAGAATCAACCTCAAGGTTTGTAATCCTAATTCTAGAGAAGTAGAATTCATATTGGTGAGCCTGTTCATCAATATTGAGGTTGAGTGTTGAATCTTGTAGCTTTACAATCATTCAATAAAGTTTACAAGTTGTTCTTCTAATTCACTGTTTCATTGATTATTGAATATTAAAGTGTTATTCCGCCAACTCCTTTAATATTGTTTCTGAGTGTTTATTCTTGTTTAGAATTAAGATCCTGACAGAAAAGTTGTGAGAAATTCCTACTGACTGAAGATAACTTTGTAAAGTCTCATTCTTGAACTTTGTTCCATTATAACCCCTAAACTTTTGTACTGGTCGTTGCAGAAGAAATTAGATTTTCTTTATGAAGTTTATAATCAACTCTGGCATTTCGGATTTGAGTCTGAGAAACTCTAGCCATGTATACCTTGAAAACTCATCAATCATAACAAGAATGTACTTCTTTCTGCCAATTGCTTGAGTTCTCATTAGTCCATACAAATCCATGTAAATCAGTTCCAGTGGAGATTTGTGGTTAGATTGAGTCTTCGACTTGTGAGAACTCCTTTTCATTCTACCCATCTCACACGTAGAACATAATGATTCTTTCTCAAATCTTAACTCTGGAAGAAAATGACTAGACTTTTTCTTGTCAAGATGTTGATGTCTCGAATGGTTTGATGAGATAACATCCTATGCCAGATCCATATTACTTCCTTTGAAGCTTTTGAAACTAGACAATCTGATTTCAAAGATGTCAATGTTGGAAAGTTTACTTCATATAGATCACCTAATCTTGCAGCTTTGAAAATTTCAACACCAGTCAAATCATCAATAAAACAACTTTCTTCATAGAACCTAACTTTGAATTTCTTCTCACAAAACAGGTTTATGCTGAAAATGTTATGTTCCAAACCATCAACATATAAAACCTTTTGAATGGAAGTGGTTCCGTTTGTGAGTATTCTGTATCCTCATTAGACCAACCCACTGATGACCTATCCATACCTTCCACTACAAAGCATAAATCTTCAGATTTCTTTTGTCAAACCAACATTCCCAATTACCATACTATATAAGGAAAGGATACAGAAGGTTCCTTCCCTTCTTGTATCCTCAACCTCAAAACCTACAAGCCCTCTGATGGAGCATTTTTCATCAGAGAATATCCAAAGGGAAACCATAGAGGTGTCTCCCAACCTCAAGAAGGTGCTCAATAAGGAGATGCAAGAGCATATGGGTTGTAAGGCTCACACTACTGACTTTGCACAAAGTGCAGGACAGGACAGTGTGAACATATCTAAGACCTTCCCCATGGCAACTTTAGATGAGTAATTATCTAAAGGTCCCAGGTGCCAAGAAACCAAGGGAGTAGAAGGTGCTTCTGCTAGGCAGAAGATCTCTACTAAAAGATCCAAGGATCCTTCAAAGGTGGTAAACACATCTAAAGGAGGTGAGGACAGTTTAACTACAAAGAATTGATGGATACACTTGGTACAATTTGTCTGAAAGTTCACAATCAAATTATGGAGATAAAAGAGATGAAAAGATCATGATTATTTCAAAAAGGGGGAGACTTAAACATCTGAACTTGAGAAGAATTGAGAAGGAGAATCAAGTTGATATGAAATCTTATTTTGAGGGGGAGATAAGTGAAGAAGCTGAAACAAAGCAGTAACTACATCAGAAACAGAAAAGAAGATAACAGCAGAAACTGAATCAAGAAGAACTAGTAATTGCAGAAAGTTTTGAAATTATCATAAAGAGCCTATGCTGAAGAACTTAACTTCTCAGTTTTGAAAAGTTAAGTTAGGGGGTGATTGTTGGGTATGAAAGATGCCAAGGATGGATACTACTGCTGAATGTGTTAATACTGCTAGTTCAACATGGTTACTACTTCTAGTTCAACATGGTTACTACTTCTGAAGTTAATGCTGCTAGAAGAACTTGGTTAATACTTCTGAGGTTAATACTTCTGAAGTTAATACTTCTAAGGTTAAGACTTCTGAGTTAATGCTGCCAGTTGTAGTTAATGCTGCTGGAACAAAGTTAATGCTGCTAGTTGAAGGTTAATGCTGCTAGTTGAAAGTTAATATTGCTTGAACAAAGTTAGTACTGCTTAGCTAGTTAGTACTGCTAGTGGTTAGTACTGCTTAGTAGTTAATGCTGCTAGAAGAAAGTTAATGCTGCTGAAGATTAATACTGCTTATATGATGAAGATTCGTATGAAAGGATATACATGGAAGCTTAGAGATATACATAGAAGATATACTGAAGATATTTTATTCATTGTAATTATCTTTGTATTCAGTATATATATTGTATTGTTTAGAATAGTTAGATAACTTTTAACTTTAAGTTTTCATTCTTTTAGAGAAAAACAACCTCAAGGCATAGATCCTAATTCTAGAGAAGTAGAATTCGTATTGGTGAGTCTGTTCATCAATATTGAGGTTGAGTGAGTAATCTTGTAACTTCAAAGCATCAAATAAAAGCTTACAGTTTGTTATTCATATTTACTGTGTTGATTTTCTGTTTGATTAAATATCAAAGTGTTATTCCGCAAACTTCTTTGATATTGTTTCTGAGAATTAATTCTTGTTGAGAATTCGATCCTGACTCTGAAGGAGAGTACTCTAATAATAAGAGTAAGAAGAACACTGTGAGTGGTGAGATTCCCCTAGAAAATCACATTATCACCAATGAGGGATGTGGAAAGACTTGGGTCAAATCTAAGGACATAGAAAAGACAGAGGGAAAGTCTGGTAAGGTCCACTACAAACAGACAACAGTTGTGAATACTGTCCCTTGCAAAAAGTGTACTTGCAATAAATCTGAGCCCCAAAAACATGATAAAAGGAGGGAAATCAGAGAAATTGGAATAATCAGTGGACACAAAAACAAGGGGTTGATCTAAGTAAAATCAATAGACCAAAACCTTGTTTTATTTGTGGAAAGCTTAATCATGTTGCCAAATACTGTTATTTCAATCCTATAAACCAAAGAGTAAATTTTCAAAGACAAACTCAAAACTCCTTTGGTTATAGGAAGCAAGGAAGGAATCAAATGGCTGAGAACAGAGCACCTAAAAAGTCTCATGTTCAAAACAAGTTTGCTAAAACTAAGAAAAATACTTCAAATAAACAAAGGAGTAACTTAAAGACAAAGAAAGCAAACAACTTTGCTCAAGTTTGGGTTCCAATTGCAAAGAAACCTGTTAGTACTGCTATCCCAGATAGTATTGCTAACAAGAATAGTGATGCTAACTTGATTAGTACTGCTAACCAAGTTAGTACTGCTAACAAGGCTAGTGCTGCTTCTAGTAGTAATGCAGCCAAGCCTATAATCTTGACAAAGTACTCAAGTCATGAGATTCCTAAACAACTCATCCAGACCAAAATGACAGATTATATAAATGAGAAAGGACAACCCAAGACCACTTTGGCTTGGGTTCCATTAAAGACTAACTGATTTATCAAGTGTGCAGGGCAACCAAAAGCTCAAGAGGAAGAGCATTTGGAATGAAGATAATGGTTGCTCTTGGCACATAACAAGGAACATGGACTGCCTTCAAATTCTTTAAAAGATTTGATGGAGGACATGTTACTTCTGATCCAGCAGAAGGTAAGAAAAGTGAAAAAGGTATAGTTTCAAAAGATAAAGTAACTTTTGAAAATTTTATGGTATATGGTACTACTAACCTTGTGTCTGTAAGTGTTTCAGGTTGCTAATACTGAAAGGTAGTTAGTACTTCTAGTTCAGTGAATACTGTCAGACTGTGTTAATGCTGCTGGTATGTGTTACTACTGCCAGTCTGTGTTAATGCTGCTGATAAGTGTTACTACTGCTAATGTAAGTTTTCTATACCTAAAAATGATCTTCATTGATTTTATGTCAAACCTGGATATCAATCAAAAAGCTTTTATCTGTATCCAAGGTTTGTACAAGAAGTACTTAATAATGAATTGACGGACATACCTCACTTTGATGAGGTATATGTACCTAAACCCCCTAAAGGCAAGGTTTTCTCAAACATGAGAAGATCTGCTAGGGACTCTGAAGGAGATGACACCCCATTGTTCTCAACAATGATGGTGGTGTCCCACAATCAAGAAGGTAAGGCATCAGGGTCAAAGCCCTCATTAGACCAACCCACTGATGACCTATCCATACCTTCCACTACAAAGCATAAATCTTCAGATTTCTTTTGTCAAACCAACATTCCCAATTACCATACTATATAAGGAAAGGATACAGAAGGTTCCTTCCCTTCTTGTATCCTCAACCTCAAAACCTACAAGCCCTCTGATGGAGCATTTTTCATCAGAGAATATCCAAAGGGAAACCATAGAGGTGTCTCCCAACCTCAAGAAGGTGCTCAATAAGGAGATGCAAGAGCATATGGGTTGTAAGGCTCACACTACTGACTTTGCACAAAGTGCAGGACAGGACAGTGTGAACATATCTAAGACCTTCCCCATGGCAACTTTAGATGAGTAATTATCTAAAGGTCCCAGGTGCCAAGAAACCAAGGGAGTAGAAGGTGCTTCTGCTAGGCAGAAGATCTCTACTAAAAGATCCAAGGATCCTTCAAAGGTGGTAAACACATCTAAAGGAGGTGAGGACAGTTTAACTACAAAGAATTGATGGATACACTTGGTACAATTTGTCTGAAAGTTCACAATCAAATTATGGAGATAAAAGAGATGAAAAGATCATGATTATTTCAAAAAGGGGGAGACTTAAACATCTGAACTTGAGAAGAATTGAGAAGGAGAATCAAGTTGATATGAAATTTTATTTTGAGGGGGAGATAAGTGAAGAAGCTGAAACAAAGCAGTAACTACATCAGAAACAGAAAAGAAGATAACAGCAGAAACTGAATCAAGAAGAACTAGTAATTGCAGAAAGTTTTGAAATTATCATAAAGAGCCTATGCTGAAGAACTTAACTTCTCAGTTTTGAAAAGTTAAGTTAGGGGGAGATTGTTGGGTATGAAAGATGCCAAGGATGGATACTACTGCTGAATGTGTTAATACTGCTAGTTCAACATGGTTACTACTTCTAGTTCAACATGGTTACTACTTCTGAAGTTAATGCTGCTAGAAGAACTTGGTTAATACTTCTGAGGTTAATACTTCTGAAGTTAATACTTCTAAGGTTAAGACTTCTGAGTTAATGCTGCCAGTTGTAGTTAATGCTGCTGGAACAAAGTTAATGCTGCTAGTTGAAGGTTAATGCTGCTAGTTGAAAGTTAATATTGCTTGAACAAAGTTAGTACTGCTTAGCTAGTTAGTACTGCTAGTGGTTAGTACTGCTTAGTAGTTAATGCTGCTAGAAGAAAGTTAATGCTGCTGAAGATTAATACTGCTTATATGATGAAGATTCGTATGAAAGGATATACATGGAAGCTTAGAGATATACATAGAAGATATACTGAAGATATTTTATTCATTGTAATTATCTTTGTATTCAGTATATATATTGTATTGTTTAGAATAGTTAGATAACTTTTAACTTTAAGTTTTCATTCTTTTAGAGAAAAACAACCTCAAGGCATAGATCCTAATTCTAGAGAAGTAGAATTCGTATTGGTGAGTCTGTTCATCAATATTGAGGTTGAGTGAGTAATCTTGTAACTTCAAAGCATCAAATAAAAGCTTACAGTTTGTTATTCATATTTACTGTGTTGATTTTCTGTTTGATTAAATATCAAAGTATTATTCCGCAAACTTCTTTGATATTGTTTCTGAGAATTAATTCTTGTTGAGAATTCGATCCTAACAAGTGGTATACTTAAACATCTGAACTTGAGAAGAATTGAGAAGGAGAATCAAGTTGATATGAAATCTTATTTTAAGGGGGAGATAAGTGAAGAAGCTGAAACAAAGCAGTAACTACATCAGAAACAGAAAAGAAGATAACAGCAGAAACTGAATCAAGAAGAACTAGTAATTGCAGAAAGTTTTGAAATTATCATAAATAGCCTATGCTGAAGAACTTAACTTCTCAGTTTTGAAAAGTTAAGTTAGGGGGAGATTGTTGGGTATGAAAGATGCCAAGGATGGATACTACTGCTGAATGTGTTAATACTGCTAGTTCAACATGGTTACTACTTCTAGTTCAACATGGTTACTACTTCTGAAGTTAATGCTGCTAGAAGAACTTGGTTAATACTTCTGAGGTTAATACTTCTGAAGTTAATACTTCTAAGGTTAAGACTTCTGAGTTAATGCTGCCAGTTGTAGTTAATGCTGCTGGAACAAAGTTAATGCTGCTAGTTGAAGGTTAATGCTGCTAGTTGAAAGTTAATATTGCTTGAACAAAGTTAGTACTGCTTAGCTAGTTAGTACTGCTAGTGGTTAGTACTGCTTAGTAGTTAATGCTGCTAGAAGAAAGTTAATGCTGCTGAAGATTAATACTGCTTATATGATGAAGATTCGTATGAAAGGATATACATGGAAGCTTAGAGATATACATAGAAGATATACTGAAGATATTTTATTCATTGTAATTATCTTTGTATTCAGTATATATATTGTATTGTTTAGAATAGTTAGATAACTTTTAACTTTAAGTTTTCATTCTTTTAGAGAAAAACAACCTCAAGGCATAGATCCTAATTCTAGAGAAGTAGAATTCGTATTGGTGAGTCTGTTCATCAATATTGAGGTTGAGTGAGTAATCTTGTAACTTCAAAGCATCAAATAAAAGCTTACAGTTTGTTATTCATATTTACTGTGTTGATTTTCTGTTTGATTAAATATCAAAGTGTTATTCCGCAAACTTCTTTGATATTGTTTCTGAGAATTAATTCTTGTTGAGAATTCGATCCTGACAATTTATGACTGTATTTTGGCAACCACTTCTACCCAAATTTCATGTCAACCGATTTAGACATGTACTCATGAGAATGATTTTTCTTTTGAAATCCAAACACTTTTACAAATTGCTTCACTGAATTCTTTGAAAAATATTTTTTCCAGAACGAGCTTTGAACTTTTCTTTTCTTTGAAAAATTCGTTTGGAAAGAGAACGAGTTGAATCGAAAATGAGTAAAATGTAACTTGCTTTATTCTTGTCTCAACATTTGGAACGAGAAAGACTATTACACTTATTCAAACAAAGTTGACAACAACCACCACAACCATTACATGTTTTTGAAGCACTACAGTTCTCATTATTTGCACTACATACCTTTACAGACTTAATAGAAGAGCTAATTTTATAAACTTTAGACACAGTCTTATGAAGTCTATCCATTCTCTTCCAAACTATTTCATTTGCACCTTTCTTTTCTAAAAAACAACAAGAATCAGAGTCAATAGAAGGATTAGAAAATGAGCTTTCTTTTCTGAAGTCTATCATTTCTCTTCCAAATTATTTCATTTGCCCCTTTAGTTCCAGAAGTTTCTCCTTTTTCAAAAACAATGTGCTTATATTCAAATTCAGATGATACAATAGAAGATTGTAACTGAGCAAGAAATTCCAGATTTGTTATATGAAAATCAGATGAAGAAAATTCTAGATTTGATGAAGTTTTAACATTTTAAGTTTAGAGTTAGCATTCGAATTTGATTTTGGCAACTTGAAAACTTGACCTTCCAAAGATCTGAGTTGTTCCCAAAGCTTTTTGTTTTCTTCCAAACTTGTATAAAGATCAAATTCAACACAAAGTATTTCATCATCTAGTTCTTCAATTAGATTTTTCAAATCCAAAATCTCTTTTTCTAAAACTGGAATTCTTTTAATCTCATAAGTGTGCTTAGAATTTTCGGTTTTAGGATCATAAACAGACTTCGATTCAATATCGTCAATACTTGCTTCCTGTAAAGAATCAGAGACAACAAATTTAGAAACACTATCTTCAAGTTTAGATTCAACAGATTCACTTGTTTTTGGAAATAACATTTCAAATTCAGTTAATTCAGTCCTTTTAGACTTATAACTGGGATTTAAAACATCATATTCAAACTTAGTCGTGTTGAAATTTGGTTTATGTGAATCATTGCTTTCAACAGTTGAACCTTCCTCTATCTTCTCATTTTCTTTTTCAGAAACATCATATAACAGAATTTCAAATTTTTTAAAAGTTTCAAAAATAGAAGGAACCTTTTTTGAACTTAAAGACAACTTATGAAAGTCATAAAGATTTTCAGGTGCCTTCTTTAGAATATCAACTTCTGAAAAACCTAAACCCATCTTAGGATTGTAAAAACGAGTATCTTTAAGGTTGTTGGTCAAACGATTCAAAGTCGACTAAGTGTGACCCCTTTTGATGTTTAAATCTTCTAACTGTTTGATTTTGGCATATGCATCTGATCTTTCTAGAAGACAAACTTCTAGTTTAAAAGCATTAGTAAGATTTTCATCCTTCACCTATCTGAACTCTTTTTGCAATTCAAAAATTTTAATGTCTAACTTATTTTTTCTCAGGTCGAATCAAACCTTTTTCTTTTTCTCGGTCTTCAGTTAAACATTTATATAGAAGCAAATCCTCTTTATATCTCAAAACCAAAGTCTTTTCTTTTTTGAGTTTATTTTTTAAATCATCAAATTCCTTTTTCATAAAGGTAAGTTTAGATATCAGAGTTTGGATTTCTTCATTTTCAGAGTTATCAATATCAGTTGAAGAATGTACCTCAGATTCTGAGTCAGAAGTTTCATCCTTGAGAGCCATGAGGTTGTAATGAACCTGTGTGAAATGAACTTCTTCTTCATCAAATGTGTCATCCAGCCATATTTTTTCCTCATCCATAAGAGCTTTGCTAGTTTCCTTTGTCTGTACTAGATGAGCTTTCTTTGAATAATACTCGAAATCTTTCACCTTCTTCATCTTGCAGTCTCTAGTAAAGATGTGTAGTTTACCACAATTGAAGCATTTGTCATCCTTTTCTTTCTCTTCTCTCTTTTTTGCCCTCTTCTCATAACGTTCTTTGTATTTGTTAGACTTATGATAGTCAAATTTGGGTTTTGAGTAGAACTTCTTTTTCCTAAACCTCTTATTGAAAGTGCTAGTCAACAAGGCAAGTTTCTCAGCAAAGTCTCTTAACTCATGTTGGGAACTGAAGAATTCATCAAGTATGGTTAATACTGCTGGTTCAAAGTTACTACTGCTAGAAGACTTAAAGGTTAATACTGCTGAGTGTTACTACTGCTAGTACTATTAATACTGCTAGTCATAGTTAGTACTGCTTGAACAAAGTTAGTACTGCTTAGCTAGTTAGTACTGCTAGTAGTTAGTGCTGCTTAGTAGTTAATGCTGCTAGAAGAAGTTAATGCTGTTGATCATGGTTAGTGCTGCTAAAGAGATTCGGATGGAAAGAATGACAACTGGATAATCTGAAGATTATGGAAGCTTATAGATATAAATGGAAGATATACTGAAGATATTTTATTTATTGTAATTATCTTTGTATTCAGTATATATATTGTATAGTTTAGAATAATGAGTTAACTTTTGTTTTTATATACTTTTAGAGAGAAAATCAACCTCAAGGCATAGATCCTAATTCTAGAGAAGTAGAATTCGTATTGGTGAGCCTGTTCATCAATATTGAGGTTGAGTGAGTAATCTTGTAACTTCAAAGCATTCAATACAAGTTTACAGTTTGTTGATTATATTATGTTTTGATTTTCTGTTTGATTAAATATCAAAGTGTTATTCCGCAAACTTCTTTGATATTGTTTCTGAGAATTAATTCTTGTTGAGAATTCGATCCTGACAAGTGGTATCAGAGCCTAACTCTCTCAGAAACAGTTACTCATCATGGAAAATCTTACAGAATCAAGCAGTACTTTGGTTTCTAAGGTTCCAATGCTCAAACCAAGTGAGTTTGACATGTGGAAGATCAGAATCAGACAATATATTCTTCTCACTGACTACTCAATGTGGGATATCATTGAGAATGGTCCTTCTGAAGCTAGAAGGATAGGACCAGATGGGAAAAGACCTCCACCAAAGACAGATGGTGAGAGGAAGATCAGACAGACAGAGATGAAGGCCTTGAGCACTCTGCTCTTGGCCATTCCCAATGAATATCAGCATCAATTTTGCAACTGCACTGATGCTCAGATTCTCTGGAATGCTCTAGAGAAAAGATTTGCTGGAACTAAGAGCATCAAAAGAAATCAAAGAGATGTTCTAAAGCAGCAGGATGAGAACTTCACTTCCACAAAGAATGAGTCTATGACTCAAACTTTTGATAGGTTCAATAAACTCATAGGTGAACTGGCTACTGTAGGGGTGAAGATGGAACAAGATGATATCAACAGAAAGTTCCTCAGATCTCTTGGGGATGAATGGACTATGTACACTGTCTCATATAGACAGAGTGACAATCTGGAAGAGAAAGAACTTGATGATCTATACAATGATCTAAGAGTTTTTGAAACTGAGGTAGAAACCAAGAAGAAGCCCTCTGGTTATATTCACAATGTTGCACTTCTTTCAGCATCCACTGATACTACTGCCAACCCTGAAGCAGTTAGTACTGCCAGTGGAGTAAGTTCAGAAAAGGGCACTGAAACTATCTTTGAAGCCTTTTTGTCCAGTCATAGCAGCAATTCTTTGATTAATGATGATCTGGATCAAATTCACCCTGATGATCTAGAGGAGATGGATATTAAATGGCAGATGGCCATGTTATCCATGAGGGTGAAGAAGTTCATTAAAAGAACTGGAAGAAATAACTTCTCTCAAAGAAGAGAAGATGGAGCTGGTTTTGACTAAACCAAGGTGGAATGTTATAAGTGTCACAAGAAAGGACACTTTGCTAGAGAATGCAGGAGTGCTGTTCCAAACAACAACAACCATCAACAAGCTCAGAATGGAGGATACAATCTGAACAAGAATCCTACTCAAGCCCTTGTTTCTCAACAAGGAATGGGATTTGACTGGAGTGATCAAGCTGAGGAAGCCATTCAGAACCAAGCTCTTATGGCAGAAGTGTCTGTTCTCCCTACTGAGGTAAGTTCTAATCTTTGCACTAAATCTTGCATTGACACTGTTACAAGATACAGGGATCACAATCAAAGTATGTGTGATGACCTCAAAAGATTAGAAAAGGACAGAAGAGATTATGTGTTGATAGTAGAGAGATTTGAAGAGCAAATCAAAGACTTTCAAGCTAATGAACTTCAACACTCTTATGACACAAACTATTGGAAGTGGGAAAAGAATGAGTTAGAAACCAAACTGTCTAAGTCCTTAGAAGAGAATGATAGACTGAAAGAGGAACTGTCAAAAGTTAAACTTGACATAGACAAGTTTTCTTATGCTTCAAAAGCAATGGACTCTCTTCTAAAGGCTCAGATACATGATAAGATGAAGCCTGGTATTGGATACAACACTACACCCCCTCCTTACAATAACAACTATATTTCTCCTACATCAGATTTGTTAGAAACTAAAGAGAAAAAGGACTTGTCTGAAGAAGCTTTTAAGATAGATCCTTTGGATGAGGTAGTAGTTAAGGATTTGACTGAGAAAGGAGCCAGTGAGAACAGGGATAATAATGTGAGTAAAAAGATACCATTAGAAAACAATATTATCACCAATGAGGGATGTGGGAAAATCTGGGTCAAGTCCAAGGAGATATAGAAGACTAAAGGAAATGATAACAAGGTCCATTACAAACAAACCACAGTTGTGAATCCTGGATCTTGTAAACAGTGTGATTGCAATAAAGCCAAGAGCCTAAATTCTGGTTTAAAAAGAGGAAATCAAAGAAACTGGAATAATCAATGGGCTCAGAAACAAGGAGTTGATCTGAATAAAATCAATAGACCAAAACCTTGTTTTATATGTGGCAAGGTGAATCATTTGGCTAAGTATTGTTACTTCAACCCTATTAACCAACAGATGAACTTTCAAAGATTTGTGCAAAAATCTGTGGGTTATAGAAAGGCTGGAAAGGTTCATGTGATAAAGAAATCTATTGAAAGTAAAGGCACTTTAAAGAAAAAGATTTCAAAAGAAAGTGTCAAAATGTGGGTGCCTAGAAGTACTAACAGTGTTAGTACTGCTAACAGTGTTAGTACTGCTGAAAATATTAATGCTGCTAATACTGTTAATACCTCTTCAAAGGTTAATACTGCCAACACAGTTACTGCTGCTAACACAGTTACTACTGCTAACAAGGTTAGTACTGCTAAGCATGCAAGTGCTGCCAAGGCAGTTAGTACTTCTAAAACCAGTACTGATTCTAGCAAAAACATTTCCAAGCCTATTATTGTAACAAAGTACTCCAAGAATGAGGAATTAAAGTTCAAAAATCTTGTCAAGAAAGAATGCAAGTATTTTGATGAGAAAGGGGTACCCAAGACCACTTTGGCTTGGGTTCCTAATTCATACTAATTGATTTATTTAATGTGCAGGGCAACCAACAGCTCAAGGGAAAGAGCATTTGGCATGTTGATAGTGGTTGCTCTAGGCACATGACAGGCAACATGTCATGCCTTCAATACTTCAAGCATATCAATGGAGGACATGTTGCATTTGGAGATAATCTTACTGGTGGTAAGATAAGTGGAAAAGGTAATGTCACCAAAGGTAAGATGACATTTGAGGATGTCTACTATGTTGATCAATTAAAGTACAACCTGTTAAGTGTATCACAGGTTTGTGACAAACAACATAGTATATTATTTACTAATACTGAGTGTATGATTCTTGCTCCAGGGTTCAAGGTAGTTGATGAAAGCATGATACTACTTAGAACTCCAAGAAAGGACAATGTTTACTGTCTTGATTTGGACATTGTTGATAGTGATTCATCTCTAAATTGTCTTGTTTCAAAAGCTTTTGTAGATGAATCCTCTCTATGGCACAGAAGGATGTGTCACATGAATTTTAAGACTATGAACAATCTTGTTAAAAATAACCTTGTAAGAGGTTTACCTTCAAAAGTCTTTTCATGTGATGATCATTGTGTTGCTTGTCTTAAAGGCAAACAACACAAAACTTCTCATAAGACCAAAGAGTTAAATTATGTTTCTTCTTGTCTCCAATTACTGCATATGGATCTGTTTGGTCCTACAAATGTTATGAGTATAGGCAAGAAATCTTACTGCTTGGTTATTGTTGATGATTACTCCAGATTTACTTGGGTATATTTTCTAAGGACTAAGGATGAAACAAGTGGTCTTATCAAATCCTTTATTCTAAGAATTGAAAACCAAACTAATCAAAGAGTAAAAGTCATTAGATCAGATAATGGAACTGAGTTTAAAAATCATGATCTAAACACCTTTTGTGAAGAAAAAGGTATTGAGAGGCAATATAGTGCTCCTAGGACTCCTCAACAGAATGGTGTTGCTGAAAGGAGGAATAGAACACTAATAGAGGCTGCTAGATCTCTGTTGGCTGATTCCAAATTGCCAATTACCTTCTGGGCTGAAGCAGTTAATACTGCTTGTTATGTCCAAAACAGAGTTCTAGTGGTCAAGCAAAAGATCAAGACCCCATATGAGCTTTTAAATAAAAGAAAACCTTTTATTGATTTCTTCAAACCTTTTGGGTGTCCTTGTACAATTCTAAATACCAAATCTCACTTAGGTAAGTTTGATAACAAAGCAGATGATGGATTTCTTGTTGGATATTCATCTCAGAGTAAGGCTTACAGAGTTTTTAACTCTTCTTCTAGAATAATTGAAGAAAGTGACAATGTCAAATGCAATGAGAACACACCAAATCCTGTTGGGTCTGGTCCTCAGTGGCTATTTGACATTGATTCACTAACTAACTCCTTTGGTTTCAGTAATGAGTATACAGGAACAGGAAGTGGAGGATCAGGGATCACACAAGTTCAAGAAAGTCTATCTAAATCTGTGATTTTTCCCATACCCACAGTAAATTCTGTTGAAGACTGTGAAAAGGAATCATTTACTGGACCAAGCCAGAGTGAAGAAGACACTAGAGATAAGGAGACTCAAGAAAATAATGAAGTGGCATCTGAAAACACTTCAGTTGAGTTGCATGAATCTAATCTTGAAGCTGGACTGAATGAAGAACCTAGTCATAACACCAGAGTTCAAAAGAATCATCCTCCACAGCTGGTAATAGGAGATATCTCTTCTCCTATGATGACTAGACATCAAAGCAGGCTTCAGGAAATGCAAGATCAACAACATACAGTGCTTTCTTGTTTTCTATCACAGCTTGAGCCTAAAAAGGCACATGATGCTATGAAAGAATCTAGCTGGATAGAAGCAATGCAAGAGGAACTGCTACAGTTCAAGCTACAAGATGTATGGGATCTGGTAGACCTTCCTAAAGGTCACAGAGCAATTGGCACAAAATGGATTTTCAGAAACAAGAGAGATGAAAGAGGTATTGTCATAAGGAACAAAGCAAGGCTGGTGGCACAGGGATATACTCAAGAAGAGGGTATAGATTATGAACAAGTGTTTGCACCTGTGGCTAGAATAGAAGCAATCAGACTATTCCTAGCCTATGCTTCTTACATGAACTTCAATGTCTATCAAATGGATGTAAAAAGTGCCTTTCTCTATGGGTCAATTGAAGAAGAATTATATGTCTGTCAACCACCAGCGTTTGAAAACCCAAGCTATCCAGACAGGGTATACAAATTAAAGAAAGCACTTTATGGACTACATCAAGCCCCAAGAGCATGGTATGACACTCTGTCATCCTATCTCTTGGAAAATGACTTTGAAAGAGGAGTCATTGATAAGACTCTATTTATTAAAAGAAAGAAGAAGGATATTTTGCTGGTCTAAATCTATGTTGATGACATTATCTTTGGATCTACAAGAAACAACATGTGCAAGGAGTTTGAGGATTTAATGCATCAAAGGTTCAAAATGAGTTCCATGGGGGAACTTACTTTCTTCCTTGGACTCCAAGTTCAACAGAAGTCAGATGGCATTTTAATATGTCAATCTAAGTATGTGCAGGATATTCTAACCAAGTTTGGTTTCTCAGAATCAAAACCTGCCAGCACACCTATGGAAACACACAAGCAGATCACAGCAGATCTTGAGGGGGAGGATATGGATGTGCATCATTATAGATCCATGATTGGCTCTCTCATGTATCTCACAGCATCAAGGCCAGATATAATGTTTCCAGTATGTGTATGTGCAAGATTTCAAGTTAGGCCAAAGCAATCTCACTTTCAAGCTGTTAAGAGGATATTCAGATATCTCAAAGGGCAACCCAGATTGGGACTTTGGTATCCTCATAACTCACCTTTTGACCTAATAGCATACTCAGACAGTGATCTAGGTGGGGAAAACTTGGACAAAAAATCTACTTCTGAAGGATGTCAGTTTTTGGGTGCTAGACTAGTCTCATGGCAGTGCAAGAAACAAACCACAGTATCCACATCTACAACAGAGGCAGAGTACATAGCAGCTGCAAGTTGCTGTTCTCAAGTCTTATGGATTCAGAATCAAATGTTGGATTATGGGGTACCCTTTCTACACACTCCAATCTTTATTGACAACAGCAGTGCTATTAGCATTGTGAATAATCCAGTCAAGCACTCAAAAACAAAGCACATTGAGATCAGGTATCACTTTATAAGAGATTGTAATGAAAAGAAACTTATTCAAGTTGTCAAAGTTCACACTGATAATCAGTTTGCTGATTTATTCACTAAAGCTTTTGATGTGGGTAGATTCACTTTCTTGGTAACAAGTGTGGGAATGATCAACTCTGAATAATCCCCTTCTCAAAAAGTGGTTTTATATCTGTATATTATTCTTGGAGTTACTAATCTTCTGTTTCAGGATATGCATAGCAGTACTCAGTGTTTAGCAGGTTTAAAAGGAGTATTTCAGTTAATACTGCTAGTAGTTAATACTGCTTTTAGTTAATACTGCTAGTGGTTAATACTGCTTTCAGTTAATACTGCTAGTAGTTAATACTGCTAGTTAGTTAATACTGCTTGCAGTTAATACTGCTAGTTAGTTAATACTGCTAGTAGTTAATACTGCTAGTAGTTAATACTGCTTTCAGTTAATACTGCTAGTTAGTTAATACTGCTTGCAGTTAATACTGCTAGTTAGTTAATACTGCTAGTAGTTAATACTGCTAGTAGTTAATACTGCTTTCAGTTAATACTGCTAGTTAGTTAATACTGCTTGCAGTTAATACTGCTAGTTAGTTAATACTGCTAGTAGTTAATACTGTTTTCAGTTAATACTGCTAGTTAGTTAATACTGCTCGTAGTTAATACTGCTAGTTAGTTAATACTGCTCTAGGTTAATACTGCTTATGTTCCGAATACTATAAATACTCTTTGCCCGCCTAAAAGTTCATAACGACTCTTTGCATACTGTTCTCTTGCGCTCAAAACCTTTTCTCTCTCAAGTTCGAAGTTTTCAGACAAGCTTTTCACTAAGATCAATGGCATCCATGACTTTTATCGACGAGCACAACGAGATTGCAATGCTACAAAAGCCAAAGCAAGCTGCAGGATTTCATCAGATTGTGGATTTCCTCAAGACAAGCCACATTGCTCATGCTCTTATTGTATCCCCTACAATCTATATTGAGCATCAAAGGCAGTTCTGGGCTAATGCAACCATTGTTGTTGAGAATGGTGTGCAGATGATCAAGACAAGAATCTGTGATCAATCACTCACGGTTACTGAAGAGGTTATTCGCATCAGTCTACGTCTAGACGATGCCTCTGGTATAACCTCTATCCCAAATGATGAATTGTTTTCAAATCTTACAAGAATGGGGTATGGAGGCCCATTGGGAGTTTTCAAATTCTCTAAAGCAAAATTTTCACCCCAATGGCGTTTCTTTGTCCATACTCTTATGCATTGTATCTCCAAAAAGACTACTGGATGGAGTGAGTTCAGCAGCACTATTGCTTATGCTTTGGTGTGCTTGGCCACTGCCAGAAAGTATAATTTTTCTAAAATGATTTTTAGTGATCTTGTCTCAAACATGGGAAACAAAAAGAGCTTCTTTATGTATCCCAGGTTTGTTCAAGAAGTTATTACTCATGAATTGACGGATATACCTCAACCTGTTGGGGTATATGTACCTAAACCCCCCAAAGGCAAGGTTTTCTCAAATATGAGAAGATCTGCTGGGGACTCTGAAGGAGTAGACACCCCATTGTTCTCTACAATGATGGTGGTGTCCCAAATCAATGAAGGTATGGCAGCAGGGTCAAGGCCCCCATTAGACCAACCCACTGCTAGCCAAGCCCAACCTTCCCTCTCAAAATCAATTCCCCAGTCCCTTCTTGAAAAACCAACCTCTCCTATCACCCAAACTTACAAGAGGAAACAGGTAAAGAAGGCTCCTTCCCTTCTTGTACCATCATCCCCCAAGCCTTTAAGCCCTCTATTGGAGCATTCTCCAGTAGAGAATATTCAAAGGGAATCCACAAGGGTGTCTCCCAACCCAAAGGAGGTGCTCTCTGAGGAGGAGGTAGAGCATATGGGTGATGAGGCTGCCACTACTCCTGCTAGCACAGAGGAGGAAAGTGGTAACATCAATAAGACCTCCCCCATGGCAACTTTGAATGAGCAATCATTTGAAGGTCCCTGGTGCCAAGAAACCACAGGGGTGGATAGTGCTTCTGCTAGGCAGAAGACTTCCACTACTAAAAGATCCAATGATCCTTCAATAGGGGGTAACACTCCTGGAGAAGGTGAGGACAGATATAACTATGATGAATTGATGGAGGCAATGGGTAACATCAACCTAGATGTTCTGAAACAAGGAAAAGAAATAGAGGAGATGAAGCTGGTGATCCTGTCACAACAAGTCCAGATTGAAAAATTGAAGAAGATGGTGACCAGGCTGGTTCAAAAGAAAAGAAGGAAACAGTTTGTACTCAAAAAGAGGGACAAAGTTCAAGATTCTTTCAACAAGGGGGAGAAGCATGAAGGGGAAACTGTTGAAAAGAAAGCTGAAGTTGAGGGGGAGACAGAGGAAGAGATGGAAACAGAAACAGTTACTGCTGCTGAAGTAAAAGTAGCAGCAGAAACTGAAGCAGCAGAAATAGGGCTCTCTGTGGAAGAAATGGAGATAGCAGAGACTTTAGTAAAAGCAAAGAATGACACTCCTAAGGCTATTCAAAAGGCCAAAGGAGTGGTCATCAATGAAGGAGAACCTCAAAAGAAGAAAATGAAGGAGGATATAAAAGGAAAAGGAAAGATGATTGAACCTGAACAACCTTCAAACAAGAGGAGTCAGATTGAAATGGATGAGGAGATGGCAAAGCAGATTCAAGAGCAAATGGAAAAAGAGGAGCAAGTTCAAACAGAAACTGATAGAGAGCTTGCAAGGATAATGGCCAAGAAGTTAAATGCAGAATACCAAAAGAGTTTGAAAGAAGCAGCTCAGACAGCAACTCAGGTCAAGAAACTCCAAGTTAAAAAGATGCCAATTCAGAAACAAAAGCAGAAAAGACAACCCTCCAAGACATTTTTGGCCAATCAGGAAAGAAGAAAAATGATAAACTTCCTGAAAGGTGCAATTGGTGTTAAGGGGGAGATGTTTACCCACATGGCATTCTCTCAGATTGAAGAGTTGTATAACAAGGAAATGGCCAAGCTTCAAGGGGATTCAACACAAAGGGAGGAGGCTGAGAGAAGGATGAAAGAGAGACATGATCTCAACATCCAACAACCATTCCCTGAGGAAACCACACCTTCCAAAGAAGAAGCAGAAGAAAAGAAGGAAGAACCTGGAAATGTTGGTATAGAAGCCAAGTATGGAAAAAGAGTGAAATCAATTGCTCCAAAAAGGCAGTTGAAAAGGCCTAGGGTGGAAGAAACTGAAAAGGAAGCAGAACCTTCAGTCACATCCCCAACAGAGCCAGTACAGAGTCCAGAGCAGGTCACTAAGCAAACAGATGAAAGTATGGATCCGTACATGACAATAGTGGAACCTTTGAAAGCTTTTCCAATCTCTATGCAAGCTCCAGAGATCATCTTCTGGGATATTCTGAGAGACAATGGAAAGAATTTCTTCAGAATCAAGAGAGCTGATGGTTCATTTGAAGCTTATTCAACATGGGGGAAAGTCATCAGAAGTTGTTCAAGAGCTGATATGGAAGAACTATATAAAGTTGGGATGAAACTTTATGAACCTGTGTTGAAAGGTACTGAAGAGAATCTTCTCAAAGTGACATTGGAATACTTGTGCATGATGTTTGAGCCTGAAAAAGTGCACCATAGGATTAAAGATCATATGCATGAGTTCATATTCAAGAAGATTGACAAATGGATACTGTTTGAAAACTGTGGAGTATACATGATTACGATTGACAATTGTTATCATGAATACTACCTGGTGGACAAAATCTATGAGCATAGCAAGGAGAAGTTAGAAGGGATGCTTAAAGCTACACTAGTTTGTACAAAGGATTCAGAGATGGCCAAGATTGTGGTGAGAAGAACTGTAAATCAAAGCTTGGGCCTAGATCCAAATTTGGGAAATTGAATCAGAGGTGTTGAAAGCATCTTGAAGATTAATTCTGAAGAACTTGACTTCTCTTCCTAAAAGTCAAGTTAGGGGGAGATTGTTGGGAACTGAAGAATTCATCAAGTATGGTTAATACTGCTGGTTCAAAGTTACTACTGCTAGAAGACTTAAAGGTTAATACTGCTGAGTGTTACTACTGCTAGTACTATTAATACTGCTAGTCATAGTTAGTACTGCTTGAACAAAGTTAGTACTGCTTAGCTAGTTAGTACTGCTAGTAGTTAGTGCTGCTTAGTAGTTAATGCTGCTAGAAGAAGTTAATGTTGTTGATCATGGTTAGTGCTGCTAAAGAGATTCGGATGGAAAGAATGACAACTGGATAATCTGAAGATTATGGAAGCTTATAGATATACATGGAAGATATACTGAAGATATTTTATTTATTGTAATTATCTTTGTATTCAGTATATATATTGTATAGTTTAGAATAATGAGTTAACTTTTGTTTTTATATACTTTTAGAGAGAAAATCAACCTCAAGGCATAGATCCTAATTCTAGAGAAGTAGAATTCGTATTGGTGAGCCTGTTCATCAATATTGAGGTTGAGTGAGTAATCTTGTAACTTCAAAGCATTCAATACAAGTTTACAGTTTGTTGATTATATTATGTTTTGATTTTCTATTTGATTAAATATCAAAGTGTTATTCCGCAAACTTCTTTGATATTGTTTCTGAGAATTAATTCTTGTTGAGAATTCGATCCTGACAACTCATCATCTGACTCTTCTTCACTGTTAGAATTCCGTGAAAGAATTTCTGGAAGCTCAGTCATCATCAAAGCTTTTGCTTGCCTTGCGAAACCACTTTTCACACTTTTCTTTCTTTCAGTAAGCAATGCCAAAGATTCAACAACCTTCTTATTTTCTGCATTGATCTTCAGCACTTTGTTCTCATGTTGATTCAGTACATAAAATAGATCATGAAGCTTTTCTTCATCCATATCATTGGTCATCTGAAGGTTAATAGAGTATGCATCCCACTCTGGAAGTAACTTCTTGACAAACTTGAAGTTGATCTTAGATTTAGTCTTCTTAATACCATTTCTCCTCAGATCATTAAGAATGATGTTGAATATGTTGTAGGATTCACTCAAAGATTCTCCTTCGTTAGCCTTAATGTAAGTCACAGATTCAAGCTGAAACAATGCAATACAATGTAAAGATCTTAGACAAAAAAAATGTGTAGAGAGAGAAAGTCATATGTCATTGAAAGCTCTCAAAAGATACAAGTCTCAAATGTCTTAAGTGTCATAAAATTCGAAAGAACAAAAGCTATTTAGATGAAGTGAATGACACACCATTGACTTTTACAAACAAGATTTAAATGACATAAAGTTGACTAGTAACATGTTGACCTTGAATTACAATTAATGCTCTAACATTCTCCCCATTTGAAATCAAGGCAACAAAGGTCTTATTCTTCTCCTCAGTCCTAAGTAGGTCTCAAACATTCTCATTGCCTTTCTGAAGTTTATCCTGTCATCATGTTCTTTCAAAGGTCTTAGCAGCAACAATCTTTCACTTCTAGGCATTCTAGATTCATGACAAGCCTTTTCATTTGCTTTATATCTTCTATTCAACTGAAGTCTGATAACTATTAGAGTCCCATCTGAAAACTTTGCAATTTCACTGAACCTCAGGAACCTCTTTTCACCTTTTCCATTCTTGTATATCACACAGCTAGAATCATAAATAGTGGATAATTCTCCAAGTCTGGGATGCTCAGGTTAGGCTTTAGCATGTTGACAATTAGTTGGTTGCTCTCTAAACCAACATGAAAATCAAAGCAATACGAATAGATAAGATGTCTGTAAAGAAACCTCTTGATAACATTTAGTGCAAGTGTTGGATCATAAATTGTATTCAAGATTAAAGTTAAAGTTAAGGGTTTAAATTATATTTAAATGATAGTTAGTTGTTATTGGGCCCAAGCCCATTAGGCATTAGGCCTAAGTATAAATAGGTTTTATTATTTAGTTTTTAGAGAGGAAACCTAATAATCATAATTAGAGATTAAGGTAGCCGTACATTTCTCTCTGTAATCGTACGCATCATGGTACCAAGAACACACAACTGATTTTCATTGATTAATCAAGGGATCGTGGTATGTTATCTCTTGATCTTTATTGTGTTGTGTGATTGTTTATCAACTAGTTATTTGGGTTTAACAAGTGGTATCAGAGCCAAAAAATCAAGGTTTTGGATTAAAACTGTATTTATCGATTTATCTGTGTTCATCGACTTCTATCTGGGTGAAAATCAATTTCTTGATTTAATGTGGTTTTATGCTTAAAATTGATCTGATTAGATGAGTTTAGTGTTATTGAATGTTATCTGATAGCTTAATTGCACTTTAAACCTTCAATCAATTGAATTTTTTTGATGATTTTTAGAATCTAGGTTCGACAAGTTCATAAACCAGTCGAACACTGTGTGCTTCAAATTAATTGATAAAAAGTGATTTTTATCATTAATTTTGATTGAATGTTGATTGATATATGTTTTGGGTTACAATAGTTTGAGTTTTGCATTGGATTTCTGTGTTTCGTGTGGTTTGGTGGTTGATAATTGTTTTATGGGTCGAACTACAAGAACATTCCGGTCGAAACCTTCAAGATAATACCGTTCGATATTCAAGACGACGGATTATCGGTCGAACTCATACCGGTCATATTACCTTAGTCTATATCGGTCGAAGAAAGGTTACCGGGCAACTCTCTGTCCGTTCGACTCATTACCGGTCAAAGCATATTATCGGTCGAAGTCACAAATACCGGTCGAAATTCTTCTCCGGTCGTGCAACATACCGGTCGACAAGTTCCCGGTCAATTAAGTTACCGGTCCAAGCAAGTTCCCGGTCAAGAAAGACCCAGGTCGAAGCAAGATCCCGGTCGACACATCTTTTGCGCCAGTGCCTATTCGCGCAAGACCATCTTTGCGCCACTTGCGGTTCGCACAAAACTCCTCTTTGCGCGACGCACATCTCACGCAAACCTCAACTTTGCGCCACCCTATACTAGCGCAAACCTCAGATTTGCGCCATCCTTTACTCGTGCAAACCCTTATTTCACGCGACCTGTCTCTCGCGCGAACTGTCCTTTGCGCTACTGCCTTAGCTTATTTTTGCGCCAGCTTCTCTCTGTTCAATACCTTTGTGTATTTTACTGTGCGAGTACTGCATTTAATTATTTTTGGAAATTTATTTTTCTGAAAATTTTTTAGTGTAGTTTTTATCCAACTCTTGATTCTAACGATCTCATCTAGTTGATTCTCTTGGTACAGATAAGTTTGATTTCTAACCATACAGCTAAAGATATCTGAAGGTTATAGCCTTGATTTTGACAAGATGACTCTTTCTGAAACAAAAGCAAATGTTAAACGTTTTGCTGTACAGTTGTCAAGATATACAAGCATGGTCTTTGATTGTGAAAAAGAGATTAAAAAGCTCAAATCCGAGATGTTACCTCTTAAAGCTGAGAGCAAGGATTTAAAGATTCAGAACTCATATCTTCTTACTCAGATCATTGTTTTAAAAGAAAATTCAAAAGATTCAAAGAAAGATTTTATCTGTTCAGTATGTATTACTGATTCTAAAATTGATTTTGCAGAAATAATTGAGTCTAAAGAAAAGGAGATATTACATCTTCAAGCAAAGCTGAAAGGATCTGAAAGTCTTAATTCTAGCTCAAGTTGGTCAAAGAAGGAAACAATGCAAAAAGAGCTAGATGAGCTGAGAAGAAAAGCAAACAATGCTAGTGAGACATATGAAGGACTTAAAAAGACAAACTCTAGAATTTTTTATGAAAGGGATTCTTTGAAAGAAAAGGTCTTCAGTCTTGAGGTTGAGATTAATATGCTGAAAGAAAAGGCAACCCAAGATGGAGACAACACAAAAGTCAAAGATGAGATGTTCAAGATTGTGAAAGAAAGAAAAGAATTTGCTAAGAAATTCTCTAATTTCTCCAGAAAAGCCTTTGAAGAAAAGAAATCTTTAGAGCTCAAATGTGTTAAGCTTTCTCAACAAGTTTCAGACTTTGAGAAAGTTATCATTCAGGAGAGAGACAAGGTTGAGTATGAGAAGAAGAAAGCTGAGCAGAAGGATGTGAACATAGACTTTTCTAAAGAAAATAAAGATGTAGAGACTGAGATAGCTAAAATGACAAGAAAGCTATCTGAGCTGTCAACAAACGTTATGAAGGAAAAGAAGACGAAATCTGAATTGCAAAAGAAGTTTCATCTGATTGCAAAGGAAAGAAACAGTTTGTCGTCAAAGATAAAGGAACTTGAGGAGATAGTATTCAAAGTGAAGCTGACTGAGGACAAGACGCCAGAGTCAATAGCTCCATCACCAAGAGATGATCTAACTGATTCAGATAGTACATTAAAAACAACTTCAAGTTCACATTTCTCAAATGTTTCTTACAATCCTTTATTTGATTTAGATGATGGCCTTTCCTCTAAATCTACTGATCAGATTCGTCCTTCTAACCTTTTCTATGACAAAAATGTTGATGGTTCAGGTAACTTCAAGAAGACTAAGTCTCGAAAGAAAAGCTTCTGGAGAAAGGATGATGATAAAGAGAGAGGAAATTGGATCTGGAAAGTTAAAAGATCTCCAGAGGAAAAGAAGAAAGATAAATCATTTGTGCATACATCAAATGCCAAATGGAACTATGCTTCAAAAGGTAAAACTTTTGGCAAACCTGATCTGGTTTACACTATCAATCAACTGATCAGGTTAGCTCGAAAGAAAATTAGTTGTTTCTATTGTGGTACAAATGATTTTGTAAGAAAAGATTATGTAAATAACTGGTATGGTTCTTATTTTATCTCTCCTACTAGAACTGCAACTAACCTATTAGGACCCAACTACCAGTGGGTACCAAAAGCTAAATCTGTGTTGCATGCACCCAAAGTTTAAGGGGGAGAAAGAACGTCGACTTCTGATTACTACAGATCAGGACTCTTACTTAAGTGTCAAAGAATGTTGACTTCTAGACATTACAGTCTAGGACTCGGACTTCAATGTCAAAGAGTTTGACTTCTGAATTTACTTTAATCCTAGTAATTCAGAACTTTGTTTCATGATTAAGGATTATGCACATATTAAGGGGGAGCTTATATGTTTAATATTTCTACTGATATATTTTTTTGATTTAACAGACTTTTTACAGGTATCAAGGGGAAGGATATATGAGTTTTGTCAAGGATATTTCATTGAAAATATTCATTTCAGGGGGAGTTAAGGATTCTGATTTACAGGTATATATTTCTAATCCTTATACTCTATCACTTGTTGAAAGATGAACAACTTTCACTTGAGAAAAATGGTTTCTTAAAATGTTCAAACCACTTCCTATTCTTCAAAGATTTTCATGAATTGTGAAGTGTGATTTTAAATGATTTTTGAGCATAAATGCCAACCACTTTTAGTTTGAGGGGGAGAATCGTATTGTCAAACATCATATGTTTTGACTTCTTCAGATTTTTATTCTTCATGTTTGTATTCCTTTGTGCTTCCATGTACAAAAGACTGTTGAACAGCACGTTATTTTAGGAAAATACATGGGATTTGATATGTGAGTTTAACTGAACTTCCATGGATTCACGATAACCAGTGTTTCCTACCCAGGAAGTATTCCCTGAGTGATTGAGGGAAGAGGGGTCAAAAGATTTGAGTGATGGTGTGTGAAGAGGTAAAATGGAAAAGAGAGATTGGTTAGATGTGAGATTTAAAAGATTAAAAGAAAGAGGGTAAGAGAACAGAGTAAAAGAATATCAAACTCTGCACTAAACTTATTTCTGAACCGGGCAGCGACATAGTCTGATTGGTTCACATTCTTTGGTGACCATCATTGAAAAAGGCAACTAGCCCATGCCATCTCTTGCATATAACCCCACCAGCTACTAATTCTTTTCTCAAAAAGAGAATGTTTCACATTTTCTGGGGAAGCACCACATATGCTATTGGTTCTTCATTTGGAAGATACTAATATTGAAAAAGAAGGAAAGTTGCCCTACCTTCGACCCTTTCTCATGCACATTGAGCCTTTGTATAATTTGTTGCTGCCTCAACAAGTTTACATACTTTGAGCCTAAAATGAAAAGCAATCATCGGTGCTTAATTCTTTCATACACATGCACGAGCACACAGAAATTTGTTTTCTGTCATAACGTTCATAGATAACCATGTGTTATTCGATGATTGAATGGAAGTCCTAGGGAGCCAACATCAAAACCAGCTCTTTATATAGTAACTTTGTGTTACTGACAGGCATTTTAACTGGGTCATTTGTTGATTCAAGGTTACCACATTTTACTTATTTGAATCTGAAAAGATTGAAATAATCACTCTTTCCATCTGGGAAGACTTCTCTTATTTCCACACAGGGATCCGTACATGAAGACAGTGCTTAATTGAATTCTATAAAGACAAGGGGAGATTATTTTTGCTATGTTTTGATGATGATGATTCTCACCATTCATCAAAAAGAGGGAGAATAATCAAAAGGGATAATATATAAAGGGGAAGAATATAATCTGAAGACTGCTGAAGAATTTCAAAGATATCAAAGTATTTGAACTTATTTGAATATCAAAAGCCTGACTGAAGATGATCGTCAGAAGGACACTTCATTTAAAGGAAGGAATGATGAAGACATGAAGTTTTCAAGAAAATGAAGACCCGAAGACTATTGCCAAATTTTTTTTAATCTTGAATCCAAAGGGGGAGATTGTTGGATCATAAATTGTATTCAAGATTAAAGTTAAAGTTAAGGGTTTAAATTGTATTTAAATGATAGTTAGTTGTTATTGGGCCCAAGCCCATTAGGCCTTAGGCCTAAGTATAAATAGGTTTTATTATTTAGTTTTTAGGGAGGAAACCTAATAATCATAATTAGAGATTAAAGTAGCCGTACGTTTCTCTCTGTAATCGTATGCATCAAGGTACCAAGAACACACAACTGATTTTCATTGATTAATCAAGGGATCGTGGTATGTTATTCTGATTTATTCATCTCTTGATCTTTATTGTGTTGTGTGATTGTTTATCAACTAGTTATCTGGGTTTAACAACAAGTATTATATTCTTTTTTCTGATGGTCAGATTTCTGAAATGGTGATACATAAACTCAAAGTCTTCTATCAGTAAGTTGTGGAAATCAGCCCCAAAGAAAGTGGAGTTCTATCCATCTTGTCTCTGAACAACAAACACATGATACCAACTTCTGAAGAACAACTTTGCATAGACTACTTTCATAGTCACAATCAACTTCTTTGAATGGACATGATTGCATGGTTGAGCTCTAGACCTCATTAGATACAAATACTCTTCCCTATATGAATCTGACTGCCCTATCACACCCAGAACTGCATATGAATCCAATTCCCTGATGTAGTGAGCAAAGATCTTCTTCTCGGATTCTTCAAGAAATGGAACCTTTAGACTTTACTTCTTCAAACTTTCTTCAACGTGATTAGACTTGGGTTGGCTAGAAGTAGAAGGACCTGTCTAATTTGAACTATCAAATTTAGGAACTTGTACTGGAATAGACTTAGCAGGAAATGACATTATAGGCATTGATTGACTTGGGACTTCAATGGGAACTTCAGGAATGTCTTGTAGTTCAGGAGATGTGAAAGGACTCAAGTGAATGTCCTTGGGAGTTTCAGCACCATACAATTGTTGTAAAAATTATGTCTTTTTATCATCAAATAAACTCTAAAAAGGATTCATAGTAGCCTTAGACTAAAAAATAACTATCGGATCTTCCAACTCTTCCTTGACATTCCAGAACTTTGTGTACAAATCATCCTCATCTGAACTCACATTTATTATCTCCACATACAAATTGGTAATTTGTAATATCTCTTCTTCACTGACTCCAGGCTTTTCAACCGTTGGTTCTGTATTAGGATCCTTATACATTACAATTTGCCTTCCACTTTCTTCCCTATGTTTACCTGACTCAAATCTCTATGCCATATCATTAGCTGTAGTATCAACATTGGCATGTTCTGATCCTGTAGCTTCACTTACTCTCTGCCTCTTTGTATTCTCCCACTCATGGTCATGATGATCATCATCTTGATCTTGTCTCCTCTTAGTTCCTAGAGCTTGAGATTTGTAAAAATTCATTACAACATCCATCTTGGTAGATAAAGAATCAAGGCACTGTTGCATAGATTGGAGTGTAAACAAGACCTTAGACTTGAAGGCACCAAACACTTCAGAAGTGACTGGTGTAGAGGTGGTAGGAGCAGCTGGAGCAGCAGGAACTGACTGGGATCTCAAAAGACCGACTAAGTATGTGTCACTCTGATCTGCCGGAGCTTGTGACAGTAGCTTAGAAAATAGTAAAGACTTTAGCTCATCTATAGAATGTTCAACAGCTGATGGTGGTAGAAGTGGTGGTGGTTGTGGTGTAGGCTCTTGTTGTGTCATTGGTTCCTTCCCTATCAGCATTCTCTTACCAGAGGCAATATCATCAAGCATCCTATCTTCAACATCCTTTAGGGCGTCGTTGAGAAACTCCCTTGACACAAAGTCGGGTAAACTAACTCTAGGGTCACCTAGATGTCTTGTTGTCACAACAGTTGTAGATGCAACTATGTGGCCTACTATCAATGCTAGCATTGTGTTAACATTGGTAGGACTTCCACTCTATCCTAGTAGTCTAATAGAAGGATCTACTCGGAGTGTTCCGATCGGGTCAGTAAGACATTTGATGTTAGTAGGATTAGAATGTGTCCTAACAAAAGAAAGAATATGCACAAATGACTCTATACACACAGGTGTACTGAAAGGATGTGAGGATTGGGGCTGTTATCCTCTATTTTCAATATCCATATCATCCAAGTGAGGACTGGATAGCATATGTGCTTGATCCCCATGTATATCTGAGACAATTACGTGTTGTGAGGTAATTGAATGGCTGGTTGGGGTGTGCAGTTGCATTAGCAGGCAAGTAATGTCTTCTTCAATACCTGATCCCAACACATGGGATCTGGAAGTAGATGCGGCTGCACTTCTTTAACGGTAGGTTTGGGCGCACACTCTGTCACCATATTCTTTAGACGTCCCTTCACTCTGTCTCACCATATCAATTATGTTCTACTTGATCTCCCTCATTACTTCTTATATCTCCCAAAACATAATCAATATGTTGACCAATAGCAGCATCAAGATCTTGGTCACAAGAATCAATAGAAGAATCATCACTAGCATCAGCAAAAACAGGATCCTATTCAGTTTCAATATCTGAAATATCACTAGTCGTATTACCTTCTAGTATAGCTTCAGGTTTATATGACTGGCCTACAATTGTTCCCCTCTCTTAATTTTCCCTCAGCTCTACATGTTCAGGTGCCTATGCCCTCACCAACTCCCCTTGTCTAAGGTTTGAGTCTGGGGTAGGTCACAACGGTTCTGGTTGGACCATAAACTCTATATAATCTTTAATTCTCTCGGAGTTCAGATCTGTATAAGCTAGTAAAGCTACTGGAATGGGAATACTGTAAGGGAATATAGTTGACTGCTTGTGTAAGTACCGCATTTAGTTCTGGACCAACTGGATACTTGAGTCTCCTTAGAATTCTCTTGTTAGATCTCAACATGCTAAGAAGAATCAACTGGAGGAATTTTTGATATTGGACAAAGGTCCTTGCTTTGTTTGTCCTCTTTTCTTGGACTCTTTCTTACAGTTCATTCCACAAGATATGTGTATGGAACAACTTCAATATGTGTATACTGGGATTGAATGCCCGTGTGCTTTGAAGTTAAGCATCTGTTGATCACTGAGAATAGATCATACCAAGTGGGTGGAAGATTGGTCTTCTGGAACTGGCTGACCTTCTCCAACTCTCCAATGTAGCCTAGCGCACGAATTCCTTCCAGTACTTCTTCATCAGTTGGATAGGCATCAAAGGTGTTGTGGTCGGGTTCGGAGTTTTCTTCTGGCAGATGAAGCAAGAATCGGAGTCTCTGATAATCTAGTGAAGTGATGTAGTCATCAGTCTAGATATCAAACCTTGGTCTGTCATGGGCACATTAATAGTAGCTGACAGTGCATATGACAATGGATGTCCCTTCAGTATTCGTATGACCACCGGATCAATGTTGATGTCCTTAAAATCAACATGGTGGTTGTTTGGCTTGAGCTTCAGGTACTCTTTTGGATGTATCAATGCATAGTCAGGGTTTTCAGCATTTGCAGAAGATGGGTTTCTGGATCTTGAAGATGGTAAAGGTGCTTCTTGAGTTGCTTATGGCATGATCTCATCATATTTGGTTTGGTGGAGAGGTTGCTCATCAGACTGATCATGGGATGCAATGATAAGGTACCTGAAATTGTAAAAGGTAGAGCAACAACTCTAAGAGTTAGTTTTTCTCAAAATCAGTTTTATAAAATTTTCACAAAAATTTCCTAAGTCTGGTTGTCGCAAGCCAAAGGAAACAAACCTAAGGGCTCTGCTTGTCGCAACCCACTATACCAAGGACATTACTTGTCGGAAGCCACTAGATACGGGAAGTGGACATGTCGCAAGTCAAAGAAATCTCAACTTATCGTAGACAATTCAAAAATGAACTTTTCGCAAGTTTATAGTTTGACAACTCAGATTAATCAAAACTCCAATTTGAACCATTAATCTTACACAGACAAGGTCAATTACCAAATCCCAACAAGAATTTAACACTTAGAATCCAAAATCACCACAGATTAGACACCCTAGAACTAAAATTTGAATGACCCTCGAGTACATATGAACAGTTGGTTCGTATTATCTCAGAATCAATGAATCGAATCAAAGATTAAGTACATAAAAGATGAAGTTGATGTTAAACGGGCATCAATCAACATGTTATGATTGATATTACTACATGGAATCAAAGATTTGAGTGATAAACTCAAAAATAGTTTGGAGGTCCAAGGAAATTGAAAGCAAGTGTGTGAGAGAAAGCTCTAGTTTGAAAACTTGCACTTATACTTAGAGATCAAGAAGACACGTGGCACGAGTGGATTTGATTAACCACTCATCGCAATTCAATAGAAAAGGAACTTCTCGCAAAGAGGTGACAAGTTGTGTGAATTACTTATCGTAAGAAGCAAGATGTGATAAGTGTGGCAGTACTTGTCGTAGGCCAAAGAAATACCATGTCAACTTGTCGCATACCACGTACTGCATCAAGTTACTTGTCTCAAGCAAACGGGTTTCGATAAGTGAACTTGTCACATACAATGCCTTGCGGTAAGTGAACTAGTCACAGACAATGCCTTGCGATAAGTCACTTGTCGCATGCAATGCCTTTCCATAAGCAAGCTTGTCGCAGGCAACTACTTACGATAAGTTTCACATTTTTTCAGAAAATTGCAACTTTTTCAGATTTTCAATACTGAGCTTTCACACTTATTTTCAAAATACACATTTAAGCATAAAAACATTTTTCACACTTGATCAAAACTTCATTTTTCGAAAACATCTTTACACACACAAACTTACTGTCATTTTTACCTACTCCCCCTTGAAGAATGCTTACTATGATGTGCACATTATCAAGAAAATCCTGCAATACCAAATAACACTTGGTACTCATTTGAACATGAGTCCGCAATTGTTAGTGAGTATCGGACTTTCTATAAATGTACCCCCCCTCAAAATAAGCAACATAAATAAACATAAACACACATACACACACACTCCCCCTCAACATGGGCAAAAGATCAATATTCATGCAGAAGGATTCAACATTCCAAGCTTGCTGACAAGAAAGTTAAATCTTTTCTCATCAAAAGGTTTTGTGAATAAATCTGCAAGCTCAAATTCTGTTGGAACAAAATGAATTGCTATTGATCATTTTTCCACATGATCCTTGATGAAATGATACCTTATGTCGATGTGTTTTTGTCTTTGAATGTTGAACCGGATTAGTAGTGATTTCTATGGCACTCTTGGAGTCGCAATAGATAGGAATTTTATTCATGATGTATCCATAATCTCCCAGTTGTGTCTTCATCCATAAGACTTGTGGACAACAACTTGCTACAATGACATATTGTGCGTCAGCAGTTGATCTTGACACACAATTTTGCTTTTTAGACGACCAACTTACGAGTTTGTCACCTAACAATTGACAAACTCTAGATGTAATTTTCCGATCAAGCTTATTTTCTGCATGATCTGCATCTGTGAATGCAGTCAGTTCAAAACCGGAATCCGTCGGATCCTAAAGGCCCAATTTTCTATGCCTTTGAGATATCTAGGGATTCTTTTCACAACAATAAGGTGAGATTCCTTTGGATTAGCATGAGATCTTGCACAAAAATAGGGTGCAAACATTATATTAGGTTTACTTGAAGTTAGATTAAGCAGAGAACCAATCATGCTTCTATAATTCTTTTGATCAATTGATTTACCAGATAAATCTTCATCCAAAATACTTCCAGTTGCCATTGGTGTTTTCATGATTGAAGTATCAGTTATGTTAAACTTTTTCAACATATCATTGATATATTTTGACTGATTGATAAAGATGCCTTCAGGGGATTGTTTGACTTGCAAACCATGAAATAAATTAAGTTCCCCCATCATGCTCATTAGAAATCTGCTTTTCATTTCTATGCCAGAGCCAACATTCATCTGTTGAAGCTTTAGAAACTAAATAAACTGGTTTACATGTCGGTAAAGTTGGAAAGTTGACTGTATAAAGATCACCTAATCTTCCCTCTTTGAAATGTTCAACTCCACTTTGATCATCAATACAACAGAAATCTTCATTAAACCTCACTTTACATTTCTTATCACGTAACTGACTGATGTTGAACAGATTATGACCTAATCCGTCAACATACAGTACTTTTTAAATTTTGATTGTGACGTTGGTAAGTACTCCATATCCTCTGATGTACCCCTTACTGTTGTTTCCAAAACCAACTGATCTTCCAGGATGTTCAACAAAATCATGCAATAATTGCTTGTAACCTATCATGTGCCTTGATGCACCTGAATCTATAATCCACCTATGATAGTCCTAAAAGAATCAATCACTTCAACTTAGGTACCCATATGAATATGGGTCCCTTTTTGTTAGTACAAATCAAGTTCTTAACAACAATTGATGATCCTTTGATTCTCCATTCAAATTTAGGCTTTTCAGCAAATTTTGTGGTTTATGTTTGTCTTTTGGCACCCATTTCCACACAAAATTCACATCACAAAATTTACAAAATTTTGTGGTTTATGTTTGTATTTTGAACCAATTTTCTTTTCAAAATAGAACATTTTAGCACGATTAGTTGAAGATTTTGTAAAAGATTTGTTCCAAAAATGAGTGTTGAGACTTTCTTTTCTTTGAAAACTTGGATTGAAAAGAGAATGAATTATCTCTACAATGAGTACAATATAATTTGCTCTGTGCTTGTGTCAACAACTCTAAACGAGAAAGATTATTACTTTTATTGAAACAAAGTTGACATCAACCAGCAGGATTACTATCTCTTTTTAAGGAAATACTTCATTGCTCATTTGGAGTATTTCTAGATTAACAAATCTACTATCTTTCTTCAAATCCACTCGCTTTCCACCATTCCTATCAGAAAAACTAGAAGAATTAGAGTTAGAAGATGTTTTGGAGTTAGAAGATGTTTTGGAGTAAGAAGATTTCTTATGAACTGAATCAAATTTAGTTCCAGAGGTCTCTCCTACTTCAAAAGTATTGTATTCCTTTTCAAATGACTTTGAAACTCAACTGAAGATTTCATCTAATTAAGACAATCCAGATTTGAGAAAGAAAATTCAAATGATGTAAATTCTAGTTTTATCGGAGTTATAAAATCCGTGTTTTCAGAAAGATCTGTAGCCATATCACCAAACAATATGGAAGATTTATCATGATCAACAAACTATGATTGGTTTTGAGAATTTGAAGATTTGGAGTTTGACAAATTGGATACTTGGGCTTGCAATACTATGATTTATCTTGGAGATTATCATTATTTTTCAGACTAATTTCAAGATCAATCCCAATATTTTCTTGTGTATTTTCCAAGTCCTCAATTATACTTTTTTCAAATCAGAAATATGCTTTTTCTAAAACAGAAATTTTATCATTTCCAAAGTTTAGATCAGATTTTTCAAAAGTAGAAATATCAACTGAATCAGACTCAGATTTTAAATCAGTGTCTTTTATCTTACATCCTTTCAAAAGATTAGGATCAATAGATTTAGATTTATGAATATCATATACATATTGTTTCAACTCACTAGATTTTGGAAATAAGAGTTCTAACTCGATGAATTCCTTCTTATTATTCTTATAACTGGAATTTAATTAATCATACTTGAACTGAACAATTTTGAAATTGTGAGTGTGAGAATCAGTACTAAGCTTTGATGAATCATTCTCTACGTTCTCCTTTTCTTCCTTTGGAACATGAGATATTAGAGTTTTTCATTTTATAAAAGTATCAAACTGGAGGTATAACTTTTGCACTTTCACCCAGTTTATCAAAACTATAAAGATTTTCGGGTGCTTTCTTCAAAACCTCAATTTCTGCAAAACCAAGACCCATTTCTGGATTATAAAGACAAGTATCTTTTGGGTTACTAGTCAATAATTTCAATGTCTGCTCAGTTTGACCTCTTTTAAAGTTCGTTCCAGAAGAACAACATCAAATTTCAGATTAAGATTCATATTTTCATCTTTCACATGTCTTAATTCCTTTTGTAAATCAGAAATTTTGGTTTCAAGCTTAGTTTTCTCCGCTAGGATTAGAACTTTTTCTTTCTTTTTATCTTCAGCTAAGCATTTATACAACAATGCTTCATCTTGATATCTCAACATTGAACTCTTCTCAATTCCAACATTATTTTTCAGCTTTTCAAATTCCTCTTTCACAAAATTTAGTTGAGATATCAAATTCAGCATTTCTTCATTTTCAGAATATTTATCAGAATTATCAATATCATAAATAGAATGTACCTTAGATTCTGAGTCAGAAACCTCTTCATTGACTGTTGCCATAAAACTATAATGCAATTGGGGAAATTGAGCTTCTTCCTCAACAGATGAATCCCCAAGCCAAATTTCTTCTTCTGCCCTCATAGCTTTACCCGTTTCATTGCCTTTGACCAACTGAGCTTTCTTGGTGTAAAGTGGCCTGCTTTACCACAGTTATAACATTTGTTATCTTCTATATCTTTATCTTTCTCTTCTTTCTTCTTATCTCTCTTCTCATAGCTTCCCTTATATTTCTCTACTTTGTGATAATCTGGTTTGGGGTTTAGATAAAACTTCTTCTTTCCCAACCTCTTGTTGAAACGGTTGGTCAACAAAGAAAGCTTCTTAGCAAATTTAGTCAACTCATCATCTAAATCTCTGTCCTTACTATAAGAATCCTGAATCATCTCTTGAGTTTCAGTTATCAAATCCTTTGTGATTTTGCTTGAACCAGCCTTCAAACTATTCTTCTGTTCTGCTATCAATGAAAGAGATTCTTCAACCTTCTTCTGTTTGTCTTTCAGCTCTTTCACCTTATCCTCATGTTGATTGAGAGCATAAAACAAATCATTCAACTTCTCTTCATCCATATCTTTGCTCATTTGGAGATAGATTGAGTAAACATCTCATTCTGGAAGCAAATTCTTGACAAACTTGAAGTTAATCTCAGATTCAGTCATCTTGTCTGCATTCCTTCTTAAGTCATTCAAAATGATGTTGGATATGTTATATGAATCCCTTAAGGTCTTACCTTCCTTAGCTTTGAAACCTTCATACACATTTATGCTTTGATTCCTCTTTGTCTTCATTGACGTCTCTGAACCTTGCAACTGACTTTCTAGCTCATCCCATATCTCTTCTGAAGAATCCCTTCTATCAACTCTGTGGTAGATATCATTTGGAATGGCTATTGTCAGTGCTTGTTCATCAAAAGCAACAACATCTTTTTCTTGATCATTGAACTAGTTAGGTAACTTGTCAATTCTCCTAGCAGGCACTTCTGGTGTAGTAGTAGTAGCTGGTGTAGCTGGAACAATTATATGAGGAATAGTAGAAGCATTGATGATTGACTTCATCAAATCTCTGTACTGATTGTTGAGAAACTGAATCTTCCTCTTTCGCCATTGAGTATATTCATCTACTTGAAGAACCGACGACTTTGACTTTGAACCCATGTTGAGAAGATCTCTGGACATCTTTACAGAATGAAAAACTAAACTTGAAATGATCGTTTACAAAAAATCAGAAAATTTCACTGAGAACTTGTCAAACTAATCAAACTTAGAAACTTGACAAAAACAGCAGAATGAACTTGTCCCCAATCAAACAACATTCGAAAACATAAAACTTGTTGTAGACCGAAGAACCTCACTTGTCGCAGGCCACTTGTCGTAGACCAAGGCACGCTGTTAGTGCACAGATTTGTTGGATTCAAGATCATAAAGATTGAAGACCAAAGTACAAGAAATCAAAGCTGGAAAGTCAATTCTCATTAAAAGTCAAAGTCTAAGTGTTAATAAAAGTCAAAGTCAACATGTTGTATTTGTTTGTTTCCTTGTTTTAGTTGTGGGTATAAATAGCTTTTATTTGCTGTTTAATAGATAAATGGTTAGAAGTTGAGTTTACATTTTCAAAGAGAATTTGTAGAGAGAGAGACTTTTAAAGAGAGAAAGTTATATCATTTGAATTTGAGAATTGAATCAAACAAGTACTTAATTCAATCTTGTTTGTTTGAGTAATTACAAATGGTATCAGAGCAAATCCAGATCGAAATCAAGAAAATATAGAAAGTCGACACTGTTTCATCGGGTTCAGATTTAATTTCTGAATTTGAGTGTGTTTATCGTGTAGTAATTGCTTTGTTAGTGATCGATTAGAGTTTTAGAATGAGTTTGTAAAGTTTGGTTCACGAATTGCATTGTAATTTTCACGAATTTATGATTTTTGTCAAGTTTGAAGTTCACGAGTTCTAGAGCACTGTTTTGGATAGAATTGTAAATTTTGATGTTTGTTATTGAAATTCATTATTTGCAAAGTGGTCTAGATATGAAATCGATGAGATCTGCAAGTTTTCAAGTCAATTGGACAAGTTTTGGATCGAAATTAGTGAAAAAGACTTAGTTTTTGTTCGAAAACTCCAAGAACACGCAAGATTCATCAAACGCGCAAGTTCTTTACGAACGCGCAAGATCTGTGAAACGCGCAAGCTTCATCTGGAAGAACGCGCAAGTCGAAGGATATTGATTTTGGCCAGAAACGCGCAGAGGGTTATCTACAAGTTATAGAAATGCGCAGATCGAAGTCTGCAAGTTTAGCTCTTTAGTCTGCGAGTTGGAAAATTGGAAAAAGTTTCTAAGTGTTGAAACGCGCAAGTAAACCTTTGCGAGTTCTCAAAACGCGCAAGACTAAGCTTACGAGTTTCTTCGGAATATTGATTTGCGAGTTAGTTCGATCTGCGAGTTGGTTCAAACGCGCAACTAGGCATTTGCGTGTTCAAGAAAAGTGCAAGCCTCTATCTGCGAGTTTATCAGTGAACAGTTTCTTGCGAGTTTTGGCATCTGCGAGTTTCAACGATTATCTCTTTTGGTCTGCGAGTTTGCCAAAACACGCAAACCATTACTTACGAGTTACACAAACACGCAAGCTTAAGCCTGCGAGTTTCTTTGTGAATAGTAGTTTGCGAGTTTCAGCGTCTGCGAGTTTTAAGCTTCTATAGTGTTTTGCGTGTTTCAGTACTTAGTCAAATTTTTTTGTTTATCTTTGTGATTTCATTTGGACTAACGGTCAATTTCAAGTTTCTTATTGCATATATTTTTCAAACAAGATGACTTCAAGAGACGCTCTCTCGATTGGAACGGATGTCAAGCCCCCGGTGTTGTTCAAAGGGGAATATGAGCAATGGAAAGACAGATTTCTTGATTTTATTGATCGGCAAAAGAATGGAAAGAACATTCTGACATCTATTACAGAAGGTCCAATGCCCACAGTTTTTGAGGATATTCCTACTGAAGGTAATGATTCAGATGGAGCTCCTAAATCAAAGAAAATTGAGAAGGGATATGCAAAATTTTCTGATGAGCAAAAGAGTAGGTTTGATGCTGATAAAACTGCCAGAACTTTGCTTTTACAAAGCATCACCAATGAAATCTATGTGAAAATAGACAGCTACAATGCAACTGCCAAATCAATGTGGGATCAACTTCAGAAGATGATGATGTGTTCAAAAGTTGGAAATCAAATGAAGGTAGCCAATTGCAAAAAAATCTACGAAGAGTTTAAAGCAAAAGAGAATGAGAGCTTAGAAGACACCTATGAACGGTTTGTCCTGCTTCTGAATGAACTGTCAAAGAACAAGGTGAAAAAGAAGCAGATTGAGAACAATGTCAAGTTTCTGAGCATCCTGCAACCTGAATGGAAGAAGCATACGCGCCGGATGAAACAAATGAAGGATCTAAGTGATATTCCGTTGCATGAGGTGTATGAGACGTTACGACAGAAGGAAGAGGAGGTGGAAGAGAATAGAGTTGAGAAAAAGAAGGTTAAGAAAGTACCAGATCCTATTGCATTAGTGGCTGGAGAGAAAGAGAAAGAAAAGAAAGAGAAGAAGAAAAAGAAGAAGACAGTCGTTTTCAGTTCTGAATCAGAGTCTGAATCTGATGGAGATGATGGAGAAAGTCTTAAACAAGCAATGTTGTTACTGACCCGAGCATTCCAGAAAAAGTTCTACAAGAAACCAGGGTCTAATTCTCAGAGATATTCTTCATCAAGTTCAAAGAACCACGAGCATAGAGAAAGAGTGGAAGGAAATAGAATTGTTGAGAAGAAGCCGGAAGAAAAGAAGAAGTATGTGAATGATTACACCAGTACTGAGAAGACGGCTAATGATCTGATTAAATGCTATAACTGTGGCAAGTTCGGACATTATGCGAAAGAATGTAGGAAGCCAAAGGTTCGCAACTCAGAGTATTATCAGAACAAAATGATTTTGGCCAAGCAACAAGAAGCTGGCAAGGCATTAATGGCAGAAGATGAATACTGGTTGGATCATTCTGACGAGGAAGAAGAACAAGAAGAGACTGCTCATCTCTGCTTGATGTGAAAAGAAGTGAAAGATGATGATTCAGATGATGAGACTGCTGATGAGGTAATGAACTTAACTGAAAAAGATTTCATGACCAAAATGGAAGCCATGATGGTCGAACTTCAAGACCTTCAATCCAAACTGAAAAAGGAAAAAGACAGAGTTGCTAGGAGAAATCAACAAATCTTTGAACTTAATAAATTAGTTATTGAGAACAAAGATTTAATTGACTCTCTACGCAAATCTGATTTTGTTTTTAAAAATGTAAAAGATTGCTTTGAAAGTAAGATTTTTGAATTGCAAAAACAATTGTCTAAGTCTGATTCTGAAAAACAAGAATGTGTTCTAAAATCATTTAAACTGTAGGTAATTGAGAACAAGACTTTAGAGAAAAAGGTAAATGGTCTGGAAGCAAAACAATATATTAGAGGACAAACAGATCAAAACGATTTTCTTAAATACACCTAATGAAGAAGCTGATTTTAAAGAAAAATGGGGACTAGGTTATGATAATCCTCATTACCAAGAAAAAGCTATCAGAAAACAGCCAGGTCTATATAATGCAAATTATATGTATGCTGCTGATGAACATCCTCAATTGAAACCCAAATTTATTACCAAAGCATCAAAAGAAGTTGAGGACAAAGAAGATGAGAAAAGAATGAATTTAAAGAAAATGAAACTATCATTCTGTTATGAAAGACTGAATGATAGTTATCTTTCTAAAACATCAAAATTTCTTTCAAATGATTATTTTGCTAGTTATTCTTCGACTGAGATGGAGGCAAAACCTGTTCAAGCTAAAATTTATGTACCTTCACTTGTCTTAGAAAGTAAAATAATTGAATTAGAAAATATTTTATCTGATGAAAGAATTTTGGGTGATCTAACACAAGATGTATTTTCTACAGTATTAAAGAACACAGATTTTCATGTTAAATCTAAAGTGTGTTCTCCATCTTCTAAAGTACTTCAAACTTCTGAGATTGTTTTTGATGATTTATTTGAGTCTGCAAATGATTTTCTAAATTCTGATAAAGGGTGTATAGAGGAAATTGATATGTTTGACTTTAATGCTCCACTTCCAAATCATTCTACTTTTGTGATAAATGGACAAGTTTTACCAAGTGTTCATGAAAAAGGTGAATCATCAACTAAGGTTGGTGAATCAGTTTCTGCGAATGTTGATTACTATGCAAAGGGTAAGAAACATAAGAAACAGCGCTCACAGAAACATAATAACACTGATAAACACAAGAAAAATCAATTTCAGAAATCTGATTTTCCTAATAAATCTAAATCTTCTGTTTCAGATATAAGAAAGAAAAGGTCAGAAGAGAGATCTGAATGGCGACCTAAAAGGAAGAGTGATGAAAAGGCAGAATCAATTACTGATAGTTCCTGTAATAGATCAACTAGTAGCATATGTGATGTAGTTGGTTCTATTGCTTCGACAAATAAAAACCTTGTAACTGATTACAAGCGATATTCTAATAAGCAATTGTTCCAATTATCTTCTACTACTACTAAATCTTATTCTTAACATTGGAATGATTTTGCTTATCATCATAATTCTAATGATTGGTTTGGATCTTATCATGCTTATTCTTCTAAATCAAAAGTTTTCAAAAGAAAAGAGGATCCATATTCAAATGGATGCCAAAATCTTGTACTAATCTGTTAGGACCCGTTTTTAAATGGGTACCTAAAATTGTTGTTTCCTGATTTCTCTTGCAGACCTGGCATATGTGGTACTTGGATAGCGGTTGTTCCAAGCATAAGACCGGGAAGAAAGTTTTATTGTCTAATTATACAGAGAAATTCAGCGGCAATGTTCGATTTGGGAACGACCAGTTTTCACCAATCTTAGGATATGGTGACATCATTCAAGACAACATAACAAATTAAGAAGGTGAGCTATGTCGAAGTCTTAGGGAACAACCTGTTTTGTATTGGTCAATTCTGTGACAAAGGGTTAGAGGTCAACTTCAAATCTAAGAGTTGCTCGGTTCGTATTGAAGACGGTAAAGAACTCTTAGTCGGAAATCGAAAGACAAATCTCTACACCATTAATCTTTCAAAGGTTCAGAATGACAATCAGGTTTGCTTACTGACAAAAGCTTCGATGCAGCAAAGTTGGTTTTGGCACCGAAGGTTATCGCATCTGAATTTTTGTTATATAAACAAGCTAGTCAGTGGAAAGTTGGTGAATGGACTTCCTGAACTAAGATATGAAAAAGAACACTTGTGTGCAGCATGTGAAAAAGGGAAGATGAAGAGAGCTCCACATAAGCCGAAGCTTGAACCTAGTACCAGTTCTCCATTACAGTTGTTGCATATGGATCTTTGTGGTCCGATGCGAACACAAAGCTTAGGCGGAAAGAAATACGTGTTGGTTATCGTGGACGACTATTCGCGATACACGTGGGTCAAATTTCTCCGATCAAAAGATGAGACGCTCGAAGTACTCATTATATTTCTGAAGACGATCCAGGTGAATCTGTAGAAACCAGTCAAGCTTCTCAGAACTGATAATGGCACAAAATTCAAAAACAAAACTGTTAAAGAGTATCTCGAATCGGTCGGGATATCACATCAATACTCTGTTGCTCGTACGCCGGAACAAAATGGAGTAGTCGAAAGGCGAAATCGAACGCTAGTCGAGGCCGCTCGTACTATGCCTAGCCAATCTGACTTACCTCTATTTCTGTGGGCAGAACCTATTTCGACTGCGTGCTACACTCAGAACCGTTCCATGATAAACCGCAGATTTCAAAAGACTCCGTATGCTTTGATCAACAACCTAACACCAACCATTAAATATTTTCATATTTTTGGTTGTAAGTGTTTTGTGCTCAACGACAGAGAGAGTCTGAACAAGTTCAGTGCTAAGGCAGATGAGGGCATCATCATTGAATATTCTTCTACATCTGCTGCATATCGAGTATATTTAAAGAAGTCGAAGACTGCTATCGAAAGCGTAAACGTTACATTCGATGAGGAAATGGCTTCTGAACAAGTCAGTTCAGAACCTGTGATAACTGGAGTATTAGCTTCTGGGCAAATCTGTTCAGAACCTGTACTTGCAAAGAACAAATCAGATGAAGCTTCAACATCTACTAATCATTTATCTGATTTAGATACTTTATTTGAACTGTTTTATGATGAATATATTGGATCTAATATGAATAAACATGTTCTGCTTGACAGGATTGAAGATTCAACGATTAATCATTCAATTATTTCAGATGTTTCTACTGATTCAAATTTCCGATTCCACAAGATATTCCAGTTCAAATGCCTACTCCAATAGTTGAAGTTGTATCTACTAATGATGAGTCTGAAGTTGCTGAGATAGTAGGTTGTGCTGTAAGGACAGATCAACAGACTGAACAAGCTGTACCTACTGAAGTTTCTCAACAAGAATAAAGTCTCAGTAACAATATCAAAGAAGTTGCGGAATAACACTTTGATATTCAATGTAACAGTAAACAAACAGTATATGATTAACAACTTGTAAACTTGTATTGAATGATTAGAATCACAAGATTACACACTCAACCTCAATCTTGAAGAACAAGCTCTTTCAAGACAAATTCTACTTCTCTAGAATTAGGATCTATGCCTTGAGGTTGATTTTTTCTAGAACTTAGAATGAATGAATTATAATTAAACTATTCTATCAATTCTATACATATACTGAAAATAAAAGATAATTACAATAAATAAAATATCTTCAGTATATCTTCCATCATTATCTCTAAGCTTTCCATAATCTTCAGTCCATCCAGCTGTCATCCTTCTATGCGAATTCTTTATCACATAAGCAGCATTATTCTTCAGCAGCATTAATACTCTGAGCAGTATTAACTCTAGCAGTATTAACCATGCTCAGTAGCATTAATCTCTTCAAGCAGTACTAACTTTGAACTAGCAGCATTAACTTCTTCTAGCAGCATTAACCGTAGAAGTAGTAACCATGATGAACTAGCAGTATTAACCATACTTGGTAAATTCTTCAGTTCCCAACAATCTCCCCCTAACTTGACTTTTAGGAAGAGAAGTCACGTTCTTTAAATTTTCTTCAAGATGCTCCCAAAACTCCATCATGGCCTAAATTCCAGTATTTGCATCCAACCCCAAACTCTGATTAATTGTTCTTTGGATCAAATATTTAGCCATTTCTGAATCTGGAATACACCTTAGCTTCTTCTTCAGCATGGCATGAAGCTTCAATCTGCTATGGTTGTACACTCTATCCACTAGGAAGTACTCAGTATGATTTAAATCCAAAGTCACTGCATATACTCCACTAGTTTCATATGGAGTCCAATTATTCACTGTTTGAAAAACATTCCTTATTACCTCCTCTACTTCATCAGGCTTGAACATCATACACAGATACTCCATTACCAGCTTTTTAATTGAAATCACTGGAGCTTTCAGTTCATCTGCATATAACTTCATTCCTATTTCAAACATTTCTTCAATATCAGACCTTGAACAAGTTCTGATAATCTTATTCCAAGTGCTGTACACTTCATATTTTTCATTTTTTCTCTTCAGTTTGATGTACTCCTTGCCATCCACCTCCATGACATCCCAGTGAATGACTTCAGGAGGTTTAACTCCTACAGGTTCTGCTGAAATTGGTTCAGGCACTTTGTCCATCACTACCATGTACATTCTAACATTCTCAGTTCTTGCAGGTTCTTGCATTTTAGATGATTCAGGTGCCTCTTCTTCTTCAGCAACCTTTTCAGCCTCTTCTTCCACTATTCTAGGCTTCTTTATAAACTTTCTTCTTGCCATCATCTTGGTTCTTTTTAAATTCCTTAGACTTTCACCAAGAGTTGCTTCTTTCTTTGGTGGTGTTTCTTGCTCATCTGGAAAGGTCTTTTGTATCAGAAAGTCATTACTTTCTTTCATCCTCTTCTCCATCTCCACCCTTGCAGTTTCATTCCCCTGAAGCTTTAACATCTCTGAATCATACAGCTCTTTAATCTTCTCAAAAGACATCTTTGAGAACATCTCCTTTCTGACTCCTACAACACCTTTGAGAAATATAATCATCTTGTTTCTCTCTTGGGTACCTAGGAATGTCTTTGAGGGTTGTCTCTTCTTTGCAGCTGTTTTTACCACCACTGATTTCTTCAGAGTTGCAGCTTTCTTCTGTGCAATTTCAGTTGCCAGGCTTTGTTGATAAGCTTCATTCAGTTCAGCAGCTAGAGCCTTTTTCTTTGCTCATCACCTTCTTTTCTACATTTATTTTCTTGAGCACTTCCCCTTGTTCTTTGATGACTACTCCTTTGGTCTTTGAGGAGACCTTGGGAGTATCATGCTTGGCTTTGAGTAAGGTTTCTGCAATCTCCAGCTCTGTTATAACTTCTTTCACTGTTTCTGCTTGTTCTTTGATTTCTGCTTGCACTGATTCTCTTTCTGTTTCTGCTTCCTGCTCCCCCTCAACATCAAATCTCTCCCCCTCACCACCATATTTCATCCCATCAAGCTCCCCCTCTTCTGTAGCTTCTTCCATGTTGATCTCCCCCTTTTTGGGAGCATCATTCCCAGATTTCCTTCTTCTTAGTTCAAATTGCTTTCTCCTCTTCTTCTGTACAAGCCTGGTCACCATTTTCTTCAACTTAGCAATCTGTACTTGTTGTGACAGGATTACCAGCTTCATCTCTTCAATTTCTTTCCCTTGTTTAAGAACATCTTGGTTGATGTTGCCCATTGTTTCCATCAATTCATAGTAGTTATATCTGTCCTCACCTTCTCCAGGAGTGTTACCCCCTATTGAAGGATCGTAGGATCTTTTTGTAGTGTAAGTCTTCTGCCTAACAGAAGCACTGTCCACCCCCTTGGTTTATTGGCACCGGGGACCTTTGAATGATTACTCATTCAAAGTTGCCATGGGGGAGGTCTTATTTATGTTACCACTGTCCTCCTCTGTGTTAGCAGGAGTAGTGGCAGCCTCAGCACCCATATGCTCTTCCTCCTCCTTAGAGAGCACCTCCTTGGGGTTGGGAGATTCCCCTTTGGTTTCCCTATTGATATTCTCTAAAGGAGAATTCTCCCTTAGAGGGCTTAAAGGCTGAGTGGGTGAAGGTACAAGAAGGGAAGGAGCCTTCTTTACCTGTTTCCTTTTGTATGTTTGGGTGATTGGTGAAGTTGGTTTATCAAGAAGAGACTGGGGAATTGATTTAGAGTGGGAAGGTTGGGATTGGCTAGCAGTGGGTTGGTCTAATAGGGGCCTTGACCCTGCTGCCATACCTTCATCAGTGTGGGACACCACCATCATTGTAGAGAACAATGGGGTGTCTACTCCTTCTGAGTCCCCAGCAGATCTTCTCATATTTGAGAAAACCTTGCCTTTAGGGGGTTTAGGTACATATATCCCATCAAAATGAGGCATATCCGTCAATTCGTGGGTGATAACTGCTTGAACAAACCTGGGGTACATATAAAAGCTCTTTTTGTTTCCCAAGTTTGAGACAAGATCATGAAAATCATTTTAGAAAAATTATACTTTCTGGCAGTGGCCAAGCACACCAAAGCATAAACAATGGTGCTACTGAACTCACTCCATCCAGTAGTCTTTTTAGAGATGCAGTGCATAAGGGTATGGACAAAGAAGAACTGTAACACTAAGAATAAACAATATACAGTTATGTAACCACTTTTTGAGAAGGGGCTTATTCAGAGTTGATCATTCCCACACTTGTTACCAAGAAAGTGAATCTACCCACATCAAAAGCTTTGGTGAATAGATCAGCAAATTGGTTATCAGTGTGAACTTTTACAACTTGAATAAGTTTCTTTTCATTACAGTCTCTTATAAAGTGATACTTGATCTCAATGTGCTTTGTCTTTGAGTGCTTGACAGGATTATTTACAATGCTAATAGCACTGCTATTATCAATAAAAATTCGAGTGTGTAGAAAGGTTACCCCATAGTCCAGCATTTGATTCTGAATCCATAAGACTTGAGAACAGCAACTTGCAGCTGCTATGTACTCTGCCTCTGTTGTAGATGTGGACACTATGGTTTGTTTCTTGCATTGCCATGAAACTAGTCTTGCACCCAAAAACTGACATCCTCCAGAAGTATATTTTCTGTCCAAGTTTGCTCCACCTAGATCACTATCTGAGTATGCAAGTAGGTCAAAGGATGAGTCATGAGGATACCAAAGTCCCAATCTGGATTGCCCTTTGAGATATCTGAATATCCTCTTAACAGCTTGATAGTGAGATTGCTTTGGCCTAACTTGGAATCTTGCACATACACAGACTGGAAACATTATATCTGGCCTAGAGGCTGTAAGATACATGAGAGAGCCAATCATGGATCTATAATGATGAACATCCATATCCTCCCCCTCAAGATCTGCTGTTATCTGCTTGTGTGTCTCCATAGGTGTGCTGGCAGGTTTTGAATCTGAGAAACCAAACTTGGTTAGAATGTCCTGCACATACTTGGACTGACAGATAAAGATTCCATCTGACTTCTGTTGAACTTGGAGTCCAAGGAAGAAAGTAAGTTCCCCCATGGAACTCATCTTGAACCTTTGATGCATTAGTTCCTCAAACTCCTTGCACATGTTATCTCTTGTGGATCCAAAGATAATATCATCAACATAGATTTGGACCAACAAGATATCCTTCTTCTTTCTCTTGATGAATAGAGTCTTATCAATGACTCCTCTTTCAAAGCCATTTTCCAAGAGATAGGATGACAGAGTGTCATACCATGCTCTTGGACCTTGATGTAGTCCATAAAGTGCTTTCTTCAATTTGTATACCCTGTCTGGATAGCTTGGGTTTTCAAACCCTGGTGGTTGACAGACATATACTTCTTCTTCAATTGAGCCATAAAGAAATGCACTTTTGACATCCATTTGATAGACTTTGAATTTCATATAAGAAGCATAAGCCAGAAATAATCTAATTGCTTCTATCCTGGCCACAGGTGCAAATACTTCATCATAGTCTATTCCTTCTTTTTGTGTATACCCTTGAGCCACCAACCTTGCTTTGTTCCTTATGACTATGCCTCTTTCATCTCTTTTATTCTTGAAGACCCATTTTGTTCCTATTGGCCTTTGGCCTTTAGGAAGGTCTACTAGATCCCAAACATCTTGCAGCTTGAACTGCAGTAGCTCTTCTTGCATGGCTTCTATCCAACTAGACTCTTTCATAACATCATGTGCCTTCTTAGGCTCAAGTTGGGATAAAAAGCAAGATAGCACTGTATGCTGTTGGTCTTGCATTTCTTGAAGCCTACTTTGATTTCTAGTCATCATAGGAGAAGATATATCTCCTATTACCAGCTGTGGAGGATGATTCTTTTGAATTCTGGTGTGATGACTAGGTTCTTCATTAAGTCCCACCTCTAGATTAGAGTCATTCAAGTCAACTGAGGTGTTTTCAGCAGCTACTTCTGATTCTTGATTTTCTCTCATCTCTACTTTCTTCTTCACTCTGATTTGGTCCAGTAGATGGTCCCTTTTCACATAAATCCACTGTTGGTATGGGAAAGATCACAGATTGAGGTATACTGTCTTGAACTTGTGTAGTCCCTGATCCTCCACTCCCTGAACCTGCATAATCATCACTACTGAAACCAAAAGAGTTAGTTAGTGAATCAATGTCAAATAGCCACTGAGAACCAGACCCAATTGGATTTGGTGTGTTCTCATTGCATTTGACATTGTCACTTTCTTCAATTATTCTAGAAGAAGAGTTAAAAACTCTGTAAGCCTTACTCTGAGATGAATACCCAACAAGAAATCCATCATCTCCTTTGCTATCAAACTTACCTAAGTGAGATTTGGTATTGAGAATTGTGCAAGGGCACCCAAATGGTTTGAAAAATCCAATGAAAGGTTTTCTTTTATTTAAAAGCTCATAAGGGGTCTTGTTCTTTGGTTTGACCACTAGAACTCTGTTTTGGACATAACAAGCAGTATTAACTGCTTCTGCCCAGAAGCTAATTGGCAGTTTTGAATCAACCAACAGAGATCTAGCAGCCTCTATTAGTGTCATATTCCTCCTCTCAGCAACTTCATTTTGTTGAGGAGTCCTAGGGGCACTATATTGTCTCTCAATTCCTTTTTCTTCACAAAAGGTGTTTAGATCAAGATTTTTAAATTCAGTCCCATTGTCTGATCTAATGACTTTTACTTTTTGATTAGATTGGTTTTCAATTCTTAGAATAAAGGATTTGATCAGTCCAGTTGTCTCATCCTTAGTCCTTAGAAAATATACCCAGGTAAATCTAGAGTAATCATCAACAATAACCAAGCAGTAAGATTTCTTGCCTATACTCATAACATTTGTAGGACCAAACAGATCCATGTGCAATAACTGGAGACAAGAAGAATTTGTATTTATCTCTTTGGTCTTATGAGAAGTTTTGTGTTGTTTGCCTTTAAGACATGCAACACAATGATCATCACATGAAAATACTTTTGAAGGTAAACCTCTTACAAGGTTGTCTTTAACAAGTTTGTTCATTGTCTTGAAATTCATGTGACACATCCTTCTGTGCCATAGAGAGGATTCATCCACAGAAGCTTTTGACACAAGACAGTTCAGGGATGAATCACTATCAACATTGTCCATATCAAGACAATAAACATTGTCCTTTCTTGGAGTTATAAGTAGTATCATGCTTTCATCAACTACCTTGAACCCTGGAGCAAGGATCATACACTCTGTATTAGTAAATAATATGCTATGTTGTTTGTCACAAACCTGTGATACACTTAACAGGTTGTACTTCAACTGATCAACATAGTAGACATCCTCAAATGTCATCTTACCTTTTGTAACATTACCTTTTCCACTTATTTTACCACCAGTAAGATTATCTCCAAATGCAACATGTCCTCCATTGATATTCTTGAAATCCTGAAGGCATGACATGTTGCCTGTCATGTGCCTAGAGCAACCATTATCAACATGCCATATGCTCTTTCCCTTGAGCTGTTGGTTGCCCTGCACATAAAATAAATCAGTTAGTATGAATTAGGAACCCAAGCCAAAGTGGTCTTGGGTACCCCTTTCTCATCAAAATACTTGCATTCTTTCTTGACAAGATTTTTAAACTTTGACTCCTCATTTCTGGAGTACTTTGTTACAATGATAGGCTTGGAAACACATTTGCTAGAAGCAATACTGGTTTTAGAAGTACTAACTGCATGAGCAGCACTTGCATGCTTAGAAGTACTAACCTTGTTAGCAGTAGTAACTGTGTTAGCAGCAGTAACTGTGTTAGCAGCACTATCTCTGTCAGCAGTACTAACAGTTTTAGTGCTTCTAGGCACCCATATTAAAACACTTTCTTTTAAAACCTTATTTTTCATGGGGCCTTTGGTTTCAACAGATTTCTTCCCAACATGCTTCTTTCCAGCCTTCCTATAACCAACAGGTTTTTGCACAAATCTTTGAAAGTTCATCTGTTGGTTAATAGGATTGAAGAAACAATACTTAGCCAAATGATTCAGTTTGCCACATATGAAACAAGGTTTTGGTCTATTGATTTTATTCAGATCAACTCCTTGTTTCTGAGCCCATTGATTATTCCAGTTTCTTTGGTTACCTCTTTTTATACCAGAATTTAGGCTCTTAGTTTTATTGGAAGCACACTGTTTACAAGGTCCAGGATTCACAACCGTGGTTTGTTTGTAATGGACCTTGTTATCCTTTCCTTTGGTCTTCTCTATCTCCTTAGACTTGACCCAGATTTTCCCACATCCCTCATTGGTGATAATGTTGTTTTCTAATGGTATCTCTTTACTCACAACATTATTCCTATTCTCACTGGCTTCTTTCTCAGTCAAATCCTTAACTACTACCTCATTCAAAGGATCTATCTTAAAAGCTTCCTCAGACAAGTCCTTTTTCTCCTTGGTCTCTAACAAGTCTGAAGTAGGAGAAATATAGTTGTTGTTGTAAGGAGGGGGTGTATTGTTGTATCCAATACCAGGCTTCATCTTATCATGAACCTGAGCCTTTAGAAGAGAATCCATTGCTTTTGAAGCATATGAAAACTTTTCTATGTCAAGCTTAACCTTAGATAGTTCCTCTTTCAGCCTATCATTCTCTTCTAAGGACTTAGACAGTTTGGTCTCTAACTCATTCTTTTCCCACTTCCAATAGTTTGTGTCATAAGAGTGTTGAAGTTCATTAGCTTGAAAGCCTTTGATTTGTTCTTCAAATCTCTCTACTATCAACACATAGTCTCTTCTGTCCTTTTCTAATCTTTTGAGGTCATCACACATTCTTTGGTTGTGATCCCTGTACCTTTTGGCAGTGTCTGTGCAAGATTGAGTGCAAAGATTAGAAATTACCTCAGAGGGGAGATCAGACACTTCTGCCATAAGAGCTTGATTCTGAATGGCTTCCTTAGCTTGGTCACTCCAGTCAAACCCCATTCCTTGTTGAGAAACAAGGGCTTGAGCAGAATTCTTGTTTTGATTGTAGCCTCCATTCTGAGCTTGTTGGTGGTTGTTGTTTGGAACACCACTTCTGCACTCTCTAGCAAAGTGACCTTTCATGTGGCACTTATAGCATTCCACCTTTGTCTTGTCAAAACCAGCTCCATCTTCTCTTCTTTGAGAGAAGTTGTTCCTTCCTGTTCTTTTGATAAACTTCTTCACCCTCATAGATAACATGGCCATCTGCCATTTAATGTCCATCTCCTCCAGGTCATCAGGGTGAAGTTGATCCAGATCATCATTAATCAATGAATTGTTGCTATGACTGGACAAAAAGGCTTCAAAGATAGTTTCAGTTCCTTTTTCTGAATTCACTCCACTAGCAGTACTAACTGCTTCAGGGTTGGCAGTAGTATCAGTAGATGCTGATAGAAGTGCAGCATTGTGAATATAACCAATGAGCTTCTTCTTGGTTTCTACCTCAGTTTCAAAAACTCTTAGATCATTATATAGATCATCAAGTTCCTTCTCTTCCAGATTGTCACTCTGTCTATATGAAACAGTGTACATAGTCCATTCATCCCCAAGAGATCTGAGGAACTTTCTGTTGATATCATCTTGCTCCATCTTCACTCCTACAGTAGCCAGTTCACCAATGAGCTTGTTGAACCTATCAAAAGTTTGATTCATAGACTCATTCTTTGAAGAAGTGAAGTTCTCATACTGCTGCTTTAGAACATCTCTTTGATTTCTTTTGATGCTTTTAGTTCCAGCAAATCTTTTCTCTAGAGCATTCCAGAGAATCTGAGCATCAGTGCAGTTGCAAAATTGATGTTGATATTCATTGGGGATGGCCAAGAGCAGAGTGCTCAAGGCCTTCATCTCTGTCAGTCTGATCTTCCTCTCACCATCTGTCTTTGGTGGAGGTCTTTTCCCATCTGGTCCAATCTTTCCTGCTTCAGAAGGACCATTCTCAATGATATCCCACATTGAGTAGTCAGTGAGAAGAATGTATTGTCTAATTCTGATCTTCCACATGTCAAACTCACTGGGTTTGAGCATTGGAACCTTAGAGACCAGAGTACTGTTTGATTCTGCAAGGTTTTCCATGATGAATAGATAGATGTTTCTGAGAGAACAGGCTCTGATACCACTTGTCAGGATCGAATTCTCAACAAGAATAAAGTCTCAGTAACAATATCAAAGAAGTTGCGGAATAACACTTTGATATTCAATGTAACAGTAAACAAACAGTATATGATTAACAACTTGTAAACTTGTATTGAATGATTAGAATCACAAGATTACACACTCAACCTCAATCTTGAAGAACAAGCTCTTTCAAGACAAATTCTACTTCTCTAGAATTAGGATCTATGCCTTGAGGTTGATTTTTTCTAGAACTTAGAATGAATGAATTATAATTAAACTATTCTATCAATTCTATACATATACTGAAAATAAAAGATAATTACAATAAATAAAATATCTTCAGTATATCTTCCATCATTATCTCTAAGCTTTCCATAATCTTCAGTCCATCCAGCTGTCATCCTTCTATGCGAATTCTTTATCACATAAGCAGCATTATTCTTCAGCAACATTAATACTCTGAGCAGTATTAACTCTAGCAGTACTAACCATGCTTAGCAGCATTAATCTCTTCAAGCAGTACTAACTTTGAACTAGCAGCATTAACTTCTTCTAGCAGCATTAACCACAGAAGTAGTAACCATGATGAACTAGCAGTATTAACCATACTTGGTAAATTCTTCAGTTCCCAACAATTTATGATTATTTCAGATAAGAACTCGTATTATAATTGTTTTACTGCTTTATGTCTTTTAATTTTGAATAAATTTTGTGAATAAAGTTGCTTTGATATGATTTTGAGACTTGTGCAGGATGAGAGAAGTTTACAAGATCATATCTTTATGACTTAAGCATGACTTCATGAGATTTAAGACGAAGCGAAAAGGTTAATTTCTTATCTTAATCTCATATATGGTTCAAAGAAGGACAACTTTCAATCATAGAAAACATGTTCTAAAATGTTCAAACCACTTCCCGATTCTTAAACAGATTTCATGAATTGGAAGTGTGATTTTAAATGTTTTCAAGATTTATTTGTGCTTACATGATTACAAACCGTGTGTTTCCAAAGATAAATATTTTCGTATTGTCTTTTCTATATACTTTAAAGTATTCACACACCGGTTTGACTTTTTGTTCAAAATGTTCTTACCATGTCTCAAATTTGAAGCATATTTTTCGATGGTAAGACACCCCACTTGCATTTCAAAGAATTTTGAGCATAACTTCATTTCGAAACGTTCATTTCAAGAATGTCTATATTCTTGGTTCGTATAGACAATATCCATTATTCTTGACCATCAGCTTTGATTGCTATATCATTTCATTTCTGATCATTTTTCATACAATGTCAGATTTTCAAACAAGTTTCTTGCATTCATATTCATTCATTCAATTTACTTGTTTGAAAATATGTCAATGTTTAAAAATGCTCATATCTTCATGATTATATTTTGAGCATATATACCTCTGACTTGTATTTTGAGTTTTAACTATTCAAGTTAAACCATTTTGAGCAACATACGCTTTATAGGAAATTATGGGTTCTTTGTGCTAGGATTATATGAAACTTCTATGGATTCATGATTACCAGTGTTTCCTACCCAAGAAGTTAATCCATAGTGATTGAGTGTGAGGTGTCTAAAAGAAATGAGTGTGGGTTGTGCGTTGAGGTAAAATAGAAATGAGAGTTTGGTTAGATGTGAGCTTAATGATTAAAAGAAAGAGGGTGTGAGATCAGAGTAAAAGAATATCAAACTCTGCACCAACTACATTATGAGCCGGACAACCACATTACTAATGTTTCACAATTCTTTGGTGAATGTTATTGAAACTGGCAACTAGCCGATGCCAACTCTTGACAATACCCTACCAGCTACTCATTTTCTTCTCAAAAAGAAAATGTTTCATATTTTCTGGGGACGCAACACATTATCTATCTGGTTTTCATTTGGAAAATCTGGATATTGAAATAGAAGGAAGTCTGCCCCACCTTCGCACTTCAATCATGCACATTGAGTCTGTGTTTATCTACTGTTGTCTTAGTGGTTTACACAATGTTGAGCCTTATTAAAAGCAATCATCATATGCTTAATTCTTTCTACACTTGCACGAACACACAAGGAATTTGTTTTCGTGTCATAACATTCATAGAAATTTCCTTTGTGGTGTTTCGATGATTGGATGGAAGCCCTAGGGGAGTGAACATCAAAAATCTCCTTTCCTATGTGTATTCGTTACACACAGTAACTTAGTGTTACTGATAGGCACATTAACTGATTCATTTGTTGATTCAGGTGTTACATGACTATTTTTTCTAGATTTGCAAAGATCTAGATAAATACATTGTTCGAATTGGCAACGAATCAGAGGCTCTTTGATTGATCAGTGGTCAGATAGAATTTCAGAGACATTTCTTGCTGGAAGTTTTGATGATTTCAATGCTCTATTCATCAAAAAGGGGGAGATGATTTACAGAAATGTCCGGATCATAAATTTTCAAAGTTTTTGAAAGTTTGAATGTTTGGATAAAGAGTTGAAGAATATAAAGTTCAAAGTTTGAAAGTTTGAAAAATTGTTCAAGCAAAGTCAACGAAATTCTGAAGATGTGCTGATTTTTCTGAAATTTTCTTTGAAGATTATTTGCTGAAGCAAGTTTAGCTAAATCTGAAAATAATTTCTTTCTGAAATCTGAAAGTTTTTGTGATAATTTTGAAGAGATTATTAAAGAATGTTTCTACCATATTTGGGAGATATTGTTGGTATTTCTTGAAGATAGACTTTGGGGAGATTAAAGTTAAAGATCAACCAAAAGAGGAAGATTGTACTCATATTGAGCTTAAAGGGGAGATTTAAAGTTCTTCAATGCAACTAAAGGGGGAGATTGATTTGCTAAATCTTTTTGTAATGATCTTGATCAAAACGGGGAGGTTGTTAGTGCACAGATTTGTTGGATTCAATATCATAAAGATTGAAGACCAAAGTACAAGAAATCAAAGGTAGAAAGTCAACTCTCATTAAAAGTCAAAGTCTAAGTCTTAATAAAAGTCAAAGTCAAAATGTTGTATTTGTTTGTTTCCTTGTTTTAGTTGTGGGTATAAATACCTTTTATTTGCTGTTTAATAGATAGATGGTTAGAAGTTGAGGTTACATTTTCAGAGATAATTTGTAGAGAGAGAGACAGAGACTTCTAGAGAGATAAAGTTGTATCATTTGAATTTGAGAATTGAATCAAACAGGTAGTTAATTAAATCTTGTTTGTTTGAGTAATTGCTATTAGAATCTTGATTTCAGGGACACACACACACTGAGCTTGACTTGTCGCAACCAACCACTCATGACAAGCTTACTAGTCATAGATAACTCCTGGCGATAACTTGACTTGTCGCAAATGCCTACTTGCGACAAGCACACTTGACGCAGATAACTAGACCCGATAAGTAAGCTTGTCAAAGATGCTTTTATACGACAAGTTTACATGTCATAGGTTGAATTTTGCGATAACTACACTTAGCCAATGGAATTTGATAAACCTTGTGACAACAAATAATGAACTTAAACAATTGTCAAGATTCAAGCTCAAACAATGCTATCTAATGTAAAGATCTTAGAGAGAGAAAATGTGTAGAGATAGAAAGTAATATGTCATTGAAAGCTCTCAAAAGTTACAAGTCTCAAATGTCTCAACTGTTATAAATTCAAAAGAACAAAAACTATTTATATAAAGTCAATGACAGACCATTGACTTTTACAAGCAAGACTTAAATGACATAAAATTTACTAGTAACATGTTGACCTTGAATTACAATTAATGCTCTAACACTTAAACCCTTCATATGCATTGATACTCTGATTCCTCTTAGACTTCATAGATTTCACAGACCCTTGCAGTTGATCCTCAATCTCATCCCAAATAGCCTTTGTAGAATCTCTAGAATCAACTCTATTGTAGATGCCATTTGGAATAGCCATTATGAGATAACTCAAAGCTTATTCATCCAGTGCAACCTTAACGTTGTCATCATCACTGTAGAAGTTTTCAGGTTTTTCAATAACTCTTTCAAGAATTGTTGGTCTAGTTGTTGTGGCAGGTTGAGCATCAACAACAATATGAGGATGATGAGGTCCATCACTTATTGATTTCATTAAGTCCTTATTCTGATTGTTCAGAAATTGGACCATCCTCTTTTTCCACTAAGGATACTCATCAATTGGAAGAACCGGTGGTTTAGACTTTGAACCCATCAGAGAAGATCTCTAAACATATTTATTTCTTTCTTAGGTTCTGATGAAGTTCCCAAATGCAATGGATTCCTGAATGAAAGAAGTTCCCGAATACATCAAATCCCGACTGAAAGTTTAATTCCCAATTTAAATATTAACCAAATAACTTCTCGAGCGAAGCTAACTCCCGAAGAATGATGAAATTGATTATGGATCAAGTTGTTTTCAGATGAAATTAATTTTCCAGTCAATATGAAATTCAGATGAATTCTTTTCTGGACAAAAGGTATTCCAGATGAAAATGAACTTCCCGGCTAAAAATATTATCGGAAAAACAATTTCCCGGCAAGAAAAAATTATCTGATAAACAAAATTCTGGATAGATTCAATTTTCGGACCAAGCTGATTTCCGGATCAATCTGATTTCTGGATGAAGTTGATTTCCGAATAGACTTCAAATCCCTGAACAAACTCAACTTCCGGATAAGACTGATTTCTTGAACATACTTAACTTCTGGAGAAAACTTAATTTACGAAGAAACTCACTCCCGGATAGGATAGTTTTTGGATAAATTTGTCTCCCGAACAAACTCAAAATTTGCTCAAGTCGGTTTCCCGAACGACATGAAAATCTCGATCCAAAAATTTCAAAATCAACCAAAAAGATCCAATTTCGGTAGATTGATGATCGTTAGTTGATTCAAAACAGTTTTCCACCAATCCTTAGCAATAAACATGGATCAAAATGCATTAATTTCGCACAAAATCACCAAGATATAAAGAACATAGTGTCGATAATGAAAACGTGAATCTGGTCGAATTCCTTCAATCTGTTAGAAATTGATGATTGTAATCGATTCCATAATGATAATCAATTATCATCGAATCAATTTTGTTTCAAATAACTCAAACTAGTTTCAAAAATCTCAACCATATCTTGATATCCATCGACAGAGTACTGTTCATCCAAAAAACTTCATGAAAATTGTTATATAAACTTGATCGTATCGAAGAAAAATCTTTAATTCAGATATGATACCACATGTAGATCCCAGATTACAACAATTCCATGTATATTCTCCACCAAGATACACAATTACAATTCATGGAGTGGAGAGAATCCTCTAGCCATCCTCATATTAGAATACAGACTTAGTTTTACTCTCAATACAATGACTCTCTCACTTTCTCTCTCTAGAATATTACAAATGAGATCCTCTCCTCATGCTTAAAATCAAAGAAAACTATTAATACCTTTGACCTACAAAGCTTAAAACTAAATCTAGTTGAATTTTCAAGACTTGACAACTTCGACTCACTATAAATCTTGAATACAATTTATGCTCTAACAGATAAAGAACGAGTAAACACATTAATACTTCAAAATGAACATTTTTGGCATGTACAAAGTTTTCACCAAAAAACCTGAACTCACCTTGCTACTTTTAGGTTAAATCTCGATTTTACCCCAATATTGAACTTCATTCGGTGAAAAGATATAATCAAGCTACAACTTTGAATCTATGGTGCAAAGCCTTCAAGAATACCTCATTTTCTCCCAAAACATACACAAAAGAGAACCTAAGAGAAAATGAGATTTGTTGGTGCAAAAGGACCAAACCCTAGATTCAAAAGACAAAGATGTGATCTTACCTTCAACTTCTATGATCCCCAAAATAAAAAATGAATCATTAATCATCTTTGTTCCACCATGAAAAGCTTTAAAAGAAGAAATCATAGACTCAAGAATCTATCAAATTGGATATGAAATGAAGAACTTATAGTCAAATGAAAAAATAGCCCGAAAATCTGATTTTAAGGCGCTGCCCCCGTTGGTGACCCTGCCATCCGACATTGGCAATGGAACAATCGCTGGGCATTGTCACCCAGGGCATACCAAAGATGGTTCTCTTCCTGCGACCTTGACATGCGACAGTGCCATTGGGCAGTGTCACCGGGCACTATAGCCTCAACTGCACCGAGAGTTTTTCGACCCGTTCCTCGAACGTTTTTTCCTCGTCATTCCTCGGTCGTTTTCCTAAAATCTAATTTATAAATAACAACATAATTACGGGTGTTATAATCCTCCTAAATTTAAAAGGGATTTCATCCTTGAAATCTAATTCTCACAAAAAACATTTGAATACCACACTTAACACTGATCAGATTTCCTTGGTTCCCAAATGTAGCTTGGTTCTTTCTAGCAATTGTTATACCTTGGAAAGAGAACTCCCCTAAACAATGAAGTCATGAAATTCTTATTCTCTCACAATGCTCAGACTGTGTGAGGGACATGGGACGGTTCAAAGACACCACACAACCCGGAACATATGTCCGACAAATGGCTTGTCATCTATCCATCCCAAATAGGGTAACAATCCAATGATGTAGACCTCAAATGACGTCAATTTTACAAAACAAATGTCTCCCTTTCCATGGAAGTGTCTCTTACCTAGTTCAACCTCAGACTGAAACTCGATAGCTTCTCGTCAAAACCACCTTGACAAATATCATGCTGACTCTCACATCCAATATCCACCTCGATATGATACACTTATATCAGGGTGAACATTAAACCTTGTTTGAGGATTTTCTAACCACATGACCTTGGTTTCCTCTCAACCTTAGGTGACCTATACCACCTCCAGAGTATTTCACTCAATTCCGCCATTGTTGCCTAAAATGAATTCACTCATAAATTTTTCTAGTAACCTTCATCAAACTGCGATACTCTTCTCCTTTGCATTCAATCATTTTGTGTTTTTATCTGACTACAACCAAACACATTCCCTTAAAATCAGGGTATTCACCATCACGTTCACTTTACCGAGGTAGTAAAGGGATCATGTATAAAAGTTTTGAATAGATTACGCGTTGCTACTACCACGTCGATATTTAACGTCGACTAATCAAAGTCTCCTCAATAGAATGATTTTCAATTATACATAGACTCAATGTCCATGAGAAAGGGTCGAAGGTGGGGCAACTTTCCTTCGTTTTCAATATCCGAATCATCCGAATGATAGATTATATGTTGCTTCCCCTTTAAAATATGAAACATTCTTTTGTTAAGAAAAGAACGAGTAACTAGTAGGGTTTAATGCAAGAGTTGGCATGGGCTAGTTGCCTTTTTCAATGAAGTTCACGAAGAAATGTGAAACAACAATTTATGCGGCTGCCCGGCTCATAAAAAGTTTGGTGCAGAGTTTGATATTCTTTTACTCTGGTCTCTCACCCTCTTTCTTTTAAACATTTGAGCTCACATCTAACCAACCTCTCTTTTACATTTCCCCTCAACCACTCAAGGATTACTTCCGTGGTAGGAAACACCAGTTATCGTGAATCCATGGAAGTCTTTTAAGCACTCACACTGAATCCCATGTATTTTGTCCTAAAAAATGTGTTGTTCAACAGTTATCTTGACAATTAAGCACAAGAAATCACTTGTCATAAAATGTATACTGTGTGTGTCCCAATATGCAATCATTCAAACAAGCAATCACATAAACAATACGATAAATCAAACCTGATATTGATTAAGCAACCGATTCAATGAATTACAGACTTGAAATCGAATTCTCCCTCCTCTCTGTCTTGTTCACGGCGCCACACTCACCACCACAAGCCTCCTCTCAATAATTAATTTGCAATTAAGATTTCTTAAACCCTAATTACCACTAAACAAAAACAATTTATAATTAGGCCATATAGCCTAATGGGCTTGCAAGGCTTGGGCCCAACTACAAACTAAACTTATTTAACTAAATAAAAGACTAATAAATAAAATACGTAAAAATACTTTTGACTAATTATTACAAAAGGACCCTAGACTATTTGTTGAGACGACTTTATTAGCTTTAACTTCAGATTTCCATCTTCAGATAATTATGATCTTGAATCCAATAAATATGTGCTTTAACAATCTCCCCCTTTGGATCAAGATCATTCTTTAAGCTCAGAAAATGTAATCTTCCTTTTTGTCTTCAGAATGTAACAATCTCCCCAATCGATGAGACTATCTTTTGGAAAGAAATTATCTCCAGTTTCAGCTCGGAATACTTCAGCAAATCATCTTCAAATTTCTTCAAAGCAGCAAAACTTCATAATATCTTCAGAAATTCTTTCAAAAACTTTTGATCTCCGCATTTCTTGATTGACGATTCTCCCCCTTTTTGATGAAAAGAGCAAAGAGTTCATCAAAACGTGTCTTCAAGAAATTTCTTCCACCACCGATCTTGCAAACAGAACCACTGATTATCTGTCAATTCATTAAGATGTTCATCCAGATCTTTGGAAATCTAGACAATTTAGAAAATGAAGTGTAACACCTGAATCAACAAATGAATCAGTTAAAATTGCCTGTCAGTAACACAAAGTCACTGTGTGTAACGAATACACAATATAAAGGAGCTTTTATGATGTTCACTCCCCCAGGGCTTCCATTCAATCATCGAAAAACCACAAAGGTAATTTCTATGAACGTTATGACAAAGAAACAAATTCTTTGTGTGTTCGTGCAAGTGATAGAATAAAATAAAGCATATGATGTTTGCTTATAAGGCTCAAAAAGTGTAAACAACTGAGACACAGACGCAATGTGCATGAATGAAGTGTGAAGGTGGGGCAGAGTTCCTTCTGTTCAATATCCAGATTTTCCAAATGAAAATCAGATAGCATATGTGTTGCGTCCCCTTTGAAAAATGAAACATTTTCTTGTTGAGAAAAAAATGAGTGGCTGGTGGGGTAATGTCAAGAGTTGGCATGGGCTAGTTGCCTGTTTCAATAATGTTCACCAAAGAAATGTGAAGCATTAGAAATGTGGTTGCCCGGCTCAGAAAGTAGTTGGTGCAGAGTTTGATATTCTTTTACTCTGATCTCTCACCCTCTTTCTTTTAATCTTTTAGCTCACAGCTAACCGAACTCTCTTTTAATATTGTCCCTCATCACACATCCCACACTCATTTCTTGTTGGACTCCTCACATTTCACTACAGGATTAACTTCTTGGGTAGGAAACACTGGTTAACGTGAATCCATAGAAGTTCACTTAAGTCCTAGCACACTGATCCCATGTTTTCCTATGAAGCATAAGATGCTCAGGTGATTTAACTTTATCAGTTAAGGCTCAATGATGAAGCAGAAAACATTTAAAATCACACTTCCAAATCAAGAATCTATTTTTTTTTTAGAATTGGGAAGTGGTTTGAACAATTAAGAACATGTTTTCTTCTGATTGAAAGTTGTCCTTCTTTCAACCATGGAGGAGATGAAGATTAAGATTTATACCTTTTGAGTACAGTCTTACATCTCACGAAGTCAAGCTTAAAGTCATATAGATATGATCTTTGAAGCATCTCTCAACCTACAAAAGTCTAAAAGTCTAGTCAAAGTAACTTTATTCACTGAAATTGAAATGACATAAAGCAGTAAAACAATTGATGTACGAGTTCTGATCAGAAATAATCAGAAGTCATCGCCATACTCCTTTGACTTGATCGCTCCCCCTAAATTTATGCACTACTAACACATTGATCAGAAAGTACAATGCATTCATAATTGCTCCCCCTCAAACTAACATTGATCATCTATAAGATACTTTTCACACTACCCCTGAGATCATGAACAAACTATTAAAGAGCAGGTATCATGCGGAAATAATAATAAAGAAATGATAAAGAAATACAATAAGAAACTTTAATAGGTAACCACCGATTAGGTCTTAAGATTTAGCATACCAAGTCTTGAGACAAGAAAATTAAATCTCTTTTCGTCTAAAGGTTTGGTAAACAAATCTGCAAGCTGATAATCGGTTTTTACAAAGTAAAGTTCAATTGTTCCCTTTTCTACATTATCTTTTATAAAATGATACCTCACATCTATGTGTTTGGTCTTAGTATGCTGAACAGGGTTAGCGGAAATCGCAATAGCGCTTTTCGAATCACAATAGATCGGGATTCTATTGAAATGAAATCCATAGTCTCGCAGTTGTGTTCTCATCCACAAGACCTGAGAACAGCAGCTAGCAGCAGCTACATATTCCGCTTCGGCCGTTGATGTGGAGACACATAATTGCTTCTTCGAAGCCCAACTGACGAGTTTATCTCCGAGGAATTGTATATGACCCGAGGTGCTTTTCCTGTCTAACATGCAACCAGCATGATCTGCGTCTGAATAAGATGTTAGTTCAAAGCTTGTATCCTTAGGATACCACAGACCAAGATCTGCAGTCCCCTTCAGATACCTGAAAATCCGCTTTACAGCAGACAAATGGGATTCTTTAGTATTGGCCTGATATCTAGCACATAAGCATGAAGAAAACATTATATCCGGCCTACTTGAAGTGAGATACATTAAGGAACCTATCATCCCTCTATAAGTCCTAACATCAACAACCTTTCCCGAAAGATCGGTGCCAATCTTAGTACCAGGTGCCATTGGGGTACCAATCGGTTTACAATCTTCCATTTTGAACTTCCGAAGAATATCCAGAATGTATTTAGATTGATTGATAAAGATCCCCGTTGAAAATTGTTTGACTTGCAATCCGAGAAAGAAATTCATCTCTCCCATCATGCTCATTTGAAAACGAGACACCATGAGGTTTGCAAAGTTCCTACAGTACTTAGGATTTGTAGAACCAAAAAATATATCATCCACATATATTTGAATAAGAAAGATATCGCCTTTATCCTTTTTAATAAAAAGAGTGGTATCAACCGTACCTTTTGTGAAACCCGACTTAACCAAGAATTGAGATAGGATATCATACCAGGCGCGAGGAGCTTGTTTCAGTCCATAAAGAGCTTTATCCAAGATGTAGACATGGTTCGACTTATCTGGATTTACAAACCCTTCTGGCTGTGAGACGTAGACTTCTTCCTTGAGTACTCCATTCAGAAAAGCTGTCTTCACGTCCATTTGATAGACGGTGAAGTTCTTGTGGGCTGCGTAGGCTAAGAACATCCGAATTGCCTCTATACGTGCCACTGGAGCATAAGTCTCATCGTAGTCTATCCATTCCTCTTGCCTATATCCCTTGGCGACAAGTCGTGCTTTGTTTCGAATAACGGTGCCATCTTCATCTTTCTTGTTTTTGAACACCGATTTTGTACCAATGATGGTTTTACCTTGCGGTTTGGGTACGAGTCTCCACACTTTCAGTGCTTCAAACTGATTCAGCTCATCTTGCATCGTAGTTACCCAATCTGAATCGGCAAGGGCCTCAGATACGCGTGTAGGCTCGATCTTGCTCAGAAAGGATTCATACATACATAGATTTGATGTTGCAGACCTAGTTTGCACCGGTGCAGAAGGATCTCCAATAATTTGATGTATTGGGTGCTCTTTGGTCCACTTATGTTCATGAGGGAGTGGATTAGATGCATGTTGATCATTGTCCGCATCTAGGAATCCACTGGTATCTCCTTCAGATGTTTCAGAATTAACGGGGGCTTCAGTTGAAGTAGTTGTTGCAGAAGTAGCAGTAGGTACAACTTGGTCAATCTGTTGATCAGTCCCTACAGTACATCCTACGGAGTCAGCTACTTCTGTCTCAGCATTGTTGGTCACAACTTCAACTGTCGGAGTAGGCTTTTGAACTGGAACTTCTTGCTGAATAGGGGAACCAAATTCAGTAGAGATATCGGAAGTGGTCGGATGAGTAGTCATCGAGTCTTCTATCCTGTCAACCACAACTGAGTTAGGCAACTTAGACCCAAGAAATTCATCATAGAACAGTTCAAATAATAAATCCAAATCAGATAAATTAGAAGTAGACGACGAAGCGCCATCTGATTTGTTCTCTTGAGGTGCAGGTCCTGGACTGGTAGGTCCAGAAGTTAATACTCCGGTAATGACGGGTTCTGAACTGATGTGCTCAGAAGCCATTTCCTCATCGAATGTTACATTGACGCTCTCAATCACTGTCTTCGACTTCTTTAAATAAACACGATATGCAGACGATGTAGTTGAATAACCAATAAAGATGCCTTCATCCGCCTTAGCACTGAACTTGTTCAGATTCTCTCGGTCGTTTAGAACATAACACGTACAATCAAAAACATGAAAATATTTAATGGTTGGTGTGCGGTTGTTGATCAACGCATACGGAGTCTTCTGAAATCGGCGGTGTATCATGGAGCGATTCTGAGTGTGACATGCAGTCGATACAGCTTCAGCCCACAAAAATAAAGGTAAGTCAGATTGGCTGAGCATTGTCCGAGCGGCCTCGACAAGTGTACGATTTCTCCTTTCGACGACTCCGTTCTGTTGAGGCGTGCGAGCGACAGAGTATTGATGTGATATCCCGACCGACTCGAGATATTCTTCAACTATCTTGTTCTTGAACTCTGTGCCATTGTCAGTCCTTAGAATCTTGACTTGTTTTTGTAGATTGACTTGGGTCGTCTTCAGAAACGTAATGAGAACATCGGGAGTCTCATCTTTAGACCGTAGAAACTTAACCCAAGTGTATCGCGTATAGTCATCCACGATAACTAGCACATACTTCTTTCCTCCTAAGCTTTGCGTTCGCATAGGACCGCATAGATCCATATGCAACAACTCTAATGGAGAGCTGGTACTCGGTTCAGGCTTTGGTTTGTGTGGGGCTCTCTTCATCTTTCCCTTTTCGCACGCTGCACATAGATGTTCTCTTTCGTACTTCAGTTCTGGAAGACCTTTCACTAGCTTGCCACTGACCAGCTTGTTGATGTACCGAAAGTTGAGGTGAGAAAGCCGTCGATGCCATAACCAGCTTTGTTGCATCGAGGCCTTCGATAGTAGGCAGACCTGATTGTCAGCCTGGACCTTTGACAAATTGATGGTGTAGAGGTTTTACTTGCGAGATCCGACCAGGAGTTCTTTTCCTTCTTCAGTGCGAACTGAACATGTCTTGGCCTTGAAATTAACCTCTAAATCTTTGTCGCAGAACTGGCCAATGCTGAATAGGTTGTGCCCTAAGCTTTCAACGTAACTCACCTTCATGATCGTAAGATTTTCATGTACAACATCACCATATCCCAGAATAGGTGAAAACTGGTCATTTTCGAAACGAACTGTGCCGCAGTATTTGTCCTTATAATTAGACAACATACTCTTCTGCCCGGTCATATGTTTGGAACACCCACTATCCAAATACCACATATGACGGGTCTGCACAACACAAATCAAGAAAGAAGAGGTTTAGGAACCCATTTAAAAATGGGACCTCCACTGTTAGTACTTGATTTTGGCACCCATTTAAATTTGGGTCCGCTTTTTCTTTGAAAACCAGAAGCATGATAAGACGTATGATAATGATAAGATGAAACATTATATGAACCATACCAAACATCAGAATATCTACGAGAAGCATAATCACATTCACCATAATTTAAAAACTTTTTAGTACTAGATGGAGCTAACTGAAATAATTGCTTTATAAAATATTTCTTGCGAGAATCAACAAGATTATTTTTAAAAGTAGCAACATTCACACTCAAATCATCTTTACTAGAAGTCTTTTTATTCAAAATAAAACTAGAACTAGATTTAGCTTTCTCGTCTATCTTCTGTTTCGGTATCCATGCAGTCTTAACTCCAACCCTTTGCTTTCTCAAATCTGAAACATGTGAAACTTTAGAGTTAGAATGATGAGAATTAAGAGAATGCTTCTTCTTTGGCTTACCAGTGGGGATCGGTTTCTGTGAAAGATAAGATATTTGTTTCTTACCTTTTGCTTTCTTTGATTTCACAGAAACTGATATATCAACTTTCGTTGATGTTTCACCTTTGTCAAAAACACTGGGTAATCCAAAGGAACTAATAACACAAGATGAATGATCAGGAAGTTTAGAGGAAAAATCAAACTGAGAAACACACTTATTTAAAACACCTTCAGAGTTTAAAAAATTAAGCTCATTATCAAGTGAACCAGATCTGTCATCCGAATTTAAAGCTTTGGAGAGTTTAGGAAAATTAGAATTTTTGAACACTGTTGAAAATACAGTTTGTTCTAAGTCCATCAAAATTCTTTCATCTGAAAGAGTATTCTCAAGTTCAGAAATTTTACTTTCCAAAACGAGGGGAGGAACGTACAGCTTAACAGAATAACTCTCAAAATAATCATTTGAAAGAAATTTTGATTTATTAGAACGATAACTGTTATTCAACTTCTCATAGCGAAATGGAAGTTGAACTTTAGTTGTGTTCTTTCTTTTATCATATTCCTTGGCTTTATCTTTTTCCGACAGACTAGTCCAAAAGGGTTTGAGTTCTTGATGTTGAGGAGCCAACAACATAAACCCAAAGTCATAAAGTGCAGGCACTTCAGATATACCCTTTTTGAGATGATGTGGGTTCTTGTAACCAAGTCCCCAAGTATCAGGTTTCTCTTTAGGTTTGTTCAAATGAATAGTGTGTTCAGTTTGACCCAAAGAGTGTAATTTTTCTTCCAAAGCATTCACCTTTTCTATTAAAGATTTATTCTCTTTTGAAGTAGAAAAGTACCTTTTAGCAATCTCTCTAGATTTAAACTCACATTCTTTAAACTTTGAATCAGTTTCAGATAACTCTTTATGAATTATAGTCTTTTCTTTAGCGCTGGTGTCTATATTTTTGTGCAAAGTTTCAATTAATACATTTTTCTCAGCAATATCATTACTAAGTTTATGTATAGATTGATTTTTCTCATTTATGACACCTCTTTCACGCTTCAGTTTTGACTCTAATTCTTGGAGTTTAGACATCATGGCATTCATGTGGTTCAATAAATCAAATTCAGTAAAGTTACATACCTCATCAGTATCTCCATCATCCGAATCAGCTTCAGCTTCTGACTGGTTCTTCCCCAGCAAGCACAGATGTGCTGTCTCATCCTTCTCTCCTTCTTCAGATTCTTCATCCGAGTGGTCGAGCCAGTATTCATCCTCGGCCATTAATGCTTTTCCAGCCTCTTGTTGCTTGGCTAGAAGCATTTTATTTTTGTAATAGTCTGAGTTTCGGACTTTTGATTTGCGGCAGTCCTTGGCAAAATGACCGAGTCTACCACAGTTGTAGCACTTAATCGGTTCTTCTTTCTTGGTCTCTTCAGCTCCATCCTTCTTCATTTCTTCTGATCTCCTGTCTTCAACTTTCTCTTTATGCTTGTAGTTGTTCGGACCAGACGAGTATCGCTGACTATTGGAGTTTGGCTTTTTATAGAACTTCTTTTGAAAAGCCTTGGTTAACATGAGCATGGTTTCCATCAGTTTTTCACAATCGTCAGTTTCAGACTTTTCCTCACAATCAGCTTCTTCCGAATCAGAATCTATCACCTTCTTCTTCTTTGACTTCTTAACCACAAGAGCAACTGGATCAGCAACTGCTTTGTCAGCCTTTTTCATCTCAGCCTTGATCTCTTCTACCTCTTCCTCATTCTGTATGAGGATCTCATAAACTTTATGAAGAGGAATGTCATGCAGATCCTTCAACTGTCTCATCTGACGGGTGAACCTCTTCCATTCAGGCTGAAGATTGCTGAGAAATTTCACATTGAGCTCCACATGAGATTTGCTGATCTTGTTCTTGCTGAGCTCGTTCAACAAAGTGACAAATCTGTCATAAGTAGCTTCGAGAGACTCTCCAGCTTTGGCTTTGAACTCTTCATAATTATTCAGGCATGTAGATACTTTGAGCTGATTGCCGACTTTGGATCCGATCATCATCTTCTCCAATTGATCCCACATTTGCTTACCGGTAGCATTATAGCTGTCAATCTTGACATATATTTCATTCGGTATGCCTTGGAGAATAAATGATCTTGCCAGCTTGTCACCCTTGTGTCTCTTCAGCTGATCTTCCGAATATTCACCAATCGGTAATTTGTACTCTGTCTCTTCTTCTTGACCATTTTCTCCAGCTACAGTGAGAACCTTGGTCGGAGGTGTCATGATCCCGTCTTTCAGAGATTTTCTGATTTCATCTCCCAAATCATGTCGATCAATGAAGTCCAAAAATCTGTCCTTCCATTGCTCGTATTCCCCCTTGAAGAGTACTGGTGGCTTCACATCTGTTCCAATAGCAAGAGCTTCCCGAGACATCTTTACTTATATGATTAGAAATCAAACTTATCTGATATTTAAACAATCAACTGGATGAGATCGTTAGAAGTCAAGATAAAATCACACAATACTGAAAAACTTAGAATGAAATTCAGAAAAATCTGATCACGAACAGAACTTTGTCCCCCTTCGCAGACTTAGCACGGGGGTCCCGCTAAAAAATGACTTATTACAGTTTGCAAAAAATGACCGGGGATGTGCTTCGACCGGAGACTTGTAAAGACCGGTCGAGAGTTCGACCGGGGAAGTGCAAAGACCGATATTGCCTTCGACCAGGAACTTGTAAAGTCTGGTCGAGGATTTGACCGATAGAATGGTAAGACCGGAAGGTTGGTAAGACCGGATGTTGGTAAGACCGGATGTTGGTAAGACCGGATGGTTGTTCGACCGAACTATGCTTCGACCGATAATATGAAAGACCGGAGTGGACAGTGAGTGTCCCGGTCGAATGCTATAGACCGATAAAGTTAATCGACCGGAAGTAGACTTAGACCGATAGAAACAAAGACCGATATGTTCGACCGGAGTGTTCTTGATACAGAAACGACCCATAAACTAAAATAATCAGCCCAGAAACAGATCAAAACACAAAATTAAACTCCCAAACCTTGCAAAAACGATCGATTACACGATTAGAACTGATTGCTACCAATTAATTTCAGTAAAAACCACTTTATGAAGGAATCGAATGAACACACAGTGCCGTCCCAAACCGAACCCAGAAAACCAACTTCAACAAATTGATAATAAAAAACAATGCAATAACCAAATCAAACAATACCCAATCACTATAATATGCAAAACAAACACAATCAAACCAATATCAACTTGAATGAACAATCACACAATAAAAAACATGAATCTTTGACAGAAAATTAGAACCGAACAAAAACTTATCCAATCCAATCTGTATTGTGCTCTGATACCAATTGTGTGTGTCCCAATATGCAATCATTCAAACAAGCAATCACATAAACAATACGATAAATCAAACCTGATATTGATTAAGCAACCGATTCAATGAATTACAGACTTGAAATCGAATTCTCCCTCCTCTCTGTCTTGTTCACGGCGCCACACTCACCACCACAAGCCTCCTCTCAATAATTAATTTGCAATTAAGATTTCTTAAACCCTAATTACCACTAAACAAAAACAATTTATAATTAGGCCATATAGCCTAATGGGCTTGCAAGGCTTGGGCCCAACTACAAACTAAACTTATTTAACTAAATAAAAGACTAATAAATAAAATACGTAAAAATACTTTTGACTAATTATTACAAAAGGACCCTAGACTATTTGTTGAGACGACTTTATTAGCTTTAACTTCAGATTTCCATCTTCAGATAATTATGATCTTGAATCCAATAAATATGTGCTTTAACATATACTCATAAATAATAAGAATGAAATTTGAGCAATGTGAACTGTTAAACCCAAATAACTAGTTAATAAACTATCACACAACACAATACATATCAAGAGATGAATAAATCAGAATAACATACCACGATCTCTTGATTAATTAGATAAAACAGGTGTGTGTTCTTGGTACCTTGATGCGTATGAATATAGAGATAATATACGGATACCTCTACAATTATTATGAGGATTAACCTAAAACCTAATAATTAAAACACATTATATATTAAGCGACTAAGGCCTAATGGGCTTGAGGCCCATCAACAAACTAACTATCAAATAAATACAAATTAGACCCCCTTATTGACTTTAATCTTGAATAAAATTTATGATCCAACAATCTCCCCCTTTGGCAATTTGCTTCGGGTCTTCACTTCTATTGACAAACTTCAGATATCTTTGAATTCTTTAGCAGTCTTCAGTAAAAATCTTGAAAATTCTTGTATCTTCATTATCTTTGAATTCTCCCCCTTTTTGATGAGTGGTGAGAATCATCATCATCAAAACATAGCAAAATAATCTCCCCCTTCTTTATATAGTCATCAATTATGCGTTGTCTTCATGTATAGATCCCTGTGTGGAAATAAGAGCAGTCTCTCCAAATGGAGAAAGTGATTATTTCAATCTTTTCAGATTCAAATAAAATAAATGTGGTAACCCTGAATCAACAAATGACTCAGTTTGGAATGCCTGTCAGTGACACAAAGTCCCTGAGTAACACAAAGTTACTATATAAGGAGCTGGTTTTGATGTTGACTCCCCATGACTTCCATTCAATCATCGAATAACACATGGTTATCTATGAACGTTCTGACAGAAAACAAATTTCTGTGTGGTCGTGCATGTGTATGAAAGAATTAAGCACCGATGATTGCTTTTCAATTTAGGCTCAAAGTATATACACGTGTTGAGACAACAACAAATTATACAACGACTCAATGTGCATGCGAAAGGGTTGAAGGTGGGGCAACTTTCCTTCCTTTTCAATATTAGTATCTTCCAAATGAAGAACCAATAGCATATGTGCTGCTTCCCCAAAAAATGTGAAACATTCTCTTTTTGAGAAAATAATGAGTAGCTGGTGGGGTTGTATGCAAGAGATGGCATGGGCTAGGTGCTTTTTTCAATGTCATTCACGAAGAAATATGAAACAACAGATAATGTGGCTGCCCGACTCAGAAAGAAGTTTGGTGCAGAGTTTGATATTCTTTTACTCTGTTCTCTCACCCTCTTTCTTTTAAACTGTTAAATCTCACTTCTAACTAATCTCTCTTTTCCTTTTTACCTCTTCACACACCCACACTCAGATCTTTTGACCCCTCTCCCCTCAGTCACTCAGGGAATACTTCCTGGGTAGAAAACACTAGTTATCGTGAATCAATGGAAGTTCTGTTAAGCTCACACACTAAATCCCTTGTATTTTCCTAAAAGAGCGTGTTGTTCAACAGCCTTTTTTACATGTAAGCACAAAGGAATACAAACATGAAGAATAAAATGTTGGAGAAATCAAAAACATAAGTTGTTTTGACAATGCTATTCTCCATCTCAAACTAAAGGTAGTTTCCAATTAAGCTCTTTGATAATTAAGCTCCCCCTCAACTTAATAAAAATAATTAATTAATTTTTTTTAAACATACTAAATTTTGTATTATAGTTATGCAAATGCAATACCACTTGTTAAACCCAGATAACTAGTTGATAAACAATCACACCACACAATACAGATCAAAAGATGAATAAATCAGAATAACATACCACGATCTCTTGATTAATCCGATAAAACAGGTGTGTGTTCTTGGTACCTTGATACGTACGAATATAGAGATAATATACGGCTACCTCTACAATTATTATGAGGATTAACCTAAAACCTAATAATTAAAACACATTATATATTAAGTGACTAAGGCCTAATGGGCTTGAGGCTCATCAACAAACTAACTATCAAATAAATACAAATTAGTCCCCCTTATTGACTTTAATCTTGAATACAATTTATGATCCAACATGAACATTTAAGATCTCTCAAAAATTTGAACATTTATGATCATTCAATTTCATTGTTTTGAGAATCTGACAATGATTCAATCAGATCAAATATCATGAAGAAAAATAATAATTGGGTATAAAAGAACGGACATTTGTTCATATGAACATAATATAAATAGTTTAACAATGAACACACATTTAAAGAAGAAATGATGTCTGATCTCAAACAATATTGAATTTCAAACGGGAGTATTACCATTGAAAGATTAATCTTTTGAGACATGGTAATAACAAAGTCAATAAGAATGTACTGAACCGATGTGTGTAAGAATACTTGACAATATATAAACAAGATAATACACAAGTATTGATCTTTGAGAAACACATGGTCAGATAATCATCAAAGTATCCAAAAAAAAAATTAAAAGCACACCTCTCAATTCATGAAAACATTTTAAGAATAGGAAGTGGTTTGAACATTTAAGAAATCATTTTTCCCACTTGAAAGTTATTCTTCTTTCAAAGTATGGTAGAGTTAGAGATGCAGAAAAATATACCTTAAATGCAGACTTCTAAACTCCCCCTAAGATGAATATTATCTTTTAAGCATCCTTGACAAAACTTCAGATACTCCCTCTACGTATCTGTAAAAAGTCAATTCAATAGAAAAATATGACAATGAAAGTGTAATTAACTTTTCTTATATCCCCCTTAAAGATATGACAGTGAAATCTTATAAACTGCTTTTGAAAGATGTTATCTATTAAGCATCCTGAAAAGGAAAACTTTTGAGAACGGGTTCTGAACTGAAATATCCAGAAGCCATAGTCACATGAAACAACCTGCAAAACAAATGATATTGGTAATCATTATAGAAATGATTCCGCTTTAATCAGTAGTTGATGAATGTCAGCAACTTTTCAGAGTTCCCAAAGACACAAGTAAGTAAGAAAAGGTAAGATACACTCCCCATCAGATCATGGATAAGTATTCAAGCAGACATATTCAACATACCTAATTTGTTGATTAAGAATTTGAATCGCTTTTCATATAACGACTTAGTGTAAAGATCAGCTAATTGGTAGTCGGTTTGAACAAAGTGCATTTCAACATATCCTTTCTCTACATGATCTTTGATAAAGTGGTAGCGCATATCAATATGCTTTGTTTTTTAGTGTTGAACTGGATTAGCGGTTATTGCAATTGCACTCTTGGAATCACAATATATGGGGACACGTTTGTACGAATATCCAAATTCCTTCAACTGAGTCTTCATCCAGAGAACTTGCGAACAACAGCTAGCCGCAGCTACGTATTCTGCCTCGACGGTGGATGTAGAAACACAGTTTTGTTTCTTGGATGTCCAACTAACAAGTTTATCTCCCAAGAATTGGCATGAACCAAAGGTGCTCTTTCTATCTATTTTACAACCTACATGATCAACATCAGTATATGCAGTTAATTCAAAACTAGTGCCTTTGAGGTATCTAAGTATTCTTTTAACGGCGATCAGGTGAGATTCCTTAGGATTTGCCTGATATCTAGCATATAAGAATGTAGCAAACATTATATCAGGTATGTTAGCTGTTAGATACAGTAATGAACCAATCATAATTCGGTACACTTAATGATCAACAGATTTTTTGGACAAATCTGTGTCTAAAAGTGTTCCGGTAGCCATAGGAGTTTTCATTACCGAACTATCAGTCATGTTGAACTTTTTCAAAATGTCTCGTATGTACTTCGATTGGTTTATGAAAATGCCTTCAGGTGACTGTTTGACTTGAAGTCCAAGAAAAAATGTTAACTCACCCATCATAGACCTTTCAAACCGAGACTCCATGATTTTAGAAAAGTTCTTGCAAAACTTTGGATTAGTAGACCCATATATAATATCATCTACATACATCTGGATTATAATTAAATCCTCAACTTGCTTTTTAAGGAACAGGGTTGTATCAATTGTACCCTTTCTAAAACCTGAGGCGAATGAGAACTGAGTAAGAGTTTCATACCAAGCTCGTGGTGCCTGTTTTAAACCATACAGTGCTTTGTCTAGGACGTAAATATGATCTGGGTGATGAGGATCAATGAAACCTTCAGGTTGAGCCACGTAGACTTCCTCATGCAGAATACCATTAAGAAACGCCGACTTTACGTCCATTTCATAGACAGAAAAGTTCTTATGTGGTGCATATGATAAAAAGATTACGATGGCTTCTATCCGAGCAACAGGTGCAAAAGTTTCATCGTAGTCGATGCCTTCCTGTTGACAATAATCCTTTGCTACTAGGCGAGTTTTGTTTCTTACCACAACTCCAGCCTCGTCCCTCTTATTCCTAAAAACCCACTTTGTGCCTATTACAGATTTACCTTTCGGTAGTGGGATCAGTCGCCATACCTTATTCCTTTGGAATTGAAGAAGCTCATCTTGCATTGCCAATATCCAATCAGGATCACGTAGAGCTTCAGAGACCTTTTTCGGCTCTAAGGAAGCTTGAGTATAGACAAAAGTTAGTTAATGTTGCACGCGTTTTTACACCACCTTGTATATCTCCAATAATATTGTGCAGGGGGTGATCTTTCGTCCTACGAGTTGTGCTTAGAAGTGGTTGAACATATTCTTGCATATTTTGCTCATTATATTCATCAATAACAACAGGTACAACCTGTTATCCCATATAACAATGCAAATCAAACGATGACAAATAATTCCATCAAATCTCACTTTTATAAATCTCAATTTTCAATTACAATATGCTCACAATGCTTTCTCTCTCTAACTCAGAAAACTCTCTTAACACTATATGTTGTGCTATATTGAAGTGCTACCTATTACACGCACACAACACTATTTATACCTAAGACAGAAACACGCAAGAAACTATACAACCAGAAACACACACAACACAAAACTCTCACAAATTAGAAAATATAAAATACAACTTTGACTTTGACTTTTATTACACAAGACTTTGACTTTGATGCTTGAGAGTTGACTTCAGCTTTGACTTCAATCTTCAAACTTCTATGATCTTGTATCCAACATAAGTAAGCTCTAACAATCTCCTCCTTTAGATTCAAGATCATCATAAAAAGATTTTACAAAACAATCTCCCACTTTGTAAAACTTTTGCATTTGACCATCAATCTTCTATGTATGCCAGAAACAATCTCTTCTTTCTTTGATCTCTAAAAATCTGTAATCTTCTCAGAATATGTCGTTAAACAAATCAAAATCTCTCCAAAAGATGGTAGAAATGCTCTTCAATAATATCTCCAAGGTTATCTGTAAGCTATTTCAGACTTCAGAAATAAATTATCTTTCGAATTTGCTCAGACTACTTTAGCAAATAATCTTCAATGATAATTTCAGTAAATTCAGCACATCTTCAGAAATCTTTGAATTTGCTCTTTTGAACTTTCAATCTTTGCCAAACTTTAAACAAATAACTCTTGAATACAAATATTTCTTGATCTTCTACCCCATCTATAACATATCTGAAACAAACATTTGTTGATTGCGGCAAAGTGATCATCAAAACTTTCTCCAAGAAATGTCATTATCAATTCTGACCAATGATCTTTTAAACTAAGCCTCTGATTCACCGTCAACCCATAAAGATATTTATCTAGATCTTTTCAAATCCAGACAAGTTAGAGTGTAACACCTGCATCAACAAATGAATCAGTTAATATGTCTATCAGTAACATAAAGTTACTGTGTGTAACAAATACACATTGGAAAGAAGCTTTTGTGATGTTCACTCCCCCAGGGCTTCCATTCAATCATCGAAATACCACAAAAATATTTCTATGAACGTTATGACAAGAAAACAAATTCCTTGTGTGTTTGTGCAAGTGTTAGAAAGAATTAAGCACATGATGATTGCTTTTTATATATAGGCTCAAAATTATGTAAACCATTGAGACAACAACAGTTAAACACAAACTCAATTGTGCATGATTGAAGTGCGAAGGTGGGGCATACTTCCTTCTTTATCAATATCCAGTTTTTCCAAATGAAAACCAGATAGATTATGTGTTGCGTCCCTTTGAAAATATGAAACATTTCTTTTTGAGAAGAAAATGAGTGGCTAGTGGGGTTTTTATCAAGAGTTGGCAAGGGCTAGTTGCATGTTTCAATAATGTTCACGAAGAAGTGTGAAACACTAGTAATATGGCTGCCCGACTCAAAAAGTAGTTGGTGCAGAGTTTGATATTCTTTTACTCTGATCTCTTAGCCTCTTTCTTTTTAATCATTGAGCTCATTTCTAACCAAACTCTCATTTACATTTTACCTCTTCACACAACCCACAGTCATTTCTTTTTGACTCCTCACACTCGATCACTAAGGATTAACTTCTTGGGTAGGAAACACTGGTTTAACTAGGCATGTAAAGCACAAAAGATACAAGTCAGAGATATGTATGCTCAGAGATGTAATCATTAAGATTTGAGTATTTTTAAGCATTGAAGACTTTTCAAACAAGATAATTGAATGAATGAAATGAATACAAGAAACTTGTTTGAAAATCTGACATTGTATGAAAAATATCAAATAAGAATGATATAACAATCAAGGCTTTGGTCATCAAAAAATTGATATTGTCTATACGAATAAAAAATATAGACATTATTGAAAGAACGTTTAGAAATGAAATCATGCTAGAAATTTCAATGAAGTTCAATCGGGGTGTCCTACCATCGAAAAATGTGTTTCAATTTAGAGACATGGTAAGAACAAATTCAACAAAAATTAAACCGGTGTGTGTGAATACTTGACAGTATATAGACAAGATAATACACAAGTATTTATCTTTAGAAACACACGGTTTGTTGATCATTGAAGCACAAGTAACAAAGAAAACATTTAAAATCACACTTCTATATTCATGAAATCGTTTAAGAATCAGAAGTTGTTCGAACATTTAAGAACATGTTTTCTATGATTGAAAGTCGTCCTTCTTTCAACCATATATGAGATTAGGAATAGAAATAAACCTTTTCAATCTGTCTTAAGTCTTATGAAGTCAGCTTAAAGTCATAATGATATGATCATTAAGTATCCTCTCAATCTGCATCAGTCAAAAAGTCCATCGAAGCAACTTTATTCACAACATTTATTGAAAAAGAAAATGACATAAAGCAGTAAAACATTGAATGTACGAGTTCTGATCTGAATTAATCAGAAGTGATAATTCATTACTCCTTACTCATACTCTAACTCCCCTTGCATTTATGCATCAGAAAAATTTATCAATTAAACATATGCAGAAATTGTGAACTCCCCCTCAAATGAATGTTGATCATCTAAACACCTTCTCTCACTCCCCCTGAAAACACGAATACCCTTTAGTACAAATATCTTTTGAGAATAAAGATAAAGAAATGAAGAAAAAGAACAATAAGAAAAACTTTAATAGGTAATCACAGATTATGTCTTGAGATTAAGCATACCAAGTTTCGAGATAAGAAAATTAAATCTCTTTTCGTCAAGGGGCTTGGTAAACAAATCAGCAAGCTAATAATTAGTGTTTACAAAATAAAGTTCTATTGTACCTTTTTCAACATTGTCTTTGATAAAATGATATCCAACGTCTATGTGTTTTGTCTTTGTATGTTGTATAGGATTTGTTGATATTGCAATAGCGCTCTTAGAGTCACAATAAATCGGGATCTTGTCAAATTTGAAGCCATAATCTCGTAGTTGCGTCCTCATCCACAACACCTGAGAGCAGCAGCTTGCAGCAGCAACATACTCCGCCTCAGCCGTTGAGGTGGAAACACAAAGTTGTTTCTTTGATGCCCAACTTACAAGTTTATCTCCAAGGAATTGTATATGACCTGATGTGCTCTCCCTGTCTAACATACATCCATCATGATCTGCATCTGAGTAAGCCGTCAATGCAAAACCAGTATCTTTAGGAGACCACAGACCAAGATCTGCAGTCTCCTTCAGATATCTAAATATGCACTTTACTGCAGACATATGGGATTCTTTTGGATCAGCCTGATATCTTGCACATAAACATGTAGAGAACATAATATCTGGCCTACTTGAAGTTAAATACATTAAAAAACCAATCATTCCTCTATAGGTTCTAACATCGACAGATTTTCCCGAAGGATACATGCCGATCTTAGTTCCCGGTGCCATCGGGTACCAATTGGTTTACAAGTTTCCATTTTGAATTTCCGAAGAATATCAAAAATGTACTTAGCTTGGTTTATAAAAATCCCCGTTGAAAATTGTTTTACTTGTAATCCGAGAAAGAAGTTCGTCTCTCCCATCATACTCATTTGAAATCTGGACACCATGAGGTTTGAAAAATTCTTACAGAATTTGGGATTTGTAGAGCCAAAAATAATGTCATCCACATATATTTGAATAAGAATAATATCAGCCTTTTCCTTTTTAATGAACAAAGTAGTATCGATTTTACCTTTTGTGAAGCCCGACTTGACCACAAACTTTGATAGTACCTCATACCAGGCTCGATGCGCTTGTTTAAGACCATAAAGTGCTTTAACCAAGATGTAGACATGATCTGGTTTATCTGGATTCACAAAGCCTTCAGGTTGTGAGACATAGACTTCCTCTTTAAGAATGTCGTTTAGAAAGGCAGTCTTCACGTCCATCTGGTAGACTGTGAATTTTTGGTAAGCAGTGTACGCTAGAAACATGTGGATTGCTTCTATGCGTGCCACTGGAGCGTAAGTCTCATCAAAATCAATGCCTTCCTCTTGCCGGTAGCGTTTTGCGACAAGACGTGCTTTGTTTCGAATTACGATACCATCTTCTTCCTTGTTGTTTTTGAATACCTATTTTATACCAATGATAGATTTTCCTTCAGGTCTTGGTACAATTGTCCAGACTTTTAACGCTTCAAACTGGTTCAACTCCTCTTGCATTGCAGTAACCCAATCCGAGTCAGCTATAGCTTTAGATACTCAAGTAGGCTGTATTTTGCTTAGAAAGGAATCATGCATACACATGTTTAAAGTTGCTGACCTAGTTTGCACCAGTAAAGTTGGATCTCTAATTATCTGGCTTATCGGGTGCTCTTTGGTCCACTTTTGTTCGTGAGGTAGCGGATTCGATGTAGATTGATCATACAAATCATCTAGATATCCACTATCAGCTTCTTCTTGTTCAGCATTGTTTGGGGGTACAGTTGAAGTCTCTTGTACAAAAGTTTCAGTTGGGACAACTTGTTCAGTCTATTGATTATCTATCACAGTGCAGCCAACTGAAGTAGTAACTTTTGTTTCAACATTTTCAGGTGCAACTTCAACCGTAGGAATGTGTGTTTGAATTTGAGTTTCTTTCTGAACCGGGGGAACGAATTCAGTAGATACATCTGAAGTAGTTAGATGATTAGTCGTTGAAGCATCTGACCTGTCAACCACAACAGATTTAGGAAGTTTAGATCCTAGAAACTCATCATAGAAAAATTCAACCAACAAATCTAATTCAGATAAATGAGATGTAGATGTAGAAAATTTATCCGAATTAGTTGCATTAGACACAGGTTCTGGACTGATATGTCCAAAAGCTAAAACTTCGGTAAGTATGGGTTCTGAACTGCTTTGTTCCGAAGCTACATCCTCATCAAATGTAACATTGACACATTCAATAACTTTCGTTGAGCTCTTCATATATATCTTATATGCAGCAGATATCTGTGAGTATCCAACGAAGATTCCTTCTTGTTCAAGTTTTCTCTATCATTCAATACGAAGCACCTACATCCAAAGACGTGAAAGTGTATAATGCTAGGTGTACGATTGTTAATCAACGCATAAGGAGTTTTACCAAACCGTCGATGAATAATGGAACGATTATGTGTATAACATGCAGTAGAGACAGCTCTGCCCACAGAAAGAGAGGTAGATCGGACTGACTGAGCTAGTACGAGCGGCCTCTACTAGCGTTCGATTGCATCTTTATACTACTCCATTTTGTTCTGGCGTCCTAGCAGCAGAGAATTGATGAGTTATCCCGACCGATTCGAGATAATCTTCTACAGTCTTGTTCTTAAACTCTGTGCCGTTATCCGTCCTTAGAAGCTTTACTGTCTTCTGCAAGTTCACCTGGGTAGTCTTCAAAAAGTTGATGAGTACTTCGAGTGTCTCATCTTTTGTCCTTAGAAACTTTACCCATGTGTAACGTAAATAATCGTCCACTATTACTAAAACATACTTCTTTCCTCCTAAGCTTTGAGTTCTCATCGGACCACATAAATCAATGTGTAACAACTCAAGTGTAGAACTTGTACTCGGTTCGGATTTTAGCTTGTGTGCTGCCCTCTTCATTTTAACCTTTTCACATGCTGCACATAGATGTTCTTTTTCATATCTTAGCTCAGGAAGACCTTTGATCAATCTACCTTTGACCAATTTGTTTATGTAGCGAAAATTCAGGTGCGACAGCCTTCGGTGCCAAAGCCAACTTTGTTGCATCGATGCTTTTGTCAATAACCAAACCTGATTGTCAGTCTGGACCTTTGACAGATTTATCGTATAGAGGTTGGACTTTCGAGTGCCGACCAAGAGTTCTTTGCCATCTTCAGTACACACCGAGCAACTCTTTGCCTTGAAATTTACCTCTAATCCTTTGTCGTAGAACTGGCCAATAATGAATAGGTTGTGCCCTAATCCTTCAACATAACTCGCTTTCGTAATCAATACATTATTTTGTATCACGTTACCGTATCCAAGAATTGGTGAAAATTGGTCATTGCCAAAACGAACATTCCTGCAGAATTTCTCTGTATAATTAGACAATAAATCCTTTTGCCTAGTCATATGCTTGGAACATCCGCTATCCAAGTACCACATATGTCGGGTCTGCATAAGGGAAATCACGGAATAACAGATTTAGGTATCCATTTAAAAGTGGGTCCTAACGGTTTAGCACAAGATTTTGGTATCCATTTATAAATGGATCCTCTGACCTTTTAAAAACTTTTGATGTAAAAGATTTATACGAACCAACATGATAAGTACCAAACCAATCATCAGAAAATCGGTGTGAGATAAAATCATTCTGTCTATAAGTAGATGACATAGTAGTAGATTGAGATAATCGGAGTAATTCCTTTATTGAGTATCTCTTGTAAAAAATTACAAGGTTTTCTTTATTTGAAGCAACACTACCAGGGTTCAAAAAGGCACGCCATGGCGCGATATGGCGTGAGACGCGTCTCCGCCGTTACGATATGAGCCATAACGTTTTGTTAAGGCGTGGCTCACGCCATGGCGGCTCAAGCCATGGCGGCTCAAGGCGCGCCATATCGCGCCATGGCGTCCGTTTTTTGTAAGGCGTCGCTATTTTTTTTTTTTTTTTTTACAATTTGTAACTTTTTTAAGTTTTAAAATTTAAACTGGTTAAAGGTAAAATAAAAACTTAAGGGATGAAAAGTTAAAAGTTAAAACTTAAATTAAGTTGACTTCATTTAGACTTTTTAGAAATTAGAATTGAATTCACGTGTTATTTTCTAGACTTTTTATAAATTATTTTGACTTTATATGATATCAATAAATATATATATATATATGAATTTAAATTATTGGATATAATTGTATTCATTGAATAAAAAAAGAAAACATATATTTATACACATACAATAAATCAATAATATTATTAATTTGCCGCCTTAGTTCACGCCTTGAAAAACACCGCGTCCTCGCCATATCTCGTAAGGCTTGACGCTTGACCTCGCCGCCACGCCACGCCTCACGCTATTTTGAACCTTTAACACTACCAATTACATCAGAAGAACTACTAGTATATCTATTACAATCCATATCAAGAGATGATTCAGAACTCTCATCTATCTTCTGTTTTGGGTGCCATTCAGTTCGACTTTCTGATATTTTCTTCTTTAAATCTGAAACAGTAGATTTAGATTTGTTAGGAAAATCATATTTTTGAGATTTTGTTTTTGTAAGCTTACCAGTGTTGTTCTATTTCTGTGAGTGTCGTTTCTTTTGCTTCTTACCTTTAGCATAATAATCAGCATTCACAGAAACTGATTCACCAACCTTAGTCGATGATTCACCAATTTCACGTACACATGGTAATGCTTGACCATTTATGATAAAACTAGAATGATCTGGAAGTTTAGCATGGAAGTCAAACATATCAATCTCATCTACACAACCTTCATCATAATTTAAAAAATCATATGCAGACGCAAATAAGTCACCAACATCAACTTCAGAGGTGTGAGGTGCTTTAGAGGATTGAGAAAACTTTTGAGATTCAACATTTAAAGTTGTGTTCTTTAAAACAGTAGAAAATACATTTTGTTCAATGTTAGCCAATATTCTTTCATCAGATAAAATATTTTCAAGCTCGATTAATTTGCTTTCTAAAATGAGTGGAGGTACATAAATTTTAGCTTTTAAAGGTTTTGCCTCCAATTCTTTTGTCAAATAGCTTTCAAAATAATCATTTGAAAGATATTTTGGTTGATCTGAAGTATAACTATCATTCAGCTTTTGATAGCAGAATGGTAGTTGTATTTTCTTTAAGTTCTTTCTTTTCTCATCCTCTTTAGCCTCTACCTCTTCAGGTGACTTGGTAACAAATTTGGGTGTCAAATGAGGATATTTACCAGCCACAAAAAGAAAATCAAAATTATACAAAGCTGGCTGTTTTCTGATAACTTTCTTTAGATAGTGTGGGTTTTCGTAACCGAGACCCCAGTTCTCTCTAACATCAGCTTCCTCATTAGGTGTGTTTAAGAAAATGGTTTGATCTGTTTGGCCTCTAGCATATAATTTTGCTTCCTAACCATTTACCTTTTTCTCTAAATTCTTGTTCTTAACTTGCAGATTAAAAACTTTTAGAACACTTTCTTGCTTTTCTGAAACAGACTTAGAAATTTTAGATTCAAAATCAGAAATCTTACTTTCAAAACAATCTTTTTCTTGTTTAAAATTAGAAACAGATTTGCGTAGAGAATCAATCAAGTATTTGTTCCCAACAACTTGCTTGTTAAGTTCAAAGATCTTTTAATTTTTCTTTTCAACTCTGCTTTTTTCCTTTTTTAGTTTGTTTTGAAGATCTTGAAGTTCGACCGTCATAGCTTCCATTTTAACCATAAAATCAGATTTAGAAAGATTAAGTACCTCATCAGTTGTTTCTTCATCACTATCATCATACTTCACACTGTTGCCCATCAAACACATGTGAGCTGGTTCTTCTCTTTCCTCCTCATCTGAATGATATAGCCAAAAATCGTCTTCAACCATCAATGCCTTGCCAGCTTCTTGTTGTTTGGCTAAGAGCATCTTGTTCTTGTAATATTCTGAGTTTCTGACTTTTGGCTTCCGACAGTCCTTTGCATAATGACTGACCTTACCATAGTTGTAACACTTGATCATATCGTCTGTCTTATTTTCAGCACCAGCATAGTCATTCAGATACTTCTTCTTCTCTTCCCGCTTTCTTTCCACATACCGGTTCCCTTCATATCTTTTTCCTTCAACTCTTTCCCTATGTTCATGATTCTTTGAACCTGACGAAGAGTACCTCTATGTTTGAACCCGGTTTCTTGTAGAATTTCTTCTGAAATGCACGGGTCAAAAGAAGCATAGCTTTGCTTTAGGTTTTCACCATCGTCACTATCTGAATCAGACTCAGAATCAGAACTGGGAATAAATATCTTCATCTTATTCTTCTTTTTCTTCTCTTTCTCCTTCTCTCCAGTTACTAGTGCAATGGGATCTGACACTTTCTCAGTTTTCTTTTTCTCAGCTCTTTTCTCTTCAACCTCCTCCTCATTCTGTCTCAAAGTCTCGTAAACTTCGTGGAGGGGTATGTCGCTCAAATCTTTCATTTGCTTCATCCGGCGGGTGTGCTTTTTCCATTCCGGCTGTAGGATGCTGAGAAACTTAACATTGTTCTCGATCTGCTTCATCTTGACTTTGTTCTTGGATAGTTCGTTCAGAAGAAGCACGAATCGCTCATAAGTTTCTTCCAGGCTCTCACTTTCCTTAGCTTTAAACTCTTCATAGCTGTTGATACAATTGGCCACCTTCATCTGGTTTCCCACCTTAGAGCCCATCATCATCTTTTGCAACTAATCCCATATCTTCTTTTCATTCGCTTTGTAGATGTCTATCTTTATGTATATCTCATTCGGGATACTTTGTAACAGAAGAGATCTTGCTTGTTTGTCTGCTTTGAAACGGCTTTTCTGCTCATCAGAATATTGGGCAAAGTCCTTCAGAACAGTTTTCATCTTTCTTACACTGTCCTCATCACCATCCTCACTGTTTGAAGATTCATTGTGAGTCCAAGATCACTAAATCTCTAGCGAGAGAAAGTAGAGAGAGAGCATTCAAAGCGTAAAGTTCAGATTGTATTGAAGTATGCGTGAATAGTGTTACAAGGACACAAGACCAAAGGGACTTAAATACCCTGGACCAATACAACACAGAAATAGACTTTAGACATAGTATTTGACCAAGCCTATAAATACAATGATTACTATAATATCAGACTTAACAATCTCCCCCTTAGTAATCATTGTCGCTTTGGTCTTCAAAATCAGCACGGACCATAAAAGCGACTTTATGAAGCAATCTGACTTTTAAAAGAAAAATTCTTCTCAGCATCTTTCAGTTTGATTTGTCTTTGTTGCCTTTGACAAGTCTGGACCAGTAGCTTGTGCTCTAAACGACACACCTCTTTTGAAAGATCTTGAATGAATTGTGGTGGTCGGAGTAGAAACAGCAAAAGAATTAAAATGGCTGAGAGAATAGAATCTTTGAGCGAATCTTGATCAACAGATAAACGTTTTGAGCTCTTTGTCTCTTTAACTTCTCCTTGACTTCTCCCCCTTATGACCTTGATGATCTGTATCAACTTGGTCATGTAAATGTTGAAGACGAGACAACTTAAGATCTGCAAAATCAAAGAAACGGAGAAAATAGGAGAGATTTGCTCGACACGCATGTGGCGCCAAGTAAGGTTTGCGTTACACCAAGGTTGCGCAAAGTGAAGTTTGCGTTACACCAAGGTGGCGCAAAGTGAGGTTTGCGTTACACCAAGGTTGCGCAAAGTGAGGTTTGCGTTACACCAAGGTGGCGCAAATTTGTCTTGAAGTCTGAAATTTTTTACTTGTTGAGCTCTTTGACTCCCCCTACAAAAATACACTAAATTTGACAATTCAAGTTAGCATTTATATAGAGAATCAGATAGTCCACCTCAAAAACAGATATGATCATTAAGAAAATACTCCCTTTTCACTCCCCCTTGAATAATGTTCAAACCCATTTGTAAAGACATATGAGAACACAATGAATGAAACATCAATGTAAAAAGAAAAATATACTGAATATATATTTTGAAACGACTAAATATATAAAAATTTAAACAGAAACAAATAAAATTCTACTTAGTAAAATATCACAATAAAATCCATCAAATGAAATCAAATGTATGTGTTTGGATACAGAAACAAGTTTTATTGCATATCAAGTTAAGACATGTTCAGTTTCAAAAACTTTCATCAATCTATTCAGTGTTCTCGCATGTGAACTTCGACTAGCTTCAAGAAAATAGAATTCTAAAAATATAATAGAGAACTTGCGAATAATCACACTAATCCATCAAAAATTCAGACTTTCACAAATTTACAGGTTTATTTCAACTCAGAAATATATTACCAAGTATCATGAGATGTGTGCTCATTGCCATCTTTTAGCATTGTGCACTATGGCATCTTTACATGAGTGTGCTCTTTGGCATCTTTTTAAGCGTGTGCACTTTTGGCATCTTGTTAATCAAAAAGTTTATTAAGTAAAGAACATGCCGTAAACGTAACTTTCTATCTGACCCTACTGCAGGATTTAAGTCAGCCACTCCCAGACCAGTTGGCCTTAGGGGACTAGGTGTCAAGCACTCCTTGGAACTTACTTTCCCAGATCAGAAAGGCTACATCGACACATCCTAAACCCATTTATACCAGTAGAACATGACTTTCGATCTGATTCTATAGAAGGATTTGGGTTCGATCACTTCCAGATGAAATGACCTTAGGGGACCAGATGACAAGCATCCCACAGAACTTACTTTCCCAAACCAGAAAAGTCACAGGTACAAACTTCTAAACTTTAGAGATTTCTGATTTATAAGAATTTAATTATCATCTCAAACACAAGGTTTTACGTTTAAGTGCTTAGCCCATATTTTCATTACGATCCGAAATTCCGACTTTTTAGGTTTTCTAAGCATTGTAAACTATAAATATTCCGAATCACACAACTTTAAAGCAATATCAAAAGCTACAAACATGTTGCTGACTTTTCGACTTTTGTTAGAACTGAAATTTGAACATATAAAAACTTCAATATAAACAAATCAACTTGAAAATTTATCCTAGACACACATTTTATTCAAAAGAAAGAAAATTGTAAAACTTTTACTTTATAGAATAAAATTTGTAAAGGTTTAAACTTTTAAAACAACATGCCAAAATTTTTAAAAATAGAAATATTTGATCGGCAAGTTTATATTCAGTTGAAACAAAATATAATTCAATAATATTATCTTTCACACAATGTAAAAAAAAATTGTGTCTCATTAGTAAAAATTTTGGGTTGAACAAAATCAAGTAGAAATAAAATTGCTCAGATTCTTTTAATGCAATTTGAGAAAACTGGAACAACATCATTATCAGATATAAATGCAGCGGAAATTAAGTAGATGTACTCACAGTTTCTCATTAGTCAGAAGCTTAAAGTATTGAAGAATGAGTCCTAGACTGACATGTCTAGAAGTCATAGTCTGTGTAGCACGGGTTCTGAGCTGAATTCCTCAGAAGCCATAGTCTTGACATTTAAGACTGGGTTTTGAACTGCAGTGTTCAAAAGCCATTCTTTCTCTTACTCCCCTTAACATGAGGTGCCAGCAACTTAGAATCAGATTTAGACTTGGGTACCCACTTGAATTTGGGCCCGTGTTTGTTAGTTGCAGTTCGTATGGGGAAATAGTTAGAAAACTTGATACGAGAAGCACGAGAAACATCATCAGAATAATAAGCACAATCATCAGATGAATACAAAGCATAATCATCTGAACTAGAATCAGAAGAAGAATATGAGACATTTTTGTAAATTTGAAACATTTGCTTTATAGAGTATTTTGAAACTTTATTACATGAAGCAAATGAATCACTATTATAAAGTCTGTCTACATATCTATCTCCATCAAACATAGAATCAGTAGATGTCCACTTTGCTTTCCAAATCTGCTTCTTTGATGACTTGCTCAAAGTCCTATCTGAAGATTAGAATCAAAAGAATTAAAATTGTCAGAAATAACTTTATCTTGTTTCTTCGACTCCTTTGAACGTCTTCTTTTACGCTTAGGTTTATAATATTGATCATTGAGCGTAAAATAATCATCAAGAATTTTAGACGAAATATTTAAATCAGAAGAAATAATTTTACCTAAGCAAGCAATCTGATCAACTAATAAATCTGAATTTTCCTCGGAGTCAGAAGAATTTTGAGAAAATATTTTAAAATTGGAAACTTCCTTTTTATTTTCGTGAAAATCAGAAGAAAGGCTAGAAATAGAATCTGGTTTTTGAGAAAATAATTTTTCTTCAAGACTAGACGTCATGAAAGAAAGAATAATATCAGATTCAATTTCCTTTAAAATATTTTGATCTTCTATCTTATATACTAGATCGATGATTTTGCTTTCTAATACTAACGGAGGAATATATTTCTTAGAATCATAAATGATTGGAGAAATATTTTCCTTATCAGAATTAGGAGCATAAGGATCAAAAAAATCATCAGACATTGAAGATTTGATAGGAGATATATCATTTAAAATTCTTCTGCCTCTCCTTGATTTTTCAGGGAAATATTTTGCATTTTCTCTTGTGTAAACAAAAGGAATTTACTTTTTCTTGATATTTGTCCTTTTCTCATTTTCGATTTCTAAGCTTGCTTCTCATTCATCCAATCAATTTTAAACTGAGGAGCATAATGAGCAAGAATCAGATAATCGTATTTATATAAAGTTGGGGATTTTTCAATCGCATTGTTTAAACAATGAGGATTTTCAAAACCAAGTCCCCACCTTTGTTTTAAAGCTTCTTCACTCCTCGGTTTGTTCATAAAAATTGTTTATTCAGATTGATTTCTTCGATAAAGCTTTTCTTCTAACTTATTTATTTTATCTAAAAATTCGTCTTTTAAAGTAGTCATTTTAGTCAAAGATAAGTCTTATTTCAGTTTTCCAAATCATCCAATTTCTTTTGAAAGATGTCTTTTTTGTTTTCCAAAATAGATTTTTCATCTTTCAAAGAAATTTTCAGTTTGTCAATCAAATCTGACTTTTCAGAATTTAAATTCTTTTCAGATAAAACTTGTGAACGCAAATCAGATAAAGCAGTTATAATGATATTCATATGAGAGGGTATAAAATTGTAATCAAATTCTGAATATACATCATCTTCATCAGTTTCAGAATCGTCTGACTGATCATCTCCAACCAAGCACATTTGAGCGATCTCTACGTTTGCAGCTTCATCGTCAGAATGATCCAGCCAGAATTCTTCTTCTGCTAGCAAAGTTGTTCCATTCTCTCTCTTCTCATCAAGTTCCAGTTTCTTTCTATAGTAAGCTGAGTCCCAAACTTTCTTCACTTTACACTCCTTAGATATGTGACCCGACTTTCCACAATTGTAACAGGAAGTAGTCTTTGGCTCGGGCACTTTGACTTTTAAACCGGATGTGAAACGAAGATTGTTGGAACCTGACCGTGGTTGGAACCTTTTCTGGTAATGTTGTGAGAGAAGGATCATTGCTTTCTGCAGTGCCTCACCATCGTCATCAGTTGACCCGTTGTAAGCGTTATCAGACAACGCTTGTTCAGCCAGTTGGCTCGTGAGGAGTGCAACCGGGTCTACTAATTTCTTATTCTTCTTATCCAGTTTGGCCTTCTTCTCAAGCACCAAGCTCTCATCAGTCATCAGAATTTCATAAAGTTCTTGGATTTGCATAGTGGAGATTCTGACATCGTTCCTCAGTCTATGGCATGTTTTATTCCATTCTGGTTGCAATGTGTTGGGGAACTTCAGATTTGTCTCAAGCTCGGTCTTTTCAACTTTAATCTTCCTCAGATCATTGATAATGGCACAAAATCTGTCGAAAACACTCTTTAAAGACTCACTGTCTTTGGCCTTGAACTCCTCAAAGTTGTTCATGAAGCGTGTATGTCTATGTTGAGTTGCAACTTATGAGCCAAGCATAATCTTTTCCAACTGTGTCCACATCTGATTTGGATAATTCTTGCAATGATCAACACGGTTGTATACAAAATTTGGCAATGCTAGCATTAGATTAGCAGATAATTCTCGATCAGCTTTCATTCTCAAAACCTCTTCGGGTGTTGCTGGAGTCTCTTTGTTAGTCTTTATGAATGGTCCTTCATTTAGAGACTTCATCATGTTGGCTCCATTAACTTGTCGTTCAATGAAGTTGAGAAACTGATCTTGCCACTGAGTGAATTCGTTTTCATCTATCAGTACCGGAGGACGAGTGTCTGTACCCAATGACATCATGAGGTCATTCTTGTAGAACTGAGCTTGAAAAGCTAACTTTGTAGAATTCATGTTTTAGATAATCCAAGAAAAAATTCAGGTCTGAGACTGGCGCAAAGTTGATGTTTGGGTGAGAAGCAGAAAGCGCAAACTGAGCTTTGCGTGATAAGACTGAAGCGCAAACTATGATTCTCGTGAGCAAGGGAAGACGCAAACTTAGGTTTGCGTGAGGCACTTAAGACGCAAACTGACTTTCCGTGAAGAATAGAAGACGCAAATTGACTTTGCGTGAGCAGACCGAGGCGAGAACTTGACTTCTCGTAAGCTGTTGGAAACGCAAACCAACTTTGCGTGAGTAGCGGGAGACGCAAACTAGAATTTGCATGAGCTAAGTAAAACGCAAACTTGACTTCTCTTGAAGCAAGGGAGACGCAAAGTACTCTTTGCGTGATCCACGAGAAAAGCAAATTATACTTTGCGTTAAGAACTGATTCTTTCTGCAAACAAATGAAGAACTTGCGCAAACCACTATGAACTCGCGCAAAGTTGAGATCTAGCGCAAACCTGCTGAAAATCATGAAAAATCAACACAATCGATTACAGATTAGCAAAAACAGACAATTTCTTACACATATAAGATCGAAAAAGACTTTCTAACACAATTTAAACAAACTTTTCGATCAACAATCACAATTTCGAAAAATCGTAAACTGAACAGAATGTTTAAAACCGTTTTTCCAGAAAATTGAAAATCCTCAAAATTAACGATCAAAACATGATTTTCTTGAAAAATGATGTGAATTAAAAGAGTTTAGCAAACAAAAACGAATCCAACAAACAAATTATCAATAAAATTCATTCAAAAACACATCCAAATTTGATGAAAAATCAAGAAAACGAGATTTTCTTGAATAATTCAAGAAAATCGATCAAATTTTCGATTAATCTACAAATTCAGGAACGAAAAATCAATCTCTCAATTCTCTCAAGATTCTGATAGCTCTCTTACCAATTGTGAGTCCAAGATCACTAAATCTCTAGAGAGAGAAAGTAGAGAGAGAGAGCATTCAAAGCGTAAAGTTCAGATTGTATTGAAGTATGCGTGAATAGTGTTACAAGGACACAAGACCAAAGGGACTTAAATACCCTGGACCAATACAACACAGAAATAGACTTTAGACACAGTATTTGACCAAGCCTATAAATACAATGATTACTATAAAATCAGACTTAACATTCATTATCACGTATTTGAACAATAGGTGGTATCATGGGACCTTCTGTAATTGATAGCAGAATATTTTCCCCATTTGCGTGCCTATCGACGAAGTTTAGAAATCGATCCTTCCACTGTTCGTATTCACCTTTGAATAGAACAGGAGGCTTTACATCCGTTCCGATAGAAAGAGCGTCTTTTGAAGTCATCTTGATCTTCAATGCTTACTGTGATCGTCACAATTCAGAAAACAAACTGGATCTACAAAAATCAAACTCAGTTAAATTTCAGAAAAATCAGAAAAATTTACTAAGTACAAAACGTGCATGACACTTAAAAGGAAATACTTCACGCAAGACACTATGTGCGAGTATTGAACTTCACGCACACCAAAGAATCAAGTGAACTCACTTCTCACACATTGGGTTGTGCGAGTTTGTGGTTCACGCAAGACACTGGATGCGAGAACTGAGGTTCGCGTACAACAAAGGTTGTGTGAATCAAAGTTCGCGCACGTAGGATTATGTGAGTTCTTAGTTCTCGGACACCACTATGTGCGAGTTTTGGAACTTTGCGCAAAACCGTGCATGATCGAGACTTAGAAAATTTTTCAAAAACTTGATTCGCGCTAAATGCAAACGTGCAAGAACAGGGCTTGCAAGTTTGAGACTTAGAGAAAAAAAAATTGAACAAGGATACTTCTCGCTAAATGGGAACTCGCATACCAAACACTTCTAGTAACATTCACTTCGCGCACGACAAAGGTGATGAACAGTACAAACTCGCGCTTAGTGTTATGCGAGTTCTTTCTTCATGCACACAACAGTTTGTGAGTTCTTCACTTCAATCACCAAAACAAGCCTTTGCGAGTTCTAGATTTTGCGAGTTCTTTGTCCTTGCGAGTTCTATGGATCTAGCGACTTCTTGACTTGTAGTTCCAAAAACTCGATCTTCGCACTGATTTCGAATCAAACCATATTCAATTTGCTTGAAATTTAGTAGATTCGTTCAAGGACTGATTTCGAACAGATTTCAATTAATGAATTACAAAATCAAACACTAAAAATACAAAATCAATCTATGAAATAGTACGTATCCAATTTCGAACCTACAAATCAAGAAAATTCAAAAATTCACCCTATCAAGTGTGAATTAGCCTATGTAATACAAACGAATTTTGTTCTAAGAAAATACTTAAAATAGACTATAATGATATCAAAATCAGATCAAATACATCACTAGAACTCAAATTTTGATTTTGAACAGTGAATAGCGAGTTCGTCCAAAATCGATCAAGAAATCTCGAATTCGATCCTTGTTTTTCTGAATTAAGCTTGCTCTGATACCAATTGTTATCCCAGATAACAATGAAAATCAAACAATGATAAATAATTCCGTCAAATCTCACTTTTATAAATCTAAATTTTCAATTACAATATGCTCACAATGCTTTCTCTCTCTACCTCAGAAAACTCTCTTAACACTATATGTTGTGTTATATTGAAGTGTTACCTATTACACGCACACAACACTATTTATACCTAAGACAAAAACACGCTACAAACTATACAACCAGAAACACGCACAACACAAAACTCTCACAAACTAGAAAATATAAAATACAACTTTGACTTTGATGCTTGAGAGTTGACTTCAGCTGTGACTGCAATCTTCAGACTTCTATGATCTTGTATCCAACATAATTAAACTCTATCACAACCTCAGATGTTGATGGAACATCTTGTACAAGTGTTTTTGATACAGGTAATTCCAGAACAACAGAAGAAGTACTCGGGACTTCATTTCCAGAATTTATATCTGCAAAAGTAGACTCAGTATTAGTATTGTCAGAAACATTTGGTGTAGACATACCTGAAGAGGTTGTTGTCATGACTGGTTTAGAAGATCCAGATATGTCTTCAGTAATTACTAGGACCTCTGAAGTTGATGTGGATACAACGGATTTGTCAAAATCTACACATATGTCCATAAAAGCATCAAGAAATAGCATATGTAACTCAAATGTAACAATTGATGAGTTAGAAGACTTAGTATGTTTAGATTCGGGTTCTATTTTGCTTTGAACAGAAGCCTTTCCTTTAAGCTTGAGTTCTGAACTGTTTTGTTCAGAAGTCAATGTACTATTTTCATCTAAAGATACATTAACGCTTTCCATGATACAATTGGTCCATTGATTATACACACGATAGGGTTTTGACGTGAGTGAGTATCCAATAAAGTAGCTTTCACCAGCATTCTTGTCAAACTTCCCAAGGTTATCACGGTCATTCAAAATATAGCACCTGCAACCAAAGACACGCATAAATTTAATATTCGGTTTTCGTTTATTAGTCAGATCAAACGTTGTTTTATTAAATCTCTTAATCACAATTGTCTGGTTTTGAGTGAAACAGGCAGTTGCAATGGCATCCGCCCAGAGGTACCTTGGTAAGCCAGAATATGCCAACATCGTTCTTGCAGCTTTGACCAAAGTTCTATTCTTCCTTTCAACCAAGCCATTTTGTTGTGGAGTGTACGCAATAGAAAAATTATGATAAATCCCAACCGAAGTGAGATAACTTGGAAGAGTATCATTTTTGAACTATGTGCCATTGCCACTATGCAATGTCTTTACTGGTAATTGAAGACGAACTTGGATTTTCTTGATGAAGGCATTGATCAGATCTGGCGCATCATATTTGTTTCACAAAAATTCCAACAAAGTATACCTTGAATACTCGTCTATCAACATAAGAATGTACTTTTTACCATTTATAGACTGAGTACGCATAGGGCCACAAAGGTCCTTGTGAATTAATTCCAGGGGTGTTGACAAGAAGATCCAGGCTTTGATTTATGTGAACTTCGTTTCATCTTCCCCATTTCGCATGCTGGACAAAGTGAATCTTTCTCAAACCTCATCTCCGGTAGACCTTTCACAATTCTTTGTCTCGCTAACTTATCAATAGCCTTGAAGTTCTGATGAGACAAGCGTCGATGCCATATCCAACTTTGAGCTTTCGATGCTTTTGCAAGTAAGCATACAGGACGAGTAGCCGAAAGCGTTGGAAATTTTACCGCATAAAGATTTCCATAATGTTCAGCTCAAAAAATCTCATAATCGTCCGGATCTTCAATAAAACAGTGAGTGTTTTTAAACCGAACCTGATACATACTATCGCATAAATAACTAGTACTAAACAAGTTATAATCGAGTCCTTCCGCATACAATACTTTCTTGATGGTTACAATGCCATTTTTAAGCGAACCATATCCTTTGATGAATCCTTGAAACTCAGAATTAGCAAAACTGGTTGTTCCTGTAGGTTCTTCAATAAAGTTATGCAATAAGTGCTTGTATCTTGTTATATGTCGAGAGCATCCAGAGTCAACAAACCACAAATGACAGGCCTACAAAAAGGAACAAATCACTTATTTTTTGGCTACCCATATCCAGATGGGTCCTGTTTTGTTAGCATCATGTAGTTTCTTTAAATCATCTACTTTGCCCTCGACTCTCCACTCATATTTAGGCTTGGGCATCCATTTCCAGACCATTTTCACATTAAGATCATGAAACTACTGTTTCTTAGAAAGATTAGCAGACTTAGCTTGAAACACTTTAATGTGTTGTGTTGAGGACTTGGAGACAGTTTTAGCTTTACATGATCTTTTAACAACTTTTGGCTTAGGAGGAATGGAGTACAGTGAAAAAGAATTGTCACCACAGTGTTTACATATTAAGTTCTTATAAGCAAATGTCAATATCTTTGATTTATCAAAAGAAGTACATTTATTCAAACAATTTTGACATTTATTTGCGTTCAAACCATTACATGTCACATCAACACGACCGGTTACAATACAATCTTTTGCAACAAAATCGTTACAAGCTTTCTTATCACTGTCTTTCTTTCTCCATTATCCTTTACAACCTCCTTTACTCAGATCTGAAACATGAAAAGAAACATTATTAGTTTTCTTCTTTAAGGATGAGCTCTTTTTCAAAATACCAGAAGTTTCGCCTTTTTCATAAATGCTCGGTAAGTATTCAGGACATTCAAAATAAACAACTATAGGCTTCATTGAAGTCTCAAACTCTGGATTTGATCTAACATTCCACTTTTGATCATCAAACATCTTTTTATCAGACAAATTCTTTTTGAACAAATCATTTTTCAAATCATTCAATTCTTTATAAAGCTCTTTGTTCTCTTCAAAAGATTTATTCAATTTGAATCTTAGATCACAATTTTCATCTTCGATCTCCTCAAGAGTCTTTTGTAAACATTTGATTTGTTTTTCAAAATCTGATGTTTGATCAATCACAGAGTCGGATTCAAACTTCTTCAAGATTGGAACAGAATCTGAGGAATTAATCATGTCATCAAAAATCTCCTCAGTCATTTTATTAACAAACTCTTTTTGAATGCCTGAATTCATGACATTTGAATTCTCTTCCAGCTTAACTTCACTTGAAGATTTAGAAGTAACAAATTTAGATATAGGAGTCTGAACACAAACATCAGTGTCTGATTTATACCCATCGTACCGACATTCAGTCTCAAGAATAACTTTGTCATCGTTGACTGATTTAGAAGAAGATGTTGTGGAAAACAATGATTCAAACTCAACAAATTCAAGTTTTCTATTTTTATAGCTCTTGTTCAAATCATTGTATTTAAATCCAACTGAGTTAAAACTATTTTGTGAATCAGCACAACTTGACGTATCATCATCTATTACCTCTTTACCTTTGGATGAAGTGTCAGATTTTGGAGTTTCAACTTTGATGAAAGTGTCATGAATATCTGGGATTTTCTTTATTTTTGAGCCCAATTTATCAAAATTGTATAAGTTTTATGGGACTTTCTTCAAAAATCATTTTCAGATAAACCTAATTCCTTTTTAGCATTATAAAATCTGACATCATGGAGCTTGTTTGTTAACAAATTTCATGTCTGCTCAGTCTGTTCTCTTTTCAAGTTAAGGTCTTCCAGTTGTTTAATCTTGCAATAAGCCTCATTTCTCTCTTGAAAGCAAACTTCAAATTTAATTTTATACTAACCCTTTTCATAATTTAAATTAACCAAGTTCTTTTCAAGTTCCAAAATCTTTGCTTTCAAAGTTTCTCTTTCTTTCGTTAAAGCATCTTTTTCTTGTTCCTTGTCCTCAACGGCAACTTTCAACAATGCGTTTTCGTCATGAAAACTCATCATTGTTTGTCGTTCATAGCTAAGTTTACTCTTTAAAGTCTCAAATTCTTTTTCCATGTTCTGGATCTGTGCCATTAGAGATTCAACAAGTTCAGAGTTTTCAGAGTTAGTACTTACCTCAGAATCACCTTCAGATTGTTCAGAAGCTGTTTCAGCATTATCATCCACATTTGCCATCATGCATACTTGAGTGAAATGTGGTGACTTATCATCTGAGCTTTGATAGAGCCAATTTTCCTCTTCAGCCATTAATACCTTTCCTTCTTCTTGCTTCTTGGCAAGCAGTGACTTTTTGGCATAGTACTCTGAGTTCTTAACCCTCTTAAACTTGCAATCTTTGGAGAAATGGCCAACTTTGCTGCACTTAAAGCACCGTCCAGACTTAGGATCAATCTTAACCTCTTTCCTCTCTTCTTTCTTCTCTTTTATCTTCTCTTTTCTCTTTCCGAATTGGGTCTTATACTTTTCTGAGTTCTCCTTCTTATATCCTTCATATTTCGTCTTGGAATAGTAATTTTTCTTTCCAAAGCTCTTGTTAAACTGCTTGGTTATGAAGGCAAGATTGTCAGCAAATCTCTGGATATTATCATCAGAGTGAACTTCAACTTCTTCGACAGATGACTCAGAACTGGACTGGCTAAGCTCAGTGAGGAAAGCTTTACACTATTTCATCTTTGACTTTGATGCAGAAACGGAGTTAGAACTAGAACCCTTCTTTCTTTAAGCAAGCATAGCTAGTGAATCTTTGACTATCTTCTTCTCCTCATTCAGTAAATTTACATCATCCTCGTGCTGGGACAAAGTTGCGAAGATGTCATTCACATCCTCATGTGCCATATTCTTGGACATTTGAAGGTTTATGGCATAGCTCTTCCATTCAGGATTCAAGTTCTTGATGAACTTGTAGTTTATCTCAGAAATTGACTTGTTCATCCCATTTTTCCTCAAGTCATTCAAGATCACGTTAAATCTGTTATACGTGTCTATCAATGCTTCTCCCTCTTTGGCATGAAAACCCTCGTAAGCATTTATGCTCTGATTCAATTTTCCTTGAATGGACCTCTCTGTTCCTTGGAATTGCCTCTCAAGTTCATCCCACATCGCTTTAGCTGATTCACGATTGTCTACGTGATTGTAGATGTCGTTTGGGATTGCCATAGTTAAGTAAATGAGGGCTTCCTCGTGTATCTTGGCAAGCTTCTTCTCCCTCTCACTATAAAATTGATACGGTTTTGGCACATACCGAACTGGTATTTCTGGAGAAGTTTCAGTGGCTGCTTGTCCTGGAACAGTTACTTCATGATTCACCGGTCCATCAATTATTGATTTCATGTAATCACGATTTTTGTGATTCGGAAATTGAGTCATTCGTCTTTTCAATTTAGCGTACTCTCCAACTGACAATACTGGAGGCTTAGATTGAGACCCCATCGAAAGAAGATCTTTAGACATCTTTTAAGATTCTGCAGAAAAAATTAAGCTAAAATTGATCGTTAGTTCGACAAAAAAAAAATGATCAACAGAAGCAACACTTAAAAATTTTCAGAAAATAAATTTCCTAAAAATTTCTAAGTATAGAATTCTTACACAAAAGAGATAAGAAAGCAATTCGCACAAAAACAGACATCAGAATTCGCATGACATGAGGAATTCGTACGCTAAAGATCAGAATTCGCACATCATAAACAATTCGCATGCAAGAGATAAGCAAAACCAACACAATTCGTATGCACCAATATGTGAAATCTAAGGAATTCGTATATAGCTATCTGCGAATTATTCACAATTCGTATACTACTCTAAGCGAATTATTGACTTAGAAAAATATGAATATTTAAACTTTTCGCATGAGCTATTCGTATCACAGAAAGATGCGAAATCTACACTTAGAAAAAAAAATCAAACACAAACTTTTCGCATCGATACGAAATCTATACTTAGAAAAAATTTCAAAACATCATGCGAAATGTTCAAGAATTCGTATGAGGCATATATGTGAATTATAAACTATTCGTATCCTTCTATATACGAATTCTTTACTTTTCGCACGCAGGCATGTACGAATTCTACACTTTTCGTATACAAGCTTATACGAATTATATCCTTAGAAAATTTCAATTTAAACTTTTCGTATAAAGTACATATGTGAATTCCTACTTTTCGTACAAGACCATATGCGAATTCTGCACTTAAAACAATTTTCAAGAGTATTATGTGAATTCTAAGGCGTGCGAGTTCTACATATGAGAAGAACAGATCTTGTGAGTTCTTCAAGTTTCGGTCCTAAAAATCAAAATGTAGTCCAATTGCAATCAATTCCTCGAATTAGAAGATATGAACTCACAAAAACCATCACGATTAGTGTTAGAATCAATCAAAATCAATCAATTTCACAAAAATAAACTCAATCATACAAATCATGATTCAACAGTGCAAGAAACTCATTCGGACCAAAAAATCTCTAAAATCAAAATTTAGTAATCAAAATCAGTTTAAGAGTGCAAATTAATCACACAAATTCAATCCATTTCATAAATCAAACACTATCCAATCAAAAATTTGATCAAAAACACTTTTAAAATCAAAAATCAATCACAAATCAAGTACTCATTGTACAAACTCTTTTTCTGTCAAAAAATAGTCGAATTTAGCTCTGATACCAAATGTGATCCCAGATTCTATCTCTTGTTCCAGTTTCTAACTAATGATTAACACACAATTATCAAGAACAATCCTTTTGTTAATCACACAATCTACAAAAACTCATATCCCTATTTGTTGCATACGACAATCAAGCTCTATGCGTGTGTGTTCTCACAGTGTTTCTTACCAATCTGCGCGTGTGTGAGATATGTCTATCTACACTAAGACTTTGCTATTTATATGGTCAACATGACCATAGCAATTTGTCAACATTTTACAACATTTACATTAAACACCCACACACTTTGCACAATTTACATTTCAGACCCTCCTTATAATCTTGAATACAATTTAGCTCTAACAATCTCCCCCTTTGGATTCAAGATTAAAACTTTTTTAGCAATAATCTTCATGTCTTCTTTTCTCAGAAAAAATCTTCATCAATTAATCTTTCACATCTTTGACATCTTCAAATCATTGACATTTTGATCAAACTTTGATAGAACTTTCAGATTAATCTCCCTCTTTGAATTCCTTGATTACTCTTGACAGTCTTCATCTTTGATTACAACAATGCAATAATATCTTTAGAAACATCATCAACATGACTTACTTTAATCATTGCTTTCTCATTCTTGTACTCTCCTCCTTCGTAACATCTTGCTTGACTTTCCCTTTGAAATGGTTCTGACTTTAAAATCTCTAATTATCTCCCCCATTCTGATAAGATCAACTCTAATATGACTTTGAAATCTTGAAATTTTCCCTCTTTTTGATGAGTTATGAGAATCAGAATCATCAAAACATTTCAAGGTCAGCTTTGTCTTTGAAGTCATCTCCCCCAAATAGCAATTTAAGCATAGTCTTCATGAACAGGAAAATAATCAATATCCCCAATCTGATCTGATAGAATGATTCTGCCATCAATTCATAAATGTATTTATTCGAATCTTTTCAAATTCAGACAAATTAGAAGTGGTAACCCTGAATCAACAGATGAATCAGTTATAGTGCATGTAAGTAACAGAAAGTTACTTAGTACAACGAATGTACTTTATAAGGAGCTTAGGTGATGTTCACTTTCCAGGACTTCCATTCAATCATCGAAAAACACAAGGTTAATCTATGAATATACTGACAAAAAAAAGAATTTTTTGTGTGCTTGTGCTTGTGTATGAAAGAATTAAGCACAATGATTGTTTTTCATAAGGCTCGAAATAATGTAAACCACTGAGACAACAATAGTTATACATAGACTCAATGTGCATGAGAAAGGGTCGAAGGTGGGGCAACTTTCCTTTTTTTTCAATATCAGCATCTTCCAAATGAAGATCCAATAGATGATGAGCTGCTTCCCCTTTGAAAATAAAACATTCTTTTGTTGAGAAAAGAATGTGTAGCAGGTGGGGTTTTATGCAAGAGTTGGCATGGGCTAGTTGCGTATTTCAATGTCATTCACGAAGAATTGTGAAATGACAGATTTTGTGGTTGCACGACTCAGAAAAAGTTTGGTGCAAGGTTTGACATTCTTTTACTCTGATCTCTCACCCTCTTTCTTTTAAAACATTTGAGCTCACTTCTAACCAAACTCTCATTTCCATTTTACCTCAGCACACACCCACTCTCAATTCTTTTGACCCCTCTCCTCTCAATCACTCAAGGATTACTTACGGGGTAGGAAACACAGGTTAACATGAATCCATGGAAGTCTTTTAAGCACTCACACTAAATCCCATGTATTTTGTCCTAAAAAGAGTATGTTGCTCAACAGTTTATGTTGACAATTAAGCACAATATATCATTATCAGAATATGTATGCTCATGAATAATATGAATGAAATTTGAGCAATTTGAACATTTAAGATCTCTCAAAACTTTAAACATTTATGATCATTCAATTTCATGGTTTTGAGAATCTGACAATGATAAAATCAGATCAAATATCAAGAAGAAAAATGAAATGGTGTATCAAAGAACGAAAGTTGTTTATACGAACGAGATATAAACATATTATCAATGAAAGCACATTTAGAATAGAAATGTGTTAGGGTGTTTTATTTGTTAAATAGAAGTTCAGGGTGCAAAGTGTAATTCTTTAATAGTTTTATTAGTTAATTGGGCCTAAAGCCTATAAGCCCATTAAGCCTTGTAAGCCTAAGTATATAAAGGCATTATTAGTTTCATTATCAATTTAGTCTCATTATTCATAATTCTCTAGTCAATAGGTTTACATTAACTGATCAGATATTCCCTCTGTAAACCTAAACCCTTTCTTGAATATTAATCATATGACTAGAGGTTGTTGCTATATTATTGTTCTTCATTGTTGATTATTGTTCGTGATTGCACTGTACTGGGATATACAATTGGTATCAGAGCAAAAAGGCTGAAGGTTTGATCCAAAAAGGATTGTCTAAAATCCTTTAATCGATTATCGTGTTTATTGCGTTTATATGCTATAATTGATTTCTGGATTGTTATCTGTTTATCGTGTTGGATAGATTTCTGGGCAGATTAATTTTTTGTTTACTGAAAAATCGATATTTTTTTTCTGGAAGACTAGTCCATTCGGTCGACTGTTTGAAGTTTGGTCGACTGTGTTTTGTTTTGAAAAATCAATTTTTTTTGGGGTTGAGTTTTCTGGGTTTACAAATCAATCTGGTTCTTAAAAAATCAAACTTTTTATCGGTCGAATTTTCTGGGTTTTGCATTGACTTAAGTGTTTATCGGTCTGAGCTTTTTTCTGGATTGTTTATCGTTCGGTCAATTTTCTGGAAAAGTAGTTTATCCGGTCGATAAATTGATAAATTGGATTGAAGTTTGATCGATTCTGTGTGTTTAAAATTCAACTTATTGGTTTGAGTTTTCTGGTTTATGCTTAATCGATTGAATTTCTAGGTAGATTGATTTGTTTCTGGGTCAATTGTTCTTGAGATTCATCGAGTTTATCGGTCTGTTATCATCGATTTTATCGGTCTTCAATCGCATCTGTTATAGTTCTGTGTTTATCTGTTCGATATCGACCGGCCTCATTGACCGATACTTGTTCGACCGATATTTGCCTTGACCGGTACCTTGATACGACCGGATCGCTTTAGCGACCGGTGGTTTGTTAATCGGTCTTGTGACTCGACCGGTACCCCGTTTCGACCGGTACCTTGTCTCGACCGGTGATTTGTTGACCGGTACATTGTTTTGACCGGCATATCTGTCACCCGGTACTCGACCGGTACCCTGTTGACCGGTACCTTTGTTGACAGGTAGGTACCTTTGTTGACCGGACCTCTGTTCGACCGGACCTCTGTTCGACTGGACCCCTGCTCGACCGGATGCTTGCTCGACCGGATTCTTGCTCGACCGGATTCTTGCTCGACCGGGTTCTTGCTCTACCGGGTCCTTGCTCGACCGAGTCCTTGTCCTATTTATTTTATATATATTGTTGTTGGATCATCCTGTTCATCTCACGATCGATACAGTGCTATTTAAGTTAAAAGAGTTAAGATGAATTCAAGAGACGCCTTAGCCATTGGTTCTGATCAAAAGCCCCCGGTGCTCTATCGAGGAGAATACCCACAATGGCATGATCGTTTCATAAACTTTATCGAAGCGAAATCAAACAACGAGGAAATATTCAAGTGTCTGAAAGAGGGGCCGCAACCCTGGCCGATGAAAGTCCTGCCTGGAAACCCAGCCGAAGGTCGACCAGACAGTGAGGTTCGAAAAACTCTCGGTCAGTTTCTCCCCCCAGAAAAGAGCATGTATGAGGCTGAAAAACATGCAAAGTCCTATCTTCTACAAAGTCTACCCAACGACATATATGCCTGCATTGATAGTTACAAGGAGACAGCAAAAGGTATGTGGGACCAGATTGAGAAGATGATGATGGGTAGCAGAATAAACGCTCAGCTGAAGGTGACAAATTGCATCACCCGATATGATGGATTCATGGCAAGAAAAGGCGAGACGCTCACAGAAACCTATGAACGGTTCAACCTGCTTCTGAACGATCTGTAGAAAAACAAGATCATGAAGACGAACACCGAGAACAACATCAAGTTTATGAACAATCTTCAGCCTGAGAGGAATACGTTCGTCTCTCATATCCGTCATACTCAAGCCATGAAGAAGATTTCACTACCTGAATTATATGAAATGCTTCTCCAAGATGAAGAGGAAGTTCTTGAGTTGATGGGAAATCAAAAAGCGGATGAAAAGCCGATGGTTGATCCGTTAGCGCTTGTCTCCGATAAAAGAGGTAAATCTTTCAGCCGCTCGTCTGAAAAGGAGCAAATGAAAAGTGATTCTGAACCCTAAGACCCTGACAGTGACTCGGATCCAGAATACACTCAGATTAAAGAAGCAGTGTGGTTCTTGAACCAAGCGTTTCAGAAAAGGAAGTTCTTCAACAAGTCTTCAAACAAGAAAAAATACTCCACTACTCCTCTCAATCGACGTGATCATAAAAAGAAAGAGAAGAACGAAGGGAAGAGATGCGTTGATGAAGGTAAGAAGTCTGAGAAAATACATGAAGAGAAACCAAAAGAGGAGTCGATCAAATGCTACAACTGTGGTCGGCTGGGTCACTTTGCTAAAGATTGTCGCAAGCCTGTCGTGCGTAACTCAGATTACTACAAAGCCAAGATGCTGCTGGCCAAAGAAAAGGAAGCAGGCAAGGCTCTCATGGCAGAAGATGACTACTGGCTGAACGTATCTGATGAAGAAGCACACGTGTGTTTCATGGGCAAGCATTCAGCACAGTCCGATTCTGATGATGATGATCGTAATTATCCATGTCAGGTATGTGCTCCTTACCTAGAAGCCTTAATTGAACAGATGCAAATCACTGTGCACAAATTAGACTTCTGCAAGCTAACCATTAAAGAAAATGAACAACTCATCTCATCTCTGAAAAAACGAGTTTCTGCACAGTCTGAATGTATTGAAAATCAAATCATAGAAATTGCTGGCAACCTGTGCATAATTTGAAATTTAAAAGAAGAATGTGAGAGTTGTTCAAAGGAATCAAAAGAATTAAAGACCAAAGTAGATGACCTTACATATGAGCTACGTATGTCAGAAAATGAGAAAGTATATATTGTGACTCAAAGCATGGCTTACAAAAATGAAAATCAAAGGTTATCTAATCAATTAAAGGATCTTGAACGGAAACTTTATAAAATTGGTCAGTCTCATCAAACGCTGAATCTAATTGCACCAAAAGAACCCAAGTATGCGGATACGGGTATCAGTTACGATAACCCATTTTATCTGAAAAAGGCCTAATCCGAAGTTCCTACGTTTTATGCGTTCGAATTTCTTGGAATTGACAAAACCTATCCAGAATACAAAATCAATTGGACCAAACCACTTGATGATGAGGAAATGGAAGAGGAAAATTTGCGAAGGAAGAACTCTACGAAAATGCAACTTCCTTTTGTTTATGATTTTTTGAATGCGTCTTATAACGATGAATTCCTGTCAAACGACTATTTTCGAAGTTACACTCAAGTTGAACTAGATGCTAAAACCGTTAAAACTGAGGAGGAACCACTAGACCATAAAGTTTATGTTCCACCTCTGATTTTAGAAAAGAAAAATTTTCAACTAT